>CAWUFW010008954.1:0-600000 GCA_963921515.1 Calotriton arnoldi | reverse complement strand
AACTGAGTCGCAGCTGGTCCTGGGTTTGCCCTCTTAGTGTACTGAAGTAATGGTCGTGGATTGCAGGTCAGGAGGCTTGGCCCCCTGGTCCCATGCCTCGCAAAACAATTTCAGGAGATGGGGACCCAATATGCCAACATACCCCTTAAACACTTCAGCAGGTAGACCAATGGGTCGAGAGGTTTTCCCAAATGTATGCTTTCCTATGGTCGCCTGAACCTCGGAGAGGTCTATATACCTCCCCCCAGATCCATCCGGTCCGCCACGGAGAGAACTGGGGTGGTCCCTGTAGCTAAAAAGTCCTGAATCTGGTCAGCTCCAGGGAGTGGAATCGCACTATAAAATTCCACACAGTACCGGGCAAATTCTCTCACTATTTGGGCTTCGCTAGTATAAAATTCCCCCATAGGAGCTGTAATAGTCTCCACTCTTTGCGCCTTTGCTTCTTTCCTAGTAAGCCACACCAGCAGCTTGCCCGCCTTATCACCCGTCTCAAAGAGGCGGTGATGGATGGCCTATTGAATTTGCCTCACCTTCCCCTGAACCAAATTCTGATATTCCGTCCGCATGACATCAAGGTGATGGAGAATCTGCGGAGGAGGGCGTCCCAAGTGGGTAGCTTCCAGGGTTTGCAACTGGCGCTCAAGATCCGCAACCTGTTTAACCTTGTGCCTTTTCTTTTGAGCAAGGATGTTTTGGGCATGGTCCCGGATTACCGCTTTATAAGCTTCCCATTGTGTCAGGGCAGACTGCACAGAGTCCTCATTTTCAGAGAAGTACAGCTCCATGTCAATTTGATTTCACGAGCCACATCAGCATCTCTCAGGTCCCAAGCATTCAACTTCCACACTGTGGACCCCACACATCTCCTTCTCCCCACAGACACCCAGAGTAGGGAGTGGTCTGATAGACGCCATGCTAAATATTCTGCCCTGGTCCCACTTTGCCCGCTGGAGCAAAAACATAGCCAAGTCTGGAGAAAACTCCATGGGCTCCCGAAAAATAATAATAACCTCACACATCAGAGTGACCGCGCCTCCAAATATCAGAGCGCCCCAGTGGAGCCGCAAAGCGTGCCAAGGACATACCGCGGGCCCTGAACACCACCTGCCGAGAGCGATCCAAGTCCAGAGACATGAAATCATTGAAATCTTCTCCCACAATATGCACAGAGGAAGACGTCTCCTTAATATCTAACCTTCCCTACAACCCTGAACCCCGACGTATGTGCCATTAGAATCAATGTATTTCCGGGTTACCTGAAACTAAGAGGGTTTCCTGATCAGGACAGCCACCCCCGCTCGAACCAGAGATGAAGAACGCATGAGCTAAGGTAGTGTAGGCCCCTCTACTAAGGAATGGGCAGTGAGACCCTCTAAGATGTGTTTCCTGGAGTAGGACCACATGGGTTTAAGTCTATGCAGGTATTGTGTCACTAATCCCCACCTCACCTTACTGCCCAGGATGTTGACATTCCAGGATAAGACTGAAAAGTGTCTCTCTTCCCAGGGTCTATCCTGCATCATAGATGGCATCAAAACTACAACCTGATGGATGTCTCAAACTAACACTGCATGCTCCGATATCAACATCAGCGCTTCCAACTAACATAACAAAAAACCAACAAAACCCAACACATTCCCCGCCACCCCCCCACCAACCGTTGCGAGCATCCACTCCCAGCAAACCAAACATATCTACTTGCAAACAAATGCAGAGAGGTGCGTTGCCCACCCACTCTCCCACCAACACATATTACCAAATCAAAGTTGGTCTCTCGCTCCAGGTCCGAACACATCCAACACACACCACAAACACAGTGGGGTCACAGCAAACAAAAATTCCCACACACCAAGCATCACACTACCATTAGCCCACATTACATCGCCCCCAGGGGCCTTACCAGACCCTGTCAAAATCAAGAGTCCACAGGATCACCGGCCTCGCTAGGTATCAGTTCAGGATTAGATGCTGACCCCATTTCTTTCTTGATCGATTGATAAGGGGGCTACACACTCTATAGTTCGTTCTATGGAGGTTCCAAACCTACCACTCTCTGGAAGAGAAATTGTTAACCACATTAAAGCAGATGTCCCTGTTAAAATAGGATCAATGAAGAATAATCATCTGTTCATTCTGTGCGATTTAACGCCTGTAAATTTGTTGTGCAGAGGCTTGCTTTGCATGATGAACTGTGTAATTTATTGTACACCGGATGGTGTCACAATTGAAAGCCAAAATGAAGATTCAGTGTTAAGAAATTCACACAACTCAGAGATCACTTGCTCCCAATCCTGACTAAAGATGATTTGTTATTTATTTAATACATACTGTCAAAGAAGAGGTATGGGGTTTCTCTAGTACAGAGACAGGATCAATTAAAAGTGCAAAGCCTGTTAGGATAAACGTCAAAACAAATGCAATTTTCTCCAGAACAAAACAATACAAACTTTCGAGAGAAACAGAAAAAAGGATAAAGCCTGTCACTGGAAAAAAATGACTGAACAAAGAATTATTCAGGAGAGTAATTGCAATTCTTCCGTGATGGGGATTAGAAAAAAATTGTGGTAAATGGAGAATCATTCAGGACCTGAGAAAAATAAATAAAGCAGTGATTCCATACTGTCCAGTGGAACTAAATCCAGCACCAACACTGATCCAGATTCCAACAGATGCAGAATGATATACAGTGATTGACTGATGCCAAATGTTGTTCTCCATCCCCCTGCATGAAGATAGCCGAGAACGAACACTCTGTTAGCAGATGCATATATCTAAAATCCATATTATTCAATGCCTCTATTTTGTAGAACTTTGAAAGATATAGTGTGCTAAAAGTCACGAACACCCTTGCATGTTTTTGAGCTTTCCCAGTAAAATGCATCTTCTGTGAGTCCATGCGTACTCTGATGCAAATGTTTAAACTAACGTCTAACTAAGTCTGATATGTCGGTATCAAATAAGCCTGAACCATGCATTCCTTATCTTCTTTTCTTATGAGTTTGTGGAACTATCTACGACAACATTCTCTGGCACAACTAATAAATGGGCTCTCCGGGTAGAACTAACCTTGTTCTTTTTCTCATTGGTTAAACATTATTCAGAGCCTGTTTGAGCTTTGCATGCAATGCCGCATTTGGTAATGATTCAGCTTTTTCCATGTCAGCCAATATACCAACAAATATATAAAAGCCTGTGTGAAAATGATGTAAGGCA
Source organism: Calotriton arnoldi (assembly GCA_963921515.1). Lineage (NCBI taxonomy): Eukaryota > Metazoa > Chordata > Amphibia > Caudata > Salamandridae > Calotriton > Calotriton arnoldi. The sequence goes on along the minus strand of CAWUFW010008954.1, from coordinate 596,784 downwards.
GGGCTGCTTGGGAACAGATTGCTCCGTGACTGTCAAACTTGAGTTTTAAATAAACTCTCCACAGCTGTACTCTGATACTTTGTTTGTCATTTATAGAAACTCTGGTTTTACAATTGGAAGCACCAGCTGAGATTCAACAGGAGCAGGCCACCTGGAGTTGGTGAGTCGAAATCAAAGGAATGCTGGGGGTCCCGCATTGGTCTCTGAGTGTACACCTCCAGAGGGGATTGCGTTTCCCAGAGTAGACACCACAAGGAGACCCCAACGAATGTCCCTTAGACACAGGACTGGCCTGGCTGAATACCCAAAGTACATTTTTATGTAAACATCAGGTACAGTCACCGAGACCCGGTAAGACTTCAATGTAAATGTTGGATGAGGAATGGTGTGCACAAAGCAAAAATGACATTGAAAGCAAAATGAAAATGACACTGCAATACTGAACCAGGTGAATGAAATTTGGTGAACCTGGTGAATGAAATGTGGTGAACCTGGTGAATGAGGTGTGTTAAACCTGGTGAATGAGGTGTGTTAAACCTGGTGAATGAGGTGTGTTAAACCTGGTGAATGAGGTGTGTTAAACCTGGTGAATGAGGTGTGTTAAACCTGGTGAATGAGGTGTGTTAAACCTGGTGAATGAGGTGTGTTAAACCTGGTGAATGAGGTGTGTTAAACCTGGTGAATGAAATAAGTTATCCTTCTTGAAAGTTTTGTGTTAAATGACAAGATGGTTAAACTTGTGCACGAAAAATTCAAATACTGATCACGCTCCGCCGTCGCCCCCTAAAGACAAGCCGGCATGGGAAATTATTACTAAAAAGAGTTTTGAAACTGGGTTATATCTACTTAAATGGCCCAGGCTTACCAGATATGACCCTACCCTGCAATTTCCAGTAAATGGTACTTTTGATTTCGACAAGTTATGTTACCTTAGTTAAAGACTTTCAGAAAAAGCTAGGAAGAAAATACGACTGGACCAGTTTGAAATATTAAATAAATGGGAAGATTATGCTCAAGAGCGATTGGTTAGGGAAACTGTATCTAAATGTACAAGACAATGCAATGAGGAATTAGTGTTGAAACAACAAAAGATTGATGCTTTAGAACGTGCTCAGGCAGATGCTTTACAAAAGGAAGGCTGTTTTACAGTACAACCCTTTGCCCACAAGAATCAGAGAATCAAGTAATAAAGGATATCCTGAGGGGAGAAATTTCCCAACCTCCATATACGGATGTAGGAAAGTAGGATGATGCTTTCATGGTTACCCCCACTTTTTGCTGGTGTTATTCTGTTTTCTGACTAGTCTGACTGGGACTCTGCTAATCAGGACCCCAGTCACTGTGCATCCTCCCTAAATTTGACTAAGGCAAGTACTTTGGTACCTTCCCAATTGGCTACTGGTGTATCCTTCTCAGTCCCTAGTATATGGTACCAAGGTACCCAGGGCATAGGTACACCAGGGGTCTCCCATGGGCTGCAGCATGTATTATGCCACCCATGAGAGACCACTCAAACTGTGACTACAGGCCTGCCATTGCAGCCTGTGTGAGCTGGAGCTAGCAGCACTCACACCAGATATAAGTTTCCTTATATCGGAGGTCACTGCACTTAAAACCTATAAGGCAGGCCTTTCAATCCTGAAGAAGGGTGCTAGGTTATAAGTGTGAGGCTGCCCTGCATGAGCGGGAAACCCCCTACAAACCCCAGAGTCAATTTTCCAGGCTTTGTAAGTGCAGTCAGCTATTTAATACATATAGTGGACATCAAGTCAATTACGAGATGTCTAACTATATATTGGCTGCACCGAAATCGGTCATGTTTGGTATCAAACATGTTGGAATCCTACCTCAACACCGATTCCAGTGTTGGATGTAGGATCTCATGTACTGGGGGTCTCACCTAGGGAGCCCCCCTGTATTCCCGGTACCAGCCTTCCAGGGTCTAACAGCAAGCTAGTGCTGCTGACGACCACAGAGACAATTCTGCCCTCCTGCTGCTGAGCTGAGCTCAAGCAGGGTAAGGTAAAACAATAGGTTTCCTGTCACAGGGAGGTGTGACCAGCACCGAGACAGGACTTAGTGTATTGGGAAGGGGTGGAGGCGCTTGCCAGCGCCACAAGATTGCTTTGAAGGGCTCCCGCTCTGTTGCAAAACTGGACCAAGGAAATGGGAGAATCCTCCCCTTAGTCCAGCCCCTTCTTTGGGAGAGAACCCTGAATTGCCCCAACCCTTTCCCTAGGGTACTTAAGGGCTTATCTGTGGGTGGCTCTTCAGATTAATCGTGGGACAAGATTCAGATCCGAAACCACTTCTACCGTCTGGGCACTTTGGACTTCGCTGGACTTCACTTGGGAAACAAGACTGCATCAAGGAAGATTCCTGATGCTCCTGGTCTCGTCGTCCTGCCAGTCTTCTGCGTCGTCTATGCCTGTCCTTCACCCAGGTTGTTCTTCAGGCCTGTGAGCATCAAAGACACCTGAAGGAATCTCCCTTGGAGTGAAGGAGTCACTCCCCTGCGTCTACAGGCATCGCAACTAAGCTGACCGGTCTGCTGCTCCTGATGTCCCACAGACTTTGCAAGGCTCAGCAACACAGGTGGTGGCTCTGCAACTCCCTCAAGGCCTGCACGGTCTTCTCAGCATGTTTGAGGCCAGTACTCGTTGTCAAAACCGCTAAATCAGCACCTCGGTGAAAAGCGTTGACTTGCCGTTGCCAAGGCTTGTTGACTCTGCCCTTCAGAGATCTTTGGGCTACGACCTCCACCATCTCTTCCTGCCAAGATCTTTGACCTCACTGCATGCTCTACGTCGTGGGCCTGCATCTTTGTGTGGGCTGCTTGAGGTCCTCTTGCGAATCCGGTGCCTTCGGCCTGTGGGTCCTCTTGAGGGTCTTCTTGGGCTTCAGTGGGTTCTCCTGCTTGCTCGGGGCCTGCTCTGACTCCTGCACTTGTTGAGTCCCTTGGACCTTGCTGGCCCCAATGTTGCACCTTTTTTGTCTTCCACGTCTGTTGCTGCTGATAAATTGTTGGTGCTCCAGCGGACACCGACCCCCTGGCTCTAGACTTCCGACGTGGGACGGCTACTCGTCTTCCACAATTTCGCATGGTCCTCACAGCTGCAGCGACCAGGTCACCGCCAACTTTTCGGAACCTTCCGACATCTGTGGACATTGGTTTTCTGTGCCTCCTGGTCACTCCCAAATGACCTACACTCTGTCCCCTCTGCTTGCAGGTACTTCTATTAAAGAATCCATCCTTGGATTCCACCGGACTCATTCACCTTCTTCGCCAGCGACATCTTCTCTGAAGTCCTCCATTGTGGCCTACGGTGGTTTCCGACGTCACTTCGCACCTATGCACCCGGCTTCCCTGGTGTAGGTATCCTGGTTCCTGGGGTATCAACGGGTGGGGTGACGCTCCAACCTTCCATCTTCCACAGGGTTCACTAGGAAGAGTCCTTTTTCTTGAAAACTGCAACCGCGACTTTCCCAATGACTTCCATTGAGTATGCAGTTGTGTTTCCACCCTGCAAACAGCCTCCATGGGGTTCCTGGGTACTTACATTGGGTGGTTCCTTGTGTCCCCAGCTCTTCTGAGTCTTCTGGTCCAAGTCCTGACTTTGGTCGTAGTTCGCATTCCACTTCTTTAGTATATGGTTTGGTCTCCCCCTGGAGACCACTGTGTATTTGTGCTTACTTATCTGTTTTAGATTTGAAGTATTGTGTGTATTGTGTTTATATCTCCGGGTAGGAGATATAACAATGTGTCAGTGAGTGTGTATAATAAATATACTTATTTTTATAACTACACTGTGTTTCTTTTTCGTTTAACCTACACGATATTATTAGTTCTGGTAAAATAAGCTGCTTAACACTCCTTCTGGACTAAGACTGAAGGCTGCTCTCCACAGTTACCACTTAGAGAGCTTTTTTATGGTTGTCTAAGACCACTAAAAATCACCATAAGGATTGTCTGGATTAGTGCAAGGTGCTTCACTTAAATAAGTGTGCACCATATACTAAGCCAGCCTCCTACAACGGAGGAGACACAAAAGACAATAAATCTAGACAATAATAAAATAGAGGAAGCAAGTAAGACAGATGATATAAAAATGACCAGCCACCAGATTGGAATAAAATACAGACTAGACTATCTAATATGAAATGGAGTAGGATATGGAACTTTCAGGTCCAAGAATTTGTTTCCGACCGCTTTTCACTCGAGAAAGCGATCTTCCCTTCAGATTTTGCCAACTTAATGGAAAATGCAGCCCTGACCAAAATGTGTAACTTTCTTTTTACAAATGAAAAAGATCAAATACGTTGCCAAGAAAACAAAAATAAACCCAAATTTAAATTACCCCAGAGTAATATGTTACTAATAAACTAGATAAAGACTATACCACGGAACCTGAAAAAAGACTGAGTGCATTTAAGATTGTAGTAAAATGGATATATTCAACAAAACAAACAATGGCTTATCCCATGATAAAGGTTCTTGGGTTCAGCAAGGAACATCCTACGTACTTTGTTCATGCACATTGGTCCACATTCGAATTAGTATCTTTTGCAAATGATTTTCCTGATATAAGAGAACACACCAATGAGTGGTATACAAAGGTAGAGAGAATGCTTAACATTGGCCAAAATATCCCAGCTGATTTAGATTAGATGTTCTCCACACTCCTATTTATGGGTAGAATGTTTAACAGATAACAACACGATTAAATGGACAGAGGTCACCACAGATTGGGAGCAAGAAAAGGACATGGGCAAATAACCTGCAAAAATTTCAGATCGGCCCAATAATATACTAAAATTCTTGCATGAATTGGTTCCTAGGAAAACTATGGATTGGACAAAATTATTAAATGCCAAACCAGAGGTGACAATCAGTACATACCTTTTACAGCAGAATACAGAAAATATTCACTACTCACAATGGGATGGATACATCAGCTGAAGGGGCCACTCAGGCTTTAGTGAACTGCTTTGTTTGGAGCCTACAAGATCCTATTAAAACTGCAATAACCCAATCTATATCATGTTGGGCAGTGAAACAATTGACTAAAATATTAGCAATAGGGGGGCGTGGCCTGCAGCCGGGGAAGTTGGCCGCACACTAAGTGAGCTGCGGTAGCAGACGGAGTAGAATCACCCCACATCCGTAATAATCCGGTCACAGGGAGACGCCTACAGCGGAGCTGGCCGCCGGTGAGCCACTGGACAGTGTGATCGCTGCAGCGGCGTTGACGAGGGAGGCTTCCGTGGCGACGGGGCGGACTCCAGAGCTGTGCGCCCGTAGTGGAGAAAATGGCGCCCGTGGCGGATGAACGCTCGGCCTGAAGCGGCAGGTCCCCGTGGTGAGCTCCGAGCAGTGGTGGAGAGGCGCCTGCTCTGCGGCTCGTCCGGAGGTGTGCACCTTGAGTATGAGTAGACGGTGAAGGGCGCTCAGGTTGGGGCGGTGCCCGAGAGTCGAGCACACACGAGCGGCTGGAGAGGCGGCCAGGCACGCTTTGGCGCCCTGAGGAGGTCGGCTGCGGCAGCAGAGGTGGGTGCGGAGGTGCCCCGCGAGTGTCGCCGTGCCGGTCTAGGGCCTCGCGGTGGGCTCGCAGTGCAGGCGCTGGGACGATAAGAGCAGCCGGTACACTGAGGGCTGAGCTGGTGGTCCCGCTGCCGGGGCGGTGGAGCGAGCGGAGCGCGCCCGGCAGACAGCACCGTGATCCTGGGGCGAGAGCGACGGTGGAGTGGGCCTGCGGTCCGGGGAGCCAGCTACAACTGTGGGGCCTGTGCGAGTGAGGAGGGCCTGCTGAACGTTGGTGCCTCCCGCCTGGGAGTTAAAGGACTGGACGGTCTGTATTCTGCGCCCCGTGGACTCCGGGGGCAGAGCCATCGCGGCGGGAGGCCCGGACAAGCGCTGAGGGACCCTGGAGGTGCAGGGGTGAGAGCTCGACGGCCCGCGGGGTGACCGCGGGGACCGTCCCTGGCGCCCCGCTGCAACCGGAGTGAGTGATTGGCAGTACATTGCGTGGCCGGCAGCAATAGGGTCTTCGGTGCCAGCCTGAGGTGGGTGCCCCCTGGCGTGTGACCCGAGCGAGGGTGCGGGGTCGTGTCCCCCACTGCGAGGGTGGTTGGCGGCCAGGAGTGGACTGGGCAGTTCCTGTGCAGGCAACTCCGGCCTACGGTTGGACATCTGCAACGCAGACAGAGGGCCCGATGTGCGCGCCCGCTCACCACGGCCTCGTCTACGGTCATGGGCCGACATAAACCGCCACTTCAGGGCCAAGCAAACCAAATTGACAAATACACGGTGGCCATGGGGAAAGAGGAGGGCCTCCGTGAAGGGGGTCAGCAGGGCGACGACGCAGACGGCGGATTGGACCAGTCGCTCAGGGACATCATGCAAGCCATAAAAGACATGCGTGGCACCATGGAGCCCAAACTGGACTCAGTCACCGAGGAGGTAAACCTCCTCCGCGCTGACTTTAGAAACATGTCGGGCAGGGTGGCTGAGGCGGAGAGTGGCATTGGGAACCTGCAGACCAGAACAAAGAAGCTTGAAGAACAGGTTGCCACGCTAGTGAAGGCCCAGGGCGACGTCGTGGCCCACCTGGAGGACCAGGAAGGCCGGGCGCGACGCAACAACGTCCGTATAGTGGGGGTGCCTGAGGGCTTGGAGGGGCCGTCCATGGATTGTTTTGTGGAGGAACTGATATTGAAACACCTCAAGCCGAAGCGTCTCTCAAAATGTTTCTCCGTTGAAAGAGCCCACCGTGCATTGGGGGGGGGGGGGGGGAGGCCCAAGCCTGGGGCCCCTCCGCGCACCATCATTGCCCGGCTCCTGAACTACCGGGACCGGGATGCCATTCTGCAGGCCTCACGAACATCGGGGGATCTACGACTGGAGAACGCAACAATCCGTTTCTTCCCCGACTTCACTCTACAAGTTCAACGCCAGCGCAGGTCCTTTGAGGGCGTCAAGCGAGCCCTCAGGGACCAGGGCGTGAAATACATGATGCTTTTTCCAGCGAGGCTCAAGATCCTGGACGGAGAAAAGGCGTATTTTTTTGATTCTCCAGCGGAGGTGAGCGACTGGATAGAGGGATGGCGGACCGTGGGCCGTCAGGGTGGATCGCGGCGCCGGACCTCCAGCGACACCTCTCGTGAGGTACGGAAGGACATAGCGCCATCCCGAGAGAGCCAAGAACGTGAACGCCCGTCACCCGAGGGTTGATGGCGACAAGGCCGCAGTGAGGGTCCCATATCGGTGAGACAGGTAAAAGTACACGCCTCCTGCGATCTGGAGAGCTGGGGGGCACTGGACACGTTGCAAAGACACTATGAACATCTCCGAGACTGCAAGTGGCTACGCTGGCTGCTACGTGCTGAACATCCGCATGGCTTCAAGCGTCAGCCCGTGGGGGTTGGGGGAGGAGGGGAGGGTTTGTGCTAGTATTCACTCAAGGGGTGGGGAATCCGACAGTCAGTTGTGCCAATTTCTGCGTGTTGTGGGCTTACGTTCCCTCATCTAGTTGGAATGGGATTATTTGGGCGACAGGCACTCTGCGAGTTTTCAAGGTGGGTGGTTGGGGGCCCACTTAGCAGGGAGGCAGGGAGGGGGGTGCGGATTGGGGGGGGGTGGGATGGGGTTGAGGGTAAGTTCAAGCTCAGCTCATGTCAACCTATTTGTTTCAATGCTGTTGAATTGTTTTAGCACTACGCAGTGGCAGGTTGGAAATCCGTTGATGCCGTGGACTCAAAGTATGAATGGGGGACCAGGCTAAGATCAGAATATGGGCATGGAATGTCAATGGGCTGGGCAATAAGATTAAGAGAATGTTGGTATTGCAGCACTTGAAACGTCATTCCCCGGATGTGGTGCTCCTGCAGGAAACCCACCTCCGTGGTAATAATTGTAGGGCCTTGGACAGGTTCGGGTACAAGATGGTAGCCCACTCAGGGTTCACGTCAGGCTCGAGGGGTGTGGGGATATTGGTCCGTAGGGGCCTGCCAGTGACCGTCTCGGGCTCATGGACGGAGGATTCTGGGTGCTTAGCGGCGGTGGCGGTGAGATGGGAAGGGCGTATGGTGGTCCTTTGCTCCTGTTACATCCCGCCCGGCCTGCATGCCACACTCTACAAGAAACTGGGTACATACTTGGCGGACCTTCCAAGCGGCACTCTGGTCCTGTGGGGTGACACTAACGCGGTCATGAACGTCGAATTAGATCGGTCGGGGGACAGACGGGGTAGCGGAGGGGAGATGGGCCTGCGGGGCTTCACGGACGCAATGGGCCTCAGCGACATATGGCGAACATGGTTCCCAACCCGGAGACTTTACACCTTCTACTCAGCCAGACATGGGTCCTTTTCGAGGTTGGACCACATTTTTACGCGGAGTGATCAATTGGGGGACTTCGTGGACCCGTGTATCATGGCGCGGGGTATATCGGACCATTCTCCGGTTGGTGTTCTCCTTAGGGGGACGGCGGTTGACAGGGCCGCATTCCCTCGGATAGATCCGTGGCGATTAAAAGACAATTCTATCACTGACCAGCTCAGGGAGGGCTCCGAACACTATTTCTCCGACAATCAGGGGTCGGTTGACTCCCAGCTAACGTTGTGGGAGGCATACAAGGCGGTCCTGAGGGGACAGGCCCAAGCTTTGATCGGCGCCCAGAAGAAAGAAGAATCGTTTCAGATTCAACAGTTGGAGCGTGAAATCGAGTCTCTGGAGCGAGATGCCAGTGAGACGCCCTCGCCGGAGCGCAGCCACGCCCTGGCCCTGAAGCACAAGGAACTTCGCTCGTTAGCGGAGGGTGAGGCGCGCGCCTACTCCCTCGCCACGCAACATCGGATATACGACGCAGGAGATAAAAGCGCGTGGCTTGAGCGTCGTGATAGGGAGCGTTCCTGGGTCACGGAGGTGCGGGATGGTTCGGGGGCCCTAGCTTCCACGAGTGCGGCCATAGCGGAAGCTTTTGCATCCTACTATGAGGGGGTATACACCCCTGTGTGCACTAGAACCGAGAGAGAGACTGCGAGGAATTCTTGCGGGACTTTGCGCTGCCCATGCTATCCCAGGAGCACACTGATCGTCTAGATGCAGACCTCACAAGAGCAGAGCTGGGAGAAGCCCTTAATGCCCTCCAGGCCGGCAAGGCGCAGGGACCAAATGGCCTCCCGGTTGAAATCTTTAAGAAACAGGCGGGTGTGGTGCTGGAGCCCATGCGACGCATGCTCCTTGAGGCGCGGGAGGTGGGTATGCTTCCACCCGACCAGCGAGAAGCCACAATTGTGGTTATCCATAAGGCCGGGAAACCGGCGGACTGCTGCTCCTCCTATCGGCCCATCTCGCTCCTGAATGTGGAGGCGAAGGTATTGGCCAAGGCCTTAGCGACAAGACTGCTATCCGTACTTCCTGACCTTGTGCATGTGGACCAGTCGGGTTTTATGCCCCATAGGAGCACTCGGCATAACCTGCGGAGGCTCTATGGTATCCTGCATATGACAAAGGACGTGGGAAATGCGCAGACTGCATTGATGGCGCTGGACGCCTCAATGGCCTTCGATAGCATCGAATGGCCATACCTATTTATGGTACTGCAGAGACTGGGCCTGGGCCCGGTGTTCTGTAGCTGGGTGAGGCTCCTTTACACGCAGCCGATGGCAAGGGTGAGGGTCAATGGGGTGATGTCCCGGGCTTTTCCCTTGCACAGGGGCACTAGGCAGGGTTGCCCCCTTCCCCCGCTCCTGTTTGCCCTGGCCCTGGAGCCACTCGCCCATTGGATCAGAAGAGATAGGGCCTTCTGGGGCCTGGCACTCACGGATGAGTGGGAGGAGCGTATATCTTTATACGCAGATGATATTGTCCTCTATATGGCCAGACCCTACCACTCGATGGCACGGGCTCTCCACCTCTTCGCTCTCTTCGGTAGTTATTCTGGCTATTCGATCAATTGGGCCAAGTCGGTGGTTTATCCTCTGTCGGGTCCATCCCCCCGGATCCCGAGGGATTGCCCTGCATCGTTGGAGACCGCTGGATTCAGGTACCTGGGAGTGTATGTCACCAGAGACGGAGAGGAGTTTTTCGCCCGCAATCTGGAGCCTCAACTGACGAGGCTGGGGTTGGACATTGCTCATTGGAGGTCTCTGCCCCTTGCCTTGATGGGGCGCGTGGCGCTCTTCAAAATGCTGGCGCTGCCACGTCTTCTATATATCCTACAAAATACACCGTACCTGGTCCCGGCGGGGACGTTCAAGCGGATCTCCCGGGAGTTGCGGACGTTACTCTGGGACGGCGGTAATCCGAGGATTGCACTGCAAAGGCTTACGCGAGGGGTGTATGACGGGGGGCTGGCCCTCCCGGACGTCCAACTCTACTACTGGGCAGCGCAACTGCAGGTGGTCAACGATTGGGTCTATGCGCCAATCTCGGAACCAGCTTATAGAATGGATAGGCACGCTATGCTTGGGGGAACTTGGGAGCCATATCTCTACTCCCGTAGGCAGAGTCGTGACTTGCCCGCGCATACCGGGGTAGTGCTCCACTGTTGGAGGGAGGCCAACAAATTCTTAGGCTGGGCGGATACCCTAACGGGACGGACCCCGCTTTGGACGGGTGACCAGTTAAAGGAGGTGACGGACTATCAGGTTTTAAGGGGTGGAAACTGATTGGCATCGAATATCTTGGCGATGTGTGGAAGGGGAGGGCCCCTGTCTCCTTTGCGGCTCTGACAAAAGAATACCAACTTAATGACTCCCAACATTACCATTACCTGCGCCTTGTACATGCATTGCGTGCCCACATACATTCCGACACCTCAATCCCGGAGTACTCCCCTATGGAGGACAGGCTCCTCCTCGACCCCATCCTAGCGAAACCCACGTCAACAATCTACCGAAAACTCAAATAATATGCCGGACCCCCTTGGTCCTCTACGGGCGAGATGGGAGGGCGACATTGGGACACTGGACGATGAGGACTGGCAGGATGCCCTGCAGAGCCCTCGTGAAATTGCGATCCGGCCGCGATTCCGCCTCGTGCAGCTAAAAATACTTCACAGGGTCTATTATCCCCGCACCCACCTGTTCTCCTGGGGCAGGATTTTATCCCCCTTGTGGGTGAGGGGTTGTCAGGGGGAGGGCTCGTTCTACCACATTCTATGGGACTGCCCACTCATAATACCGTTCTGGACCAGGGTGGCGCAAACGATGGCAGTGGTGGTGGGATCTCCGGTCCCAATGGAGCCCAAGTGGCTCATACTCATGATTAAAGGAGCCACAGATTGGACACGGCATAATGAGACCTGGTTAGCACTGGCAGCGGGGGTGGCGAAACGAAACATTGCCAGGGGCTGGGGTGCACAGGCGCCCCCTTCATGGGACCAGTGGCTCTGTGACTTGGATTGGTGTCAGAGGGCGGAGAAAACGGTCTACAAGTCTCGGGGCTGTGTGAACAAATGGAGGAAGGTGTGGGGTCCTTGGCAAAGGTTCCGAGCCTCACAGGGGGGGATGGGATAAGGAGATTATTGCACTTAACTGTCCGTATTTCCATGCATGCGAAAACCATATGACGAATTGTGATCCCTATATTTGTACAATGAACTGCCGCTGTGTACTGTATTTGAACATGAGCAATGTTAATAAAAAGAATTATAAAAAAAAAAAAAATATTAGCAATAGCACATTACTACACCGAGTTGAATAAGGATAAGAAACAAAGAATAGAATAATAGAGTGCTAATGCAGCAGCTAAAAAAGAGGCAGGGAACAATACAGATGTGGATTTAGGGGAGTGAGAGGGTACTCTACAAAATGTGGAAACATGCCACAACTGTGAGGACCCAAAACATTGGGTTCGAGAGTGTACCAATATACAGAACAAAGGAAGGCCTACTCCCGAGGCAAGGAAAGAGGTCAGCAGCACACCCCTAGTTCATATTAAGACCCAACAAGGTCAGAAACATCAATAATGGCTGAAAGACAGGCAAATTATTTTGAGCAGAGGAACAATAACAATTATCAGGTGGGTACCATCACTGAGGAGGATTATGATTTTGATTATATCACAATGGGGTGCCCGACAGGTAGAGGGTAATGTGTGGCCATACCAGTGGATTCAAGAGGACCATTTGTTGAAGCCCAAGTACAAGGGAGGAGAATAAAATTCCTTTTGGACACTAGAGCCACTAGTTACTCTATCTGGAAAAAAGAACGCCCACCAATACCCCTCTCGGGATGCACCAACACTTCAGCAGGATTTTCTAGCATTCTGGTTTCCAGCCCTTTTAGTACGCCTTTAAGATATACTATTGGACCTATTAATGACACTCACTCTTCTGTGATCACTGACAAGTGTGCTTTGAATTTATTGGAAAAGGACTTACTGATAAAATTGCACACTACTATCAAAGGTACTTCTGGTGATTTATTTCTGGAATGCAAAGAGGGGAGTCCCTTGACATCAAACCTTAAGGACACTGAGTATTCTTATGTCAATACAGACGCCCTTTCCACCCGTCCGACTGTACTTCACGAACAGGGGAACCCCGAAGTTTGGGCAATAGGGAAAAATGACGAAGGGTTAATGGATATAGCACCTATACAGATAAGGGTTAAACCAAACACACCTTTAGCCATAATACCACAGTATAAAATATCCAGGGAAGGAGAATTCGAGTTACAAAAAGTGATCGCTAACCTCCTGGCTGATGATGTAAATCGAGAATTAGAAGGTAGCCCTTGTAACAGCCCAATTCTTCCTGTTTAAAAAAAATTCTGCCCCAATAAACCTGATGTTTGGAGATTAGTAGTTGACCGTAGGGAACTAAACAAAATAGTGGAGCCCCGTTTTCCTGTGGTATCCAACATAACGACAATACTGGTAACTGTTCCCCCAACAGCAGCATATATATATTTTTTTTAATTCTTTGAGTTTTGCAAACAAAAGGAAATAGGACAAACAATTACAGTTATAATAAAAAGAAAGGAACAATAAAATCGGTCACAGAGTACATATATCTGTTACAAGGAACCAGCTTGCTGATGGTATACAGAGGCGTAGGTCTCGACAGTGAAGGGGGGGGGGGCAGTAGCCCTAGGAGATCCTTTACAGTCATAACTGGAAAGGTCAGATGTTAATACCAGGTTACTAAGTGCGGAGACAAACTCCGGGGGAGGGCCCAGTGACGACTCACCACAACTTTGTATTTAGACAGTACTTGGGAACGAAACCCTTGGTGAAAAATCGATGCTGCCACGCTATTACCCCGTGATGCATCACCTCTGTGAGAAGGGAGAACCAGTGCCTCAAAAGCCCAATTTACTCCTTACCTGCTAGATAATCCTGGTATAGACTCCAGAAGTTCTTGGGACGGCTTTGGGGGGGGAAGGAATTCACTATATAATTCAGACTGTGTGTTGCAAAATAACATGTTGCGGGACCATTGCGCTATAGTGGGGGGGGTCCTCTGGCCCAGTGTATTGCTACCACCCGTTTAGCTATCAATAATCCCATCTCAACTGGGCGCCTAACGCCTTTGTGTATATGTTCGGAAAAGCCCAGTAGAGCCAACAATGGGTCCGGATTCAGGAGGACCCCGGTAATATCGCTAATTTTCCAAAAAACAGCTATCCAAAAATTGGCTACATCTGGACACAGACATGCCATGTGGATGAATTCTGCAGGGTCCATACTACATCTCTCGCATTTCGCCGAGTCTCGAAGGCCATATTTATGTAAGCGGATTCGGGTATAATATACTCTGTTTATAAATTTGAAGTGTATAAGACGGTGTCGTCCGTTCAGAGAAACGCGGCGTGTAGCCTCGCAACAATAACGCCAAGTGTCATCGTCTAGTACTATGTCTAGGTCGGTTTGCCAGTCAAGCCTGGCTTTAGTAAAATGGTTTTTCCTGTAGTCCTGGGCAAGAGTGTAAATGCTAGAGATGACAGCAGCATATTTTTCTGTTATTGATTTAAAGAATGTTTTTCTCTCCATTCCTGGTATCTATTTCCTTTTGTATTTCAAGGTAATTCCTACAGTTTTCAAAGGATACCACAAGGATTTACTGAATCTCCTTCCATATATTCTCAACCCCTAAAAACACATCTAGACAATTTCACAACTAGCGCCAACACCACCATGATTCAATATATCAACGGCATTCTATTGTGCAGTACAGATGAACAGACTTGTATCAATGACACTGTACACCTACTGAACTTTCTTTGCAAACATGGTCATAAGGTTTCCCCCACAAAATATACAGTTTGTTTGATAGGAGGTTGCCTACCGAGGGCATCTCCTGTCAAAAGGGGAACAAAGAATTGATCCTGAACCAGTACGTACTATCTCAGATTCCAGTCCCTACCACTAAAATACAAATACACGTATTTTTGGGTATTGCTGGATATTGCAGACAATGGCTACAAAATGTCTCATTGATATCAAAGTCAAAATCAGCTTTATTCGGTGCAACAAATCTCACCATAAAAGCATGCTATTATAAAAACTTTCCTACATTTACATTATCATTTCTAATTCATATAAATACAGAAAAGAAAATGTATTAAAACATTTATAAAATGTTTAAAATCCACAGGGCAGTCAAACCTTTTTTAGGGTGCTAGATGCAATGAAGTTAATCAAGGGACATTACATTCAGTCTTGGGAGAAAAAGTGCTGGTGCATAAAAGTGCTTAGTAATACCTAAGGGGCAGAGTGTCACGTCTTATCAAGGATACACAATTAAAAATAGTATTAAGGATGGTCTTCTAGATTTTCATATAGCAAAGCATCCAGGTGTGAATAATCTTTCCTTTTTCCTAATTGCAAGTTGTACAAAGCAAGTTATAGAATTTATGATTTTCACATTTTCAAGACTACATACAAAGTTAAAAGCATATTTATAATTAAAAAGCATATTAGATTAAAAAAAAGGACTGATTTCCGGATACCCTTGTAAAAACTACAAAAAAGAATAAAGTGCATCGTGGATTGTATAGATTTTCCGTCACATGGGCAATTTGGCAGTTTGTGACACCATTTTTCCGCTTTAGGGAAAGCAACCAAATGGTGTAATGTACCTATCCTTAGCCTAGTGAGGTAAAATCTCTGTTGTACGTTTCTCACCAATATTAAATATGGCTGTATACCCCTCACAAGCGGTCGCTCACAATATAAAATAACGCTATGTTTTTGACTAGCAGACCGTTCTCTTTCATTTTCCATTATTTTTAAATATTTCAACTTAAGTTCCTTTTTACTAAACTTCTGTATGGACGGTGGATCTTTCCCATCCATGTCAACTTTACAGTATTTTAAAAGATTGAGAATGTATTCCAGCCATGGTATCTTCCTACTTAAATCAAGGGCTAAACAGTCAGTAATCAATTCTTTCGTGAATTTTGTTTCGTCTTTTGACCAGACACCATGCCAAAAGGCGAGACCGGCAACATTTATTGTATCGCTAATATACGGGACAAATAGTTCTTTATGGATTATATAGTTTGCGGTCGCACTAGGTACTGCCGGCAGTCTTTTTAAGAACTTATTTTCTTGAGTCTGTAGGGAGACGATGTTAGATCTCCCCCAAATTGCAGCCCCATAACAGACCCCTGAGATACATTTGCTCCGGTAGAGTGCTAAGATTTCTCGGATGGGTTTATTGCCTATTTTTGCTGAAAATCTAAAAATGCTCTCTATGGATCTTAAAAATTTCCTGTTGCATAGTTCAATATGGGAATTCCATGTACCATTCTTATTAAAAAGCATCCCTAGGTAAGAGAAAGATGAGACTATTAATTACAATTCCACCTACATGATGTTGTTTATTTTTAGTCCTACTGCTCCCACACGTCATTACAAAGGTTTTCTTTAGATTTAATTTAAGATCTTTATCAGTCATGTACAGGGCAAAATTTTCTATGAGGTTTTGTA
This sequence comes from Calotriton arnoldi, assembly GCA_963921515.1. NCBI lineage: Eukaryota > Metazoa > Chordata > Amphibia > Caudata > Salamandridae > Calotriton > Calotriton arnoldi. The sequence continues at coordinate 580,845 of CAWUFW010008954.1, read as the reverse complement.
GGCCGTTCGCTGTCCTTGATATCAGGACAGCGTCGTCTGCGTAGAGCAGTACTGGCGTAGGGCGAGTCCCAACTTTCGGGGCATCTACACTAAGATTTTGTAAAAAGGGGCCTACGTTATTAACGTAAAGGGAAAACAAGAGGGGCGCTAATACACAACCCTGTCTGATGCCACACATGACCCTAAAGTCAGAAGTACATTCCCCCATTTTTCCAAACCGGACCCTAGATGTTAAGTGGGTGTAGATCTGGGATAAGTATGTAATTATATCAATGGGGGCCCCTAGCCCTTTCAGTGTTTGCCATAATTTACAGTGGTTGACTAGATCGAAAGCGCTAGTGAGGTCGACAAAACAGAGGTGCAGCGCCCCTTCCTTTGCTAGCGTATACTTCCCTATTATTAATTCTAGATTTAGACATTGTTCTACCGTCCCAATACCTCTTCTGAATCCATATTGCGCATCAGTCAAAATATTTTCTTCATTGGCCCAGTTTTCAAGTCTTTCCAGCATTATTCGGCCCATCAATTTTGATGTGGAGTCAAGAAGAGATATTGGGCGGTAGCAATTGGCCTTCCCTCTATCCCCTTTTTTAAAAAATCGGTACAATGATACTTTCAACCCAAGTAGCAGGTAAAAAGCCACCAAGGGTGGCATTAAAAACATTCACTAAAAGTGGGATCCAGAAATCCATATTGTACTTAAAAACATCTATGGGTACCCCGTCCGCACCTGCGGCTTTACCGTTCGCACTTTTTTGCAAAGCTAATTTAACCTCGTCTGGCGATATTGGTGAGGATTTAACAGGTTCTACAAGTACGAAGGTTCCTTTTCTGCTCTCACTTATTTTTGCACCATCTGAGTTAAAGATGCCTTCAAAGTGGGCAACCCAATCTTCCGGGGGTACTACAGTGTCAATATTTACGGATGTATTCTCTTTGAAGAAGGGATGGTTAACTATTTTCCAAAAAAGGACAGAATCTTTCATCTCTGCATCCTGGATTAGTTTCTCCCATGCTCCTTCACGAATCTCCCTTTTTCTTTCTTTCAAGGTATTTTTATAGGTTTCCCTCAGACTACAAATCCTTGCACTATCTCTTGGTATTTGTTTTACTGCCAGTTTCAATTCCCCATTCAATTTTGAGCATTTGTGGTTAAACCATCTGGGGTTAGGGTCACAAACCTTCTTCTGTCTTTTACTAGTTAAGTCGCCAGCAATTTCAGTTGTAATTTTATTAAAAGCAGTTATTATCGCCAAGCTCGAGGCAGAACTATCCAGGCAGGTTTCTAGATCCCTTTGTATTTTTCCTTTAAGTTTTGCCATAAATGCATCCGGATTCACTCCTGACCATTTTATTGATGCTCCGTTATTCCCCTGTGTAACAATGTCATTTTCCGCTCTCTTGCCCTGTTCTATAGGTATCAGATTAAGTCTTAATGATACTGTTAGGGGGTGATGATCACTAAAAAGGCTGATATTAACCAGCACTTTTTCCACCAATTCAATGCAGTTTGCTGAAACGATAAAATGGTCTATATTTGAAGAGGACCTTGCTCCTACGAAGGTTTGTATATTAGTTTCCCCTTCCCCAGTGTAAGGTTCCAGAATCACTAGATCATATTTATGCACCGCATTATTAATGGATTCCCCATACAGGTCGTGAGCAAAATGGGGGATCCTATCTCCTAGATGATCACAGTATCCGCAGGGCTCTCCTGCTTCGTAAATACATTTAACACAATTAAAGTCCCCTGCCCATATTAATACATAGTCACAGCGATTTTAGAACATCGCTAGACTGCCAGCATAACGCTACGCAATTCCGCTGTACAAGCCTGCATTCGTATGTCAGCACTGTATTTTTAAAACCATTTTACCAGCACTGTTTTAGAAGTATTGTATTTTGAACTGTATTTTAAAAAAAACTTACTTGGGAATCAGGATGCTATTTTAGAGGGGGAACGGGACCAGGCAAGTACGCTTTGCTTCTGTGCGCCATCGCTCCACCGGCATCTGTAGTCGCGCATTACTAACCAAGGTGTGCTGGTGTGCTCCGCATGTAAGAGCGGGCCACCGAAACAACGCCATCTTGGTTAGCGCGCTAGTTCTTTCCCTGATCATCACACGTCTCCCTATTTAGGAAGGGTGATGCAAGCGCGTTCATTTTAGAACATCGCTAGACTGCCAGCATAACGCTACGCAATTCCGCTGTACAAGCCTGCATTCGTATGTCAGCACTGTATTTTTAAAACCATTTTACCAGCACTGTTTTAGAAGTATTGTATTTTGAACTGTATTTTAAAAAAACTTACTTGGGAATCTGGATGCTATTTTAGAGGGGGAACGGGACCAGGCACATACGCTTTGCTTCTGTGCGCCATCGCTCCACCGGCATCTGTAGTCGCGCATTACTAACCGAGGTGTGCTGGTGTGCTCCGCATGTAAGAGCGGGCCACCGAAACGACGCCATCTTGGTTAGCGCGCTAGTTCTTTCCCTGATCATCACACGTCTCCCTATTTAGGAAGGGTGATGCAAGCGCGTTCATTTTAGAACATCGCTAGACTGCCAGCATAACGCTACGCAATTCCGCTGTACAAGCCTGCATTCGTATGTCAGCACTGTATTTTTAAAACCATTTTACCAGCACTGTTTTAGAAGTATTGTATTTTGAACTGTATTTTAAAAAAACTTACTTGGGAATCTGGATGCTATTTTAGAGGGGGAACGGGACCAGGCACATACGCTTTGCTTCTGTGCGCCATCGCTCCACCGGCATCTGTAGTCGCGCATTACTAACCGAGGTGTGCTGGTGTGCTCCGCATTTAAGAGCGGGCCACCGAAACGACGCCATCTTGGTTAGCGCGCTAGTTCTTTCCCTGATCATCACACGTCTCCCTATTTAGGAAGGGTGATGCAAGCGCGCAGCGCGCGCAGCGGGCGCGCCGATGGCGCGCCGGAGGCCGTGCCTCGCCCGCGCTCAGCGCCAGCCACGCTGTCAGTTGTGCACCAGGGCATGACCGACTATGCTATTCAAGGGAACAACTCCTATATATAGGTGAGAGGGACACTAAGGGGACTCAGAAAGCGGCCAATAAAGACAATTTTGTTACAACTGACCAGCCTCAAGGCAGTTTGAACTGTGGCTTGATAAATAGTAGATCCCTAGTCAAACATTATCAGGAGGTGGCAAATATGTTGGAATGCTTTAATTTAGATGTGTTGTTTTTAACTGAAACATGGACCAGCGCCGACTCTGTGGTAGAGCTAGGATTCGCATGCCCTGAGGGATATAAAATATTTCATAAACCCAGATTGGTGGGGAGAGGCGGGGGGTAGGAGTGATCTATAAAGACAAATGGGAGTTTTCCCCTTTACACATTGATGATGTCGAGGGTATTGAACTCCTAGGTTTCTCACTACAAGAGGCAAGAGGGAAAGTGCTGACAGGAATAGTATGCTATAGGCCCCCGGACAACACACCCAATACCAAGATCTAATTGATACCTTGGTCAATATGACCCTGACACTCAAGAATGATTATTCTGGGCGATTTTAATCTCTGGGATAATGGGACCCTTGGTCCCGCACTGAGAGATCTGGAGCAAGCCTGTGAAAGTCTTAATCTGCACCAACTAGTACATCAGTCAACCCATCAAGGAGGGCACACCTTAGACCTCCTATTTGCAAATCAGAATGAGACAGAAGTAATAGAAGTGTTGCCTCAATGCTGGACTGATCACTCCTTAATCCATTTTAGGATCAGGTTGCCCAGTCTGGCCAATAACTTAAATCAGCCAGTAACCTTCCGGAAGGGAAGAGAATGGGCTAAGCTATTAAAAAACAGGAAACATCCAACATTCCCAGAACACAATTTATTTTTGCCCAGAAAAACAGTAGATGAAAATTACCAGACTTACTGTGACTATATTAAGGGTACACTAGACGAGATTGTCCCAGAAAAAAGAATGAAGAATAGAAAAAAACCCTCAGCTCCCTGGTATAACGAAGAGCTAAAATCATTGAGGAAAACACGTAAACAAGCCGAAAGGAAGTGGAGAAGGGCATATGAGGAAGCAGACAAAGTTAAGCTGAAGTCATTACAGGCCATATACAAGGAAGCAATTGTGAGGGCCAAAGCAGAATATTATGCCAAAACAATTCTGCAGGCACCCAATAGCACAAAAATGCTCTTCACCATCATAAAAGATCTATCAAACCCAACGTGTACGGGCAATAAAGTTACTGCGACACAAGAACTTTGCAATAATATCGCCACCCACTTCGACGAAAAAATCAATAAGATAGTCAGTGGTTTAAATTTCAGTAATGACAGTATCATCAATGAGGAACCCCCTATAAAACCAGCAACAGAGCAACAGAAAGAGGTACTCAAGGACCATTCGTCACCTGCTTTAGAGCGCTTTGAAATTCCCACTGTGGATATATTTAACAGCTTAGCTCAAAGCGTTTCTTCCGGGTCCCCTCTGGACCCTCTTCCGCAGGCAATCTGGAAAGAGTTCCAGTTGGAACTATTTCCATGGTTATGGCAGATTTGCTGTCAGTCACTAGAAAAGGGAACAGTCCCGGAAAGTTGGAAGCAGGCAGTGGTAACCCCGCTGCTCAAAAAGCCGTCACTTGACCCCAAGTGTCCATCAAGCTTTAGACCGATATCTCTTCTTCCGTATCCAGTGAAAATTCTGGAACGTTTTGTCAGTAAATCTCTGTCCCTCTATCTGGAAGAAAATAAATTACTGGACAAGGATCAATTCGGCTTCAGACCAGGGCACGGAACGGAAACAGCCTTAGCAACGGTCCTGGACAACCTAAGAATGCGAGCCGACAATGGTAATATGTCCGTATTGGTACTACTGGACATGTCGGCCGCATTCGACACAGTAAATCACAGTATCCTGCTGAGAAGACTAGAGAATATCGGAGTGAAAGGACAGGCTTTAAAGTGGCTGCAATCGTATCTGACGGACAGGCAACAGGTGGTAACTATCCCACCGTTTGCCTCTCCTAAGACCCCCGTGCGACACGGGGTACCACAGGGCTCAGCAATAAGCCCTATTCTATTTAATATCTATTTGCGCCCTTTATTCCCAATCATTAAGTCCTTTGGCATCGACCTAGTTAATTATGCAGACGATACGCAACTCGTGTTCTCGCTGGAAGGAAACCAGGCAGTATCCATTGAGAAATTTCAGGAGTGCATGCTTAAGACCTCTAGCTGGCTCAGGAAAAACTCCTTACAATTTAATGGAGAAAAAACCGAGATAGTATACTGCTCTGCGGCCAAAATAGCTCGGCCCTACCCTGCCGAATTCAGACTTACCCCTATGGATAAACCACTGACTCCCGCCAGTACAGTACGTAATCTGGGGGTTTTAATGGATGACAATCTCCAGCTGGAATCACAGATTAACAAGACAGTCAGTACTTGCTTCTCTGTGTTAAGAGCACTGCGCCAGATCCTCCCGCTCCTGCCTGCTACCTCCAGACCCTTAGTGTTGAGGAGTCTTATATTGAGCAGGTTGGATTACTGCAACTCCCTATATCTGGGAGCACCACAATCAGCATTGCGGAAATTACAGAGGATTCAGTCTATAGCAGCTAAATTGGCATTAAATAGGCAACGCAGGTCCTCTACATCTCTAGCCCTAAGAGATCTCCATTGGCTGCCCTTAAAGGAGAGAATTCATTTTAAATCTCTATGCATAGTGTTCAAAGCATTACATGACTTAGGTCCAATATCTATGCAGGAGAGATTTACCTGGTATACTCCAGGGAGAAACTTACGATCATCAGGTATGCATTTGGTAACCACCACCAGATTTAAGAAAACTAGGACAGGTGGCAGAGCCTTTGGGGTAGCAGCCTCCCGACTTTGGAATGACCTTCCTTTGAATATCAGGCAATTGAAATCTTTACTTCCATTCAGAAAGAGCCTAAAAACGTGGCTCTTTCCTAAGAATTAGTGTTACAAAGCATATCGTACAGACTTTTTTATGCACAACGTCATCTGGGCAAGTCACAGCGCCAGGATACCCGTAGGGTGACAGTTTTGCGCTTTATAAATTCAAAAAATAAATAAAATAAATATACCTGCCAGGAAGTGATCCAGATCATTTTCTAGTAGCCCAATAACTTTGCTCTTTGATTTATCAAATACATTATTATAGTAATTAATTATGACAAAGGCCTGCTTTCCTTTTGAGTGCAAAAGCAAGAACTGATAATATTCAGATGAGATAAACGTGTTCTTTAAAATCAGAGGCGATGTGGTAGCAATTAGTGTGGCAAGACCTCCTTTAGCTCTTCCCATCCTGGATGGGCTGGCATTAGAACAAACTGTTTGGTAACCATTTATAAAAAAAAAAGGTTCCGTGCACCAAGTTTCTTGGAATAATATTACACGCGCACCCATCTAGCGTTTTTAACCACGCTACGTCATTAATTTTATTTTTGATCCCTGCAACATTCCATGTCATAAAATTTAGTGATTCACTTGGATGTATACTAGGGCCAGCTTTCATCATATTACCAATACAAGTAAGGTCAGTGTTACTCGTCACATGTTTATCCAAGTCACCTTTTTGCGTTGATACTATTAGATCATCAGTCTCTAAGTTCATCGCCAGGTTACATGTATCATCATCGCCCTCATTGCTGCTCAAGGTGTCATCCAAATGATTTACTAACTTTTGTAGGGTCATATTAGCATCTATCACGCTATTGTTAATGGTATGATCCATTGTCGTGACAGATGACCCAACCAAATCATTTCTGAGTCAATCTATCTCACTGCATCTTCTCAATGCTGCATATCTATTGTGCAGTGGTATAGTGTGGGGTAAACGGTAGCTCATGTTTGCGTGGATATTACTATAGCTTGGCCTATAAAAATATCCCAGTGGGACAGCCATTATATGATTAACATTATCAGAGCAAAGCCCATTATCATCATACGGTAAGACATTCAGCAAATTACCCACCAAGTTACTCCTTCGGAAGTTTACAACTATACAATCCCCCCGGCATGTTTTTCTGGAGTTGCCCACCCAGTTCACTCTCCTTAACATGTTAATGTCCTGGTGCAATATGTTCACCCCAACATTGGCGTTTACAGAAATCCAGTGAACTACTTGATTTTTCAAGGACTCGTATGTTTCCCTCTGATTTACCGCTAGTTTTGGGACATTGTTTAAAATAATGACATACGGAGTCGCCTGTGGGCGAAGATTTAGTGGACCCCGAGTGTTGTTCAAATCTTCTGTAATTCTATTTGTCCTTGGCAATTCTGGTATTTGCAGCACATTTGTAAGGGGTGGGGTGTCATCTTTATATGTCCTTTGGCCAGGTACGATTTGTGGTGCGAGGACATCCTTTACAGTCACTGCAATAGTGTTCGCTCTTCGATCAATAGAGTGGTTAGTAATTTGGCCTCTATTTTCTCCATTACTTTCCATTTGGTTAGGAGCTGACTTAGAGCTGTTGGTTAACTTATTCAATGGTTTAGGGGGTAACATTTCAATAACCATTTCCGTTAAAAAGGCCATATCTTTCTGTATTAGTTTAATTTCTGTCATTAAGCGTCTTTCTATGCTGTCCAATTTGCCATACAGTCTTTTAAATAAGGTCTCTAGATTTTGTGGCTTTTGGTTAATGGAATTATTTGCCTCCTTTATCATCCCTGGATTATTTTCGCCCTTTTTTTGTTTGAGTTTAGCTTTAGTTTTAGTCTTTGTTGGTAACTTCTCCACGGGCTATTTATGAGTCGCAAAACTTCTTTCTTTTTTTTTTGCTGGAGGAGATACAGGGAGCGTGTCATCCGTTAGAACTGAAATCTCCAAAGATGTCATTAGGACACATGGGTTAGGCATTTTATGAACATCTTCGTTTGCAGAGATGTTTTCCACAAACAGCTCAATCTCTTCCCCCATGTTTCCCAAATTAGTCACATTTATAACAGGCACCTTCCCGCCTTCATGTGCAGACTCTTTCAATGCAGCATCAAGGGCTGTTTGTGTAGCTGCTAATTGTTCCTCAACATGAACGATTTCACTATTTATAAGCCCCACAGCGTTTTTCGAGTATTTAGTAATTGGTGCACTCTTTAAGGGCACTTTCCCCTTTAGTGGTAATTTCCTTTTACCCATCATTAATCAGTGTGAACAGCTTCGGTGGCAGTGAAACTGGTGTATTTACTCTTACCAGATTTCGTGATTACTGCATCTCTTGATCCAAGGGGGGGGAAGCCCTGCCCTGCCTCGTCCGGCCACGGACGGGCGCAGACGGGCCCGCCCGTGGCCCGGTTACGCCCGCGCGCGTCCCGCGCTGCGGGGGCCCTGTGCTCTTTTTAAGCGCCTCCCGGCGCTCGAAACCGGCGTAGGCGGCGTGCGCGCCGCTTGGGCTGCTGGGGCTTGTAGTCCCTGGCTGGCGTCCTCACTCGCGGCCGGGTCTTGGAAAATGCCCACTTGACTCTGTTGGCGGTGGCGGCAGCAATCACCAGTGACACAGATGGCAGGCGAAATGTGGACAAAGCAAAACAAGGCACCAGGTGAGTTCGGCATTGATATCTAAACCATTATAAGCCCTTGTCTGTAAGGATGTTTCAGACACAACTCCTTGGGGGAAATGACAGCATGATGGCTTTGTTGCTATTTGCCAAGCATTGTGTGACGCACCAGCTCTAGGGATGCCTAATTATGACAAAGATTTTCATTTGTTCGTACAAGAAAAGGATGGTTGTTCACTGGCAGTGCAACACAACAACAAGGGGAATATGAACGTCTGTGCGCTTATTTTTCGGCTACCCTTGACTCAGTAGCTAAAGGACTTCCTGTTTGCCTTCATGTTGCTGCAGCACCTGCAGTTTCATTGCAGCAAGCAGAGACCCTGATATCGGGAAACAAGTGTAATGTTTATGTACCTCACTCTGTGGAATTATTACTAAACAAAACTCACCACGTCATTCTGCATAGTTGTAATGTTTTTAACCCGGACACGTGATTACCTACCCCTTGTAAGGATATAGAGATACCTCATGACTGTATTTTGATTACTGAAGAAGCCACCAAGGGTAGGACAGACTCCACAGACATGTCGTACGGCTTATACTTTCTCAGTAAAAACTGTGCGTTTGTTGGACAACATAAACGTCAAATCTGTGCAAGACTGATTCTACGCACACCATCAGGATATGTTGGCCTTAGTCCTGGTAGATCACAGTGCACCAGCTGTACCCCTAACCAGGAAAGGTAACAGGTGGAATGTGCAGCCTCAGAACATGACAATCCTGACTCCAAGGAAATTGTGGTAAGAGATCTAGAACATTTTCATTTGGTTAGTCATGCATACCCAAAGATATACACAAGAAATACACAACATGACCTTTCAACATTTATTGAAGCACTGCGATTCTTGAGTAAAATATGTGCACTGCAAGAATCCATAGAAGGAAACAGAATAATGTGATCGGCTATACAAGAATGGTGAAGAAAACAAATAGTTCAACCATTGTGCTGTTACAGAGAATATATGCCTGCATAGAAGTACTGTAATATATAGTACGCCTACCTAGCACTACCTATCCTGGTGTGCTTAGGTTGGGTGAATCTGCCGAATTCCTGTAGGGTGATCTAACTCCCCAGTTACCTGTGGGTAGGCGTCATCAGGAAGCCCGTCTTGGTAGAGAGCTGGGCCTTATCCCTCGCATGAGGTAAATAGGAATCAGATGGGCTAGAATTCCAGCATGTGGCGACCTCTCAGTGCCAGCAAAATGCTCCTCTAACTAAACAAGGGAGTGATGTTGTTTATATAATAAACATCACCCATGTTGCCATGCCAACGCCCCAGTCAGGCCGCTTTTGTTGATTCTATTATGGTAGCTAAGTTGCCAAACAGACATTAACAAACAGCAACATTTTGAGCAGTGAACTTAGCTGTTTCACAAAATGTTCAAGGTATCTGATAATATGCTACGAAGTGGAAATGTAAGCAAAGCTGTTCAGAGAATATTATCCTGAACAGGCAGGCAAGCAAATGTGTGTCAAATGTCATTGTGTTTTTGAAAAGAAGGCAACCTACAAAATGTGAGCCTGTAAAATGGTGGTGTTTCTACTCAGGCGTATAATGTGACCACATGACAGACATCTATGGCTGAGAGAGATGGAGATTTGTGGGTTGATGACTCATGTTTTAAATTAGCAGATGCAACCATCACTGCTGCATATGCTGTAACTACTTTGAAAACTGTTGTTTAATCGTGTAAAATAAAATAATGGTCTGTGCAAGCAACAGAGATAATAGCCCTAACCAGAGCATGTGAATTAAGTAATGGACTAGCAGTAAACATCTATACAGACAGCCAATATTCTTTTTGGGTAGCCCTCGAGTTTGGTAAGTTGTCGAAATAGAGGCATTTTCTTACATCTCAAGGGCAGAAAATACAGCATGGTACGCGGATTGTCATACTTCTTAATGCTGTAGACTTGCCAAGGGTATCTATAATAAAATGTTCAGCTCATAAAAAGATTGTAGATGTTGGAAAAAGAAACGCGTTCGCTGACACTACTGCCAGAGAAACAATACAGCAAAGCCCTTCCCTAATGTAGGTTTCATACTTTGTGGATACATGGATAAATTGGAGAATGACCTGAATATTATGATGTTAACGATTTGCAAAGCCAAGTTACTAGGGCCGAGAGAGAAAGGTGGGATAGGACTGGGAGATTGGTAAAAGGAATTTGGAAAGACTTTGAAAAAGAACAATTCTACCAGATACTGTTGTTCAGCCTATAGCATATACTATACATTGTCCAGCACATTTAGGAAAAGACGCTATCTGTTCATTGTTTTCCAAATGGTGGAACAATGACAAATTCAGAAAAGCAGCAGAAAGAGTTTGTAAAACTTGTATGACATTTGTTCAGCATAATGCAGGAAAAGGAATACCAACCCCTCCAGGACATTTTGCTCCACCCGAGGTACCTTTTGAACATCTCCAGATGGACTTTTTAAAGATGCCACAGATGAATAAATATTGGTATGTGTTGGTGGTAGTCTGTCTTTTCTCAGGCTGGGTGGAAGCATACCCGATGAAGAGGAATGATGAGCTAACAGTAGCCATGTGTTTACTAAAGAAATGTTTTCCACGGTTTGGGTTGCCCAGGTCATTGTCGTTGTACAATATACTACATTTGGCTAATAAGGTCATGGAACAAGTGACTCAAGCCTTGGCCATCAAACAGAAGTTTCATTATATAGATCACCAGAAAGCAACTGGAGCAGTGGAAAAAAGTAATGGTATCCTAAAGGACAAAGTGGCAACAATATGTGCAGAAAGCAAACTAACATGGGTGGATGCCCTTCTATTTGCCCTGATGGGTATGCATAGCACCCATAGCTCTTCAACCCATTTGAGCCCCCACGCGATTGTGACTGATAGATGGATGTCTGTTTGGGGTGCCCCTTGGCATGCTGCCACTGTGCAACTAGCAAACACAATAAGATGATAGACGGAGTGCTGAAACTTTTCAGACACTCACTCCCACTCACAGATCTGGGTTGAATTAATCATCATTCTTCTGCTCACTAAGTCACCCAGTTTGGCCACAGCCATATGCAAATCAGTCTTGACCCTCCTCCTCATAAGAACAGTCCAGCCCGAACTGCCAGGCCAGGTCCTCCCTGGACCGGAAACAAGCATCATGGGACCGGTTTCATGGTATCACCTCTTATCAGCCAGGTTAGCTTGAATCCAGTGGCAAAGTGAGCAAGGGACCTACGGTCTAAACTGGAATGGCGTGGCATACAACAAAACAATGGATTTAACCTAGATCTGTGACTGGGGGTGAATGTTTGATTTGTTCAGCATTCCGTCCATCGTCTGTTCTTTTTGCCACTGTGCAACTAACAGATGATTTAATGAGAGACTATTGTAATGAATTAACCAAAAGACTGCACGTTGTTCACTGGCAGGTGAAAGAGACAATTTCCCAGTCCCTGACAGACAAAGGCTATGACCTGAAGCCTGGTGAGAGGGTTGTGGTGAAGAAATTTCATAGAACTGCTTGCAGCAGAGGTGGAAGGGCCCTGTCCAGGTTTTGCTCGTCACCAACACGGGGTCAAGTTTTCTGAATACAAGAACTGGATCCATGCTTCGCATGTAAAGAGGTCCTCTCCGCCCACAAGTGAAGAACAGTATGGTGAAAGGTCAGATTTGCCGCATGGACCCCATACCGATAAACTGCATTATAATTTGAGACCTTGCAGGACTTCCAAATCCAAACAAACGTAGTTTCCCCTACGAGATTTGGGGCCTCACAAGTGCTGCTAACCTCAGGAGGCCTACTGCCAAAGAAGATGACTAAGGAAATATCTAGACCACAGGTGGAAAAAGCATGGAAGAAAAAAAATGCACTCTGGGCCGTTATGTGGACTATTAGTTCCAATTCTGCTAATAACTACATTTTGCTCAGTAATAATATATGTAACCTATGCCATAGGAACATCAAAAAGAGCATAAACAGACAACTTGGATTCATACAAATATCACATCAAAGAATACCATGATAATGTGGTGGTACAAATGCTGAATGCATACCACAAATATTTGAATGTTTCAAACTGTAGGATATGTAGGCAAATGCCGGCGGAGGTAAAAAGAGGTTCCCATCTATTACATATGCCATTTAATGCATCAAGTTATGTCTTTTGGTCCCGATTTAGGAGTCTCACCTTTGGAATAGAGTACAGAAAGTACAGAAACACCCACAATACAAATACTATCACAATATAACAGGCAAATAATACTTTCAGGTTATATAGAATGGGCAATGTCAGGAGATAAGGAAGAGGAACCCTTGATAATAAATACAACACATTATAGTGAATTTCTAGACGTGATCTTCATGATACAGCTCCTCCTATACAAGTTCTTTTAAAGCTGAGAAGGAGGCTCACAGGGAGCCTCTGTTTAATAGACGAAGGAAGGGTAGAATTTGTAAACTGTGATTGTGTGCAGTACTTATCCTCCTTGGATTATCCAATGTATCTAGGGACGCAGGTATATTTTTATGTGGAGAAAAAGAATATACATGGTTACCAAAAGGTTGGGATGGATCCAGCTATATAGGATGGGTATTTACTACTATACTGCATCACCCGAAAGACCATTTACAGAAGCATACATTGACAAAATACAATTCTGTAGAGAAAAAAGAAGAGTAGGCCAAACATATACCACAGCTAGTGACATTGGGAAGGGAATACTATGGATACTGGGAGTAGCCCTTAATTCTAGACAAATAAGGTAAATAGGTAGATTGTTGGAAGCAACAATAAATGAAAAATCTGCAGCCTCAGAAAACCTGACTGTAGAAATGGTGGCTATGAGGACAGTGGTTCTACAAAATAGAATGGTTTTAGACATATTGTCAGAAAGGGACGGAGTATGTAGGATTATTAAAACAGACAATTGTACCTATATTCCAGATAATGCCCCAAATGTGTACAAGGCTGTGGCACAGAATTTCAAGGAAATTGGGCATCAAGGTCATGAGGCTACAGAGAGGATATTGTGGGATGACATTGGTTCCCTATTTGGAAATTGGGGCTGGTAGCCGTTCGAAATGGCTTTAATCATAATAGCCTTTAGTTTGATATGTTGTATATTTATTAATATCTTACCCTCATGTCTTTAAATGTGCATCAGAAAATGTACAGTAAAGAATATACCTGAAAAGAATTCTATTATGTCAGAAAGGAAATAGAGGAAATAATGGCAATGAAAGTAGAATAGATTTAAAGAAATGGTTGAACATTAGTTCAAAAGGAAGGATTGAGAACGAACACTGGTACAAAGTGCAGCTGTCTAAAATCCCTATTATTCAATGTCTCCATTTTGTAGAACTGTGAAAGGTATAGTGTGCTGACAGTCACAAACACCTTTTGCATGTTTGAGCTTTCTCAGTAAACTTTATATTCTGTGAGCCCATGTGTACTCAGATGCAACTGTTTAAACTAACGTCCTGAGCTGGATATGTTCGTATAAGATCAGCCTGAACCATACAATCTTTATCTTGTTTTCTTATGGGCTTGTGTAACTGTTTGCATCAAAATTTCCCAGCACAACTGATAAATGGACTCTCCGGGTTGAACTAACCTTGCTCTCTTTCTTATCGTTGTTAAACATTATTCAGAGCCTGTAGGAAAGGTCCCCCCTTTTTGGATGGCCCCCCCTACGTTTAGCCTGACCTCTGATGCAACCTGACATTATGTCCCTGCTAATCAGGTTCCCAGGGCCTGTGTTCTTTCCCAAGACTGGACCTTTGTATCCACAATTGGCACATCCCTGGCCACAGGTAAGCCCCTTATAAAAAAGTACCATGGATACCAAGAGCACTGTGACCAGGGAAGGCCTCTGAGGGCTGCAGCACCTATTGTGCCACCCATAGAGGCCCTGCACCTTAACACACACCCACTGCCACTGCAGGCTGCGTGTTTTGGTGCAGAGAAAAGTGAAGAGTCAACATGGCACACAGCCCTGTGTGCCATGCCTGCAATCCACTGCCTGAGGCCTAGGTAAGTCACCCCTCTAGCAGGGTGCACTAGCCCTAAGGTGAGCGTACAGAGGCATGAGCCCTGTACTCCTACAGTGTTCAAGTCCATTCTTAGACATTGCAAGTGTAGTAAAGCCATAAAGAGTATATGGTCTGGGAGTTGGTCATTACGAACTCCACAGCTCTATAATGGCTTTACTAAAAACGGGGAGGTTTGGTAGCAAAAGTCTCAGCACATTAAACCCACACTGATGCCAGTGTAGGATTTAATGTAAAAAAAGAACTCGGAGAGCACTTGGAGATGCCCTCTAAAAATCTACCAGCCCTGGTGTGGTTGCTGAATGGCTGCCTGTCATTGGCCACCACCAGACAAGTTTCTGGACCCCTGTGTAGAGAGCCTCCGCTCTCTGGGTAGAGAAACATAGCCCATCCTGGGCAGAGTTGTAATGCCTCCTCCCTCAGGATGGGATGGGTCCACGAAAGGGGAAGCTTCAAAGACCTGCCGCCTTTGGGCGCTGACCCTGACTTTTGCTGCCCCCAGCAACTGGCTCCCGCCTGTTCTGGCCCCCACTTTGAGCAGGAGAATCAGCAAGAAATTCAAGCTAGGAAGAGAGATGTGCCCTCCTTTGCCAACCCCACCCCTTAGGTGGGGAAGGCGAGGTGAAGCACATATCTCTGTCCCCTCAATCTTGAAGATGAGGGGACTTGGCCAATTAGAAAGAGGCTCATGCCCCCTCCCACTGGAGTCAGTGGTCGCCTTCAGGAAGTCTCCCTGCTTGAGCCTCCAGCATCTTTCCGAAACCAAAGGTCTCAATTGGAAAGCACAGGGTCCCCAACATCCGTTTTGCACCCTGCACCCAACAGCCCAAGTGCCGCTGGTGGTGCAGCTCCTGTGCTGGTCGTTGGCCCCTGCAGTGCTGACCTTAACCCCCACAGCTTGGCTCCCACAACCGAGTGGTCTGCTCGTCAGAAGTCTCTAACCGAAGGCCCCCTTAGCCCCACTGGCTAACATTGGGCCCCTGCACTCTGCACCCGGCTGCCCCTGTGCCACTGGTGGTGCAACTTGAGTGCCCATCTAGACCTTGGGGAACCTTGGTTCTAACCTTCAAAGCTCATTCTCATGAGTCAAGTACGTACCTCCAAAACCGATAACCTTTTATCTCCCATTGAAACCCATGTTATAAGATTTTGGGCCTAAAATTGTTTTAAGTGTGGAACTGCTAATGTATGGAGAAAAGTGAACCCAATTGCAAAGTATAAAAAGTCGTACTTACCTTGTATGTAGAGATCCTAAGGTGTGGTATCTAGGCATACTATCCCCAGTACTCAAAGTAACTCAAAAGTAATTGGAAAATACGTACTGTATGATACAAACTGCATTTAAAAGTGATACAAATCTGTAACATGTAATTTCAAGCACAACTGCTTTACCTTGAACAGTCTTGCATTTTGAAAGTATATATTACTCACATGTGCCAAGTCCTGCTTAGTTCTAAAATAAAACAGAAGTATAGATTTTTTATACTTACCTAATTGGTCTGGATTCTGTCTCTGAGTGTGTGCATCAGTCATTGATTGAGTGAATACAATAAATGCTTAACACACCCTCTAGATAAGCCTAACTGCTCGCCCACACTACCACAAAGAGCTGTTAGTACTTACCTAATTTAGCCTCTGCTATACCTCTGGGGACTCCCTGGACTCTGTGCACACTATACCTTATTTTTTTATAGTATATACAGAGCCAGCTTTCTACATTGGTGGATCAGCGGTGGGATGCAAAGCCTTGCATTTATTGGACTAACTTAGTCATCCTCTGATCACATGACAAAAAAACAAAAATTGTCTTTAGTACAAATAATTTTTTTAATTGACTATTTTTTTTCAAAAACTCTAAAAGTCTTGTTAGGGCCTTGTGTTAAGTCCCTGTAGCATTTCTTTTTTAGAAAAGTAAAAGGCACTGAAGTTAGGGGGGAGAAGTATCTAGAACTGTTAGTGTAGGTCTTCCAAAAAGATCCCCACTTTAGAAATATAAAGAGCAATCCAGGGAATATGGCTGAGGAGCTCGACCTCACCCCTTACTCCAACCTAAAGGTTAGAGAGTTAAGGCTTCTCTGTAAAGCTAAACCGATAAGAAGTGGGACCAACCCTAACAGGAGACAACTCCAGGCAGGGAAACCGCCTTAATAACAAAGCCTTTACAACGACTGACCTGAACAACGAATCCAAAACAACGACCTTTCTATGAACGACGACATCATTAACCACGACTTACACGAACAACGACTTTCCTAAACCACGAATAAAACGACTTCCTAACTGGCCAATAGATGGCACTATTGTTATATACAGTGTTTATACGTCTTTTCCAGAAAGGGACCCGCTCCTGGCAGATGAGGAAGATGTTGAAGGTTCTCAGGTAGGTAATTCTAAATGAATTTTACATATAGGGTTTGGATCTAGGGGGACGAGGGCACTAGTTAATAACCATATCAGAACATTACAGGTTTTCTTTACGTAATGAAACCTTGTTGGACGTTGTTCGAGCACGAGCAGGTGGCAGCAACAAACCCACAATATGGTTTATGGAGTAAACCATAACTCTTGGTCCAAACAGGTAACGTAAATCTCAGTGTGTGCGCATGCGCAGCACAACACCAGCGCCGCTGGTAGGAGCCATTGCAGATTTTGTGAGATTAAAATACGCAGCTGTGGGGGGCGTGGCTTGGCCAGCAATCATGGCGGACGCAGCTTAACGAAGCTCCATGCGCCCGCCACCATTATCCGACAATTATCCGACCCATCCTGACTGGAGTGTGGTGAATCCTTGGCGAACGGGACGGCGGTGTCATCCAGCGCGCCCACGAAACCGGCAACAGCTGTTTACCGGCGAATTGCGGGCGAATAAGGTGGTTGAGAGAAGTGCCCGATGACCTGAGCTAGGAGTCCCCGTGCTGGCTGCCGGCCTCTACGGAGCTGTGACAGTGCTGGGAGTCGAGGCGGGTTGCTTTCCTTGATCGAGGTGAGAGGGGGTGCTGGGGGCTCTGTGGAGGTGGCTGGCATTCGCGCGCCCTCGCCCCCCGGGCCTTCACAGGTGGCGGTTTTGGTTGCCGGGTGGGGCCTGGGCTGGGGGACGGTCTCGCAGGCCCGGTCGGTGTGCCGCCGTGGTCGCGGGGCTGGTCCTGGTCCGGGTGCTGGCCAGTGTTGGAGGCAGACTACTGTGGGGCCTGGGGCGAGGGGTGTCGGCACTCTGGGCAGCGTCTGCTGACCCCGCCGGTGCCGTAGGCCAATCTCCCTCGGAGAGGAGGTAGCTGCCTGGGCTCTGGACACCGAGACTTGGTCGTTGGTCCGCTGCGGGGTCGTGCGGAGGGCGTTCCTGCACATCGGAGCACGAAGAGGAGCCCACTTGTTCTTCTGGACATCGTGGCAGCCCTGGGCTGCGAACCTGGGCCCGGGACAGCATCAACATCATAGCCGCCATTTTGTTTCCTCCTATGGCCGTGGGAGCGGGCTGAGCGCCGCCGGCCGCGCATTTGCCCTACATCGCGGATCTGTGCCCTGTGCGGGGGTAAGGCTTGGGGGCCCCTTCCCCCCCCCCCACATGGTGATAATCGGACTGGGAGATCCACAATACCCGGACTGCTGAGCTGTCGGTGGGGGCGCTACATTCGTCAATTGGGGTGCCTCGCGTGCCAGTGGTCCGGCGAGCTTGATTCCGCTAGAGGGGCCTACTCGGCTGTTGGCCACTGGTCGAGGAAGTGGCTGGATTAGTCCCGGTGCGGCTTGCGGCCCAGTGGCTGACGGAATCCGTGAGGACTGGCCACGGGGCGCCCCCTGGAGTGTCCCTAAAGGGGTGGATTGGTGCCTCTGCACATCCTGCTGGAGCGGGAGCGCCCGGATACTGTGGGCACAATCCGCTGAAGACCCCACTAATGGGGAAGGACAAACCTGGCGCCACGGGACCGAGGCAGAGTACCCTGGACTAGTTAGCGCAATCAGCAGGTGGGGGGCCTCCCCCCGGCCACGGTCCAGATCATGCAGCCTTACTAGCAGCCATCACAGATGCGAAAGACACATTGGAGGCCAAGATTGGCGCAGTGGGCACCGAGGTCTCATTCCTGCGACAGGACCTACGCAAAGTGGTGGAGCGCATTACTGAGGCTGAAAAGCGGGTGTCCTCAGTGGAAGATACGGTGCAGACCCTTCAACAGGTTAATAAGCGGACTGTGGTATCCCGGGAGCTCGCTGCCCGCGCCGAAGATGCAGAGGGCCGCGCCAGGCGTAACAATCTCCGTTTTGTGGGTTTTCCGGAGGGCTGCGAGGTTGGCTCCATGAATCATTTCCTCACAACATGGCTCCTGGACCGGCTCCCGGCGGACAAGATCTCGGCGTGCTTTGTGGTGGAGAGGGCACACCGGGCACTCACTCGAAAGCCACCTCCAGGAGAAAATCCACGGCCGCTAATTGCCAAGCTTTTAAATTATGCAGATCGCGATGCTGTGCTGCAGTATGCCCGACTAAATAAGGACAAATTCGTCTTTGACTCTCGGCCCATTATGATTTTTCTTGACTACACCCGCATGGTGCAACAACAATGACAATGATTCCTTGCAGCAAAGCGGAGGTTACGTGAACTCGATATCTCTTACATGCTCCTGTACCCCGCCAGGCTCCGAGTGATATATAACTCTAAAACACTCTTCTTCGATACTCCTGAGGCGGTCTTTGCCTGGTCCGATGAAAGGGCCCATCTGAAACCACACTCTCCGCCGCCTCTGGAATCAGATTCCTCTGTGGGCTCGCAGCGGAATCGGTCACGTCGAACGAAGTCAAAGCGGCGGCATCGCTCTGGATCCGAACGTCGATCCTCCAGTCCTGTGAAAGCTTCTTGACCGACCCACGACCTGTGATAGCGTTGAACATGTATGACTGACTGCTCGTGGGTTAGACTTGCCCTGACCAGTATGCACAGAGCAGGGTTGGCCGTTACATATGGTGGTTGGCCTGCACAGCTACTAACTCCCCAAAGTTTAGGTTTATGTTACACAGGGAGGGTGGGATCCATTGGAGGGGGTCCCTGGGATCCGTGGTTGGGGTCCTGGGGAGCTCCCCACCGCGACAGATGCTCCTTGTTCTTGGCAGTATCCGGTGGCGGGAGGGGGGCTTTGGGGGGGTGGTTTTATGGTAACAAAGTTATATTGTTATTTGTTGTTTACATGCGCAGACACGTCTCCCTTTCCCCATTAGGCAGATCAGTATTGTTAGACCCTGATTAGGTAAATGGCTTCTCACGCAAAGGACTTCCAGTTGGGCGAACTAACAGTGGTTACATGGAACGTCCGAGGGCTCTTAAATAAAGTTAAGCGGGGGGCCGTACTACGGCAAGCCAAACGCTACGAGGCTGACGTCCTGCTATTACAAGAGACACATCTCCTTGGTAACAAGGCCCCTTGCCTATCGCGATTCGGGTTCCGCCAGGTATACCATGTGGGATTCACTAGGGGCTCCCGTGGGACTGCTATACTGGTTCATGGACGTGTCCACTTCCTCCATACGAAGCACTGGGTGGACCCTGGGGGCAGGTATGTCTTCCTGATGGGGACACTGTACGGTGAATCACTCACACTTGGCAGTGTATATGCACCCCCGCCTCTTGGGACTACATTCGTAGAAAGTCTGACCAGATTATGGGGTGAAATGCCTGAGGGCCTATCCCTCCTGGGGGGTGATTGGAATGATACCATGACGCCATTGGACAGAAGACGGGGCTTGGGGGCTGCTACCCCCACCGGTCCCTCTAAATTGTCATCGCTTGTGGAGACATTGGGTTGGGCTGACATCTGGCGGGAATATCATCCAGCAGAGTTAGGCTATACTTTCCTCTCAGCGGTGCATGGCTCAGTGTCCCACCTGGATTATCTGTTCACACCCCGGATCTATGTTCATAGGTTTGCTCAGGCCACGCATCATCCAAGAGGGTTGTCAGATCATTCTCCGGTCTCTGTATGGCTCCTCTTGCAGGTTCAGAGGCCCCCACTGAGATGGCGGATGTCTCTGTGGCATCTACGCGCCCCAGATTACCAGGAATGTCTCCATACAGCGATCCAAGAGTACTTTACCCTAAATACAGACTCTGTTCCCTCCAAGGTGACCCTATGGGAGGCTCTGAAACCCACCATCAGGGGGGTGGACATCAGCTATAGGACCCATGATAAACGTAAGCGCTCCGATCAAAGAATTGGCCTAGAGTCCCAGTGCCTCTCCTTAGAGGAGCAGTACACGAATGCGCCTACTCCGATTCTTCGTAGAAACCTGTTACTTGCGCAACAGCAGCTAACTCACCATCTTTCAGAGGAGGCGAAAGAAATTTGGTTGGCATCCCAATATTGAATTTATCAGTGGGGGATAAATCCAGCAAAATGCTGCATAGATTATGTCAGGCTAAACAGGCCCCGGTCATGGTTCCAGCCATTAGGGGTAGGGATGGTGTCTTGTATACCTCTCCAGGAGAAGTGGTGGAGGAATTCGCACAGCATTTCTCTGTGCTATACACCCGGAAGGACCAGATCTCGAGCGACTTGATCGCAGAGTTCCTGCAAGATATTCCCCCCGGCAGCTCTCTGATCAGATGAGAGATCAGTTGGATGTCCCTATTACAGCTGACGAATTAGCGACTGCATTGCATGCAATGCGCCCAGGCCGAGCCCCCGGGCCCAATGGGTTCCCCATGGAGTTTCTTAATTCACACGTGACCGCACTGGGCCCTCACCTCCTAGGCGCGATTCATGAAGCTCTTGAACGGCAAATATTACCCTGAGACTGTCGGCAGGCCGAAATTGTCCTCTTTTTAAAGCCCGGCCGTCCACCGGAGGACCCGTCCTCCTATAGACCTATCTCCCTCATAAATTTTGAATCTAAAGTGTTGGGGAAGGTTTCTTGCGGACCGCTTGCGGGCCTGCATTCAGGACTTGGTCCATCTGGACCAATCGGGCTTTATGCCACACGGGGCCACTCGGCATAACATCCGCCGCATTCATAATGCTATGGCGCTGGGGCGCCCTGCGGCCTTACTCTTGGCTGACATTGACAAGGCCTTCGATTCCCTTAGCTGGGAGTACTTATTCCAACTCCTAGAAGCGATTAACTTTGGGCCACGTTTCCTAGCGTACGTACGCCTACTTTATACCGAACCCATGGCCTCTGTCCGCATTGCTGGCCACTGCTCTCCCTTCTTTTCCATTGGTAGAGGGACACAGCAGGGCTGCCCCCTGTCCCCTCTCCTCT
Source organism: Calotriton arnoldi (assembly GCA_963921515.1). Classification (NCBI taxonomy): domain Eukaryota; kingdom Metazoa; phylum Chordata; class Amphibia; order Caudata; family Salamandridae; genus Calotriton; species Calotriton arnoldi. The sequence continues at coordinate 558,997 of CAWUFW010008954.1, read as the reverse complement.
TCGCCCTTGCGGTAGAACCTCTCGCGGCATGGGTCCGCAGGGACCCAGTGTTCCGGGGCTTTGATTGGCCGGGGGAACAGTCGGACCACGGATGATGTATTGTTCTTTATGACGGACCCCTGGATCTCGGGCCCCCGTATTTTGCAAATCCTTCAGGTTTTCGGCCAAAATACTGGGCTCCACACAAACCCTGCTAAATCGGTGCTGTTCCCAGTGTGTGGCCACCGGGGCAGGACTACGTGGGCTTCCCAACTCACACATGCCACAGAGGGCTCCCAATATTTGGGAGTGTTTGTATCCCCCTGTCCGCGGATTTCATGGGCCCGTAACATACACCCGCTCCTTGTCCATCTCCGTGAGGAGACTTCTATCTGGTCCTCCCTCCCTCTCTCGCTCGCTCTATGGACGGTCTGCCATTTTCAAAATGGTCTCACTCCCCAAGATGCTGTACCGCCTACAGAACTTTCCATACCACTTTCCACAGGCGTGGTTTGCCCAAGTCAATGCTATTCAAAATAAGTTTTTATGGGGCGGCGGGGCGGTCCGGGTGGCACTACAGACTTGTGCACAATCCACCTATTGCGGGGGCATTGCTGCCGCCGACGTCTACTTCTATTATGTGGCAGCCCACCTTCTAATAATAAATGACTGGTGGTACAACTCACCTACGGACCCGGCATTCGAATTGGAACATGTTGCCATGGAGAAGACTCCCCTCCTGCGCTTAATTTATAGTGCGCAGAGGCTCGACTTCTTACCCCACGCCTGTCAAACAATGATCAGGTTGTGGCGATACACTGTCCGACGTATGGGATGGAACATGCGGTTGACGCAGGCGACACCTCTGTGGCACGGTAATTATCTGCGTCAGGTGGCTGCGCTGAAGGGGTTCCGCCAGTGGGACCAGATTGGTATATCTACATTAGGAGACATTATGCTTGGCACTGTCCTTAAATCCTTCCAGCAATTACAGGAGGAATTCCATCGCCACAAAACCCAGTTTCCACAGATACCTTCAATTGCGTCATGCTCGGGCCCCCGCGCTCGTAAATCTTGCCGACCTCCCTGAATTTCATCCGCTTGAGGGCCGCCTTCTCATAGGCGATCTTGGTGCACACAAAATAAGACAAATATATCAGACGCTGACGACGCACTCCACCACTACATTACATAGAACAAGGAAGGCGTGGCAAGACGACATCCCTGATCTGACGGATGATGACTGGGCGGAGGCGATTGCTAGCCCTCGGGGCGCTGCAGTTGCCTCCAGACACCGTCTTATCCAGTTCAAATATGTACATCGCGTGTATTATACCCGTGTCCGGCTATGGAAGATGGGGGTTGTACCATCCCCCATGTGCCTGCGTTGTGATAGGGAGGAGGGGACATTCCTCCACACGGGGTGGAGCTGCTCAGCACTGCAGCCATTTTGGTACGGGGTGTCGTCGTGCCTTAGAGAGGTGCTGTCCTGGGACCTGCCCTTTGACCCCCGATTGTTCCTGCTTCATAGTACGGAGGACATCGGAGGGAATCGCTACAAGCAACACCTATTGTTCCTAGCCCTTATGATTGCCAAGAGGGACATAGCCCAATTATGGAAGGGAACCTCGCCACCGACAGTAGGGAAGTGGCGAAAAGAGCTGGAAAACTGCATGGGTGCGGAGGAGGCGGTGTTTCAGGCGAGGGGCTGCCCCTTAAAGCATAGAAAGATATGGTCCCGGTGGGCTACTTACCGTGGCATTGATCTCCCTCCTCTTCCCTCGCAATCCCCATAGGAACAGTGCCATGTGTGATTTGTGGGCCCTATTGTACGATATATTGTTTCCTCTTTCTTCTTGGTCACATGTGTCTCTTGAACTTTGCCTGCCTTGGTTGGGGGTGTGGAGATGTCTGCGTACAGTTCTCAGTTTGTTTTCTTATGTTTTGTATACGACCAGTACCCACGGATATCTCCAATGTCGCTATCTCGTTATTTTGTGGTCAATTGGATTATGCTGGGCTTTTGCCTGATTGATACTGTAAGATTTTAATAAAATATGTTTAAAAAAAAAAAACGCAGCTGTACTGACAGGAAAAAACAGACCCATTTGAATACCTCCCTTCTTTCCATCAATCAATGTACATAGCCAGTTAATTACTGTTTTATTGTAATTCGTCCGTCTATGACAAAAACAAATGTCTAATTGTTAATTTGTTTTTAAAAAGAATCTTTACATAAAATTGTTTATAATAAAATACATGTTTAATTTAATTATATGTTTTTATTCCGCGTTTCAAACATTTTAGAGCAGAATGGTATATTCAGGAAATGAGCCAAATGAATAATTTTCGTTGTTTAGGAAGTCGCTGTTAAGAATGTAATGGTTTGGCATTGCTCGTGGTTTAGCATTCGTGGTTTAGGAATTTGTTGTTAAAGTAGTAGTTGTTAAATCATATATCCCTCCAGGCATTCCTGGCAGTGCATGCAAGGGACTACCCCACAGAAGAAGGTGAAGACCTTCAAGAGAATGGGAAAGGTAGTGAGGATGATGAAGTCTTAAACCAACCACCTCAACTACTTAGGGAGGAAGGAAACTGTGTCCTACCCTCCAAACCCAAGAGGTACAGGGGCTGGATAGTACAGAGGTAGGGCCAACTCCATTCCAGACAGTGAGGACAAACTCAATGAGTAGGATCTCCTTTTAGTAAGGATGACCAAGAGACTCGACCTAGAGACTAGGCTCCTAGCTCTAGAAAAAAAGAAAGCAGAAATGGGCCTGTTGTGTAGTTCCTACAAATCTATATAGGATCTGCACGTTTAGACAACAAACTAAGGGGTTGGTGTCCAGAATGATTCCAGACACCCCCAAAGGATATGTTAGTCGGTAGACAAACTAGCTCACAGTGCCACTATAAGCCCCCCTCCCCGCTTACCAAGGAGTAAATAGTTTCTGGCAACTATCGAACATGACAACCCTGACCCCTCAGGGATCGTCGAAACAATACAGTACTTTTTGCTCAGTCACTCATGCTCACTTTGTCTCAGAGAGATACACAGAATAAACGGTGGGGAAGTTTTCAATAAGCATTTATTGAACCAGCGTCATTCTAGTATTAAATATGTGTGCTGCAACAACCATGAGAAAGAAACAGATATATACGATTAGAAGCACCAACAGAGTAAATAAGAGGTAGAATTCTACCATGGTGCTAAAACGGTGGATATATGCAGGCATATAGATACATGGCAGTAATCAGGAGTACTCCTACGATGCAAACCCTAACTAGATGTACCTAGCATGTATGTAGGTGTATAGCCAAGAATCCCCCTAGGAAAGAGACAACCCCATTACCTGATGCGAGAGAATGAAGGACCGTCTTGGTCTCGAGTTGGACACCACGCGAGGGATGTCAGACCACTGCGTGCTGGAGTGTCTGCGTGCAGGGACTTCAGCGTCTTGTGTCAGCATGGAAGCTTCCCCTCTGGCTTGCCCAGTGAAGATGTGGTACTTATATACCCGAAAGATATCCTCAGGGGTTCCACCTAGATGTGTCATGGTACTGTGGGCATGTCGGCCAAGGATGATGATATTGGTGACCCTTGTACAGTGTTATTATGCAGGAGATGGTAATTGTTAGACCTGGCACCATTGGTGTGGGTCTCCCATTTTATTTGCTGTTGCCTCCTGTGTTTTTGCTGTGTTTTTGCAGGTCTAGATGCTTTGGGCACTTTGCCACTGCTATTCAGTGCCAAAGTGCAAGTGCTCCCTATTGTAAATTGTTGTAATGGATTAGTGACTCCATGATTGGCCATTTGATTTACTTGTCAGACCCTAGTACAGCGCACCATGAGTGCCCAGGGCCTGTAAATCAAATCCTCTTGGTGGGCTTGCTGCACTGATTGTGCCACCCACAGAAGCAGCTTGTAAAATGTGGCTCAGGCCTGCCATTGCAGAGCCTGTGTGCAGTCTGGGACTGCCATGTCGACTTGGCAAGTGCATACACTTGCCAGTCCCTAAACCTTCCCTTTTCTACATGTTAGTCACCCCTATGGGCAGGGTGCATTGTATGTGAAAGGTAGGACATGCCCTGATGTGTGTGGCATGTCCTGATAGTGAATTACAGCCAATTTCCTTTTTCACTATTGCAAGGCTATCTGTTACCATAGGCCAGAATGGGCAGTTTGATTATAGCATCTTATAATCCTAACTGACCCTAGGAACAAGATAGGAAAATAAAGTTTAGTATGCCTGAACTCAGAATGTTAAAATACATCTTTTAGTGTGGGTGATTTTTACATTCTGTGTTTGAAAATACCACTTTTAGAAAGTAGGTATTTTCTTGCCTAACCATCCAGTATGCCTCTGCTAGGTTTGTGTATTCCATGTCAGGTTTTGAGTGACAGGGGGCTGGAGAGGGCCTTGGCTCCAGCAGTCTGATGGGTCAGGGCTGGACTGAATAGGACCTGCATTGAATAGAGAGTAGGGGGAGGACATTTCCTTTCACTTGCCTGAGCCTTCATAGAATAGAGAGTAGGGGGAGGACATTTCCTTTCAGCTACCTGGGCCAGGTCTGCTTTCAACAATGCTGTCTCCACCTCCTACCAGGAAGCTGCACCAAGGAGGACAGAACTGGTTTTAGCTGGGCACAGACACTCTCTGCCTTCAGAGAACAAATGATTTTGTAGTATAAATATTGGGGCCCAGACCCCAAAATTTTAGATCACTTCTGGGAATCAAGAAAAACCCTTTGCCAAGGAGAGAAACCAAGGAAGCTGAAGCAGGAGACTGCCCCTGTGCTGGTGGCTGTTTGGGGTTGGCCTGCAGTGATTACTTATTGCCAAGGAAAGGAGAAAAGGAACTTTGTGTGTACTTTTACTATCTTGAGGAAGATCTCCAAGGGCTTGAAGCTGAGCTTGCCTCCTGTTCTGAAGTCTCAGGGACACAAATACTTCACCACCAGCTCCCCCTGAATTCCCTGGCTGGGAATTCTACCTGCAGAGAGGTGCCTGCTGTTGTTTTGGGCCCTCTGGAGACTGCGTGTCGCTGGGAGCTGAAAGCGCGACGCAACGAGGAAGAAGCGTGTCGTCGCCGCAGCTGCTCGCCGTCGCATCGCCGAAGAAGCGTGTCGCATCACCGGAGAAGCGTGTCGCCGCCGCAGAGGTTGCCGTCGCATCACCGGAGAAGCGTGTCGCAGGGCCTGTCGCGGCTCAAGAAACCATTGATTTCGCCGCACGGCCGTCGGGCGTGCACGCATTGCATCGAGGCGCCATTTTGTCGCATTGCATCTCCTCTCCGGTAAGGAACAGACGCATCGCCTCCCCTGCGCTGCAGTAAGGAACAGGTGCGCCACCTCCCCGAAGCAAGGAACTGACGCATCGCCTTCCCTGCGACCCTTTTGTTTATGTTGCGTTACGCATCCAAGGTACTTTGAGAGTAAAGTGTCGCATTTACCATCTACATTGAACTAAGCTGTTTCTACCATCTGATATTGTATTGTGGATTTATGTCGTTTGGGTTTGTGTTAAGTCTAGTAAAGATTACTTCTTTTTCTAAACTGGTGTGGTTTCCATTTGTAGTGTTTTCACTGTATTACTGTATGTGTTCACAAATGCTTTACACACTGCCTCGGAGATAAGCCTGTCTGCTCGTGCCAAGCTACCAAGGGGGTGAGCAGGGGTTATTTTAGGAGTGTATCTCCCTTTCCCTGACTAGAAGCAAGGGTCCCTATTTGGACAAAGGTGCAAGCCATTGCCAACTAGAGACCCCCATTTCTAACAGTAATCCTGCTGTGATACTAAGAATCCTCATGCATATAAATTAGGCTAGTTTTCGGCAAAAACTACACAACATTTATTCGTCACGAACTAGGGAAAGGCTCAGCGCCAGAACCATTATGTGGAGCAAGATAGGACAAATGTAGGTAAAAGGTTGTGCAACTACCTAGGTCTATACTGGGGTACATTGGGGTTCATAACCACTCATCTGACTGGACGACAAACAAACTAACAAATGCTAAAATATGCCTGTATTAAAAAAGCATAAAAAACATTGCTAAAATAGGAGTATAAAACATCTAAAAACATGGTACGTGTTAAAAACGATGCAAAAGTAAAAAAAAGAAAAAAACTCTATACGTCCTCTAAATAGTCAATACAGTTAGATCAAACACTGAAACACCAGCCCCAGCATGACCCCCTACACTGCCCGAACACCACTGCACTGCCCTAAACCCTGAAACACCACCACCATCAACTGAGCATCCCGAAAGCCATAGTGCCTAGAGAGAGCAAAATGTGAAAAATAAAACAAAAATGGTGTTGTTGAATTCCAATTTGGGTTGTTTTGGAAAAAGGCCAAATTGTTCCCATCACACGGAGAGCCCAATATTTGTGTGTCCTGTGTGGAAGACGCAACATCACTGCTGCTTGCCTTCGCAGACGACGGTCCCTGTAACACCTCTTGGATCAGGTCAATGGAGCAAAGGTGATCTTCTCCGGTTCCCACAGCCGCTTCTGAGGAAGCACTTGATGCCTGTGAGCCTGTTGCAGAGCTGGTGTCCATTCCGACAGGAGCTGAAGCATCCTGTGGTGGCTCTAAGAATGCAGACATCAACATTGGACTACGCTGAGGATACTGCTCTACGTGGGCCTTTAAACGGTCCAGCAGTACATCCACGTCCGGAGGCGCAACCGATGGAAGTGTTAAACAGATGTACAACACGCATTCGTATCCGCAGTATAGGCAGCGGAGCACAGGCAATACGCAATTAACCCAGACTGATCTGAACAATAGGAACCAGTGCTCGCTTAGCTCCCAAAGCCAAGGCATGCCCAGAGGGAGTACCATGCGTTCACAGCAACGTTGCACAAAGAGTGCTTTTTCCATCTCTTTGGAATCTGGGACGTCCAGTGCGTAGAAAGAAAATTAAAACCAGGATACCCACTCCAAGTAGTAGGACCGGCGGAAGCCCTCCAAAAACACTTCCCAATATGGAGTGTATAAATGAAGATCGTCTGAAAGGTGCTTAATAGCACAGAACCTATGCTCTTAAATAGGTGCACTATCCCACTCTTATCAGACATGTTAAAGATATGATGTACAATTTCCCCAAAATGGAGCGGGAAGTTAGTTCGGACTAGTGCCTGTATCTCAGCTGAAGACCTTGCAACCTGGAAATCAAAAGTCTCTCGGGCTGAGGATAAGGTCACATCCTTATGTAAAAGCATGGCTTTCAGTCTGCTCAGAGAATCAAACCGTATAAAGGAAACATTCAACTAAGGCCATAGCGGCGCCTCCATGACTGTGTGGGTCGGTGGAAACAATACTTGCATACAACAAGTAACCCTGGAACTTACTGTAACCAGATATGAGATGCCTGGCAGCATCCCACAACAACCTAGATCATTCAACATCAAATAACTCCCATTCGAGAGCAGTTTGAACACCAGATGAATCACAACAGCTGGGGATCCTTTTAAGTGACATGATAGGTTTGCGACCGAAGCATTACAAGCTCCGTGAAGCATAATATCCTGACAAATTAGAGACCCACTTAACAAATTCTCGCAGTCTGAACCGCTGAGAAAGACTTCAGTGTCCCCATTCCTGCATCTAAATCTGTACGGTAATTCCCAAGATTCATGTATATATTCCTTACCCAATGCTTCATACCTGCCTACTTGGTGATACCGTAGAACGTATTGAAATTGGAATGTTGTGATTGGCAGTGTAATGTGGCCATGGATTAACCATTCTGTGGAGGGTGACTCAGCCACGGTGAAAGGTAATTGGTCCAATTTTTCAATGTGCAGCATTGTATATTTTGCATCCCTTCGTGCCATTGTCGTCGGTCTTTCGGTCAGATTGTATGCTGGAAACAGAGACGTACTGTTGATATATCGCCAGGCCATGTGTCCAGAGTGCAATGATTGTAGTATCCAGCTCAATAATAGAATGGATCACAAATTGCGAGTGTCCGTGTTGTAGAATAGACAAATTCTGTTCTATTATATCTATTGCAGAAGACACAAAGTTGCGCAGTGAATAAATCCTGGATGTTAGTGTGGTCATGCCATTCTCGACCACTGCCAAAGCCTTTTCTAGGTTAACCCTGTCAATCTCACGCAATCTCTCTGTAGCTTCCTGTTGAGAGATTTTCTATACTTCGCTGTAAACAGCATATAAGAAGCGATTCCGACGTGGCTTCTGGGGACCTAACAGAAAATCCCTAAGATCCATGTCATCTGAGAGTAAGGACAAGTCTTGTTTCACCTGGGACAGTGTTGAAGTTTTTAGCCACTCTAGGCATTACTTCTCAACACTGTAGGATGCCACCACCCCCGGGTGTTATCGTTGTACATAGCGTTGGTCAGGCCTATGGACACTAAACCCTTCCGTGGAACCCCTGAATCATGACTGACACCTATTTGTGTCTCTATACACACCCAACCATCCCTTCCAATTGGGGTCTGATGAACCTCCAAGATGGCCGCGGAGCAGAGAGGAGCTTGAGAAGGAGCTCCGGGCTGGGGATAGATTTTTTGGCAATAATCCCAGTTAAGCCTGCACACCCAGAAACCTACGAAACCTGCAAACACGCTCTAGATTGGATCAAAAGACTCACCACTGTCCGCACACCCGTTAATGCGAGGATCGAGCCGAATCCCCACAGCTGGGCATACATAGGTGACGAGGACACGGATGAGGACGAGCAGAACGTCGAAGAGAAGCAAGCAGATCATCAATGAAAGGCTGCCCTAGCCGAGTCAAATGAGGTGGGTGTCGTTGCTCCCCCCGTTCGAGGACAACGCGGGATGTGGGTCGATCCGTGCGCAGTCAGAAGTCGTAGGCAGATGCCTATAATCCTCCACACGAGAGGCTGTTTAAAATCCCCTGGGCGCCTCATCCATACAGTGCGGATGCCTATAATCCTCCCTGCGCTCCACACGAGTAGCTGATGGAAATTCCCCAGGCACCCCTTTCATACGGGGAAGAGGCGATCAGTGAGTAGCCAGAACGGGAGGCGGGTACCTGTAATCCACCCCGCTCTCCCCACGAGAAGCGGAGTTAAATCCCCCGAGCTCCACAGGCCTACAGGAGAGGCGGAGGGTACGCCCCGGACACAATCCGAGACAGCGAGAGGGTGTTATCGGAGCGTGAAGGAACACCGCACTATATCTCGCAGGAGCATGATGGAACAACAAGGATGCATAGGGAGCATGATGGGACAACAATGATGCAACCTAAAATGACAGGAATCTAAAGCCTCCCGATACAAAGAATACGACATTTTAAAACACAATCTCCACTCGAAAACACCAAAATGGCAGAACAACAAGCTGGCCCCTCCCACAACAGCCTCTGAAAGAGGACTAATAAGAAGGGAGAAGGGTCAAATAAGCCCCAGAAATAAAAGCAGGACTAACACCTCCAAGCAGCAATCTCCCACAACAGCATCTGAAGAAGGACTAATGTGAAGGGAGAGGGGGTCAAAGAAGCCCCAGAAATAAAAGCAGGACTAACACCCACAGGATACTGAAACCAAAGAAATAAATATAGACATAAAAGAAGACTAGTAAGAAGGAGAAATAAGTAAGCCACAGAAGTATAATTTGGAGGGACACCACCAGGATTCTGAAACCACTATAAATAAGATAGAATAATTCCATAACCACTGTATCTAACAGTGAATAATTAATTAATTAACTAACTATATAAATGAGGTAGAGCAACATTACCAGAATAATTAATTACATAGACAAATAACTAATTGATAAGTAAAATCATCGACCAATACCGTAAGTAATTTAAAATAACTAGATAACATACACTCTAAGAATAAATAAATCAGCTGATAAACACGGTATTAATTAATTATTTAAGGAATGTCAAGAAGCAGCAACATAAAGAGAAAGGTGATCCAATAAATTAAAGTAAGGAATCACTTGGATCACATGAGAAGTTATTTGCACCTTTTACAAAAATGGAAGGAACAAAACTGATTCCCGCAGGTAACAAAGCCCGAGCGATAGTCTACCCTTCCAAACTCTCTAAAAATGCCTCCAAAACCTTTAAATACAACCTGCTCAGGAAGAACCCTGAAACACTTATCTTAGACCCCTCTAACTCCAAAAAACGGAGTGATTATTAACGATCTAATTTTCTACACTAGATCTCTAGCTAAATGGCGCACCGCAACGTCAAAATTGCTAAACATCAAAGAAGCAAGAAACATCCCTTATGGAACGAAGTTGATTATAAATCCTCGAAAAACTTAAAGGCCTCACTGAATATAACCTTCTACAAAAATGGCACAGTACTCATCCAAGCAGCCAACAGGGATCTTGAGTTATTTGACGATTACTTTACTACGCTAAAAGACCAGATCCATAACATCCCTATTTCAGATATCCAACAAGACGACAGCATAGACATCTCCATCCATACGCCCATGAGGGTAATTGAAAAGAGACCGCAGTACAGACCAGGAGAATCGACTCGCTAGATCCTCTAATACTAGACAATTTACAAAAGCACACAACCCAAGAGTAGACAGAATCAACTTGATCAGCAAAAATCCCAGAGAAGCAACACAAGTACAATCTAACAAGCTGCCCAACCGGCACACATCAGATGCAAATGCCTCCACAACCTTACAAAACACTGATTCATCGGACACAGCAACCAACAATCAGTTCCAGGAGACGACAATGCACACGGCCGATTTGAATGCAGGACACGCCCTGCAGAGGAAAAAAATAATTACTGAAAGAACGAAAGAAATGAAGAATATGCCAGATGAGGAATCTTCCAACCTAAGGAACCACATGCCAGAAGTCCAGCTACATAAACACCAACGGTCACCATCAGGAAAGGAACTAGAAATGCTCATGGCCCAGACAGATAGGATAGCTACAGTCATGCGTAACGCTATTAGGAACATGAAGAATACACTACTGATCTCAGAAAGTTCTCTCTCAAAAATTATCCAGAGTCCAAAATCGGCACGCAATCTCCACAGTAAGCTCAACACAACCCCACTACCTCTTTCCAATAGGATTTACAGTCCACGTAGCCTCCTTAGATATTTGTCGGACACAGAAACCCAAAATCTACTACTTTCTTATGACACGACCTCCAAACTACCCGAAAAAATAAGCGACCAGTAGATCCAGGTGGTCCCAATTAATGGCAACAGAATACCACATACAAATCAAAGAAAACCAAACTCTAATAACCTGAAAGAAATAACGTTAAGCCCAGAGGGGCCCGACTCCAACTCTGACCTAGAAAACCCTACTAAAAAGATCTCATGCCTACTTATCAACTGCCGTTCAGCAATGAAACATGCCGCTGACATTGCAGACCTAATCATGAATCAAGAAACGGACGTGGCTATTCTAACGGAAACATGGCTATCGGAATCTTCCTCCCCATGCCTAGACGTGCTAATGCCACCAAACTATAACATTATAAGACTAGATAGGCTAAAGAAAACGGGAGGATGAGTGGCCTGCATCCACAGATCAAACATCACCATCACCAAAGTGCTCTCAGACCCTATTGACTCATGTGAATACCTGGGGCTCACAGCACGATTCACAGACAACCAAGTGTACAAACTACACGCATTCCATCACCCCCCAGGCAAAAACTTAACTTTCATAGACCATCTAATGGAAATTATTACTACCAACTCAGAACCCCACTCTAATGATATTTTCCTGGGAGACTTCAATCTTCACTGGAACGACACCCAAGATAATCAGGTCAACATTCTGAAAGAATTCCTGGCAGACCACGCACTTGTACAAGCATGTGCCCTTCCAACACACTCCAAAAGAGCCACTCTAGACTGGATCATCTCCAAAGAAAATACGATCCAAACAATCTCAATCGTACCCTGTGACTGGTTCGATCACCACCTCATAACCTTTAAAATACCAGCCAAAAAAAAGAAAACAATTTTGCAACCTATCAAACCCAAACATTGGGTAAGAGACACTATAGACCTGAACGCGGAGACTCTAAAAATGCAAGGCGAGAAAGAACTACAACCCCCTGCGGAACTAACAGACGTTAGAGAGCTTACAGAGCACTACAATCGCACAATATCTAAAATAATAGACAACATTGCACCCCCTAAAACTGAAAAGAATTCAGATCAAAGATAAAAGCCCTTGGTTCAAAGGATCACTTAATGAAGAAAGACGTAAACTCAGAATAACTGAACGAATATGGAGACAAAATCCGTCATCCCCCAACTTAAAACAACTAAGAATGACCAGAAAAACCTACAACAAAAGCGTATTTAAATCAGAAAAATAATTCTTCAGAAAAGAACTTGAAAACGCAAAGAACAGACCGAGGAAACTCTTCGATTTACTAAAAGAACAATCGAACAAATTAGCCAAATCCTCCCTATTAACATCCAAATCTGATCTGAACTGTGAAGATTTCTCAACATTCTTTACTGAGAAAGCCAGCTCATTGGAAAGAGAACTCAAGAATAACGCGGAAAAAGCATCAATCCTAAACAATGAACAAGGGAGGAACCACGCCCCACAGACACAAATAATGGCCAAAAACAATGCCCACTGGTCAACCTTCAAACTATATGATCAGCAGGACATTACCAATATATTACTATCTTAGAAACCAAATAATCACTACAATGACACTCCTGCAACCTCATGGTCATCCCCTTCTGGACTAAGATAATTAATGAATCGCATGCCCAAGGAGCAATTCCAGATTGCTTAAAAACAGGCCAGGTCACCCGTCTTATATAAAAAAAAAAAACCTACGGAGAACCCATCAGACCCAAACAACTTTCGGCCAGTAACAACCATTCCCCTACTAGCCAAAGCACTAGAAAAATGTGCTCACAATCAATTAAGTCAACACATTAATGAATTTGAACTACTACATGACTGCCAATCAGGGTTCAGACCAAACCACAGTACGGAGACAGCAATCCTACACATAGTAGATGACGCTCTGCTAGCCCTCGACTGTAATGAAACCTGTCTCCTGATCCTTCTGGACCGATCGTCTGCATTTGACACAGTAAACCATCCCAAATTACTAACGACTGGAAAATAGGATGGGCTTATCGGGTACTGTGCTGAAATGGTTCCACTCCTTCTTAGAGAACAGATCACAAAGGTTCATAGTGGATAACAAGCTATCCCCACCATCTCCGATTCAAATTGGGGTACCACAAGGATCAACCATATCCCCATCACTATTTAACCTATACATCGAACCACTAACTGAAGTACTGTGTAAAGCTAACATTTCCTTTCACATGTACGCTGACGACACCCAGCTATATATGAAGATATCATCTCCAGAAGAGATCAACACTATGAACCAAGCTCTCAAGAAAACCGTTGAATGGTTATCGGACAATCATCTTAAGCTAAACGCACAGAAAACCGAATTTCTTCTGATCGCCCCTCCTAAAAGTTCAACCAAGATTAAAGAATGGACCAAGATGATCACGGCGCTAAACGGGACTCCAAAGATTGTTGACTCAACCAAATCACTGGGTATCACTCTGGACAAAGAGCTAAACATGCGAGCACACATCAACACAATGGCAAAAAACACTCGCTTCCATCTGAATTACCTCAGAAAAATGAAGCCACTCATCGATCCCACGGACCTGAAAATGGCAGTACAGGCACTGGTCATATCAAGAATTGAATATGGATGCGCAACACTATCAGGACTCCCTAAGATATCAACATCTCCCCTAAAAGCCTGCCTCAATACAGCAACTAGACTTATAACGGGAACCAAAAAATTCGACCACATCTCTCCACATCTGAAAGCGCTCAACTGGCTTCCATACGAAGCAAGAATAGAGCTAAAAATTGCATGTATTACACACAAGGCAATACATCACAAAACTCCCCACTACCTAGCCCATAAAGTTACGCTGTCCGGAGGCACGAGAACCTCGAGGGGAGCAGAGGATTTTCTACTGAAACCAGCATTCTTCCGTAAGAAAAATACGATAGAGCGTTCACAGGAGCGGCACCAAGGATCTGGAATTCGCTCCCACCGAACATCAGAAGAATCACCTATACTCCACGATTCAAAAAGGAGACCAAGTACTTTCTGATGGGTACATTTCTACCATAACGAACAATGTGGTGAACACAACAACTCTATAACCAGCTTGGATATAGAAGAACTCAGGAATGGCCTTATCTTAAATCTAAAGTACGACACGACAATCTGGACTATATTCTATTAATTTTTATTTTTCTCTCCTCTTCACGTTTGTTTTATGCATGGATAAATATATGCCAATGTTAATAGAATACAAAGTCTTGCTCTTGACGCAAAAGAATTGATATCTGCTGACCTCGAAGACAGCTGAAATGTAAAGCACTCTGACACCCAAACCCTGGGTCTGGTTCGCGCTATATAAAACACGAAATAAATAAAAATAAAATAAACTGTATGAATCATCATGTAGAATGTCATTAAGTGTATCCTCACTATGTTATATGTAATTCTGCCATCCCTCAAAGTGTGTAGGTGAGGGAATCTGAGGTATGTTCAAATGCTTGATCTTGGCTAACCCAAGACAGGAAGTCTGTTGCACTGAGTTGTTCAGGAAAATAATTTGCTGGGGTATGAGGCATGCTCTAAATAAAGCCTCAGTTCCCTGAACTTGCCATTCTTTAGTCCCCCAGACTGATTTTGTGTCTATAGTGTCTTTCCATAAGTCGAAACCCTGTTCAGACAGTTGGGAAATAAAGGATGCAGATTAGATCTGTTTCTTATTAGTAAGCATATTTTTCTTTGCAGGTGTAGGTGCAAGCCAGGGGCGGTTTCTCCATTAAGGCTCCGGGGTTGTGCCCTTCTGAAATTTCTACACATTTACATAAAAAATATTAAACAGATCCATTTATTTAGAGATACGATCGTGTCTCTAAATAAATTGATGTATTTAAGTCTGGGCTGTCTGTTTCAGGCTGCCTGCCCTGCCTCGCTCTGAAGCAGGAGATGAAAGTCAGGCAGTAAATCAACTTTCTTAACGGTGATGCACGACACAGGGCTTTCTGTTTTAAAGCCCTTCATTGCCATTGTGGTCTAGGGTTGTATGCATACTATAGGCCAGTGATGCAATAAGCGTCACGGTTTCGGGCGTCAGAGACTGCATCCCTGCGTGATTTCGGATGGCCGTCATTCAAAGGCGTAGATCACACCCTTTCGTCATATGTGAGAGTGGATGCAAGAACGTCTGATCCGGTGCTTTCTTCTCTGTAATGGTAAGTGTTTGCAAGCTAATGCTGTGTTCTGTATATTGTGCTGAGACCCCTTATCACGCTAACCCCCAACCCCCCGTGACACCCCACGCTCTCGCTGCACACCGCTCGCTCCTTTAGAAGTGGAGCTGCTGCATTTGTTCCCTTGAGAAATGGATCCAAATAAGGAGCAGGGTTCGCTCTTGTTCCCTTGCGAAGTTGATCCACATATCTGAGTCAAGCCCAAAGCGAGAGATATGTGCTTACTGTGGAACATGTGCTTACAGTAGCTAGTTCGCTGATGTATGTCATTAAAACTGGCCCTGTCTTCATGCCCTTAAGTTAAGCCGGATGCCAAAAACATGGATTGACTTGCAAACAATGAATGTTAAAAACGTCAAGGGAATGCATTTCAGCGATTTAGTTCCTCTCTTATTTCACATGCTTTACTTGGTCTTGCATTCCTCAAGAGTTAGCTATTTTATAATGTTGTTTGTCTGTATTTATTTCTGTGCATACTTTGAGGCTTGAGCCATGTCAGGTGTTTATGAAGGGCTTGGATTGAGCGCGCAGGTGCTAAGGCTGAAGCCAAACAAAGTCCCTGTCAGTGGGTTGGCCTCTCAGCAGAGCACACAGAACAATGTTTGTGTATTCCATTTGCAACTGAAATTCTGTGGGTGTGTGTGAAGGGGTTACACAGATGTCAAAATATTTTCAAGGAAAAAGTAAGAGAAATTAAAGTGCTTAAATTTGAGGGAGTGCAGTGCATGTTGAGGGCGGTGAAGTGACAGATGCAAGGAAGTGCATTCAGGGAAGAGTGAAAAGAGGATGCTGAAGAGGAAAGAGAGGGGGCTGAAGATGTGCAGATGGACAATATGCAGAGAAAAAGAGGATACATATGTAACAAAGCACACATAATTGAAGGCCAAAATACCTTCCACAGGCCTCAATGCTATTTAATTCACAGACTCACTATTTCAGAATTTAAACATTTCTAATGTTAATTATTTATAAGAAATCATTGTTACTCATTTATCTTACACGGATGACACCCAGTGAAAAAGCCAATCATACTGGCAGGCTTTAGGTGCATGTCAGCTGTTGTGCATTTATCTGGATAAAATTACATCTCAGAGAGAAACCAAAATATCGGTCAGGTGGCACACTATGGGAATCACAGAAATGTATTTGACATGTTCTTTTATAGAGAGCACCCACTTTTTTCATCTCACGTAAAGACCTATCTGCACACACTTCTATATGACTGGTTACAGCCAGCATCTGTGGGTGCTTCTTGAAGTCTGGTTAGAGCATATTTTTCCAAAGTTAACGCTGCATGCAGTGTGAGATACTGGGCAAGCATACATTTAAAAGGGCTAAAGTTGTCATGCTGAAAAATGTACACATTATAGTAACCGTTGAACAAATTAATGCAGGAAGATATGGGGCAGTTTTTAATGTGTTTAATATTTCAAGAATATACGTTCCCACTGCTTAATAAGCCTTGCTTTATATTGCTACATGCATTTGCTTTCAAGTGCACCATTTGCCAATCTTTTTTTCATTTCTTTCTCGGGAGAGGGACTCACTGTGGACCCCAGGTTTGTCCATTGAACTTGTTCACCGCACTCGCTATATAAAAGTCATGCTCAACATTTACGCCTCACCACTATCAAAAGTCACCAGCCGCCACTGGTGCAAAATTATAATAATATGAGTGTTGGTTTGATGTGTTAAATCAAGACCGACCTGTCTTCTCCGGCTGAAAGTCACTTCCTTTGATGAGGGGACAGAATGCTGAGGGGGGTGGAGGGATAGATGGGAGAAAACAGTTTGGGTTCAGTTGTTTATATTATCGTTAACAGATCACATGGGTCATCGTAACAAGAAACTCCCACAGAACACTGGACATGGAGGAGAGTTGCTCCTCCCCCATGGGTCCAGACACTAGACATACACGACCACTAGACACAAAATGGCTCACCATTCAGACCAAACGATACTGACGTGGAACGTCAATGGGTTGTGGGACAAAATCAAATGGGGACTGGTGACAATTGATTAGAAGACTCCACCCGGATATTGCAATGCTCCAAGAGACACCTCAAAGGCACACAATGTGGATTTATAGGTCGAGGGGCCTATACGATACTGGCACACGAGGGATTCACTTCCGGGGCCAGGGGGGTGGCCATCATGATCAGGAAAAGCATTCCCTTTCAAGCCACAAGCCTCTGGCAGGACCCCATGGGTAGATATGTGGGGGTGACAGGACAAGGGAAAGGACAGAGATAACCTTGATATGTGTTTATGCACCACCCAGACTTCAAGCTTCTACCATACAGAAGGTTGTGGATGTCTTCTTCGAAATACCCTCCGCTCTACATATAGTAGGGGGGGACTTTAACGATGTGATGGACCCGGTGATGGACCGCACTGGGGGATGGGACTAGTCCACACAAACCACCCCTTTGCGGCGATTCTCCACAACAATGGGACTAGTAGATGCATGGTGGGAGAAACGCCCACAGACTAAACAATTCTCTCACCACTCAGGAGCGCACAACACACACTCTAGACTGGACTACAAATTTGTCCCTGGGGGGGAATTACACGATATAAGTCACGCAGAATACGCGACAAGGGGTCTCTTTTTTTTTTTTTATTAATATGTTTATTGGCATTTTTCATGGATACGGTACAGAAACAACTCTCAGCAATAAAGTGAAGACTGTTTGTTAATAACACATCAGCATCTTGTTCTTTTAACATTGGTGATCGGTAAAGCGGCAGTTTTATGTCATTCAGAGTCACCACGGACCCACCCTTCCCATCCCACCCCTCACCCCGTCTTAGGGTATCATTGGGAGTCAGTGAGTGTAAGCCCATAGTGTTTGAGCCATGGCTTCCATATTCTCCAGAACTTTTTGGGACAGCCCCGTGCTTGGTAGGTCGTTTTCTCCCCAAGCATATACATGTCCATATTAGTTTTCCATTCATTCAGCGATGGGCACAGCACAGCCCCCCATGCCTTGGCCAAGTCGCGCTTTGCCACCACCAATCCCAGCTGGAGTAGCAATAACTTTGTTCTGGGGAGATCGACCTCTGTGGAAATTCCCAGCAGAACAAGCTGAGGATTCAGGGGAATCATCTCTTCCAGGATATGTCCTAGCTCCTCTAGCAAAGTCACCCAATACCTCTGAATCTGGGAGCACTCCCAAACCGCGTGAAAGAACGTACCCCCTGCCGCTCGGCATCGCAGACAGTTCGGTTCCTCCGCCCTCCCAATGCGATGTAGTCGTGCTCTATCGTAGTACGCTCTGTGTAAGTATTTGAACTGTATCAGTCTTAACCGTGATTTGATAGCCACCTCACGTGGGTGCATCAGCGCCATTTCCCAATCCAAATCATCCATTTCCCCCATGTCCAGCTCCCACTTTGCCCTCAACTTCCGCAAGGAGTCAGGCTTGTTATTAATTATGGTTCTGTAGGTCCATGAGACCGCCTTATCCCCTATCTCTCCCATCAAAAGGCGACCCTCAAGTGGTGCATATTCAGGGATGTCTTTCGTGTCAATATGTTGTGCCCGCCAGGCATGTGTCAGCTGCAGGTACTTATAGTGTTGGGACTTATCCATAGCATATTCAGTTTGGAGATGCAAGAAAGTTACCAGCTTCCCTTGGTTTAATATGTCTTTAAGTTGTGAGATGCCCAGCAAATCCCATTTCCGGAAACCTCTCAGCTTCGCAATTTCCTTAAGTCTGTTGCCTACCCAGAGCGGGGTTTCCTTTGTCACCCGTCCTTCCCATTTCATCTGACTTTCTGCCTTTGTCCATGTCGCTATTACGATCCGTGTGGCCGTTAGGAGACGTGTGGAGGCCTTCCCGCCATAAAGATAATGGTTGTAGGGGTGCCCAGTAAACTGCGTACGTTCAAGCGCATATGTGGGGTGGTCTCTATCCATGTGGTCCCACTCGTTCACTACTATGAGGTGGGTCGCCCAATAATAGGCCCGCAAGTCAGGCAGGGAGATACCGCCATTAAATTGATTGCGTTGCAGGGTCGCCAGCGCTATCCTCGGCGGTTTCCCGTCCCAGAGGAACGTCCTCAGCGTGCTGTCTATTCTGGTGAACGCCTCGTCCGGAATCCATTGGTACGTATTTTGCAGAACATATAAAAACTTCGGGAGCACTATCATTTTATAGAGTGCTGCCCTACCCAGCAGCGTCAGCGGCAATGTCCGCCACCTGTCCACATCCGCTCGGAATTCCCTGTGCACCCTGTACAGATTCCGGTCCAGTGCCACCGCCGCATTCGTAGTGACATAAATCCCTAGGTATTTTATACCATCCGGGGCTAATTGGAGCCCACTTGGGCACACCTGAGTGGAGAAGTGTGGCTCAATGGTTAGAGCGGCAGACCCTGATGCAGAGATCTGGCCCGGGACCAGGGTTCAATTCCCGCCTCGGCGGGTCTTGGGCTCAATTTCCTCTGACCTGATAATTCTCGCCTCGGTGCCTATTCTAATCATGGGTCCCACTCTGCAACTCTGGGCAATAGCTTGCTTAATCTCCACAACGGCCCCAACAGCGCTGGGATGCCTGGCTTCACCTTGGAGGTGCCCAGGAGTGGACATTTCACAGGGAAAAGCCAGGAAGGGTTCCACAGCGGTATGCGTACAGCGCCGGGACACCCCTTTGGGGGTATAAGTGCTCTTTACAAGTACAAATTTCATTTCATTTCACCTCACACCCACCGCCCCTGCCCACTGGATAGAGACAAGATTTCTCCCAGTTAATTGTGTATCCCGCGTGTGTACCGTAGGTTTCGCAACTTTCCATTATGTTAGGGATTGACTTCTCCGGGTTTGTGACATACATCAGTATGTCATCCGCATATAACGAGATGCGCTCGTCCAGACCCTCATCCCGGGGACCTCGAAATCCTGTTATTTCTGGGTGTGCACGGATGACACATGCGAGAGGCTCCAGAACCAGAGCGAAAAGTAGAGGAGACAGGGGGCACCCCTAACGGGTGCCCCTGCCGATTGGGAAGTCCCGAGACACCACACCATTAATTCTAGTTCTGGCCAGGGGTTTCTCATAGAGAACGGCGATCCATCGTCGGAACACCGGGCCAAATCCGAACTCCTCTAACACTGACATAAGAAATGGCCAGTGAACGGTGTCAAACGCCTTCTCAGCATCTAGGGACAGGATAAGATGCGAGTTTTCCTTAGCGGTCGCCACCTCTAGCCAGTTATGCAGCCTCCGAAGGTTAAGCCTCGTCGACCTCTTAGGCATGAAGCCAGACTGGTCCTGGTGTATGAGACCCGTAATCACTGCCGTGAGTCTGTTAGCTAATATCCTAGCAAGTATTTTGGTTTCCATATTGATAAGAGAAATGGGTCTATATGAGCTACACTTCTGCGGCGGTCTTCCCTTCTTGGGGATAACCACAATTGTGGCGGTCCTCAGATCTCTGGGGAGACTACCCACCTCGTGTGCCTCTGAATATAATTGGAGGAGGTGGGGGCTAAAGAGCATCACATTCTGCTTAAAAAATTCTGGGGGGAGCCCATTGGGTCCTGGGACCTTGCCAGTTTTCAGCTGGCCAATGGCTGCTACAATTTCTTCCTGAGTGATTTTTTCATCCAGCGTCTGGGACTCATTATCCGTCAGTGTCGGGAGTTGTGTGCTCTGGAGGTATGCCTGAATCTGTGCCGATCCCGCCAGGTCACGCTGCGTGTAGAAAGTTTCATAGTATTCCGCAAAGGCATTAGCTATTGCTGTAGGGGTATCATGCATCTGGCCAGTGTCGGTCTGTATCTGGGCCACCCATCTACTTTCCAATTCTCTTTTGCTAAGCCATGCCAGCAGGCGTCCTGTCTTATCTCCTGCGTCGTATAACCGTCGGTACATGGCTTGCAACGCGTGCTGCGCGTCGTTTTTAGCCAGGGCGAAATACTCCCGTCTGAGAAGTTGTAATTTGCGCAGCATTGAGGGGTTGCTGCTTGCGCTAGCCTGTGTTTCTATCTGCAGTAATTGAGATTCAAGCCCTGCAATCTCCTCCCCTTGTTTTCGTTTTTTATAGGCTATAATATTTTGGGCCCTATCTCGCAATACCGTTTTATAAGCTTCCCATAGTGTAGTTGCCGAGTCCACTGACCCTACGTTCTCACTAAAGTAAAGTTCAGTGTCCACCCTAATTTCTTTAGCCACTTGCGGATCCCTCAGTTCCCATGGACTAAGCTTCCATTCCCCCACTGGGCGCTGCGATCGAGTGCCCACTGTAAGCCACAGGGGCGAGTGGTCTGAAAGGCCTCTCGCCAAGTATTCCACCTTATGTATCTCTCTTAGTTCTCCCGCCGGGGCCAGTATGTAATCCAGTCGTGAGAAGGCTTTATGGGCTCCTGAGTAGAAAGAGTAAGCTCTGGTCTGGGCGTGTTGTCTGAGCCATATGTCTGTGGGTGCCAGGGTGTCGGTGAACCGTTTGAGTGGCGTCTCTTTGGGGCCTCCCGTGGGGATAGTTGTACGGTCCAGTGTGAGGTCCATCACGTCATTAAAATCCCCCCCAATAATGTGCGTTTCGGAACCTGATTCCAGCAGGACTGTCGCTACTTTCTCCAGTGTTTGTTTTTGTAACCTAGGGGGTGCGTAAACGCTAATGAAGGTGATGTGCAGTCTGTCCCATACCCCCTTAACCGCCACATAAGTGCCACCGGGATCTGTCCATATGCGTTCGATTCTGAAAGGCGGGTTTTTCCTAATTAGTATTGCTACTCCTCTCGCCCCCGTGGAGAACCCTGCGTGTGCTAGTGTCTTGTATGCCCCTCGGCCTAGAAACCCACAGAGAGTTCCCTTTAAGTGCATCTCTTGCAAAAGGATGACATCTGGTTTTAGACGTTTGAAGTATGTCGCCACCAGTCCCCTCTTGATTTTATTTCCCATCCCGTTCACATTCCAGGAGAGGACCGAGTATATCCCTAAGTTAGGTGTAGCCATGCCGGTGCAGTAGTGTATCTGTTCCGCTTTCGAGGCCGCCTCCACCGCCCCACCGCTGCGGTCTGTTGTCTCATGCCGTCTGTTCTACAATTGTGCCACATAACCGTGTAAGAACCCCCCCTCCCTCCCCCCCACACTCCCCCATCATCCAACCGACTACCCCGTGGGTCAACAGGACCAACTGTGTCGGGTGTGGATTAGAGAGGTCTGTCGCCCGCCCCCCCAAACTTGCCCTCTCAAACTGTTCCCTGCCCTTCCAGGCCCTGCTCACTCACGTCTGTCAGCTGTACGTAAGCTGTCCGGTATGTGGGCCTGCACGTTGTTAATATCCAATGTTAGCTAATGGGCAGGGCTTCCCACCCTCAAATAAACCAGTTCAATGTGTCCAATCATGAAAATAAAGAACGAAAGAAAAACAACAAAGAAGGGAAGTAGGGAGCAGGGGGGGGGGGGAGGGGAGGAGGGGACTAGAGGGGAAAGGGAAGAAAAACACCAAGAAATTAAGAACCAAGGACCAAATATAACTCAAAAAACAAAACACGCGGGGTGGCGTGTGAGTTCCTTCGTCTATCCGCTATCCTCCCGAATCTCCAGGCCAATTACTGCTCATCATTCCTCCGTGCCAGCCTGTTGGTTCAAATTGTCCATGTCGGTCTCCGTGCCTGCCTCGTCCTGATTTTCCAGGAGATTAATATCGTGCAGCAAAGGATGCTCTCCCTCCGAGTCCATCGTTAAATCTTGATCGGTGCAGTCCCCTAAGCGTTTCCGCGCCCTCTCTTCTATCCGCGGAGGTTCTCCAGATTTTCCTGTGCGATGTAGGCTCTCAGAACCTGAGGCTCGGGTGTAGATCCTGTCACTCTCCTACTACGGTATGGCGTCGCTCCGAGTGCCCAGTGTTGTGTAGTTTCTATGTTCCTTCCCCTAAGTCGCCGTGTTTGAGGCCTGTTACTACTCCCCGATGGGGGCCTCCCCGAGAGTGCCGCTGCGCCTCCGGCCGTTCTCGGCATGGGGCGCTCCTCCAGCCAGTGCCACGCCTCTTCTGGGGTATTGAAAAACAGTGTCCTGGCTTGGTGGATCACTTTAAGTTTGGCCGGAAATAGAAGCATGTACGTGATTTGCATCTGCCGCAGCTTGTCTTTCACTGAATCGAACGTTTTGCGTTGCTTCTGTACCTCTCGGGAGTAGTCCGGGAATACCATGATCTTTGTATTGTCCATCCGAACGTCCCCTTTTTGCCTGAACTCTCGGAGGATGAGGTCTCTATCTTGATAGTTGAGGAACTTCGCAATCAACGGACGTGGGGAGGCCCCCGTTGGCGGCCGGGCCCCCGGTATTCTGTGCGCTCTCTCGATTATGAAACACGGCGAGAAGTGTGCATTAGGGAGGGATTCCAGCAACCACTTATGCAGGTAGGCCCCCGCATCCGTCCCTTCAATGGCCTCCGGAAATCCAAGAAAGCGAAGATTGTTTCTTCGGGCCCTATTTTCTGCATCATCAACCCTCCAGAGCACGTCTTTCATGGCCGTCGACAGGGCTGCGACCTCACCCCTGAGGACATGAGTGGTGTCCTCAACCTCCGATATGCGATGCTCGGCTTGTGTTACCTTCTCTGACACCTTCCGCAGGTCTTGACGGAGCAGATTAACGTCGATTTTAATCTCGTCAATCTTGCCCTCTAGCACCTCTCTGGAGGACTGGATCGCGTGAAGGATAACATTGTTATCAGGTGCGTTCACAGGTCCGGAAGGAGGGGGGTCCACCAATGGCAGCGGCTTGGTGAATTTATCCATCTTCCCCTGCCTCTCTGGTTTGGGGTCTTTGTCTCGCGCCATCTACGGCGATTGGGAAGTCAGTAATCTCACAGGGCACCCCTCCACCAGTTGCTGCCCGCACGCCTTCCGCCTTGGTTTCAGTCAGTGGCGATGCCTCCCGGCTCTTACCCACGTTCACTGTAGTGGGGGCGGGGAGGGGAGAAGGGGGTCCACCAGACACTTGTCTCTCTTGCTGCCCTCTGACCACTCAGTCTTGCACCAAGTATGTATTGTTATCGCCATTACTGGGGCCCCCCTCGACTGGGTTCACCCCGTCCCGCTATTCCGTGTGAGTTCAGCCCAGTGGGGCTGTCTACTTCGTTGTCGCTTGTGTCCCTGTAGGTTCTGAGGACTCACTGCCCATCTCTGTGCATATGGGTGGCGACTGTGGTTGCGTCTGCCTTCCACATGTCCCACGCTAGGTCTCTCGGTCAGTCGGGCGGGGGTGGCGCCAAACCCTGGAACCAAAATCTCTGTTTGGCAATCGCACTCCCCGCCTCCCTCAACAGCTCACCGTGCTCGTTCGTGTTTCCACGGCGATCCCCTCTCCGCCGGCCTCCCCAGCAGGCGTCGATCGGGGACTCCTCTTTTCGGCGGCACCAGTCCGGGGGGGGGGCTGGGTTCTTCACCTATGGAGTCGGCCGATCTCCGGGCCGTGGTATTCCCTGGTGCGCGACCGGGTCTACCCTCTGCCGCACTGTATCACTGTAGCGATCGGGACACCACCACAGACGCCACTTGCAGTCCCCGGGCAGGATTGCCCGCCTCCAACCTCCTCCGTGAATCTCTGCACCACGGTGCCGCCGCTCGGTTTGCCACTTCACTGCGGTCCCAGTCCGCAACGGAGGCCGTCGGAGAAATCAGAGAGCACCTCGGGACGGGGGGGGGAGGAGGATATAACAGGCCGATGGTGCCCCACCGACGCTCGCTCCCCACCGCTCCCTATCCAGACTCCGATCAAGCCCTCAGTAGACGCCCTCTTCCCGGCTCCGATCAAGCCGTCGCCATTTTGCCCGCGACCCGGGCTCCGCTTTCCCTCTGATTTCTCGCTGGTGCAGCGCGTTTGGCGGCGGCACGGGCCCGTCAGTGCACGGTCCTTGGCTTCCTGCACCTAGTCCGTGAGTTGCAGCACAAAATTATGGAGATGTGCCTAGGATAAATTCAGGATCCCTTGGCGGCCGTCGGAGCTCCGTTCGGACGCGTCTAGTCCGTCATGTTCCTGGCCACGCCCCGACAAGGGGTCTCTCTGATTACTCTCTGCTTTTAGTTGGAAGGGCCTGAGGGGTCGAGGCAGTGACCAGAGATGGAGACTTAATCCAGGGGACCTGAAGAACAGTAAAGTGGCAAAGGGTATCTGTGAGAAAGTGCCATCTTTCTTGCATGGTATGCCCCCACTTTTTGCTGAATTGCTGATGTACTTTGACTGAGTGTGCCCTGGGCTCCTGCCAATCAGGTGCCCAGGGCCTGTGTTCCTTCCCTAAAACTGCATTGTAGCCTAAACCCAATTGGCATCTCTGGCCACATGTCAGCCCCTTTTAAATGGTACCCTAGGTACCCAGGCCACTGTGACCAGAGAAGGCCTCTAAGGGCTGCAGCACTTATTGTGCCACCCTTAGAGGCCCTGTACCCTGACACACACAAACTGCCTTTGCAGGCGGAGTGTCTTGGTGCAGAACAAAACAGAGTCGACATGGCACACATCCCTGTGTGCCATGCCCACATCCCTGTGTGCCATGCCCACAAACACACTGCCCTGGCATACCTCAGTCACCCCTCTAGCTGGGTGCACTATGCCAGTGGTGAGGGTACAGGTGCATGAGCCCTGTACCCCTACAGTACCCAGGTCCATTCCTGGGCACTGTAAGTGCAGTGCTGCCATTGAGTATATGGTGCTGGGAGGTCGTCATCACGAACTCCACAGCACCATGATGGCTACACTGAAGACTGAAGTTTGGTATCAAACTTCTCAGCACATTAAACCCACACTGATGCCAGTGTGGGATTTAATGTCAGGTGCACGACAGAGGGCAACTTAGAGTTGCCCCCCTGAACCTAACCTACAATCCACGTCCTGTCTGAGAGGCTGCCTAGGCTGCCACCCAGCAGACATGTTGCTGGACCCCTGGGTAGAGAGCCATCCGCTCTCCCGGGCCTGCAACAATGCACAATCTGGGCGAGGTGCTAGGTCTCCTCCCCCAGGATGGGCAGGGGGAAGCTTCAAAGGCATGCCGCCTTGGTGAGCTTCCCCAGACCACTTGCTGTACTCAGCAACTGGTCCCCACCGGTTCTAGCCCCCACTCTGGCGGGAAGACTGGTGGGAAAGCACAAGTGAGGAAAGGGGGTGTGCCAGCCTCTGCCAACCCACCCTCAGGTGGGGGAGGCGAGGTGAAGCACATCTCCGGGCTCTCGCCATCTTGAAGATGGGGAGCCCTACCCAATCAGGACTAGGCTCCTGCCCCTCCCACTGGAGTGGCGCAGGATAGGGGTGTACCCACCCCAGGGAAGGGACCCATTGGTCCCTGCCCTTTACCTACCTGTAACGCCCCTAAATCTAGTATTTAGGGGCACCCTGAACCTTCCTTCCTCAGATCCCGAAACCGAAACAAGCAAGAAGAACAAGAAGAAAGAAGACCTGCCGTGCAGCTGCTAAAAAGAGGAAGACACCAACTGACTTGGCCCGAGCCCTACAGGCCTGTCGACCCTCGAACCTGCTCCTGCTGAAACCCGGCGGTCTCCAGTGGTCAGCAACCTCGAAAACCCCGGAGGACCGGACTGCCTTGTGACTCTAAAGAGACTGGGACTCCCACGAGCAGTGGTACTGCTCAAAAGCAAGTAAACCCCTGGTGCCAGCCAGGAACCGCGACTCCTGCACACTCTGCACCCGCCGAGCCCGGCCTGTGCCTGAGTGGACAAAGACCACGAGGACGTCCCCCCGGCGACTGTGACCCAGAATCCAGCACCCAAGGACCCTCCTCGACGCTCCTGACGACGCCTGCAGCCTCAGAACCAGGGACCCCTCCAACCGCGACCAGCAGAGGGTAAGATTTCCGACGCCTAAAGACACCCCTGCACCCGGCGCCCCACGGCCTCCTGTGCCCAACTCCTGGGTGCCTACCCTTCCTACAGCTTCCAAACTTACCTCTCGAAGTGGTGGTCGCACCTGAAGAATCACCGTCCCCGAGCTTGCAGCCTTTGTTCGTCTCGCAGCTTTCCCATTGAAATCCATTGGGCGCCCGACGGCCCAAAAGCCCACTGCACCCGGCCGCCCCAGTGCCGCTGAGGGTGCACCAACTACCCTGTTCGACTTCCCCACTTGCCCTGAGTAAGTGACCAGGAGCTTTGCTCCCACAGCCGAGTGGCCTGCCTGCCAGCAGCCACCAACCAAGCGCCCCCTGCCCGCCATAGGCTAACATTGGGCCTAACTCACTCTGCACCCGGCCGCCCCTGTGCCGCTGAGGGTGTACCAACTGTACCTACCTGACCCTGGGAGACCCCTGAGTCTATGCCCAGAACCTTAACTCTGCCAGTCGAGTACTTACCTGAAAGCCGATAACCTACATTTACTCCATAGGGTAACATTGACTGGTTTCACTTGAAATTTCTTCTAAGTGTCGAGTTTTGAAACGTACAAATATTCACTAAAAATCACCCGATCAACAAAAACGAAATTACTCACCTGTTATCAGGAGAGATCCCAGTGCTGTATCTTGATGCCCAGCACTGACCCTGAAAAGTAATTACAAC
The DNA here is from genome assembly GCA_963921515.1 of Calotriton arnoldi. Classification (NCBI taxonomy): domain Eukaryota; kingdom Metazoa; phylum Chordata; class Amphibia; order Caudata; family Salamandridae; genus Calotriton; species Calotriton arnoldi. The sequence goes on along the minus strand of CAWUFW010008954.1, from coordinate 531,191 downwards.
TGTACTTACCGATAACTTGATTTTCCTCCATAGGATAACATTGCCTGGTTTTCTCCAGAAATTCTTCTAAGTGTCGATTTTGAAACAAACAAATATTCCTTAAAAATCGCCTGTGTAACAAAAACGATTTCTTTCAACTGTTTACAGGAAATGCACCAGGGTTGAATCCAGGATCCAACCCTGAGTAAGAAAATCATACGTAAAGTAACTGAAACTGCTTTTACTTAAAAACTCCCATTGAGCTCAATGTGATAATTGTGTTTGAACTGTGTTGCTTATTGCAACAACTGTAGCTATTGCATTTAAAAGTCTATTGTGTATTGAAAGTATATAACTAAAGCTTCTCATTCCGAGAAAGTATTTTTATACCTACCTGTGGTTCTAAAATAAAACAACCATATATTTTTATATACAAAACAATTGGCCTAGAGTTCAGTTCTTGAGTGTGTGAGACCATTTGCTGACTGAGTGTGTACATCAAATGCTTTACACTGTCCTCTGATACTGCCTTACTGCTCGACGAAGCTACCACTTTAGAGAGTAAGGTTATATCCAACGTTAGCCTCTGCCAAACCTCTGGGGACTGTGGACTCTGTGCACACTGAACCTTACTTTGGTTCAGTATATACAGAGCCACTTTCTTACAGTATCCGGGCAGACACGGTAATATATTTTCAGGAAAATAAAAATTTGGTTCCTTCCAGCGTGACGGTATGGGAGGCATACAAGGCTCTGATACGCGATAGAGCACAAAGCTGCATCGCTTGGGGAAAAGAAAAAAGAAAAAAAAAGTAGATGCCTAGAGTACATGAAACAAAAGATAATAGACCTTGACAAGCAAGTATCCCAAAGCAAAAGAGCCTAGTCTGACCGCTTTGACACACTAATATAAAGAATTAGCTATCGACAATGCCAAAAAGCAGAACCTAGCCATGTTACATCATCTCTACGAGGTGGGGGATAAGGCAGGGAAGCTCTTAGCCTGGATAATCAAAAAAGAGATCCAAAATTGATGGGTAAGGGAAATCACCGACAACCAGGGGGTTAATCATTCCACAGATGAAGGGGTGGTGAGAGCGTTTGCTGAATACTACAGGGACCTTTATCAGGCCTGCAACCTTAAATCACATGCTGAGATAAGAGGGTACCTGGCAGCAATCCCTACTCCAGCACTGACAGAGGATGAATCCCAAGAACTAGAAGCAGATCTGTCCCTGACAGAAATACAGGCGGCAGTGATGAAACTTCGACCGGGAAAGACCCCCCGCACCAACAGATTGCTGGCCGAATTTTATAAGCGCTATATCGACCTCTTAGGCCCCCATTTACTTCGGCTCTTCACTGACTCGCACGAGGAAGGTATCCTACCCCCCGATCTGAGACTGGAACCATAGTGGTTATACTAAAAGAGGGCAAACCTCGTAACCAGTGTGGCTCGTACAGGCCTATCTCGCTACTAAACACGGAAGCGAAAGTCTTACCCACCATCCTGGCAACTCGCCTCCTGAGGGTCATTACGACCCTCATTCACGATGACCAGTCAGGATTTATGCCGGGCTACCAGTCTGAACCTCAGAAGGACTTATAACTGGCTAGTTAAGGACCGGGCGAATCCCCATATATTTCTGTTGCTCGATGCTGAAAAAGCGTTCGATGCAGTAAACTGGCCAATCCTGGACTGCACTCTGGCTAAATTCGGCATAGGGTCTAAATTTCGCAGTTGGGTGGCACTCCTCTATAACCAGCCTGTGGCCGCAGTATGAACTAACGGAACGTGTTCGGCGCCATTCCCTATTGAGAGAGGGACACGGCAAGGCTGGCCTCTCTCGCCGCTTCTCTTCGCGCTAACCCTCGAGTCTCTTGCCTGCAAAGTTTGAGAAGACCCGGCTATCCGAGGATTCCAAAGAGCACCCACAGACGGCGGGGAAGAAAAGATTTCCCTCTACACCGATGATATTTTATTGTATATCACTAATCCCATCACGACGATCCCGGCCTTGTTTGACATCATAGTAGAATATGGCAGTTACTCTGGCTATAAAATAAATTGGAACAAATCCACGTTATACTGCCCGACTAACACCCAAATGGACTGGCCCTTACCCGGTGAACTGAAGGTTGCACAGGAGGGCTTCCAGTACCTGGGGATATTCGTGACTCCACATCGCGAGACATGTAGAGAGAAAAACCTCAGAAAGGTTTTGAGCAATTTTAAATTAGACACGGAGCGGTGGAGGGACCTCCCTCTCTCCCTGCTTGGACGAGCGGCCATTTATAAAATGATTACTTTACCCCAACTGCTGTATGCCCTCCAAAATACATACCATCCACTAGCCTGGGGAATCTTCACAGAGATAGACAGCAGACTTAGATCTTTATTGTGGCAAGGGGGTCACCCCAGAGTGGCGCTCAAAACTCTGCAGCGAAATCCCTATAACGGATGGAAGCACTCCCAGATGTAGAGGCCAATTACTGGGCGTCTCATTTAGTACCCGTAAACGAATGGATACATAAGGCCAGGGACCACCCAACATACCGCCTGGAACGGGAAGAAATGGCACCACGTACACATCTACATTATCTCTATGGGGGGAAGGGGGGTTCCCACTTACTGCCCGCGACACAGGTCACTTTGGCTGCGTGGACGAGAGCGGCCAAAATTATGGGATGGACGGACCGGTTCACAAAGACCACTCTGCTCTGGGAAGGGGGTTGGTTTAAAGAGTTAAGAAAACTAAAACGGTTCGAGGCCTGGGATCTCTACAATAGGGGACATCATAGAAAAGGGGGAACTTAAACCATGGACAAAGCTTAGCCAGGAATACAACCTGCACAAATCCCAATTCATTAAATAATCACAAATACGTCCTGCATGGCAGGCAGAGAATATCCAATGCGAACACCTCCAGGAATACGCTCCACTAGAGAGTAGGCTTCTACAGGAAGAACTAGTAAATAAGGCAGTCTCTTACACCTACAAAACAATTAACAAGAATATCCCGGACGGACTGGGGGGGTTGTGGGCGAGTTGGGAGAAAGATGTCGGGCCACTCGAAGACAGACTGGGAGGCGGCACTGATGCACCCCAGAGAGGTAGCTAACAAGGCAAGACTCTACCTTATTTAATACAAGGTGTTACATAGAATTTATTATGACAAGGACAGCTTGCATAAAATGGGAATGGCAGAGTCACCGTACTGCCCCACCTGCAAAACGGTCAAAAGCGACTTCTTTCATACCATATGGGCATGTCCCGAATTGAAGATATACTGGGTACGGATAATTGAGGCATTAGGGACAGTCCTGGGGGTGACATTGCCGGTCGAACCACGATTTGTGGTGTTGAGAATTCCAAGTGAGGTGGACATCACCAGGGCCCAACTGAATTTCGCCTCCCTGGGTCTGGTGGTGGCCAAGAGGGATATAGCCAGACGATGTGGGGGCTGAAAGTCCCACAGTCCAGGAATGGATGAGAGGAATGGACCTATATATGGCCGCTGAGCATACCACGTACCTTAGTAGGGGATGCCCCAGGAAATGCCGCAAAATATGGGGTCCATGGAGGCGGCACTTTGGGTTGGATTTGGGAGACAACACACAACAACCCACATCGCAAATATCCCAGGAGGCATCTGTGGCTAGATCCGAGGGGGGACTCCCTTAGAGGGGGCACCCGGTCGATTACTATAGTTGTCTTCTAGACCCAAAATAGAATACGTAGTGGCCATACAAGGACACTGGTGTGGGAATATGTCAGCACCAAATAACAGGAACGGGGGGGTTTACTATGTTGATGACGTTTTTGGATGTGATCAATCGCAACAGTTGTATTGCTTATTGTATGTATTCTGTAACTCTTTAAAACTGAAAATAAAAAATAAATGTATTAAAAAAAAAAAAAAAAAAAGAATGAAATGTATGTGTGCATGCATCTGCAGATGGAAATTTAACCCAAGAAAAGAACACCTCTGTTCTGAATGCCTCATGCGCCTCAATCACAAAAGGAACTGTCCCACCTAATGCTGGGACCCCACAATCTCCTAATTTAAAAGTAAGTGCATTTCTGCAATTTTCCGAAATGTTTATAGCACCTTCCTGTTCAGTTTCCCCTGCATTTGCATCTAATGCAGCCGCAGCCTCATCTTGGAAAGACATTTTTCAGGGAAGTTTTTAGTATGGAAAAAGAGGTAAGGTTTTGCACAATATGGGGGACTATAATCCTTAAAGCTTGAATATACCTACAGCCAATACATAGGATATACCTACTCAGCTGTGGCGGATTTTCCCTCCCCACTCCAGACGTCTCTGGGTATATGTGAGTAGGGGTCTCTGAGAAAGCACAACTCAACTACTTAGATTTGACCATTAAATAAGAACCAAACCAACGTTGGCAGTGCATGTTGTGCAGATCCTACAAACCTATATAGGATCTGCACGTTTAGACAACATAAACTAAGGGATTGGTGCCCAGATTGATTCCAGACACCCCCAAAGGATATGTTAGTCTGTAGACCAGCTAGCTCACAGTGCCACTATAAGCCCCCCCCTTACCAAGGAGCAAATAGTTTCTGGCAATTATCGAACATGACAACCCTGACCCCTCAAGGATCGTGGAAACAGTACAGTACTTTTCGCTCAGTCACTCGTGCTCACTTTGTCTCAGAGAGATACAAAGAATAAACGTTGGGGACGTTTTCAATAAGCATTTATTGAACCAGCGTCATTCTAGTATAAAATACGTGTGCTACAACAACCATGAGACAGAAGGAAAATGCTACTTACCCAGTATGCATCTGTTCCTGGCATGTAGAGCTGTAGAATCTCATGCTTTGCATAAGATTGCCGTCTAGTGTTGGGTCCGGATGTTTGCACTTTGTTTTTGTGGAAGAAGTTTCTTAGTCACGAGGTAGGAGACTCCTCCCTTAGGTGATAGTGTGCATGGCCATCGACTCCATCTTCAGATTGTTTTACGCAGAGGGTGAGATGCATACTGGGTAAGTAGCATTTTCCGTTCGAGGCATGTGAGCTGTAGATCACATGCTTTGCAAGGACTATACAGCAGTCTCCCGGAAGCGGTGGCTATCCTGTAACCGTTGGAGTTGTCTGAAATAACGTTTTTAGCACTGCTTGACCCACATCAGCTTGTTGTCTTGCTAACACATCGACACAATAGTGTTTGGTGAATGTGTGTGGTGTAGACCATGTTGCAGCTTTGCAGATATCAGTAATAGGGATATTCCCTAAGAAAGCCATTGTAGCCCCTAACTTGCGAGTGGAATGTGCTCTAGGGGGTACTGTGAGAGTCCTTTTGGCTTTTTGATAACAAATCTGAATACACTTAACAATCCACCTAGCAATTCCTGATTTGGAAATAGGATTGCCTTTGTGAGGTGGTGCAAAAGCTACAAAGAGTTGTTTGGTTTTACGAAATGATTTTGTTCTTTCAGTGTAATACAAAAGAGCTCTTCTGACATCTAAGGTATGTAAAATTCGTTCTGCAACAGAGTCAGGTTGAGGAAAGAACACAGGTAGTTCAACCAACTGATTGATGTGAAATGCAGATACAACCTTAGGTAGGAATTTAGGGTTGGTACGAAGGACTACTTTATCTTTATGTAACTGGAAAAAGGGTTCTTCTATGGTTAGTGCCTGTTAGTTCACCCACTCTCCTCAATGAAGTGATTGCAATGAGGAAAGCTGTTTTCCAAGTAAGGAACCGTAGCTCACATTTGTGCATGGGTTCAAATGGCGGACCCATTAGCCTTGTGAGGACTATGTTAAGATTCCATACTGGGGCAGGTGGAAGTCTTGGTGGTATTACCCTTTTTAGCCCTTCCATGAATGCTTTGATGACGGGCACTTGAAATAGCGATAAGTGTTGCCTATTTTGAAGGTAAGCTGCTATGGCACCAAGATGCAGTCTGATGGATGTATAGGCCAATGCTGACTGCTGCAAGTGTAATAGGTAGCACAGTATGTTCTGTATGGAAGCATCAAGAGGGTTGATATGATTGTTATTGCAATAGATAACAAAACGCTTCCATTTGGCTGCATAGCAGGCTCTTGTGGTAGGCTTTCTGGCCTCTCTAATAATGTTCATACAGTCTGGTGGAAGGTTGGGATAACCAAACTCTGACTTCAGGAGCCAGATCGCAAGGTTGAGCTGTTTGGGATTTGGGTGTTTGATTTCTACATGGCTCTGTGTGAGGAGACTGGGAGTTGAATGTAATTTTTGGTGTGGTACCAGAGAGAGTTCCAACAGGGTTGTGAACCAGGGTTGACGTGCCCATGTTGGAGGTACTAGTATTAGCCCGAGTGATGTTTGCCTGAGTTTCCGAACCTCTGATGGAATCAGTGGGAGAGGCGAAAAAGCGTAGGCAAATATCCCTGACCAGTTCATCCATAGAGCAATGCCTTTGGACAACGGGTGTGGATACCTGGAGGCGAAGCTTTGGCATTTTGCGTTTTTGGGTGTTGCGAACAGGTCTATGTGGAGTTATAGGTCTATGTGAGGGACTCCCTAGGCTTGAAAGTATGGGTGGAGAACTTGAGGGTGAAGTTCCCACTCGTGTATCTGATAACTTTGCCTGCTGAGGAGATCCGCAATTTGATTGTTGACTCCTGGGAGATGTTCTGCTAGGAGATACATGTTGTGGTGTATCCCCCACCTCCAGATGTCTTGGGCTAAGTGGGACTGTTGGAGAGTGTGTTCTCCCCCCTGCTTCTGTATGTAATACATAGCTTGTAAACCTAGAATGGTATCAGTTCCTAAGTGAGTAAAAGAAAGAAGGATAGTTGGCCACCCTATTAGGTGGATAGTCAAACTTAAGGTTGTCTCCAAAAGAGAGTGAGGTGCACGTGAGTGGGGAAGGTGTCTCCTTTCTGTTCTTGTGCCCTCACACACCCTTACGAGTGTAAAGCATCATCATCGGGCTATGCTCCTCGTGGGGGTGGCGCTGCAGTCCCTCACGGGCCCTACAAGAGGGCTCTCTGTTGGAGATCTTTTCAGGAGATGCCGCAATTGTGCATGTGGGTGTGTGGGAAAAAGGTGGGTTTGGTCACTGCGATGTTGGCGGGGCGGGTATGGACCAGAATGTCCTTTAGGTTCTGTGTGCGTTTGAAAGCAAAGAGAGGGAGAGGACCCGGTTTGAAGTCCCCAGTATGTAAGATCCCCCAATGTTTTTTAATAATCTTTTGGATGTTATTGGAGTTTGGTGTAAATGTGGTAACACAGGTTAGGCTGTCTGTCTTGGTTTTTTCTTTCACCATCAGCAGAGTCTCTCTAGAGTTATTTTTGGCTCTTTTGTGTGCCTGCCTGATAATCTTTTCGGGATACTGTCTGGCTGCAAGATTCTCTGACAGTGCCCTGGCTTGAGTCTCAAACTCTATACGTGTGTTACAATACGTCGCAGGCGAAGAAATTGGCCCACCGGAAGATTATCTCTCAGAGCCTCTTAATTTTCACATACTATTTCTGCGGGTTGAGAGCGGTGGGAACAAACTCATCCCTCCCTTTATTTGTTTGAGGAGGCTCTACAACCCTGCCCTATTTTTAACTTACCTGGAGTACTCCCCATTAAACCTCTGTGTTACTACCAGGTAATTTTAAACCACTTACTCACCACATCACCTTTTTCCCACACACCCACATGCACAATTGCGGCATCTCCTGAAAAGATCTCCAACAGAGAGCCCTCTTGTAGGGCCCGTGAGGACTGCAGCGCCACCCCACGAGGAGCATAGCCCGATGATGATGCTTTACACTCGTAAGGGTGTGTGAGGGCACAAGAACAGAAAGGAGACACCTTCCCCACTCACGTGCACCTCACTCTTTTGGAGACAACCTTAAGTTTGATTATCCACCTTATAGGGTGGCCAACTATCCTTTCTTTCTTTTACTCACTTAGGAACTGATACCATTCTAGGTTTACAAGTTGTTCTCGGGAGCATTGGTACAGGACCTACACTTTTTTCTAACTAGCTCCCAGTCCCTCCTCTACATTGTGTTGATATGTAATACATAGCTGTCATGTTGTCTGTTCGGACTAGTACAGCTTTGCCAGACAGGTGATCTTGAAAGGCTTTGAGCGCTAGAAAGATTGCCATGAGTTCTAAATGATTGATGTGAAGCAACCTTTGCTATAGGGTCCACTGCCCTTGCACTGTGTGTTGTTGAAGATGAGCTCCCCAGCCAGTAAGGGATGCGTCCGCTGTTAACACTGTCTGTGGAATCGGGTCTATTAACGGCCGCCCTTTTGACAGGTTTTGTGTGTTCCACCACTGCAAAGAGCGAGGAGTACGGCCGCTTACCAACACTAGATCGGTTAATAGACCTTGTGAATGATTCCACTGACTGGCTAAACACTCTTGAAGTGGACGCATGTGTAACCTGGCGTGGGAAACTATCATGATGCAAGATGCCATCATTCCCAGTAGTTGCATAAATACTCGAGCTGGAAGTGACTGAGTGGGTTGAAATTTCAGAATGAGCGCCTGAATGTTTTGAATTCTGGCTGCATTGGGATACGCTAGAGCCTTTTGAGTGTCTAGAGTGGCTCCTAGGTAATCCTGAACTTTCTTTGGCTGAAGATGAGATTTTAACACATTGACTGAGAACCCTAGCTGTTGAAGCAGCTGAATGGTTACTGAAGTGAGCTTGCGACATTGCTGATATGTGCCGGCTTTGATGAGCCAGTCGTCCAGATAGGGAAAGACATGTATGCTTTGTCTTCTGAGATGGGCAGCTACTACCGCCAGACATTTTGTGAAGACTCTGGGGGCAGTGGTGACTCCGAATGGGAGCACCTTGAATTGGTAGTGTTGACCTGCTACCACAAACCTGAGAAATTTGCGGTGAGCCGGATAGATTGGAATATGAAAGTAGGCGTCTTTTAAATCTAGAGTAGATAGAAAATCGCCTTTTTGCAAAAGAGGCAGTATCTGTTGCAGTGTTACCATGTGGAAGTGCTCCGACTGTATGTAAAGATTGAGTTCTCTGAGATCCAATATGGGTCTGAGAGAGCCGTCCTTTTTTGGAATTAGAAAGTAAAAGGAGTACACGCCCGACCCTTGATGTTTTGGTGGTACGGGCTCTATGGCTTGTTTGAGTAACAGGGATTGTACTTCTTGTTTGAGACGGTCTAGATGATCGATGGTCCTGTGAAAGTCAGTGCGACTTTGGGGGAATGTTTGGAGGAGTGTTGATGAACTCCAGGCAGTAACCAGAATGGATAATTTGGAGTACTCATTTGTCGGTTGTTATTGACTGCCACTTTGGTAGAAATTGTGACAGTCGTCCCCCTACAGGTGTTAAGTGGTTGGAGGAACTATGGGCAAGTCACTGTTTTGTATTGGAGGGCGATGTAAGTGTATTGGAACCTCTACCTCTGCCCTTGCCGTTATTACCTCTGTAATTGCCTCGAAAGAATCCCTTGGAACCTGAGGGTTGTATTGCCCTTATAGGTGGACGCAGTGTCAGAGGAAGTATTTTTAGATCCTGCTCGATAGAAGGAGTGACGAAAGGAACAACGCCCTTGTGGAGACTGAAGGGCTCCCATTGATTTAGCCACTTCAGTATCCTTCTTCATTTTATCCAGTGAAGTGTCTACCACCGGTCGAAAAAGCTGTTCCTTGTCAAAGGGTGTGTTTAATATGGAAGTTTGAACCTCCGGTTTGAACCCCGATATGCGCAGCCAGGCGTGTCTCCTTAACAGAATACTAGTGTTCACCGCTTTGGCAGATGTATCAGCAGCATCTAGGGAGCATCTAATTTGGTTATTAGAAATTAAGTGTCCCTCACGAACCAGGTCTTGCGCTTTGGATTTATGTTCCTGAGGAAGAAATTGGATGAGTTGTTCCATTTCATCCCAGTGTGCGCGGTCATAGTGTGCTAGCAACGCCTGTGTATTGGAAATACGCCAGAAGCTAGCAGCCTGGGAGGCTATCCTTTTCCCTGAAGCATCAAGGAGTTTAGACTCTATCTGGGGGAGGTGCGTCTCCAGTAGTCTGGGAGTTTGCCCTTTTACGTGCATTAGAAACTACTAATGAATCTAATGGTAGTTGACCCTTTATGTAGATTGGATCCAATGGAGCAGGCTTGTATTTTTTATCTACCCTAGGGGTAAGGATACGTGCTCTAACAGGATCCATGAAAATGTCGTCTACGTGTCTGGTCATGCCTTTCAACATGGGCAACATGTGTGAGGACTGGTGTGTTGTGTAGTGTCTCGAAAAAGAAGTCCTCTTCAAGGGATTCTCTATGTAGCGGGACTCCATGGTAAGTAGCAGCCCTACTTAACAAATCAACAAATCCTACACTGTCATCTGGTGGAGATGGCCTGGTAGGATATATGTCTGGGTCGTTGTCAGTGGGAGAATCAGTATTATAGTCATCCCACACGTCTCCAGGCTGATTGTCATCATTATTATCCCCATCCCCATCACCCTGATTGTCAGGTGTGTGTGGTGGTGAGTGCTCAGGTGAAGTTGGCACAGATATAGTCTGGGGTAGAGAAGGTGAAGGAAGAGGAAGAGGAGGAGGGGAAGGATTTGTCCCGACAGTTTTCTTCTTCAATGGTATGTGATATTCCTCTTCTGTAGTAGCACCTCTCTTTAAAGTCACTTTAGTGATGATATGTCCAGTCTTTGGGTGTATAACCAGAATTTTTTGTTTCGGCTCCGGTTTGTCGAGCAGATCACCGAAAACATGCTTTTTAGGTGACTTCGGCGGGTCCTTGTGTTTCGGCTCCGAATGTTTCGGTGCCGATGGTTTCTTGCCCGGAGTTTTCGGATCCGAAGTTTGTTTCGGTGCCGACGGGGGGTGTTCGGTGCCAGACTTTTTCTTTGGCCCCGAAGGCTTTGGCTCTGTGCCCGATTTTGCATGGGGCTTTTCGGAGCCGGGAGGCTTTTTACTAGGCTTCGGTGCCGACCCCTTAGGCGGGGCTTCGGAAGCTTGTTCTCGGCGCCCACCGGGGCCCGAAGGTGCAGGTTGGTCCGAAGCCTTTTTCTTCGATGGAAGTGGAAGGTGGGGCGAGGTAGGGACTGTACTCACGGTATGTTGTCCATGCGGGATGTCTTCATCCTCGTCGGAGCTGTGTTCGGAAATGAAGATGTCTTCCTGTTCATCGGCTCCGATGGGCTCGCCACCTTCCTCCTCGTCCGATTGAGGTCCGAAAAGGTCCGGAATGGAACCAGTTTGTTGTCTTTGCATGTCGCGTCGTCGGGCCCGGCGATCGCGAAGAGTCTTTTTGGAGCAGAAAGCTCGGAACAAGTCGCAGTGGTCTTCTCTGTGGTCGGGTGACAAACACAAGTTGCACACCTCGTGTGAGTCGGTGCGCGGGTATTTCGCGTGGCACGGAAGACAGAACTTGAAAGGAGTTCGTTCCATCGACTGCGAGTCGAACCAGGGGCTAGGCCCGACGGCCTACCATGAGCTCTCCGATCGAAATTGTCTTTAGGAATCACGGTCCGCGAAGAAAGGGGAACGCGATCGGAAACAATGCCGTCGAGTGTGAAGTGATACGCGCCGAGAAGGACCGAAGGATCTACGTCGAACCGGAGCGCAACGAGTTACATCCGAACCCGATGGCGGAAAAAAAAACAATCTGAAGATGGAGTCGATGGCCATGGGCACTATCACCTAAGGGAGGAGTCCCCTACCTCGTGACTAAGGAAAACTTCTTCCACAAAAACAAAGTGCAAACATCTGGAACCAACACTAGATGGCGATCTTATGCAAAGCATGTGATCTACAGCTCACATGCCTCGAACACAGATATATATGATTACAAACACCAACAGAGTAAATAAAAGGTAGAATTCTACCATGGTGCTAAAACAGTGGATGTATTCAGGCATATAGCTACATGGCAGTAATCATGAGTACTCCTACGATGCAAACCCTAACTAGATGTACCTAAGTGTACCTTGCATGTATGTAGGTGTATAGCCAAGAATCCCCCTAGGAAAGAGACAACCCCATTACCTGATGCGAGAGAATGAAGGACCGTCTTGGTCTCGAGTTGGACACCACGCGAGGGATGTCAGACCACTGCGTGCTGGAGTGTCTGCGTGCAGGGACTTCAGCATCTCGTGTCAGCATGGAAGCTTCCCCTCTGGCTTGCCCAGTGAAGATGTGGTACTTATATACCCGAAAGATACCCTCAGGGGTTCTACCTAGATGTGTCATGGTACTGTGGGCATGTCGGCCAAGGATGACAATAGTGGTGACCCTTGTACAGTGTTATTATGCAGGAGATGGTAATCCTGCTGTGATACTAAGAATCCTCATGCATATAAATTAGGCTAGTTTTCAGCGAAAACCACACAACATTTATTCGGCACCGAATTAGGTAAAAAGTCAGCGCCAGAACCGTTATGTAGAGTAAGGTAGGACAAATGTAGGTAAAAGGTCGTGCAACTACCTAGGCCTATATTGGAGTATATTGGGGTTCATAACAGGTCTAGGTCCCATCAATTGTTTCAGCAATTTAAAAAGTTTAGAAAAAGAAGGATCCTATGATCTTAAAATTCACAAAGGGATTGTCCCTAAATTTGAGGATGGTGAAGACATCACCAAGTGGCTCACAGACTTTGAGAGGGCTTGTGAAGCCAGAAAAGTGAGAAAATCTCACTGGGGGCACTCCTGTGGGAACTGTTCTCTGGTAAGTGAAGAGACAGACTTCTGACCCTTAGTGGCGCAGAAGCAGAGCCCTATGATCTCATAAAGGGCACCCTGATTGAAGGATTTGGACTCACAACTGAGGAGTATAGAATTAAGTTCAGGGGGCTCAGAAATCCCACAGTCAGTCCTGGGTGGAATTTCTAGACTACTCGGTAAAGACACTAGGTGGCTGGTTGACTAGAAGTAAAGTGCAAGATTATAATGGTCTTTATAATTTGTTTATGAAAGAACACATTTTAAGTAACTGCATCAATGAAAAGTTGCATCAGCATCTGGTAGACCTAGGTCCAATTTCTTCCCAAGAATTAGGAAAGAAGGCAGACCACTGGGTCAAGACATGGGTAACCAAGACAACCACTGGGGGTGACCAAAAGAAAGGGGTCACAAAGCCTCCCCAGGGGCAAGAGGGTGAGAAATCCAAAGATAGAACACAAGAGTCTTCTAAAGGCCCCCAAAACCCTGGTCAGGGGTGTGGGCCAAAGAACTCTTCCCAGCCCACTAGTGGGTACAAGGGGAAACATTGTGATCCTGAAAAGGCCTGGTGTTTCCACTGTAACAAGAATGGGCACCAAACTGGAGATGCTGCCTGTCCAAACAAACCAGCTCCTAGACCCCCACCAGTACCTATTGGTATGGCAAATCTCCAGATGGGATCAATAGTGTGCCCAGAGCAAATCAGGGTTCACACTGAGGTTGTTTTAGTCTCTGAAGGGGAGGGAGGGTTAGTCACTTTGGCTGTCTGGCCCCCAAATTTAAAGAATTACCTGCAGTACCCCTTAGTGAATGGGGCGAAGATAGAAGCCCTGAGAGATACAGGTGCCAGCGTCACTATGGTGAGAGATACATGGGTTTCCCCAGAGCAATACCCAACTGGAAAAACCTAACCAGTTACCAATGCAGACAGTGTCACCAATAACCATGCCATGGCTATGGTGATCTCAGACTGGGAGTGGGGGTTGCTAGCCTTAAACAGGTAGTGCTCTCTCCAAAACTTCTAGCCACCTGTCTGCTTGGAAATGATCGGAGACCTCAACATGGGCAGAGGTAGAAAGAAAGACACATCCAGCCATGCTGCAAATCCCTGAGATAGTGTGTGTGAAGACCAGAGCACAGTGCCTAGCATATGGTGAAAAACGAGGATTGGAGTCTGAAATGATGGCCCAACCTCCCAAGAGGAAAGGTAAGATGACTGGTTAAACAGCTTCTATACAGTAACAAGATCAGGACCGCTCTCCTCAGGAAGAGGACTTGGCAGCCCCAGAGGGAACTGAGCCCATGGAGCTTGAACCTTAAAAGGTAGAGCTCTTGGGACCAAGGGGACCCTCTAGGGAACAGCTGTGCTTTGGGCAGCAGGTCTGCCCCACTCTTGAAGGCATGTGGCAGCAAGCTGCTGCACAGGAGCAGGGAGATGTCAGTGGCTCCCACAAAGTCTATTGGGAGGAAGGACTCCTGTACACTGAGGCCAGAGACCCCAAACCTGGAGCCAATAGGAGAGAGGTAGTGCCTCAGCCGTATAGGGAGTTCCTACTCTCTTTAGCATATGACATCCCCCTAGCTGGGCATCTGGGCCAGACCAAAACTTGGGAGAGATTGGTCACCCACTTTTGTTGGCCCCAGATGTCCCAAAAAGTGAAGGCTTTTGCAAGCTCCTGTGTCACCTGTCAAGCCAGTGGCAAGACAGGAGGGCACCCAAAGGCCCCCTTAATCCCACTACCAGTGGTTGGGGTTCCCTTTGAAAGGGTAGGAGTGATGAAGTGGGTCCACTTGAACCTACCACAGCCTCAGGAAACAAATGTATACTAGTATTAGTGGATCATGCTACTAGGTATCCTGAAGCCATTCCCCTTCGGAATACTACAGCCCATGTGGTAGCCAAGGCCCTCATCGGTGTCTTCACCAGAGAAGGGTTTCATAAGGAGGTAGTATCAGACCGAGGTACCAACTTCATATCAGAATAGTTGAAACATATGTGGGATGAGTGTGGATTTATCTACAAGTTCACAACACCTTATCACCCACAAACCAATGGCCTTGTTGAAAGGTTTAACAAGACATTGAAAGGCATGATAATGGGACTCCCTCAAAAACTCAAAAGGAGATGGGATGTTTTGTTACCTTGCCTGCTTTTTGCCTACAGAGGGGTGCCTCAGAAGGGAGTAGGGTTTTCACCCTTTGAACTTCTGTTTGGTCACCCTGTAAGGGGACCACTCTCACTTGTGAGGTTAGGATGGGAAAGACCCCATCATGTACCAAAGCAAGATGTGGTGGACCATGTACTAGGCCTTCGTTCCAGGATGGCAGAGTACATGCAGAAAGCATCCAAACACCTTGAGGCCAGCGAGGAGCTCCAGAAGCTCTGGTATGACCAAAAATCTGCACTGGTACAATTCCAACCAGGGCAACAGATATAGGTTTTGGAGCCAGTGGCACCAAGGGCCCTCCAGGACAAATGGAGAGGCCCTTACCCTATTCTGGAGAAAAAGTGTGAGGTCACCTACTAGGTAGACCTGGGCACTAGCAGGTCCCCCAAAAGGGTGATACATGTGAACCGCCTCAAACTCTATTGTGACCGGGCTGATGTAACCATGCTGATGGTTACTGATGAGGATCAGGAAACAGAGAGTGAACCTTTCCCTAACCTCCTCTCTTACAGCCCCCAAGACGGGTCAGTGGATGGAGCTGTCTGAGACACCCTCTCTGCCCAACAAGCTGATTTCAGACAGGTTCTGCAACAGTTTGCCCAGCTCTTTTCCTTGAACCCTGGTCAGACACCATGGTGTACCCATGATGTGGACACTGGAGACAGCTTGCCTGTAAAAACAAAAATCTATTGCCAGTCTGACCAAGTCAAGGAAAGCAGCAAAGCTGAAGTCAGCAAGATGCTTGAGTTGGGTGACATTGAGCCTTCTGAAAGTCCCTGGGCCAGCCCAGTGGTCCTAGCCCCCAAACCTCATCCACACGGTGGAAAGAGAGAAATGAGGTGTTGTGTGGACTATAGAGGCCTCAATGCTGTCACCAAGACAGATGCACACCTCATCCCCAGGGCTGATTAACTGATAAGTATTTGGCAGCCCCCAACTTATCTAAGTGCCTTTGACTTAACTGCAGGGTACTGGCAGATTGGCAGTGCCCCTGGAGCAAAGGAAAAGACAGCATTCTCCACACCTGATGGGCACTTCCAGTTTACTGTGATTTCCTTTGGTTTAAAGAATGCCCCTGCCACCTTCCAAAGGTTGCTGAATCAAGTCCTTGCTGGGTTGGACGGCTTTAGTGCAGCTTATCTTGATGATACTGCGGTGTTTAGCTCTTCCTGGCAGGATCACCTGGTCCACCTGGGGAGACAAACTGAAGGCCTAACTATCAAGGCCTCCAAGTGCCAGATAGGGCAGGGAACTGTTGTGTACTTGGGCCACCTTGTAGGTGGAGACCAAGTCCAACCCCTTCAACCCAAAATCCGGACCATTATGGATTGGGAAGCACCAACAACCCAGACCCAAGTCAGGGCATTCCCCCCTGCCCTGATCTGAAACTTTCTGCATCACAGTGTCAAGCTAAAATTCATTTTTTGTATAATTTCCACTGCCATTTGTTTATAGTGCTCTCCATTAACTTACTTCAGCTTATTCACAATCTGAAACATTAATCTCAAGGTCCATCCGCTGACTTACTGAGCCCTAGTCATTCATATAAAACACGATTCTTAATGTAGCTTGTTTGCCTCAGCAGCTGCAGATGGCATTAGGTTTGAGGGGGCTGAATTATTATTAATGTACTGGGATAGTGCTTAGGTGCTAAGGCAACATAACATTTAAATTTGTTATGTTATTGACATTTATAATGCGCACAGCTACTCCATGGAGTGTCCCGGCGTGTGCCTAGGAGGTAGACTGACTGCTAAGAATTATCTAAAAAGGAATGTCTTCAGTTGCTTCCTGAAAATACTCGGGGAGCAGACAGCACAAAGCTCCACCAGAAGCCGATTCCAGGCCTTAGCCCCTAGATGGCCCAGAGAGGAGCCACCAGATTTCTGTTTACGGGCCTTAGGGACAATCGCCAGAAGTTTGTTTGAAGAGCAAAGCTGCCTGGCAGGGGAATAGAAGCCAAATCTGGATTGAAGGTAAGCCAGGCCATGAACATGTAATGCAGAGTGCACTGTGACAAGTGCCTTGAACTTCACCCTCATGCCCACTGGGAGCCAGTGCAGTGTGAAGATGGGATCTGACACTTGCTCGCTTGGGAAGGTTGAGCAAAATCCTGGCCGCGGTATTCTGGATCACCTGCAGTTTCTTAAGCAGGTGGGCGGGCAGCCCGACATAGAGAGCATTGGCATATTCTATGCGGGAGGTTATTGGTGCTTGGATAACCTTTTTCCTAGCAGAGATGGGAGCATTGGGAGAAATATTTTGAGCGATTTCAGAATACTGAAACAAGAGCCCGATAACCTTTCAATCTGTGGACCAAACGAGTTTATCGAACCAGATGCCCAGGTTTTTTACTGGACCGTCGTGGGGGGATGGTAGAGGGAACTCATTTGGCCAGAAGGTGCGCCAGGAGCTGCGGGGAGCAGTTCCCAAAGAGGAGAATCTCTGTTTTGTCCAGGTTGCATTTCAGTTGTGCTTCAGCCAACCAATGTAACACAGCAGAGAGGCAGGTTTTTGTTTGAGAGCAATTGGTCCAGCTGTGCTTGTCCCAGGAGAATAACAACTGGGTATCGTCAGCGTACGAGATTACTTTTGCCCCAAGATCTTAGGCCAACTGAATCAGGGGAGATGTATAGATGTTAAATAGGAGAGGGCTCAATATGGACCCCTGAGGAACCCCCTGTATTCAAGGTTTGGGGAGAGGCTGCAAAAGGAGGGATCCAGACTTGCTGGGATCTATCCGCCAGATATGATTCAAACCACCTCCAGGCTAGACCATCTACTCCGAGAGTCCGGAGACGGGCCAATAGCAAAGAGTGGGGGACCGTATTGAATGCGGCAGAGAGGTCCAACAGCACCAGGGCTGCTCTGCCACCTGCATCAAGGGACTCCCGAATGGCTTCTGATATTTCGACCAGCGCAGACTCTGTGCTATGCCTAGAGCGGAAGCCAGATTGAGCAGGGTGGAGAAGATTAAATCTCTCAACAAAGCCAGCTAGCTGTATATTGACCTGTTTTTCAAGAATTTTGGACACTGCCGAGAGAAGCGAGATAGGACGAAAGTTAGAGGGTAGAGAGGGGTCCCGAGACTGTTTCTTGAGAAGAGGAATGATCATAGCCTGCTTCCAGGCCACAGGAACCTTGCCAGAGGAGAGGGACAAATTAAGGAGTGTATTTACGGCAGGGTAAGCGAGCTCAGCTGCTTCAACCAGCAGCTAGGGCGGGCAAGGGTCCTTCGGGGAGCCTGATTGAAGAGACTTAAGTGCCACTAGGGAATCCTGTAGCAAAATTGCCTCAAAGGTCTCAATTTATGATGCAGGTTCGGGTCCTTAGAGCTGGAAAGGGCAATCGCTGCCTTCTGAAGGTCAGTGGTATTGAAGTTAGTTTGAATAAGCCTAATCTTGTCCGTAAAGTGGTCAGCCAAAACCTGGCACCAATCTTGCGACAGATATCGGTCGACTCTCGGCCTTGGGGGAGTTGAAGTCTTTTACAATGGAAAAGATTTATCTGGCTTTGTTGGCAGACTGGGCGATCCGTTCCTCATCGTATCGACTCTTTTCTTTAGAGATGGCCGTGTAGTACACCTTCTGAGCCTTTTTAAGATTCTCGTTGTCAGATAGGCTATATTTATGTTTCCATTTTTGTTCCAGCTGCTTACATTTTTGTCTAAGTTGCTTGAGGTGGGAGGAGAACCGGGGTTTGGTCGGACATTTCCTGCCACCTTTCACACAGAAAGGAGGGGCCAATTGATCGCTGCACCATTGAGCCAGGAGTGGAAGCTGTCTAGGGCCTCCTCAATGTCACACGTGAGCACGGGGAGGACCCAGTAAGCACCTCTTTAAATTCCCCCGGATTAATCCTATTAAGAGCTCTCCCCTGCAAACTATAGGTCTTACTTACCATGTGATGGATTGTGCACGAAGCACCATGAGAATTTAATGAGAAAATGGTCAGGCCAGATCACGGGGGCTCCTTCGAGATCGGCAGGTTAGAGCAAACCAGATCCAATATATGCCCACCTTGGTGGGTAGGACGCGTGACCCACTGTTATGCTTTGCTGATGAAATTACACATCTACTCACACCACAGTGATTCTGTTTATTTCATATGCAAAAATAATGTATAAAAAAACCTCGATTTTGGGGGTGAGCCGGAAAACGTACCTGTTCTACAAGGAATGCTGTCCGTTACTCTCCAGATTTTGCTGCCCACTTGGGACTTAGAATAATTTCTGATACTGTATTTCTCTGTATTATTTCCTATTGAGAAGCCTTTATGGCAGTGACTATCACTTTATTTTTTAATTTTGAAATAAAGCCCTTTAACCTCATTGATCTAGAACTTAAATATTGACAAGGCTCAATTATTTATCTGAATATTTTCCTGACATTTTGATGCTTTGGGAGGAGCCTTAACATGGGGACACGTTGCCTCACGAAATTGACGTTTAAGACAGTCTCTGATCCAGTGAATGTGGGAATTCTGATTGTGGTAAATTTTGGGTGTGTAGGAGGATTGGGGATGTAACAGTCTAACTCAAATGAAGTTTACTTTTCTTTATTACTTTATTCCATATATATTTCTCTTCAAGTCAATACTGATAATTCTTCTAATCTCTTTTCTTCCTTTAGGGTCTTTCTTCGTCCTGAAGTTCCAAAGGACCAACGCCTTCTCTACTCAAACAAAAAGAAGTGGCACTGGTTAAGTGTTTTGTTCACACTATTCTTTTTAAGGGAGGGTGTGAGGGAGACCACCAATATAACTATAATCGCCACCAAGTGTAAGGTTTTTAGACCATTCCAAAATATAGAGCTTGTTGGGCTTCTAAAGCACAAACCAGATCTGCTTTTGGGCTATTTCGCCTTTAATCGGTACTGATAGTACGTACAGCAACGCACCTCAGTCAGCAGGATAACACGTCTTTAGATTCTCGGTTGAGGCTCTCAGACAGCTCCCTCCTCCCGGTTATACCCTGGATATGCACACGTACCTGTGCAAGCCATGCTCCCCCAGGAGCGTGGCTGTACGACTCGTGGGGATGTTGGCTTCCTGACGTCCTTGCACTTTGTCCTGCTCACTCGGTGTCCTTGGGAGGGCTGGCAACTCTTCACTTCGGTTGGCCAAATAAGAGGGTTGACTGAGGTACACACCAATATTCATCAGATTCCCCCAATTCGGAGTCTGAGGTGTGTTCTGCCTGACATACCCCTCCCCTAAGATTTTCCTGTTTGGGGAAATGTGGGATCCAAGAAAGTTCGCGTTCCCATTTGCAGTACCTTTACGATGCTTGACCTCAAACACAAAGAGTTGTAGGGACAAAACCCAACGAAGGACACGAGGGTTGTTAGCCTTGTTATGGATCATCCACAATAGAGGGGCATGATCTGTATACAACGTAAATGGTTTCCATTCAATGTAGTAGTGTCGTTTCTCTACGGCCCATTTGACAGAGGCATTCCTTCTTGATTACTGGGTATTTTCATTGTTGGGGAAATAGTTTTCGACTGATGAACAGTATCCGTCAGTACGCCGTCTCTGGATATTTGGGACAATACAGCCCCTAGACCAGTTTCTGAGGCGTCAGTTTGTACTATAAATGGCTTATCAAAATTGGGGGAAGCTATGATTGGGCTGGATGTAATAGCTACTTTAAGCTGATGAAAGTCCTCTCAAGCTTTCTCTGGTGGATTTAGAAGGTCTTTTCATTTTACCTTTTTTTTTTTTTTTTTTTAAGAGCTCAGTGAGGGGCCCTGCGATTTCAGAGTATTGGGGAATGAATCGTCTGTAATACCCCAATACCCCAAGAAGGCTCTTACTTTTTTCTTGGAAGAGGGCAGGGGAGTGTTCAGAATGGTTTTTATCTTTTCCTCCTGAGGTTCTATTAACCCATCTCCCAGAACGTAACAGAGGTATTTGACCTTATTAAATCCCATTTTGGACTTCTTGGCGTTTGCATGCAACTCAGCCTTTTGTAGGGCTTGGAATATCTGCTGACAATGTGTGAGATGTTTCTCCCAGGAGGGACTGAATATCACAATGTTGTCAAGGTAAGCAGACGAATAAGCCTGGTGGTTTTGGAGCACATTATTCATTAACCTCTGGAAAGTGGAGGGGACGCAATGGAGACCAAAAGGGAGAACCGTGAATTCATACAACCAGTTAGGGGTGGAGAAGCAGTTTCTCCTAATCTGCTTGTTGAATGGGAACTTGCCAATAACCCTTGGTGAGATCAAGGATTGAAATGAACGGCGAGTCTCCTAGCTTTTCAATCAACTCATCTATCCTTGGTAAAGGATAAAAATTGAACTTGGAAATGGAGTTAACCGCCCTGAAGTCGATTCAGAACCTGATCGACCAGTCTGGTTTTGGGACTAAAACAATAGGCGAGGACCAATCACTTTGGGAGGGCTTTATAACACCCATCTTTAGCATGCTCTCGATCTCAGCGCCAATTGCTTGTCTTTGGGCCGCATATATTCTAAATGGCCATTGTTTGACTACTTTCCCTGGGGAAGTTACAATAGCATGTTCTATTAGGGTGGTTCTACCCCGCAAGTCAGAAAAAAGAGAAGAGAAAGGTTGAAGAATGATGTGAAGTGAGGATTTCTGTTCAGTAGTTAATGAATCATTCACCACAAGTTGGTCTAGGGTACAGGGGTCCTGTCTTGGGGTCAAAAGAAAGAGTTGGTTTGTTCTGGGTAGTGGGCCCAACCACTTCAAGAGATTGATGTGATAATTCTGTACCTTTCGGGTGAGATTTGTATCTTATAAGTGGTGTTGCCTACCTTACCTACTACCTTGTAGGGTCCCTTCCATTCTGATTTCAATTGTGCTGGAAAGGAGGGTAGGAGAACTAGGACCCAGTCAAAATCTGTAAATGCCTCAATTTTTTTCCTCCGTTATAGAAGGTTTTCTGATTATTCTGACTTCTTTCTAGGTTTGAATGAGCCAGTTCTATTTTCCTATTCGTGATTTAAGCTCTTGGGCATATTCTAGGAGATTTCTTGCCTCGTCTGCTTTTTCGTGTTCACAAGCTTATTTCGTCATTTTTAAGAGGGTTCTGGGTTGTCTCCCATATAGCAGCTCAAAGGAAGAAACACCCAAGACTGCTCTGAACTTGACTCCGGGTGACCAATAAAGCAAGGGGTAGGAGCTGATACCAGTTTTTACCTGTGCTGGTAAGCATTTTTTTAAGGGTTAGTTTGAGAGTCCCATTGTACCTCTCACTTAAGCCATCAGTTTGAGGATGATATACGGATGTCTTAATATGGGAAAGGTTTAAGGTCTTAGAGGCTTGCTCCATAAGATGTGACACAAAGGGGATTCCTTGATCAGTCAAAATCTCATGTGGGAATCCCACCCTTGCAGAGAGTTCAATCAGTTTGTCTGCAATGTCAGCAGTAGTGGGAGCTTTAGAAGGGAAGGCCTCGGAATAGCGGGTAGAATAGTCGACTACTACCAAAGCATACTGGTTTCCTTTTTTCAATTTGGGTAAAGGCCCAATTAAATCCATACCCAGCTGCTCGAAAGGCTTCCCAATGATTGGACGAGGTTGCAGGGGTACAGGAGGGGGTCTAAACGGGTTCTGCCGTAGACAGATTTCACACTCCTGACAATACTTCTTGATGTTGGCATAGATGCCAGGACAATAAAAAAATGTCTTAGGATATTTTGGGTTCTTTTCAGGGCCCCTGTATGTCCCTCCATAAGGTGGAAATGAGCAAAAAACAGAATCTGATCTCGGAAGATCTGGGGCACCAACAGTTGAAGTGGATCTCTTTTTTGTCCTATCCAGTAGAGGAACCCATTCTTTTTTCCTCATATGACCTCCGTAGCTACAGCCGCCTCTCGACCTGGTCCACCTCTGGCGTATATAACTTGGTGGTTCTTAGTCTCAGCTGGTGTTTTTGTTCCGGGGAGCGCCCATTTGTACACCACTTGAGCTGACCCAGAGGTTTTAATCATTGGAACTTATCCTGTACCTTAATCTGATCTAATCTAATCGCTGGGTGGATCATCCAACAAGTTCCAAAACAACCCAATGTCTGGCCTCTCACTATATACATTTACCCTCTGATCTAAAACTCTAAAATATCTTGCGGAATTCCACCAGGCATTCCAAGTAGGAGGAGCCTCCTGACGCCACAATTTACAAATCTCTCTCCTGGCCAACAAAATCAAATAGAACCCCAATTTCTGTTGCGGCCCAATCAGGTCTCGCACCCCACCCAACATAGATACAATGCCAAATAAAATGAGAGATGGGCTTACCTCCACAACAGCACCCATGACCCTAGAGATAGTCTTACCCACATCACTCCAAAATTCTTGTATCTTAGAGCAGGAGGCGAATATATGGACGTCATCTGCATTCTGGAAACCACATCTCCAACAACTAGCTTCTCCACCACCCTTCATTCTGGTTATTTTAAGGGGGGACCAATATATCCTGCGGAGTGTGAAGAAGTGATTTCTTCTGAGTGCGGCAGATTTAATCAAAGGGTAAAGCATGTCTATAGATACTTGCCATAACTCTTTCCGCTCTCCGCTCGGCAAGTAGTTCTCCCAGACCCGGTATGGCTTTTCCATCTTTTTCTACAGCAGCCAGCAGATGGTTATACCATTGAGCGACTTCTTTCTTCCTCGGGGCCAGGTTTTGTAGTTCGTTTTCCATAGGATTGTCTTCCAATAGGGACCAGCGTTGACTCTTACACCAAGATGTAAGCTGATAAAACTTAAATCTGGACAGAGCTCCACTCGTAATATGGCTCCAAAATTCCCAAGGAAGACATTTATTACCCACTACGACATCCTTCCAATGTGAGACTCCTGCCTCTTTTAGTGGCTGAGCTAGAGCGTCCAAAAGGCACTCCGGAGTTCCAGGAGAGTCCCACACCGGTGCCCAGTCACTATAGTAAGTAAGCCCTACGCAGTCTCGACAATCCGACCACAATTTGGCCGCCATACGCAACGTCTTTAGGCAAATTTTTAAAAAAACACTTAGGAGAGCCAAATTTATACATGAAGCCAGACTCCACTACCCCGTCTAACATGGCTTTAAACATACTGCCAATCAGCGAGTCATCTGGAGTAAGCAATAACATCCTGGCGTTTTTTAATTGGTAAGCACAACAATAGAACTGGAGATCCGGTAAACCCATGCCCCCTTGTGTTAATTTGCGCCTGAGTTTTTTCCAGGACAGCCTGATCCCTTTGCCCGCCCAAATAAAGAGGAAATCTTGCCCTGAATTTTAAGAATTTCAGCTTTTGCAAATTCTATTGGAATATTATTAAAAAGATAGGTGTATTTCGGAAGAACACACATTTTAATCAGGTTAACCCGACCATAATGGGAGAGTGGTATGTTCTGCCATTTTTTTTTTTTTAATGCGGCCTCAACCTCCTTCGATACTCTATCTAGGTTAGCTTTTGGAATTTCTCTCGGGTCCTGGGTTATTGTAACTCCGAGATATCTAAGCTCCCTAGCAAAATTCCCCTCCTGATTGACAATGTTCCATGCCATAATCTCCGTTTTATCTTTATTTATTTCATAGCCAGAAAACTTTCCGAAAGTTTGAGTTTCAGCAAGAAGCTCCGGGAGTGTAGTGTCGACATTGGAGGAGAATAAAATTAGATCATCCGCATAGAGTGCTATTTTCCTCACAAACCCATTTACTTCGAAAGGAGAAATCTTCTTGTTTAATCTTAAGCTCTGGGCCAAGGGTTCAATATAAATGTCAAATAGAATCGGGGACAATGGGCAACCCTGCCTGGTACCACGTCCTATATTGACGACAGGAGAGAGGCTACCATTGACCAGTATCCGAGCTCGTGGTGATCTGTAAATCTTTTTAATAACTTCTCTGAAACCGTCGGTGAAGCCAAAGATATTCGAGGTCCTATCTAAAAAGTGCCAATTCACACAATCGAAGGCTTTGGCTGCGTCGACCGTAGTAATTGACAGAGGGAGACCCTGTGATGACTCCATATCCACCGCCCCGACCAAAGTATATACCAAATCCGACATCTGCCTGCCTGGGAGAAAGCCCTTCTGATCCTCGTGAATTATTGGACCTATGATCTTACAAAGCCGCTTATTTAAAATCCCTGCAACGACCTTATAGTCAACACTTAATAAAGAAATTGGTCAATATGAATGACACTGAGAAGAATCCTTACCAGGCTTCAAGATCAAAGTGATAAATGCGTCACTCCAGGAATCAGGCAGTGGGGATGTACAACTTAGTATTCCATTAAACAGTTTCAGCCAGACCGGGATGATTTCCTCCCTCAACATGGAATAAACCTCAATCGGGATTGCGTCCGGGCCTGCCGCTTTCCCTTTTTTAGCTGAATCTAACTCAGATAATATCTCACTCCCTGTTATTTATAGTAAGAGGAATTCTTGACTAGCCTCAGTTATTTTTGGAAGCGGTTTCTCTTTAAGCCACCTGTCAGTATGTTCCTCTACTCCCTGAAGCTCTTCTTGATATAGCTCCTGAAAGAACTGTGCGAAAGCCTGTTCTATTTTCTCTTTCTCCTCTGTAATTTGTGTACCCACTTTGATCTTACTAATATAATTGTTCGCTCTATCAACCCTGGTCTTCATAGCGAGGAGCTTACCACAGTTCTCCCCTTGGTCAAACTCCCTCATTTTGCTTGTCTCCCATTTTTGGGATAAGATCTCTTCAGACTTAAGTCTGAACTTCAACTGAAGCTCCTCAACTCTCTTTATCAAATTATCATTCTCTGGTTCAACAAGACAACTCGTCTTTAGGTCAGCTTCTGCCCCCGCTATCTGTAGTTCTAAGTCGGCCAATTCTTTCCTCTCGGCCCTTGCCCAGCCCACAACAGCCCCTTTTAATGTCCCTCTCAGCCAGGCCTTAAAGGTATCCCAAACAATGTGTAGTGGGGCAGACCCTACATTGTTTTGAAAGAAAGTCTGTTTCCAGCCTCAAAAAGCCAGGGGTAGAAGATTGCAGGAGAAATCTCCTATTTAGTGTCCATCTCCTTGGAGTAAGCTCTGGAGGGAGTTCCAGGTTAAGAGCTATGGCTCCATTATCAGATAGGTGTATAGGCAAGTATTTAATTAGGCTGACTTTATCAAGATCTGAATGCTCCATAAATATGTAATCTATTCTGGAGTAATGACAATTCCTTTTACTATAAAAGGAATACTCCCTACTCTCTCCCATTTTTTTCCTCCATACATCACAAAGGTTAAAAAAATTTAGGATATTCAAGAGGTGTGCTTTAACACGCGGAGCTGCTATCTGTGTTCGAGGAGAGGACCGATCTAGCTTATTATTTAAGAGCACGTTGAAATCTCCTCCCATAATCAGAGGGGCCTCAAAGTCAGCCAAGGCAAGACAAAGGTTATTCAGAGGTGTGATGTCGTCTTCATTGGGCCCATAATAACTAACTAAAGTGTATTTAACCTCCTTGCATTTGATTTCCGCGATAGCCCAACGTCCTCTATCGTCTACCTGTGACTTAGTGAGCTCTACTCCTGAATTCAGTTTTAGTATTTTGGCAACCCCTTTTGAACAACATTGCTGGTCTGAAGCTATAATCTTATCGACCCATCTTTGTTTTCTAAATAGTGCCTTACATTCTGCTTGTAAAAGATGGGTCTCCTGAATCATAAGGATCCTGGCTGGACTATTTTTTAAGTATTGGAATATCAGACGCGGTCTTGCTTTAACTCTTAGGCCGTTAACATTCCAACTTAACAATTCAAGATATCGATTCCCTCCCTGAACGGGCCTATCCCCCACCATAATCCTGACTCCACCCTCTGCTGTAGCTATTGGAGGTTGTTATGTCACATGCATTTATTAATACTTTTTTTTTTTTTTTCTCCCAATGCTCCCCACCAACAAACGTTAAAACCCCTACTACCCCCAACTCTGCCAACCTCCCCCCAACCCACGGGAACCCTCCCAGACTACCCATTGGCAATGTGTATTGCCTTTTTGAGCCGCAGCCCCCTAGCCTCCTATGTAAATAATATCAAAATAACAATAGATGCTGAATACCCTTAAATCAAAGTATAAACTACACACTAGAATTACTTTGTGCCAAAAAGCTATCTATTTCCTCCGGAAACCTGAAATTATACATTTTGTTTGCCCTTACAACTTTCAAGAAGGCAGGAAATCGCAGCTGAACTTGAGCTCCCTGGTCTCTTAATGCGTCCATCCGCTTACCTAGTTCCCATCTCCTATCTTCCGTAACCCGAGAGATATCGGACCGGATTCTAAAGGTGGCATCTTGGACCTGTATGGTCTTAAGTTTAAGGGCCGCCCCCAGTAGTTGCTCCTTAAGAGTGTAGGAATGGATATAAACTAAGATCTTTCTGGGGTTTTTTCAAGCAGGATTCTACCTAAAGGGGTCTCTGTGAACTCGCTGGATTTCAGCTTCCCTGACCGATGCCACTGCGATCTGGGGGAAAGCTTTAGTCAGGATGTCGATAACATAGGATTTTAGGTTGTCACCCTCCAACCCGTCTTTTAAATCCAAAATCCTAATGTTATTCCTTCTTGAGATGTTTTCAAGCCTCTCCAATCTCTCTGCCAGGTCCCGCTCTCTTTCCTTTAGTCTAACCACTTCTTGGGAGTTATCTTTGACCTCCTGGCCCAGTTCCCCTACTTTATGTTCAAGAGCCTCCATCCTGTGTGTCAGTGCCAACAAGTTTTCCTCTAAACCAGTACAGGTGTCTTGTATCTTTTTTTGGTTTATTTCAGAGGTGGAGAAACGAGCTTCAATCTCTATTGACAACTGCCTTAACATCCCATGTAATGTATCCGGACTCTGAGCTACTGCCTCTGATGACATATCCCCTACCTCACCTCGCTCCTCTTGTCCTCGCTCCTCTTGTCCACCCCCCCCCCCCACCCCCCGGTCGTAGAAGTCATCGTGCTTAAGGGAGCGAATCGGTTGGAAAGTGTAATAGAGGGGTTCACTTCCAGGCTTTCTTTTCCTGCAGCTACTAACCCACCCTGTTTTACGGGTTCCATATTGCCCTGAGAGTTAGCCAAAAAGTAGGACCTAAGTGAGGGAGTCACTTTTACGGGAACCAAGTTCATATTTTTCTTCCGGCTCTTTGCTGGGGTAAGTTTAGCTGATTTGTTGAGAGGCTGCCTATGCTTGTGCTTCTGCCTACTTTCAACAGTCTCAAGAGCTTGACACGGTTGTGTCGCAGGGGGTTCTCCCCCCAAAAAGATACGCGATCTTAATTTATATATTTTACCCAGTGGTATCTCAATAGTAGGGGCAGTGGTGGGACCCCCAACTACAGGGATATTTGACTTTAACTGACCCTCCTTAATGGCCTCGGTCTGTCCAGGTTGCTGAGTAGCTACCTCCATGGAGTAAAGGGCAGGCACATATCTCAATTTCGTTGTTTGGGTTGACGGAACAAGCCTGGCCACTAAATAGCCCTTTTCTGCAGCCCCTTTTAACTCTATGCCAGATTCAGTTTCAGGATTAAACTCAGAATAGTCCTCGCCCGAAGTGGGGATGAGATTAGCCCTACACTGTTTTGGTCTATAGCCGGAAGGTTGAACATGTAGGGAGCACCGGGCACGACAACACTCAGCTAGTGCCCCCGCTGCCCTAAAAAGTGTAATCACAGAAAAGTCACTCATCCGGAGCCCAGGTGGGCGGCAAACAGATCTATTGCTCCCCTCTTATCGCTCCGTGCTTCCACGAACTCTCTCCACTCTGCTCCACACTTCGCCTCACCTCCCTGCACTACGGAAAGTTGAAGGCGTCAAACCCCCATCAGCAAGCATCCGAGCAAGCGCCCGAGAGAGCGAGTCTGTCTCCGCCTTCGAGTTTTCGCGCTCCAGATCGCTCCGAGCAACAACGCCGCCCAGTACAGCTACGGAGACCGCGGAGCCCTACACACCGCTCCGCAACGCAGCGCAAGATCGCTGGGTCCCGGCAGCTCCAAAGAAAGACCGGCAATCCGACTGCGGTCCAACGGCCTACGTACCAAAGGTAGGCACAAAGTTCAGGGGGAAATTCAGCTCCTAATCCCTCATAAAACGGAGGCTATGGGGCGTGCGACTAGCGACCGGCTACCTAGCTGGCCGCCATGTTCCCCTCAGTGAAGCGCTTTCAGAACATCTCTTGATACTGCATGTCGAGGAACCCACTCTTAGTATATAATTGGGAATAAGTATCTTGGGGATTATTTTCATTATTGCGACCTTCCTGCCATGCATTCTGGAGTATGGGGTCATTATTTGGGAAATATTGAAAATTTTTGTTTAGGATCCAGGGAACTTAGATTATGAGGGCTGGTTGGGCTTTATGCTCTCGGGTCTTATCTGTACCGTCAGTGTCTTGACTCCGAACTGTGTTCAGGAACATCCCCAAAAAGTCTGGGTTATCGGTTTCTAATATGAGATCTTCGGGGAGGTTCCTTAGCACACCTACTATAACCGTAGAGCTGGAACCATCAGAGGGTTGAAGGAAATCTCTGCTACGGGACAGGTCCGAACGCCCTGATGGACACAGCAAATATGTACCACTTTCCCGGGAAGAATCTGTGAGGGTTTAACCAGGTCACCCTGGATAACACACTGACGACACCCTGAGTCTAATAGGGCAGTAACCCAATTTCCATTCACCTGTACACTTACATAAAAACAGGTTCCTAATTACTATGTATAGAGAATAGACTTGGGAATGTAGCTAACATGCATTGGGTCTTCTGTGGTTTCTTGTGGGGACACAATCTGGTGATTATGCCCCACTCGCGGCATTCAAAACATTGAGGTCCTTTATAGACAGGGTTTTCGCGTTTGCAGTTCCGGATCTTTGGGGGTTCACTTGCGGACTTCAAAATCTTTTTCTCGAATTTTCCTTGAGCAGGGTTGGTGCGATGTGTTTTCCCTGTTTCCCAGGGAAAGATCCAGGATAGGGCACAGGAAAAAGTTGTGACCATATACACAGCTTGTTCTATGGTGAGATGGGTATGTTGTCGTAATCAGCGTTGTGTGGAGAAGGGGAGAGCTTCTAGATATTGCTCCAGATATATAAGATTTATGATATCTTCCTTACTGTTCTCTGTCGGTCTTAGCCATTTATCTGCTGCTGCTTTCAGTTTGAAAAATAGGGTTTTAGGGTTATTCCCAGGCGCTCCCTTTTCCTTGTGAAACCTAACTCTGTAGGTCTCTGCATCCATACCCAAGTGATCTAGTATGACGTTTTTAATTTCTTCATACTGGGTATTTGCTGCCTGATAGGCCGCTTGAGCCTCTCCAGTTAAAAGGGGAGCCAAAAAGGATGGCCATTTTCCCACAGGCCAGCCACAGGTTTTAGCAGCCCCTTTGAAGTACAGAAGGAAAGCATCAGGATCTTTACCTGGTACATATTTTTGTAGGGCGATAATAGGCGGAACCGAATTGCTACTGCGTGTTCCCTGGATTTTGGAAGTTAGCTGAACCTTCTCCTCAGCAACTTTGTGGATACGCTCTACTTGGGGCATAATAGCGTCTTTAAAAATGTCCCAACCAGCCTGGGCCGAAGTCATCGGTCATTCCAGCTTTTTTTCTATTTCATCCTTAATCGGTAACGATAGTAAGTACTGCAACGCATCTTAGTCAGTGGCATAGCCTGTCTTCCGATTCTCGTTGGGGCTCTCCGGCAGCTCCCTCCTGGTTATACCCCGGATACGTGCATGTACCTGGGCAAGCCACGCTCCACCAGGAGCATGGCCGGGGACTCGTGGGGACATTGGCCTCCTGGCATCCTTGCACTTAGTTCCGCTCGCTCTGTGTCCTATGGAGGGCTAGCAACTCTTCCCTTCACTTCGGTCGGCTCGAGACGAGTGACAAACTCCGGTCGGCATCCGTTGGCTGGAGTAGTCCAGTCTCTCTCCGCTTCAGCGTGTCCCACCTCTTCGCTTTCCGCGCCTTCCCATGACGAACAGGCTCTCTCCCCTGTTGGCTGCGAAGCAGTGATGACATCTTGCTTGGAGGCTGGAGAATTTAGGAGGCCGCTCCAGTTAAAGGAGCCAGGACAAAAAAATGTCAGAGACGTAAAAGGGAGCAGGTATTGTTCTCCGCTTCTTGTGTCTCCGGGAACAAGCTGAAAATAAAGAAGAGGGTTGACTCTGTGAGGCACACACCAGGCTTCTTCATCGGTTTCCCCCAATTTGGAGTCCGAGGAGTGTTCTTCCTGACAGGATGTCTAAACAAATTTCTCGGGGCCCTCACTATAGTGCATACATGGGACCCTGCGCTCAGCCGTCCCAATCCTCCCAAAAGCTGAGCTGCATAGTTCCTTACTTGCACTGCTTTACGAGCTATAGAACATTTTCATTCATTTAGAGTGATCTAGGTAAATACATGCAAAGCAATAACCAGTCTTATTCAGGATAGTAACAAGTTTACTATATTTTATGTAACAGGCATTGGACCTTGATTCTCATGGGCAGAGAGCGACTACTATGGACAGTAAAGGGGGCACACTCTGAGCTGCACTATATCTGTAAAATAATTCAGTGTCTATACTCATTGTGTGCATGTTGGTCAACTGGAGGCTCCACGTAAATAGGGAGGTTGGGGGCAACCGAGTGGGGTACAAGATAGTGTTGAGCTTCTGCAGATAAACTGCGCCTTGCTTCAATAGCTCCTAAGTATGGTGCTGATGATTTCAAAGCATAATCCCAACTTGCACTGAGAACCTTTAAGGTAGGTTTTCTCTGCTCTCAGATTGACACTCTGATTTAGCATTTGTTTAAGCCTGGCTATTTGCTTTTTAAAGAGATTAAAACTTGCTACATTGTAGTAGACCAGGAGCCAAATGACGAGAGCTCTTGCCAGCTCGAAAGGGTGGTTTTATTAATAGAGTACTATTATGGCACACAACCTGGTTTTATTAATAGTGTACTATTATGGTACACAACCAATTAAAAGAAGGTGCCTTTAGTCACTACATTGGTTTGTTGCTGATAGGGGATGTATGACCGGTGGGATGGACAACAGAATCTTCATCTCACTGCGCCGCACCAGGCAACAAAATCGCCAATATACATGCACCTAATAACAGTTCGGATCTGTCCTTATCACCGTAAAGAAAGAACTGTGCTTAGATGAAAAACGTGCATGGTGCTGGCCAACTGAAAAGACAATATTGCGATGACCATTTAGATCCTTAAGGTCATTTTTCTGCAAGAATTTTGAAATGACTGATAACTCAACTTTCTCACCCTTTGTAAAGCCTTAAAAAGAGATCACCCTCACGGAAAGTCTGTAAAACCCTCCTGCAATTTTCAAGTTCAAATGGCTTCATAGCTATATGCTTGCAAAACATGTAATTGCCCTCCGTGGAAAGTGAACATGGGGAAAAACATGCCAATATAATATCTTAAAAAAAACACAGAAAATATAGATCTCACTTAATTTTTTAGAGGCAAGCCTTCCTATATCTCATCAACGTCGTTTGTTTGCTATTTTCGACCCATGTTCTGTACACCGACCATTTCATTAGATAATCAGAAGTGCTTTCCTTCTCCACAGAAAGCGCTGTGGGATTTGCGTGCTGCACAGTTTCGTAAACAATAAACGCCCCTATAAAAATTAACCGTTAAGCTAGCCCCGATGAAGCCGGTTTTTTAAAGAAAAAATAAGGAGATCGATGTAATTCACAAAAAACAAGAGATGAAGGTTTCTTATAGCCAGTTATTTTAGCAAGACAAATAATATTTCACACATCAAATCTCAGTGGAACAATTGTAATTGCTTTGAGACGCCCTTGGTGTATAAATATGCTCATCATACTTGCTTGTTTACAACCGTGCTGTAGTCAGTTGCTAAACATTTCGTACCAAAACGATCTTTAAGCTTTCGTCAGTAAAAAAAATACTAAGGCCACATGTAAAGAAAAACAACTATGGCAAAAAACATTTATATCAGTTCTGTCAATCAATCAATAGAAAACTTTATTCGGCCACGTTCTGGCCATAAAAGTACATTTCACATGGAAGAACACATACATTTTGGATTTAAAACTACAATACGAATGTGATTAAAAGCACAGATAAAATTCATTCATATAAAAAATAAAAAAAACGTTTCCAGATAAACCCAAGCCATTGCGGTTATCAACCCATATTTTTTCTTCTACGTATTGCCCCTGATAAGAAACTTGCAACCCCGTAACAAATGAGTGGGGAGGAAAGCATTTGTAGGTAAATCAGTGCTGGTCTTACTTGTGCAAAATAGCAATCTCTAAAAAGTGGTAAAATATGTTTTGCTCGCAGCTCAGTATAAAAAGCACAGAAAAACAAAGTGCAACAGATCTTGGTCAGAGAAATTATCATGCACATGGTTGTAGGGTTCCTAACTTTGAGAAACCTTTAGGTACAGTAAGGGACCAGTGGATACAATTAAATCTAAACCTGGATAAAAGAAAACGATGATGCAAATTATTAACAAAAGACCAAAAAGGTTGATTTAAAATCCCAGGACTTAATCATAAAATGTCTGCATGTAGGTTTCTTAAGTTCCTTTAATTCCCTATCCAGATTTCTCCTAGTTAAGAATTGAGTTTTTATAGCTTTCACATCCTCGGGTGCAGCTTTCTCGGTTGATTAAATAGCTCTGGTTGCCCTAGAGCTGAAAGCTGCCGAGAGACATAACTTAACCAAGGAATATCTGCAACTCTGTCTGTCTAACATCATGCAGTCATCTAAAATAATTTGGTTTAGGTGTGGCTTATCTCTAGACCAAATTTTTGCCACCATATCAAGGGCGCTGCAGCAATATTATCTGTAATGTAGCCCTGCCTTAGCTCCTCATGTACCATAAAGGCTGGAATGCTGGAAGGAGCAGCTAAGAGTTTACGTGGGTGTTTATTTTCAACTCCTTGTAATTCATTGCATTCCTTGTAGCCCCATACCACGCTACCATACACTGTCATGGGGACGCATTTCTCATTATAAATCTGCAGCGGTGGTGGTATGGGTTTACTCCCTAATCTTCTAACGAAATCCAGTGAGGCTTCTGCAGCTCTTGCTAAAGTGTTTTTCTTTAGTGCACGCTGTGCCACCCAAGTGCCATTTTCATTGAATAACACACCCAAGTATGGGTAAGTTGGTACATTGGTTAGCACTCCACCTTTACATGTAAGGGATTTTTTCTCCTGCTTTAGATTACCAATTGACATTATGTGAGATTTAGTAAAATTGACCGCAAGGTCGAGAGCTACCATAAAATCAATAAAAGTATTAACTAAACATTTCAAAGCAATCGGAGTCCTGGCAAGTAAAACTGAATCATCTGCATATAAAAGAGCTGGAATTAATTTAGAACCTACTCTCGGGATGTCTAAACATGAGTCTGATAGCACTGCCCCCAACTTATTTATGTAAAGTGTAAATAAAACCGGTGCAAGAATGCACCCCTGCCTCACTCCTCTTTTTACCTTCCAGGCTTTCGTTAGGGAGCCGTTCTCATTATATCTTGCCGAGGCAGTCAAATTAAGATGGGAACAATGTAAGAAACATACTAAGTTCCTGTCCATCCCTATTTCGAGCAGCAATTGCCATAGTTTAGACCTGTTTACCCTATCAAAAGCGGACGTTAAATCCATAAAAGCCTAAAACATACGCCCTTTTTTGGCTAGGGTATATTTGTTGGTGATCATGAGTAGGTTCATACATTGCTCCACTGTACCCCTGCCCTTACGAAAGCCAAATTGCAGTTCGGACAACACATCTTTTTCTTCCAACCAAATGCTTAAACGATCTAAGATTACTTTGCCCATTATTTTTGCTGCGGAATCCAATAAAGAGATCGGGCGATAACAGGCAGGATCATCCCTGGCAACTTTTTTTAATAAATTGGCAAAATCACCGCCGTTGACCATGAGTGGGGTAGACCTACCCTTGTAGCCGCATTGAACACCTTTGTTAAAATTTTCGCCCATGTACCAGAGTCTGATTTATAGAGGTCAACAGGTATCCCATCGGGACCAGGGGCTTTCCGTGCAGACATACCCTCAATCGCTTTCTGTACCTCTTTTACCTCAAACCCCAATGCGAGTGGTGCAGCAATAGGTACCCAGGAGGAATCTGTTTGTTTTATAGCAACCTCTGCATGGATCTGCTCAAAGTGACTGACCCACCAATCGGCAGGAATAACGCACTCCGTTCTTGTCGTATTATTATCTTTAAAAAAGGGGCTATTTACTGCTTTCCAAAATTTGGCACTATCGGCTTGGGCACTCACCTGTGTTAGTTCCTCCCATGCCTGTTCCCTTAAAGCAGCCTTCCTTAGTTTTAGAGCCAAATCATATGCTTTCCTTAGGGTTTTAATCATCTCAGAATCTCTAGGTGAACTTTTTAGTGCGACCAGAAAGGCTTTGTGAGCTTTAGAACAATCGGTGTTAAACCACTTAGCCTCCTTAGTACCCGCCGAGCTCTTTTTACCCGTTAGCTTTTTACCAATTCGCCTTGCCAATTTGTCAAAAGCCTCTAGTACTTCTGTGGGCTCATTATGTACATTAAGGCACTGCTCAATATCCTCTTTGCCCTCAGTAAATGACTCTGCTAAAAAGAGCTCGGGACAATTTTCTCCCATCTTATTTTCCGATCCTGATCCGTGGGCTGAAAATCCCAGTTTGCGAAGGTTCTTAGCTCAGCACCCCGGAAGACCATTAAACCTTTAGATTCAGCAATGATGGGATTATGATCACTAAAACCGGTCCGGGCCGCCCCGACTTCCCGCATATTTTGGTATAGAGGGGCTGACATTACAACATAATCTATAGTTGAGCTGCTCCCTCTCCCGAAAAACGAAGGTATTACCTCTGCTTCATCCCCAGACTCTAGACAGTATAAATTATTACTAGCTAATAAACTTTCTAGTGGGGCGCCTTTAATGGAATGTTCGAAATGGGCCACGGGTGGTAAGTCTTCAAAAATCTCCCTTTCTAATAAATATTTTAGTTGGTAACGGTGTACATTAAAATCCCCCATTATGATTGTTTCGTAGGGAGTGTCTCTCCCCTGTGCAAGGTCCTCTATAAAACTTTCAAGAGCGATTACATTTTCATTATCATGATCCCTACAAAATGAGTTATAAAAATTTACAATAACCAGGGTTACGCTACTTGGAAAGGTTAATTCTACTGCTAGCAGGTGTGGAGAGGAGCTGGGTAAACCCTTAACCGTACATGACAAATTAAGCGATATTAGAGTGAGCAAGCCGCCCTTAGCTCGTCCTATAGCTGATGGGGATGCAGATTTAAAATATGGGGCAAAACCATCCATTACAAAGGAGTCAGACGTATTCCACGTTTCTTGGAGTGCAATAATGTGACCCGTCTTTATTATCGCTAACCACTGCTCATCATCCTTTTTCGCCTTCAGCCCTGCAATGTTCCATGTCATAAAGGTACACACAGAGGGATCTGTCACTTTGTGGTCACAGGGTAGTGGAAGCGAACTAATCGGTTGCGCTGTTAAAGGAGGGTTGGTACTGACCGTAGTATCAACTGGGGTTGGCTGTCAATCAACACTATCCAGATCCCTTAATGGTGCATATCTGTTTGTGAGAGGAATTATTGTATTCCTAGTAATGCCCACTTGTTGTGTTTGCAACAACCTCCCTTGGGGCCGATTGTATCTATTTTCCTCACTACAAGGGTGTAGTGGCCCTTCTGGGTAGAAAAAAGAAAGTGGAAGAGCCTGAATTCCCGTGTACGAGTCTGCTCTCATCTGGCCTTGTATCATGGCTCTTACGTGTAAAGGATGGGTTACATTGACCACAATACAATCCCCGCTCCTGTCTTTCCTTGTGGCTTTCCCCACCCAACCAACTCTTCTGGCCATGATAATATGGGGGGCAAAAGATCGACCATGTGTTTGTGATTTGTCCAGCCAGTGTATTATCTTGTGTATTAAATCCAATGTTGTCTCTTTGGAGTTCTCCTGTAAGGGAGGAACTCCTACTAGGACAGTCACAAGTGGGGCTGATTCAGAGGGCAGGTGTAAAACATCAGTTCTCGGTCTCAGCAGCCTATTTGGATTAAGGGGTTTCAGACCGGTGGGCTCATTCCCGTGGATCACTCGAGTTTCCTTAGGCACAGCCCCTAGTGATTCAAACAGGGCTGCGTCTCGAGCAATTCCTTCAGCCCTACCATTTTCGGGATGGCCCCTCCTTCCCTGTGGGCCTGTCCTATCTAGGATCTGTGTGCTATCTCTGGATGACTGCTGGGACGTCCTGTGTGCCATTGGTACACTTTTACTAGTTAGCGACCCCCTATTATATGAGTGACTTAATATCATTCCCCTCTGCCACTGAAGGACGCTTCTGCCCCATCGGTTCTGTCCCCATACTATCCGAGGTACTGACAGTGAGACGTTAGTTTGACTGACACAATAGTAATTCTAGTTTTGCCAGCCTAGCAATAATAGGGGTTAAGTATGACTTTAGGATTTCTTCTACTTTTGATGAGGCTGCTTAAAATTTGGCCCAAACCCACATTAGTTTGATCAACAATGGGTGGTTCAGCTTGTTTTTTTGGCTGCTGAGCCATTTTCCTGCCTACACCTCTTTTCATTTTTACTGGTGGTTCAAACAAGGATGCACCCTCGTCTTGGTTGCCATCAACCTCGTCCATTAAGTTGGTGACAACCAATGGCGACGGCACAGGCTCGCTTTGCACTGATTGGGCTGGGGTATTCGATGGTACCGGGCTCAGGTGCAAATTATTCAGTTCCATCGAGAGTCTACGCTCGGTCAAGGCAATTTCATTGGAAAAAACATTTGCAGCCCTGGTCAACAATGAATCAAGGGTTGTCACCGCCGCCCCCCCCACTGGACCCTTGCGTGGGCTGCTTCCTCTTGCCCATGTCTTCCTACACAGCCGACGAACCAATTTTTTTCAAGCTGTTCAAGATAAATATACAACAAAATACGGGCGATAAATAGCAAAATGCTAGATGCTGTGTTTGGAGCAAGGTTCCAGCTCATCATTAAAAGCCCACTACAGTTTTTCTAAGACCCCCTGGTACTATGGGCTAAGAACAGTCTGCTGTAACGTCTAGTTGTTTGGGGACCCTCTGCTCCTAATCCTAGTTGACCACTGAAGGTAGACAAATAAACGGATAGAAATGCACAGGCTGAGGTCCTACCCTTCATACCAAAATCTGTCCATTAAGAGGTATTCAGTTCCCTAGAAATTACACTCAATTGCAGGCTCTATGTAGAGTGCGGTGGGACAGTCCACCAGTATTCACTAAGTGAGGGCTACCAGTAGAGGGGAATACACGACTAGCAATCACCCGACCACCGAGGGTTCAAAGAGTACAATATTGTTCAGTTAGTTCTCTAGACACTCCATGTCACACCCAGCACCCGTCAAGTTTGCTTGTCCTCTCGATGCCGTAAATAAATAACTCACTTGTTTAAGGCTCTGGCAAGTTTCCGCAGAAGGTGTTCAACAATGCGAAATCGAGGACCAAAAGAAAGGAGGGGTGGCCCAGCCCTGCCTCTTCCTGGCAATGACGGGCACGGATGGGCCCGCCCTTGGCCCGCGCAGCGGGTGCTCTCCTTTGGATTTAAGCACCACCGGGCGTGTCTGGCAGCGTCAACGGTGCAGGGGAGCCTGGGATTTCGAGTCCTTAGGCATGCTAAACCCCTGTTGTTGCCTCCAATCGACCCACACAGCGTCCCAATTTTCAAGCTCAAATGGCTTCATAGCTATATGCTTGCAAAACATGTAATTGCCCTCCGTGGAAAGTGAACATGGGGAAAAACATGCCAATATAATCTCTTAAAAAAAACACCGAAAATATAGATCTCACTTAATTTTTTAGAGGCAAGCCTTCCTATATCTCATCAACGTTGTTTGTTTGCTATTTTCGACCCATGTTGTGTACACCGACCATTTCATTAGATAATCAGAGGTGCTTTCCTTCTCCACAGAAAGCGCTGTGGGATTTGCGTGCTGCACAGTTTCGTAAACAATAAACGCCCCTATAAAAATTAACCGTTTAAGCTAGCCCCGATGAAGCCGGTTTTTTAAAGAAAAAATAAGGAGATCGATGTAATTCACAAAAAACAAGAGATGAAGGTTTCTTATAGCCAGTTATTTTAGCAAGACAAATAATATTTCACACATCAAATCTCAGTGGAACAATTGTAATTGCTTTGAGAGGCCCTTGGTGTATAAATATGCTCATCGTACTTGCTTGTTTACAAACGTGCTGTAGTCAGTTGCTAAACATTTCGTACCAAAACGATCTTTAAGCTTTCGTCAGTAAAAAAAATACTAAGGCCACATGTAAAGAAAAACAACTATGGCAAAAAAACATTTATATCAGTTCTGTCATTCATAAGAAATACTGAAAACGGGCATTTACAAACAAGGACCTGGCAAAGGGGCAAGTACACCCAGAAGTTTAACTCAATTCTTTCGCGAGTGCACGTTTTGCTGGAAATAGATATTTATATACGAGTTCTACTTTCATTTGCAGTGCTTAACAAGCAAAAATAAATAATTAAATAAATAAACTACGTGGAGGGGCCCATTGTTTTTCTTAAGAGCCCACTGTCAAAGCTGACAAATGTCGGGGTTGCCAACTACCAAGCCTACTCAGTCTTGATTCCATCTCATGCCATTTTTATTGACTACTCTATGGTCTTGTATGTCCTTTTTGATCCCTGCTCTATCTTTTTGTCACAGTTGTTCTGCCTGTGCTGCTTTTCTCTCTTGCTCTGGGTCAAAGTATGATGGTGAAAAACAAGACCCTGCCCCCCCCCCCCCCATCACCTGCATAAATTAAGCACTGTCCAATTGTGCACAATACATGCCTCATCTTGTTCTAACCACGTGCTAGGATGTATCAAACACTCTTCGATGCTGGAAATGCTACAGCAGAACTGAAATCAACAAGAGAGAAAACATTTATCATCCGTTATTGATCAGTCAAAAAAGATACCCAGGATGGTGGCATGTCTTACTCTCCCCTCCGCATGATGTTTGGACTGGAGGCCCTGGGGAAAACATGGCATGTTTTTTTCGGTATGAACATGCTCAAAAGTTGAAATAACGTTCGGTCACCATCACAAATAAACATTTATCAATAGCTTGGCCACTCTGGTAGGCCTTCGGTATGCAATGAGGAGTTTGGGTGCCCATCGGCACAATGAGTATGCCAGCCTGTTTGCCAGAATGACGGATATAATGCACCCATGATTTTGCTAAGGAAACTAACTCCAGCACTAAGCTAAAAATCGCAAATACAAGTTCTTGTTTTGCTCACATTGTAGGAGCAGAAGACAATTGTATATATAATGAAGATATATTACCAAATATCGATTTTTGGCAAATCGCCATTTGATAATCGCCATTACTAATGCACCAAAGTTATATCTGCCTTTTATTTCCTAATTAGCGAGTCATAGTGGGTTGCAAATATACCTACCTCATGAATATTAATTATTCACGGCCTACTAGGATTTGCTGCCATCACAGAGATGGTGGCCTGCTTGGGTCAGCAAACCTCCATATCGGTGATTGCTTTCAAATAAAGCAGTCTTTTTTATTTTTTAAATGCAGCCCACGTACATTAAAGAAAGACCGGGCGCGTTTAAAAAACACAAAAATGAAACGTTTCATTCTTATTTATTAAGAGCAGGTAGTGGTCTGTGGGACCACTCCCTGCTCTGAAAAAATATTTTTAAACATTCTCAGAGGGGAAGGTGCCCCAAGGGGACCCCTTCACATTTGGAAATGGATTACCACCAACTGAGTTGGTGATAAAGTATGAATGTTTTGGGACCACATTTGGGTCACAAAACATTAGTATATACCTTTCAGATTCCCTATTTGGAAGAGGCGCAGTGAACACACCCCTTCCAAATAGTGATTCTGTTTCTGATCGCAAACCCTGATTGTGATTCGGTAATGTGTTATCGAATCGAAAGTTGGGTTTTATATATTGGAAAAGGCCTTTTTACGTCACAAATGGCCCGATTCTGTGAATCGGGGCATTTGCGACTGAAAAAATGCTTTGTACATCTGGCTTTATATTCTTTAATGGGGTCGATGTGAAAGTAAGACCCATTCCCTGGGCACTCACCTACTTTGTGTTAAAAAAAAATTCTAATTGCAACTTGATTCGTTTCTGGAGTCAAGGCCGACAGTCTAACGCTGATTAGGAGGAATGGCATACAATAAAAGAAGTTAATAATTTGCGTCCACACTTATGCACAACAATTCATTTCGTGCCACACCCATCAAAGGGGCAACATCAAACAAAGCTACGCAAGAGAAAGCTTACAAGTGGAAT
Source organism: Calotriton arnoldi (assembly GCA_963921515.1). Classification (NCBI taxonomy): domain Eukaryota; kingdom Metazoa; phylum Chordata; class Amphibia; order Caudata; family Salamandridae; genus Calotriton; species Calotriton arnoldi. The sequence goes on along the minus strand of CAWUFW010008954.1, from coordinate 490,051 downwards.
GTCCCTCTCAGAGCAGAAGTGTTGGACATCAGTACTAAGTAGCCTAACAAGCCCATCGTAACATTATTACTATATAACTATACAAACAGGATAAAGAAACACACATCAATATTCTTGTATGGATTGCCAAACACTTATATCTGGCTTACTTCTAAATGAATCGAAGTGGCAAGACCTAGATTAATATCTGCTATAGCCCACTGGTAATAGGTCAGAATCCCAGCAACACTAATTAAGCCTTATATTTTCCGCAAAGTCAATGAATGGTGTTTGATTAAACTGGGCAATAGCTTTATATGTCATTTATTTTATAAGAGTGAATGTGTGGTATGAAGCAATATATAACTGACAGGTTGTTGTGCCAGAAATGACAGATAAATGCGCTGACACCTTTTAAAAGATCACCAAATTCCCTCATTTCCCTTCACATGTCGAGCTGAAAAAAAGGCTGCCCTTCTCCAGTCACCTCGGCCAGTGCGATAAAGTGTTGAATAGTTGTCACTGCAGCATCAGTGTTCATGTTTTCCCTCATCTCACGAGGGTGGAAGCTGATGCAGAAAGCTGTCTGAAGCAGAGCAATTTGTCGTGAGATTCACTATAAGAGCACAGTGCTTTATTATGGTGCTATAGGACACTTCCTTCACATTTCCTTTGTGACTCGTTTTCTCTCTGCATCACCACCCTTTTATGGAAAGAGCTCTACGGATAATTTTGTTTTACCTTCTGGGGTGGTGTCTGGTGCCTTGGCAAAACTTGGAGTGGTGCTTTTGAAAATTTTGGTCCTGTCACCACCAATCACTACTTCTGGTCCGAGCAAGGAAACCAGGACAGCCAAACTATGCAGAGTCATGGCAACCATGGAGTTATTGATGTCACGCAAGCCCAGCAAAACCTGTAATAACACCAAACACATGGATTAACCCCAATAGTTATATTTGCTTATCTCAATATACAAACGGGTACATTATGTACGTGAAACAGGGTGTTAGTTGTAATAATCTTGCGCGAGAGCGTATCTAGAAGCCACGTTGACCAAAAACACTTTTATACAAAGAAACTATGACGGGGCTGTGATTGGCAAATCGAGAGTGTACTCTTCGTATACCCTGAAGTACTACATCCCCACTAAAATGTTTCCTTTGAAAAAAATTAATAGTAATGATTAATACAGGAAGAGGGGGTTTTGCTATGGATTGAGCATTAGATAAATGTGCGTCATAGATAAATGCGCTCTTCACTATCAAGCCTTTTCGTACATATATTTATAATGTAGTTTGGAACATACAGTCCTACTGCTAGGGATAAAGGATAAACAGAATGCAGAGACTGAGACGCAGGTGAAAAGTGTGTTAAAGTAATTCCCGGATGTGCAATTAGTAGCTCTCTGTGAAGGCAAACAAATCGTATTTTAAGCTGGAGCATAAAGCATGAAACGCCTACTCCCTTGACACAGGGCAGCAGTCTCAACCAGAGTGTACACAGTGTGTTCTTCTGACGTACCCACTCCCAGATAAAGCTTTCTGTGCTACAAACCCAAACTGTGAATGTATCAGCCGTCTTGAAACTATAAGTTAAGTTATTAGCACTCGTATAACACATTTCTGCAATGTGTAAATCTAAGGGTGCCCATCCGCATCATTCTGGGGCTTCTCGTTGACACTACTAATCGTGTCTGATGTTTGTGTGTAATAAATTCTGTTCAGTGACATTTTACGTGCCGATTCTAAACGAAATAACTTCTAGACTGAAGTGGGCTGAATGTGTTGGAGTGAGCGATAAGTAGGCTGGTGCTGGAAATGAAAAAATTACTCCAGGAACCATCGGTGCATTAAACAAGCATTTGCAATTTAATAGGTCTTGCATTTGTGAGAGTTTGAGCTATTGGCATTGTAAATGACAATGCCATTTATTTACGTGTTTTGAAAACCTGCAAGCGGTGCATAAACATGCACTTTGTACTTCTAGAACTTGCTTACGAGAAGCAAGGTTGGCAGTAAAAGAGGCACAGTAACTGCCAGCCTCGCTTCTCGTAAGCAACGACTAGAAGTACAAAGTGCGTGTTTACGCACCGCTTGCAGGTTTTCAAAACACATAAATAAAAGGCATTGTCATTTACAATGCCAATAGATGAAACTCTCGCAAATGCGACACCTATTGCATTGCAAATGCTTGTTGAGCTCTGAGACGGAGCCATAGAAAAGCAGGAACCATGATGCCAGGTCGTGCGTTTAAAAAGCAGGAAGGAGGAGGAGGCAGCTGCATCCAAAACAAACCTCGGTCTTTGAATGCACAGCAAACGTGGCAAGTTAAGAGCAAGATTTATAGCCCTGTTTACAACAGAGCTCTGTAAACCACAGGCACTGGCTTGGACTGCTCCAGCTTAAAGGAAGAAATAGTGCTCACAAGCTCCGAGTAACAACACATGTAACAGGGGCAGTCCTTCAAAATGGGCGGAGCTTTTAAAGCCCATATCCTGAATACAGCATGCCTCGCAGAGGCAGCGCAAGCGCTGCCTACGCGAGACCTTAAAAGTGTGGGAAATGTGATGCTGCACGCAATGTGGGTGGGGTTAGTGAGCTTGGGAGTTTAAAGGCGTGGCTAAAAACAAAATGTTCTGTAACTTTTTTCTGTCTTTCACCTACAGGAAAATACATCAAAAATAACAGAGCTTAAATGAAAAATAAATGCAAGTTAAGTTAGTCAGTAGGAAACACTGTCGTACATCATGAAACCTGTATGAGTTAATGCACTGCAGAGGTCAGCGTGTGTAAGTAGAGAGCCACAGAATTGAAACCTGGTTGGTGCAGTGGAGAATAGTGACTTGTGTATGTTTAGTGCTACAAGGTCAGTCAGTGACAGAACTGTGAATATATATGGAAGTCATTATTTTAAACTTATTTCACGCAATGTAAGATAGAGTACTACAAAATGCGCATAAAGGTTTAAGGTAAGAAAAAGTTGCTTCTAAAATATAGATTTTAGCAATACCCCAAATGCATTTTTTTTATTTATTAGTGTCCTTTAAAATAACACTTCAAAGCTCAGATGGTAACTCCCTTCCAATAACACTGAAAAACAATAAAATGTGTCATCAAGAAGCTTCAAGTGATTCTAACAATTAGAGTCAATACCAGCTTCCAAGCCTCCGTTACATTTGCAGATTGGCCAGTTGCACACATTTACATTTCTTTCAGGCAAGCAGGCTCCATGGAAAGAAGGCTTGTATAGCTGTCTACCCCTCCCTTGGATTCACAGCACATGTGACTCTCTGTCTTACACTCAGTGGCGGCTCCTCCGCTAAGGCGACGGAGCGTCGCCCCACTGAGCAGGCCAACAAGGAAAAAATAAAATGATAACTCATCCGCAAGGCCAGCAGGCTCCCCAGCCTTTTCGTGGCCGTGGTGGAGGCTCCTACAGGCCCCATGGACAGCAAGGGCACCATTCTGCCAAGTCCTCCACCCCTCCTGCTGCCACCAAACCGCTTTAGTGCCCCCTCAGCACACAGCCATCCGGTAGGAGGCAGGATATGGCACTTTCTGCCTGCATGGCAAGCAGTCACCTCTGACAAGTGGGTGTTACAGATTGTGCAGCAGGGTTACACATTTCCATTACTCTAGACACCACCACCAATTCCATCTGTACTACAGTTGTCGGAGGATCAGCTGTCCTTGTTACACCAGGAGGTGGGGGCTCTTTTGGCCAAAGGAGCTTTCAAAAGTGTTCCGCTACCAGAAGTAGGTGGGGGTGGTTACTTCCACTACTTTTTATTGATGGAAAAGTAGAGCGGTCTCTGTCCTTTTCTAGATCTTTGCCCACTCAACACCTTTCTGAAATAGGACAGGTTCAAGATGCTCACACTTGCCCAGTCCTCTCTGCCCTGGAGACTAGATGGTTGCATTCGACCTCCAGGGCTCTTATTTTCATATCCCTGTCTTGCAGGCCAAAAGGTGTTACCCGCAGTTCATGGGGGGCTCTGAGCACTTTGCTTCCTGTGCTCCGTTTTGGCCTCCAGTGCTCCTCAGGAGTACACAAAAGTGATGGTGGTGGTTGCTGCTCACCTTCAGAGGTTTGGAATCCCAGCCTTTCCCTATCTCGACCATTGGATTTTTGAAGGGGTGTTCGCCACAAGCAGTCATCACCCATTTCCAGACTATGGTGAACCTTCATTTTTTGGGGTTCACTTTCAACATGCTGGAGTCCCACCCTACTCCTTCCTAAACGCTCTTTAATCTGAGCTATTCTGGACACTGTAATTTTGTGCCTACCCTCCGGCACGGAGAGCCCAGGGCATTCAGGCTATGATCTCAATGTTTAAGCCTCGAGCCTGGATTTTGGTGATTCTGATTCTGAGGCTGCTGGGTCTGATGGCCTCCGGCATCCTGCTGGTGAAACATGCCAGATGGCATATCCAGGCTCTGCAGTGGGATCTGAAGTCCCAGTGGGCGGAACATCAGGGAAATCTCTTATTGGGTTCAGATTTTGGGAGAGACTGCAAAATATCTGCAGTGGCCGCTTTTGGGCTGCAGCAGACTCCTCTCCCTTCCCCTCTGAGTTGGCATTGGTGATAAAAGCATACTTCTGAGACATCTGAGAGAGGTGGCGATCCGAGACCTTTGATCTCCGGCAGAAACCCACCTCCATATCAACTTGTTGGAATTGCGGGCAATACGCTTGCTGTTTAAAGCCTTCCTGCCATCCATCAAAGGGAGGCTGGCTCATGTGTTCACGGACAACACCACTTCCATGTGGTGCTGCAACAAGCAGGGTGTTGTCGTGGACCATGTGCCTGGAGACCTTGCACATCTAGAAGTGGCTCAAACATCAGGACACCTTCCTGGTCGTACAACACCTGGTGGGATCTCTGAACTCCAGGGCAGACTAACTCAGCCGTTGACGCCTTGTTGACCATGAATGACGTTTACACCCAGAGGTGGTGTGCGATCTCTTCCAAGAATGGGGAGAACCTTGGCTCAGTCTGTTCAACATCTCTGAACAAAGTGCAGTGTCAGCACTTCTGCACATTGGAACTTCCAGAGCGGCTCTCACTAGGAGACTTATTCCACTTGGAATGGAACGCGGGACTCCTGTACACCTTTCTGCAGATACCACTCCTTCCCCGTGTCCTCAAAAAGATCAAGACTGAGCCCAAGTCATCCTAATGGCTCTAGACTAGGAATGGAGACATTGGTATCCAGAACTGGGCCTGAGCATCTGTCCTCCGATCAGGCTCCACCTTGGGGAGGATCTTCTGTAGCAGCAGCAGGGTTTTGTCCTACACCCCAACCTGCGCACGCTCCGTCTTTATGCTTGGAGACTGAAGATTGAGCGGTTACAGCAGCAGGCGGTTGACCTTCCTCCCGAGGTTGTAGATGTTGTTCTTGCAGCCAGGCGTCCCTCAACAAAGTCTGTATATACCCGCCTTTGGGACAAGTTTGTGGCTTGGTATGCAGATAAGTGCATTGATCTAATTCATGCCCATCTGTCTGAGGTGTTGCCCGTTTTGTCTTTGGCCCAGTAGGGCCTAGTGCTGGGCACTGTTAAAGGTTATTTGGCAGCTATCTCCGCTTTTTAAAACTTGCTGGATCAGCATTCCCTGTTTAGGTCACCTGTTGTGACTTGGTTTCTTAAAGGTTTCCGGCGCATGTTTCCACCTTCTATTTTCATGATTCCCTGTGGGACTTGAATCTGGTCCTCACCTTTCTCATGGGCTCCTCTTTTGAGCCCATGCATAGTTGTCATCTCAGGCTTCTGACTATCAAGACGGTCTCCTTGATGGCCATCACATTGGCCCAGAGGGTGAGCAACCACCATATACTACAATCTTCCTGGACCAACTGGTTTTCCAAACGTCTGCCTCCTTCCTACCCAAGGTGGTGACTCCCTTCCACGTGGGTCAATTGATCCCACTTCCGGTGTTTTTTTGCTCCTCTGAGGAGGAGGAGAGGCTCCATAGTTTGTATCCAAAAAAGACCCCTAGTTTTTTGTTGATCATACCAAGATTAACTGACTGGATGATCACCGTTTCATCGACTTTGCCAGAGCAGAGAAGGGTAAAGCTGTGCAGAACAGGACCATATCTCAATGGATTATACTCTGCATAAGAATCTGCTTGCATCTGCCAAGTAGCTGCCCTAGAAGGGTTGAGGGCTCACTCTACCAGAGTCCAAGGCTGTCACTACTGCAGTAGCACACAGAGTCCAAGACTTCAACATTTGCCAGACTTCTGCTTGGGTGACTCTTCATACCTTCTCGAAGCACTACTCCTGGATGGTCTGGTCCATCGAGAGGGGCAGTTTGCCCGCTCGGCCCTGCAGAACTTCTTGGTTGAATTCAGTTTGCAGTCCCTCCACCGGGGAGGTTGTTGCAGTGGAATCTATTCTAAAGTAAGGAATCTACCCTTAGTCTCTTCCAGAAAAACCCATTATCTTCAGCGATGCCTTTTCTGGTAGAGACTCTCTAACAAAAGATTCCTTACCAACCCTCACTTCCTCCCTGCTCTGCGAACTGCACTTCCTCATATGGAAGGTACTCTTGGATCCAGCACACGGGTAACAAATATTCTGACACGGCTCTCCGTCTGTGGGTGCGGAATGTGTCACAAAAGAAACTGATGTCAGCGCGCCAGGGTGGTGCCTATATAGGCACTGTGCAAGTCCTGCCCAGCACGGATGACTCCTACACGGAGCCAGCGGTGCCACACAGGATTACTGGATGCATAGCTCTCCAGGCAGCTACAGAACACACAGGATTATTGGGTGCAGAGCTCTCTGGGCGTGTAAAGAACACACAGGGTTACTGGGTGCAGAGCTCTGGGCGGGGACAGAGCACATCGGATTACTGGGTTCAGAGCTCTCTGGGCGGGTATAGATCACACAGGATTACTGGGTACAGATCTCTCTGGGCGGGTACAGAGCACAGGATTACTGGGTACAGAGCTCTCTGGGCGGGTATAGAACACAGGATTACTGGGTACAGAGCTCTCTGGGCGGGTATAGAACACAGGATTACTGGGTACAGAGCTGTCTGGGCGGGTACAGAACACACAGGATTTCTGGATGCAGAGCTCTCTGGGCAGGTACAGAACACACAGGATTACTGGGTGCAGAGCCCTGCAGTTGGGTACAGGACATACAGGATTACTGGGTGCAGAGACCTGCGGGCGGGTACAGAACACACATGATTACTTGTTACATAGCATTCTGGGTGGATACAGAACACAGAGGATTACCGGGTGCAGAGCTCTCTGGGGGGGTACAGAACACACAGGATTACTGGGTGCAGAGCTCTCCAGCCAGGAACTATCCTTTTCAATCAAAATAACAGACTAACATGTTCACTTCTCAAATTCCATATTCCACTATACTAATTCACCACTAATCCTTTATGGGTTCCAGAGTAGCGTGCTACTCGCCAATAAAGCGCTTCAAAACCCCATTAAGGGGTAGCAAGCGCTATATAAATACAAACCTCTTTCCCTCTTCTATCAGATTACTGGAACGGTCTTACTTGGTCAGCAGATTGCAGCATACTCTTCAGCGGGAGACGTGGCAACAGGCCACGAAGTCTCGGTACTTCTGGGACGGCTTCGGACAGGGCCGCAGACTGTACCTGCTCTGGCTGCCCCTTACTGCGGGGTCAGGCTGCACCTCCACACTTTGGCTGTTGTCCACAGACATGTCCTGAGTCCAAGTCAATGTCCGGGGCACCCGTCCGGGTGGATGCGCCGTGTCCATTGTTCACAACGGGTAGCGCAGGGTCTTCTCGCTCCGACGAAGTCTCTGGTGGACCTCCGGGGGTATCCGTCGCGGGCTCGTTCCTCGGCAGGGATCCTTCGTCATCGTCTTCCGGAACTCTCTTGAAGAAGGACACATTGCGGGTCACCATCTCATTTCCCCTGGACGCTGTCACCATCGTGCCTTTGACCTCGGTGATGATCCATGGATGCAGCTCGAATGGCAGCCTGAACTCTCCACCTGGGTGGCGGTCTCGCACTAGCACACGGTCGCCGACCACCAAACTGCTCTCCTTCGCATGTCGCCTCTGGGACGCGTCTTGGTTCGACTTTGTCCGCCTGGCAAGTGACTGGTTCGGGGGGACCCGTGACTCAGCCCACACTGGGTGATGCGGGATGGTGTCCGTTACTGCACGACCAAAACACAACCTGCTTGGGGAGATACCGGTGGTGCAATGGGGTGTGAGCCGGTACTCCCTCAGGAACTGATATTGCTTGCTCCAGGTTACGGCCATCAGCCGTTGCAATTTGGATTGCCTTGTTCAACGTACGCATCAGACGTTCCACTTCTCCATTTGCTTGGGGCCACCTCGGCGTTACGCGGCGATGCTTTATCCTGTGAGACGCAAGGTACTCGGCAAGCTCGGCACTGGTGAACGGAGGCCCGTTGTCGGTCCTGATCTCTCCAATTAGCCCGTGGGTGGCCATAAGCTTCTCTAGCTTCGGGATGACTTCACTTGCCGCCGTGGAAGAGACGAACTCGACTTCTGGGTAACGGGAGAAATCGTCGACCACTACCAGCATGTATCTACCTCCTGGTAGGCTACCAAAGTCGGCGCTCGCTCTTTCCCAGGGAGCTGTAGGGCCTGCTTCGGTGATGATCGGTGCGGGCTTGGTGGGCAGGCTGGTTGCTAGACAGACAGGACAGCGTTGAACGACCAATTCGATCTGCCGGTCGAGGCCGGGAAACCAGACTTTGCTTCTCAGGCGACTTCACCACTCCCTGGTGTGCTCCATGCGCTAAGAGGGCCGCTCGCTGGGTTAGACTCTCCGGAAGGACCAGGCGCGGGCCTCTCAGGAGACAGCCGTCGGCTGACACGGACAGTTCGTGACGTACCAGATAGAGAGCTTTCAGCGTAGCCTGGGCAGTCGCCGTACGGAATTGCGTCGGGCATTGTAGCGGCTTCCAGTTGGCAGATGCAACTGCCTGGATGGCCACCTGAAGGCAGTCTTCTTCTTTCGTGGCTAGCACCACGTCTGCCAGTGACATCGGCAGGGGCCGGGACGCTCCACGATCATTCTGACGTAGTCTTCCGTGGCTGCCGCCTCAGCTGCTTCTGGCCCGGTGACAGGACGAGCGGCCGTGACAAAAAATCCGCCGGATTCCGGGTACCGGGCTTGTACTCCACAGTGAACTGGAATTCTTGCAACTGTAGAATCCATTTTTCGATGCGCGGTGGAGGACGTGAGGACGACCCTTGAAACAGGGGAAGGAGGGGTTTGTGATCCGTAATGACTGTGAAAGGGTGTCCGTACAGGTAGATGTGGAAATGGCGACACCCCCACAGGATCGCGATGGCCTCCTTTTCGATTTGGGAGTAGCGTTGCTCCGTGGGGGTGAGTGTCCTGCTGGCGTAGGCAACTGGGGCCCATTCTCCACAGTCCAGCTGTTGTGCCAACACCGCTCCTAGTCCGGTTGGGCTGGCATCCACCACCAGTTGCGACTCGTGCCTGGGGTCAAAGAACACTAGCGTAGTATCAGCAGAGAGGGCGGCCTTCGTATTCCGAAACGCTTCTTGTTCTGCTTCCCAGGTCCAGTGGCTGGAATGTCTCGTGAGTTCTCGCAGCGGTCCGGTTAGGTCAGATAGATTTTGGATGAAGCGCCCGCAGTAGGTGACCATCCCTAAAAAACTGCGGACTCCAGATACGGACGTTGGGGCAGGAGCTTCCTGTATGTCCTTGACTTTGTCCGGGCCGATGCCTTTATCCGAAAACCGGTATCCGAAGAAGCTGATGTTACGTCTCAGGAACTCGCACTTTTCCCGGTGTAGGGTGAGGCCGTTATCCAGTAGGCGAGCGAACACTGCTTGGAGGCGCAGGAGGTGTTGCTCCAGCGTAGGGGAATGCACGAGGATGTCGTCACTTACATTAAGAACGCCGTCCAGGCCTTGGAGGACGTTCTTCACAATGTTCTGGAACACCTCAGCCGCACTGGATATCCCAAAGTTTAAGCGGGTGTATCGCCAAAGCCCTGCATGGGTAGAAAATGCCGTGATGGGCCTTGAGTCCGGGTGGAGGGGGACCTGATATCCGGAACGGAGGTCCATTTTCGAGAACCACCGGGACCCTGCTAGCTCTCCGATTATGTCATCCACAGTCGGGGTCAGGTGGCACTCCCGTTTGATGGCAAGATTCGGGATCCTCATGTCCACACAGATTCGGACTGCGTTTGGCTGCTTTGGCTTCTTTGCGACGACGATGGGCGACACCCACGGGGTGGGGCCGGTCACTCGCTCAATAATCCCGGCTTTTTCCAGCAGACGCAACTCAGCCTCCACTTTGGGGCGAAGATGGAAGGCGATTCGTCGGTGTCGGAGGGCCACTGGCGCAATTGATTTATCGATATGCAGCTGAATGGCTGGGCCCTTCAAACAGCCGATGGCTTCGAAGAGGGAGCTGAAGTGCCGTAGCAGCCCGCCGAGGTCCTGGGCGTGTACCGTGAAGGCAAATTGGATGAGATTGAGGTCCTGGGCGGTGCGGCAGCTGAGCAGGAACCCGGCTCCTTCCTGAGACACATACACCTTGGCTTGCTGCTGGGTGTCTTCGTGGGAGAGGTCAGCCTGGAAGACTCTGCATAGTCGAAGGGGGGCTTGAGTCCCAAACGCATAGACTTGTACTCTGGTTTCGCGGAGCGGGGGAGGATTCGATAAGCCCCGGTAGACGCTGGCGGCCATGAGATTGATCGTGGCACCGGTGTCAATTAGCGCGGCCACTGCCTGGCCTTGTACGTCGATTTCGCACATCGGCGTGGCGTGCTGAGAGGCTGAGAGAGAGTGCAGCATTCGAACCACGTGGACTGTGGTCTCTTCGTCGTCGTCCATATCGCTGCTGTGCGGGTCGTCGGGGAGTGGGCCGAGTGCTCGGACTTGCCGGCGTGGGCCTCTCGCCGTCCCTCTTCGTGACGAGCGGCATACTTTCGAGTAGTGGTTTAGTCTCCCGCAAGCACTGCAGGTTTTCCCGCTCGCGGGGCAGGCGCCCTCATGGGGGTAAGGGCCTCCACACCACCCACACGGTCGGCTTCACTGGGGCTGCTTGGGTGGCTGCGGTGCGGGCACGCTGTCTTTCACCCGCGGGTGTCGGGCATCTGTCCGGATGGCGCACACTGGTTCTTCCTTGACCACCACTGCCGGCTTGGCTTCCATATGTGCCGCCCTCGCCTTGGACAGTTCCTTGGAGCGACCCAACGTGAGGATGTCCCTCATTGGCATGTTGTGGGCCTCCAAAACGCGTTCCCGCAACTTCGATGATGCGCAGCCCTGGATAAATTGCGCCCTCACCTCATCTGGGAGGGTGCACATGCTTGCTAGCTCCTTGCGCCTCGCGTGGAAAACATCCACTGACTCGTCCGGTTGTTGGCGTGCCTGGCGGAGCAGGAACCGTTCGTAATCCAGGTTGGCGAATGGCTCAAAATGGGCGGTAATGGCGTCGCGCATTGTGGCGTAGTTCCTGGGAGGGCCATTTTCGCGCACCGTCTTCGCTATCTTGTGTATTTCAGCCCCTCCAAGTAGAAGCAGCATGGGGCGACGTCGCGGCGCTGGGATGTCCGCAGCGTCGAAGTATGTTTCCAGGCGCTCCACCCACACTCTCCACCGGGCCGCTTGGGAGGGTGGCGGACCTGTGATGACGAAAGGCTCCAGGTGCGGAACGGTCGCCATGAGGGCAGGCGAGTAGGTGGGGTTTTGCTAGGGCTCGCACTCGTGGAAGAAGTGCGCGGTGGGCGCGTGTTGGCCGGTCCGCAGAGTGACCCGGTAATGCTTCCTGGCAGTGGCTGCGGGGTGGCGCCGAAACCTGTTGCTGGCGCGTGTCGCAGGGATGGCAGGGCCTATTGGAGCGATTCAGGCCAGCTGTGAGGTGGCGGTAGGCCGAAGAGACGGTGGGGCCTGGGCAGCAGCGTCGCACCTCCCCACAGGCCGGGCAGCGCAGGCGGTGGGCCGCTGAGAGGGCCGTGACGGGGTGTACACCCGCTGATGCACAGCGCGCCCTCGCGCCTGATTGCGCGGGAACACTCACCGGGCTGACAAGAGGTGGCTGTTGGTGGTGCCGCGGCTGGCGGTATCGGCGCGCCCGCCGCGGGTGAGTGGAGGCGCAGTCCGGCACGCACACTCGCCTCGGTGCGGCAGGTGACAGGCCTTGGTGGCAGGCGGCGGAGCCAGCGGGGTGGCGTAGAGGCCGCCGGCGCTCGGCAGCGCGTGCACACGTGGAGGCAGGTGGCTAGCGCGAGGCACACTCGAGCGCTGCGAGGGGTGAGACCACCTCGTCGCCAATGTCGTGTCGTGGTTGGGGCCTTGCTTGGCCAGCAATGAGACACGTGAGTCTGGGCTAGTGTGCTGGCTAGTACGTAACTGCCCGCGTCCAGCACGTCTGCCCCTTTTATTGATCTTCTACACGCTGGCCAGGCGTACGCCGGGCCAGCCCAACAGAGTTACGCTCGAGGGGGTTTCACAACATTCACCCTCCCTCGGCGTTCTACTTAGTGCGGTCCGGGCCGCGACATTACACACTTAAAATTTACTTGCATGTTTCACTATACTAATTCAACACTAATCTTCTATGGGTCCCGGAGTAGCGTGCTACTCGCCGAAAAAGCGCTTCGATGCCTCGTCAGGGGTAGTAAGCGCTATATAAATGCAATTACAATACAATTGTTATTATCATTTTATTTTCCGTCCTTGCTCAGTTGGGTAGGGGCGGGGCTGCTGTGCTCTCAGAGCAGGGCAGGAGTGGTTTGCCCATTCCAAGTGCGCAAGATGCTTTGCCCGACCGTCTCGGGCCGGCTAAACCGTCATGCGCACTTTGCATGTTCTGCACCAGGCTTACAGCCTGGGAGCAGAACATGCCCAGCCTCCCATTACCTGGCTGAGCGCCAAACCACAGTGCTCAGACCAATCACAACGCTGCATTGCAGCGTTGTGATTGGCTATGGGGAATCTGAGAGCCGGGTAATTTCTTCCCTGGAAGCGGGCGAAGATGAACGAGAGGCGGCAGCAACAGGTAAGTGTTAGAATTTTTTTCTTCATTCCCCCGACGCCGCCGCCCCCCCCACCGCCGTTAAATACCAGCCGCCACTGCTTACACATCAGCTAAAGCATTTCAACTGTCGGAATTAACCTTCCCAGAACGCTTGTCTTTGCACAAAAAGTAAGGGAACTGTTTGTCTTAAATTAAAAAAGTATCCTGCCCACTTCAACCACTGCCGGGAACTCATAAATTAGGTGTCAGAGTGTGGCAGAGGAAAGGGGGTGGAGTCAAGAGCAGCAGAGCTTGAAAACCAGAGTCTGTCAGTCAACTTTTACATTTCTGTAAAAAAAAACTGCTGCATAGAAATTGGCAACAAGGACATATGCAACAGTAAATCTGTTCTAGATTACTTAATTGGTCACAAAGAGGCTGCATTTAAAATAGATGTTACAGGGTTAAGACACATCCTGCAGAGATCACTGTGTGCCTAGCAATTCAAGATTATAATCGCAGTAAGATAACTCTAGTGGTTAACACAATTCTGGGAGAATTCTGTTTTGTCCAGTCACAGTTTGACTCAGTAGAATAGACTGTTAATGTGCCTCGTGCAAAGCACATCGTGTAACATGCACATCACAGACTTGTATTATATTTAAATAGGTAAGTGGGCTACTGCTTTTGACACCTAGATCATTTTGTTATTTCCAGTTCATAAGTTGCAAGCCTTCTAATATAGCACAGTGACCTATTTACCGGCATCAAGGACCTACATGCAAACTGTAAATCATGGATTTACTTTCTTATTGTTTTTTTTTCAATCTGATGTTATTCTAAGATTGGAAACAAGGGTTCCAAGGGTTCTTTTGGGAAGTCCTCAAGTCTTATTAGTACAGACAACCACAATTCACTGCCTTACGTTTTACATTCCGAATGCGCTTCTCCCGACCATTTATGCTATACATATAATGTCTAAAAGTATGGATGATGTGATTCATACACTTTAAAACTGTCATTCTTTTGTAACATTTCTTGTACATTGATTTACACACTATGATATATTGTGCCTGTGTGTGTAATGTAATGTGCTCTGACATCCTACAGTGGGATGAGTAGTGCTATAAAAGAATGAAATAAAAAAATAGTACGTGTCATTTACTTTTTTTTTTAACACCAAGTGTATTGCATTTTGTTAAGACATGACATTGCATACACCAACGACTGGCATAGAAGTAACAGTGATGAGGAAGACAACGTTACATAGAGCCCCAATCTAGTTCTAAATATTACAAGATATGTCATGATAGTGCAAACAAAAGAACAATGAAAATTATCCCCACACCCCATGGCCATGTCACCTAAGCTATGAAATCCAAATATGCATCAGCACTCTAGAGGGGATACTGAAGTGGTATAAACATGCAAGGGGAGGCTAAAAATGACACCATCCCTGAACAGACGGGATAGAGAGGGGAGCCAGCCAGGCCACCGCCATAAAAGGCATCCGCAAGAGCACCCACAGCATCATTGACAAATTCACTGGGTGCAAGGGGGTTGCCAACAAAGCAGCACCTGCTTCAGGATTGTGTTAAATATGTGCGAAGGCCAGTTAATCAGGTGCCATATCCTGCGCTTTAAACCCCTCTACAAGAGCATCCCATTGCAGGCTTTTTGCGGAGGCTGCGATACTCCTCTCAACTAAGAGCATCATTCTCTGCAAGTTCCCAGGGGGCCACCTCATCTCGCCAATTATTCGACCTCAGGGCTAGCAGGGTTTTCCATTGTCACATTATAAGCCTCTTCGCCAATAATAAGGCCAGATCCGCAAACCACAATCACCTTGGAACCTCGTGGCCGTGAATGGAGGCCAAGACAATGTGCCGGCGTACCCAGTTGATTGAACACCGTAACACCCGATAAGGCCAATGCTACTCCTGCACAATACTCTTACATATGCTGTGGGCTTGTCCCCATTTGTCTGAGGTTGGTCTCTAGAGCCTTACAATGGGGGAAGCCGGAGGAGGCGGCAGGGAACATCTTAGCAAGGCTATGTGGCGTTAGATACGCCCTGTGCAGAATAGAAAACTCGATAAATTTAAATCTAGAATTGCGGGATTCGCGTTTGGGATATTCAAGTATACATGCCCAGTCTTTATCCGGGATTCCCTGGATAAGGTCCATTTCCGAAGTCTGTTTTAAAGGAATGAGCGACACCTCCAGGTGCGCCAAAGACCGCGATAGAGCCAGAGGACAAGGTGTCTCCCATTTCCCATGGTGTGCGCTACTTGAAGCAGCTCATGCATGCCAGGTTCACTACCATTTGGGGCCCAATACTGCCGCACGTATCAGAGTATGCTTGCATGTGTCAAAAATAATGTCTCGGGGAGCTCGTGCGTGTGTACAAAACCCACATGAGACAACAGTGTACCATCCTGAAATAGCGATCCCACTGTCGACAACCCCTCCCGCTCCCACTGAGCCAGACGACACACTGTAAGCGTTCCTGAGGATGTAGGGAGACAGCATAGAGGAATATTCGGCATGTATGCTGAGGCGACCACAGTGTATCTCAATGCTAGTTTCCAGTAGGCAAGGGCTAACTAAAGCGGGAGAGGACATGTCCGCGGGGGTCAGACTGGGGTATATTAGTATATGGAGTTGACCGCGGTTGATCTGGACGAGTGTGTAACCTATCTCAGGCACATTGTGACCTGCTGGCCAAAATGAAATCTATTATAATTGCCCTACCATGCAATACGCCTTAAAGTCGGGGCACCCAGGCCACCCTTAGTCGTAGGAAGCTGCAATTTAGTAAGGCCGACCCCGAGGTGCCCAGTACCCCAGGCGAGTTCCCCAAACAAAGTATTCAACAACCAGAATACCCAAGACAGCATTACCACAGGAAGGTTTACAAAATAGTAGAGATGGCGCAATAACATAACCAACTTTGCCAGGGCCAGATGGCCCGTGACCAACAGGGGCAGAGTGACCCAAAAAGTAATTTGCAATTTAAGTGAATTGATCCCCCTTCACAAGGTTGCTTTCAAGCAAGTCCATTGCATCACGATCAATATGAATACCCAGGTAGCGAAAAGTATGAGCAGCAACAGGTAGATCCCCACTCACCAAAGCACAAAGCAAGGCCAATGGGATTGTCAATAAACTGAAAAGCGCAGGATGTTTCAAAATTGATATGAAGACCTGGAAGTGCCCCGAAGGATGTCAATAAGTGGGAATGCCCTGTAACCCGGTACGGAGGTCCCGCAGGTAAAGTATCATGTCATCTGCATACAAAGACACGGAGTGCATTGCCCGACCCACCGGTATACCCCATCCATCAGACTCCTGACAAATATGCTGTGCTAGAAGTTCTAGCGCCAGGATAAATAAGAGCAGCGCTAGTACCACATGCGACCCGATACGCAGCTGAAATATGAGACCCTGTCCTGGCTCTGGCCGTTGCACCCGTATACAAGAGGGTGACCCATTGAATATATGCCTACGGGAAGCCATAGCGTGTTAGCGCTGCCAACATGAAATTCCACCCAAGGGTGCCAAAGGTTTGGCAAACATCCAATGAGACAACCTGCAAATGGGTAATGATCACAGGAGGCAGTCATGACATGAAACAACCGACGAATGTTCAGAGAGGTATTGCGACGGGGTAAAAAGACACAGTGATCCCCATTCAACAACTGTGGGAGGAGTCTGCGGGCAAGAACCTTACTCAAGATTTTATATTCCGTGTTCAAGAGGGAAAGGGATCGGTACGAAGTAAGTTCCAATTCTGTTTACTGGGATTCAGCAGCGATGCCACCACACCACTCTAGTAGAGGGAGGAAGCAAACCTTCCTCTAGGGAGGAATTGTAGGAAAGTAGGATCTGCTTCTTATGGTAACCCCCACTTTTTGCTTGATGTTACACTGTTTTGACTAGTCTGGCTGGGATCCTGCTAATCAGGACCCCAGTCTATCTGCTTTCTCCTTAAAACATTATGCCATGTACTTTGGTACACTCCTGATTGGATACTGGGGTACCCTTATAAGTCCCTAGAATATGGTACACATGGACCCAGGGCATAGGTACCCCAGAGGCCTCCCATGGGCTGAAGCATGTATTATGCAACCCATGAGAGTCCATGCAAAATGGAACTACAGGTCTGCCATTGCAGCCTGTGTAAGCTGGTGCTTGCACCACTTACTTTAGATATAGGTTCACTATATCTATAGGTCACTACACTTAACACTTATAAGTCACCCCTATAGCAGGCCTTAACAATCCTGAAGGCAGGGTGCTGGGTTTTACGTGAGAGGGTGCCCCTGCATGAGCAGAGCCTCTCTGCAGCCTTCGGAGACCATTCTCCCGGGTTGTCTGTGACTGAGCCAGACAGATAGGTAGAGGTGCATTATAACCTTGGGGTAAATGCTATCTCGAAAAAGGCTGAAATAAAACATGTCGTGTTTGGTATCAAACACCTTGGAATCATCCCTCCACACTGGTAACCGGTGTGGGAGGTATGATTCCACCCTTCTGAAGCGAGCTTCGTGGGGTTACTGGTCTTTCCGGTGCCAGCCTTCTCGACCCGGTCAGCACAAAATGGATGCTGCTGACCAGAGACACATTTCTGCCCTCCTGCTGCTGAGCCAAGCTCAAGCAGAAGAAGGCAGCACAATAGGCATCCTGTCACAGGGAGCCACCTCCCAGACAGGATTTAGTGTATTGAGGCTGGGTGGGGGCACTGCCTCAGTGCCTGAAAGTCTGCACCTGGGGCACATTTGGTGTCCCTGTGCATAGTCCAGCTCAAACCAGTTCTGGGAGCCGTTGGCTCCTGCTCTGGCGCGAAACTGGACAAAGGACATGGGTGTAACCACCCCTCTATCCTGACCCTCCCCTAGGAGGGTCCCCCGAATCAGTCCAACCCCCTCCCGTGGGTACATAAGGGCTTACCTGACTGTAAGACTCTAGATTTTACGTGGACAAGATTCTGCAACAAGAAACCACTGACCTTCGACCATCTGGACACTCTGGACTTCGACTGGGCCCGACTGTCTCCCTCTCCGTCCAAAGCATTGTCTGTGCCCTTGCACCATACAGGCTTGGTGCAGGACCTGTAGAGCACTAAGGACAACTGAAGAATCTCCATTGGGGTGAAGGAGTCACTCCCCTGCATTCGCAGGCACCGTAACGCAACTTAACGGTCTGCTGATCCTGAGCTCCTGCGGACTCCAAAGGCTTCGGCAACACAGGTGGGTTCCGAAGTTTCTTGAGGTCGAGCTGCCCTCTCACCGAGTTTGAGGCCAGTATCCCTCGTGGGGACTGCAAAACCCGAACCCCTGTGCACCGCATACTTTTGGAAGTGCATATGCTTGTTGACGATTCCAGAGCTTGTGCATTGGACTACGTGTAGTCCTGACCCTTAACAGTATTTCCACCAAAGAACTCCGGCCTCCTCGCACCGAGTGCTCTGTGGGCTGGTACTTTGTGATCTTGCTCGAGGTCCCCTCGCGACTCCTGGTCATTCAACCTGTGGGTCCTCTTGAGGGTCATCTTGATTTCTATTGGGCTTTCCTGGTTGCTCCAGACATGCCCTGACTCCCCATTGCTTGGCGAGTCCCCTGGACCTTGCTGGTCCACACCGTAACCTGCTTGACCTTCCTGTGTGGGTTGCTGTTGCCAAGGCTTCTTGGTACTTGTTAGACCTGGCATCCTTGGCGTGGATTCCCCTCTACCTCCTGTATTTTTGACACTGTGCTGGAATTCGTTTTTGCTGGTTTAGATGCTTTGGGCACTTTGTCCTGATAGTGAAATACAGCCAATTTCGTTTTTCACTATTGGCAGGCCATCTTGCCCATAGGACAGAATGGGGAAGGCTGTGTAACACTTTAACAGCCTATCTTCCCATAGGAACAAGATGGAGACTTGGAGTCTGGTATCCCTGAACTCAGAATTTAATAACACATCTTTTAGGAAGGATGGTTTTTAAATTCAGTGTTTGAAAATAGCACTTTTAGAAAGTGGCTATTTTCTTGTTCAACCTTTCTGTGTGCCTCTGCCTGGTTGTGGATTAACTGTCTGGTTTGTGAGTGACAGGGGCTGGGGTGGCTCCAGGAGAGGGGGTGAGTCAGCACTAGGCTGAATAGACCTACCTGCATTTGGAGTGGTGGGAGGAGTAGCACCTGGGCCTGAATAGGGCTGTGCCTGCCTTCCACAATGCTGGCTCCACCTCCTGAGGTGTGTCTGATGACCCTGGCCCACACTCACAAAGGAAGAAGATGTGCACTGGCAGAGTGCACCCAGAACTGGGTCCAGGACCCCCAACACATACAGAACAAAGACGTTTGGGGTATAAAAGTAGAGCTGAGACCCCTGTAAAATTAGACTAGGAAAACTTCGTGATCAAGAAGGAATCCCTGCCAAAGAGAACAGCTGAAGAAGACTGAGGAAAAGTGCTGCCATTGCTGTGTGTCTGGGGGCTGACCTGCAGTTGCTGTTTCTGCTGAGGAAGAGGACTAAAGGACTTTCTGCTGTGCGCTGTGTCCCCCCCTACTTGAAGAGGAACTGTGCTGTGTGCTTTGTCCCTCTGAGGTGAAACTGTCTCCAAGGGCCTGAGAAGAGCTGGCCTCCTGTTGTAAGAAACTCAGGGACACAAAAGTTTCTCAAGATCGTGCAGCTCGCACTTCCTGGACAGTGCTCCGCTCTCTATCCTGCCTCTGGGTGTAACTGGGTGCCCCAGGACGTCGCTGGTGCCCGCCGTGAAGCCCACCCTGACTGCACGTCTATCTGCTCTCCAGCAATCCCCGAGAGTGCTGCGTGCTTCACCGCCCCGTGACCGGAGAGAAGTGCTGAGGGCCGGTATTTCATCACCACCGGCCCCCAACCTCCCAACGTGCTGTGTGCCTGTTTTTCCACCACCACTACTCGAGCCGACTGCCCGAGGCCGAGTTTGCTGAGGAAAGGAGCCGCGTCAGAGCTGGAGCAGAGACGGAGGGTCGCCTAGCAACCGGGACTCCTGCACCCATGTCACCACTACGCAGAGCGGAGGGCCGCCCGGAAGGAAGTCCTGTCCTTGCCGAAGCATCACCGCCGGAGAAGGGCTCCCGCCGGAGGATCGCCTAGAGTGGACGCCAGCGCGAGATCAGCCCCCAGGTAATACGCTCCCAGCCGCGCTATTGTCTGTGCGAGGCCGTGAGCGGGTTGGGAGCCGGCGGGGCTGCCAGGGACTGTGCGGGCGCGCTCTATTGACTGTGCGAGGCAGCTGCTGATCGTGGGGGCCCTGGGTCTAGTGCCGGGGCCTGGCGGGGACTGCACCAACGTTTTAGCAAGTGCTAAGAGTTCCCTTGGTTCTTCCCTTTAAACACGCAAATACGGCCCGTACCGGCACAGCATACGAGCTGCGGTACCGGGGCCCACAATCAACAAGGGGGAAGTCCGTGGCTCACAAACCGGACGGTGCAGGCGCTTACAAGGATCAGCGCTATTGTTACTTTATTGGGATAATCAAGAAGGATATAATCTCTGCACCCGTTTTCCTTTAAGAACCTAATGGTTGAGTCCACGATATTGATCTAAGAGAAATACAAAGACTACAAGTTCGTTTATTTTTACAAGAGCATTCCCAAGAACATTTCTTTTTTTTTTTTTTTTAATAT
This sequence comes from Calotriton arnoldi, assembly GCA_963921515.1. Classification (NCBI taxonomy): domain Eukaryota; kingdom Metazoa; phylum Chordata; class Amphibia; order Caudata; family Salamandridae; genus Calotriton; species Calotriton arnoldi. The sequence continues at coordinate 469,435 of CAWUFW010008954.1, read as the reverse complement.
TTTTATTAAATACTGCAGATAATATACATGTGTACACAGTCGATAGCAAACATTTCAGTTACATTTTCAGTGACTAGGCAGCATTGATCCTCCACCTGTCCCGGAGCTTAACATATAATGAATATAACCACATCGCAAAGAGTGCAACATTTTGAGCAGTATTAATGTTCTAACTGTGTACTCGTACCCTAAATAAAGACCTAGGGATAATCGACTAATCGCAGTATTCCGTTAAACTCCCACCCAGGAAATCCCACCCCCCACAACACTCAAACTAAACAATTAACCCATTTGCTGCTACTAAGACAAAACACCGAGCCGATGTTCCTGCATCTGGCGCCTGTCAGGTCTGCTACCATCGGGGAAGGGGGCACAGGGGAGGGGGAAATAGAGGGGGAGGGAGGGGGGGAGGAAAAGGGGGAAAGGGGGGAGAGCAGCAAAGGATAAAAGGGGCAGTGTAGAAGAGAAGGGAAAGGCAGGGGAGGCACTAGGGAAAAAAGAGCATCGCCATTGTGTCATTAGCAATCAGGGATTAGTACCACTTCCGAGCGCTGCAATCTGAGTCCTCCAACACATTTCCCCCGGAAGCCTTGAACAATTCCACCAAGTGTGCCCAATCCAGAGAAATTGGTCGTTTTCGCAGCCCCCTATACTCCTCTCGCTGCAGAGCCTCCCTTTCTGCAATCGCCCACCTGGCCACCTCCTCATGCCAAGTGCCTGCACGAGGCGCTGAATTAGACTTCCTGCGCGTGTGATCAGACGTTTGGCGAGTATCAAAGCCAAACCTGCGAATCGGCGTAGCAATTTCGCTTTCCTAGGGAGGGGGAAGAGCCCCAGGAGACAGGCCTCAATTGTGTCCCATGGTGCGTGTTCTGTCAGTACTACCAGACCCCGGGCCACCTCTGACCAAAACCCCCGTAGCACTGGACAATACCATAGCATATGAGTAAAAGTAGCTTCGGGCGCCTTACACCGTGGACATACTGAGGCCGCAGTTGGAAACATCTTTCGAATCGTTGCCGGGGCGAGGTACGCCTTATGCAAGATGAATAATTGGATCGTTTTTAGGCGACAATTACGTGAAACTCGCCGTGGGTGCTCTAACATTTGGGCCCATTCTCTGTCATCCAGTTCCCGTCCTAAGATCGTGTCCCACTTCTGCCTAAGATGCAATAATGGGATGTGTAAATGGTCCCTCAGGCCTCGATATAGCCAGCGCACCAAGTGGCGTCCGTGCCCCATTATGTGTAGTGCTTTCAGCAACTGAAAAGTTGGAGGTTCTCTCTGTTCTATGAGCCAGAAACTCCGGATATAGCGTAGGATAGCCGCATGAGTGAGAAACAGGGTTCCAGGCACCGAATAAGTACGTACAAACTGCTCGTGGGGCATCATGTGGCTGTCTAAGAAGAGGTCCCCAACGGATCCCACCCCCTCTCGCGCCCATCCACTTATTCGGGTCATCGAAATTATCCCACGCCTAGTGGACAGCCCACAGATCGGGATGTTCGGAGCATATGGAAATGGCACTTTTGCTAATTTAGGAGCTTGTTTCTAATAATGTAATGCAACATGCAGCAAATAAGGAGGATCGCGCAGTTTCTGTGCGCCCGGGCATAATTGTGATTGAAGGGTTCCTCGTTTTAAAAAGTCCGGGGATTGTCCTATTTCAAAGAGATTCTTACCCGCCAACCAGTACGCCATCCACTGTAATTGTCCCACTATACAGTACGTCCTGAAATCAGGCGCCCCCATACCCCCCGCAGCACTAGGAAGTTGTAACTTTGCCAACGCCAGTCTGTGTCTGCCCGTCCCCCAAATCAAGGATGTCAACAACGTGTCAAGTGTTCTAAAAATCCAGGCCGGAAGGACTACCGGTAGGTTCACAAAGTAATAGAGGAGGCGGGGCAACATAACCATCTTCGACACCGCCAAGCGGCCTGCCACCGTCAACGGCAACGTATTCCAGAAGGAGATCTGGGAGCGTAATGAATTAATGGTGCGCACCACATTACCATCTATAGTATCGGCGTTAGATCTATATATGTTGATCCCTAAATATTTAATAGTGACGGGTTCGACTCTGAATTGCATCTGACCAAAGTGTAAGACGGGAGAAGTATACGTATTATAAAATGAGAAGGCGACTGATTTAGAGGCGTTTAGACACAAACCAGAGATTTCCCCGAAACTAGAAAATACAGCAGCTATCGTGCGTTTATTTGCATCTAAGTCTCGGAAATATAACATGTCATCAGCGTAGAGTGATACCGAGTGCATCACCCCCCGCAAAGGGATGCCATAAGGGACCATGACCTGGCGCAAATTTTGCGCAAGAGGTTCGAGGGCCAACACAAAGAGCAAAGGGGATAGGGGGCACCCCTGGCGCGTACCCCGGTAAATAGCGTAAGAGGAAGAGATGGTCGTTCCCGTCTTTGCTCGCGCTGTGGGATTAGTATATAATAGTTTAATCCATTTACAATATGATTGAGGGAAGACGAATTTAGCCAATACTGCTAGCATATAGGGCCAGCTTAAAGTGTCGAAGGCTTGTCGCACGTCTAAGGACAAGCACCCAGCAAGAGGCGAAGTTTCTGACGCCGCGTGCATTAGGGCATAAAGACGGCGGATATTCAAAGAAGTGCTGCGTTGAGCTATAAATCCGCATTGATCCGTATGGACCAATTGGGGAAGAAGTGGAAGTAAACGCGATGCTAATACCTTGATGAGTATCTTGTATTCTGTATTAAGAATCGAAAGAGGTCTATAAGATATCAGGTCAGTCGGTTCCTTATCGGGTTTCAGTAGTGACGTGACTATCGCCTCCCTAACGGTGGGGGGCAGAACACAGTCTTCCAACGAGGAAGAGTATAATTGCAACAACCTAGGGAGCAGCTTATCAGTGAAGGTAGAATAAAACTCCACAGGGAGACCGTCGGAGCCAGGCATTTTGTTACGGGCCAATGCCTTCAACGCCACCCGAATCTCTGCTATAGTAATCGGAGCTGCCAGTTCCTCAGCATTCGCATCCGAAACTATGGGGAGTTGGACCGTGGACAGAAAGGAGAGTATAGGAGTCGAGACATCCAAGGGGGGTGCGGTATATAAACGAGCAGAATAGTCCTGAAACGCAGCATTGATCTCACCCTGAGAAGTAGCCAACGTGTTAGGAGTCGTATTTATTGCTAAAATGGGAGTAGGACTCGCCGTGGGGCGTATCAGTCTGGCCAGCAATGTGCCCGCCCTATCCGCCTCTGAATGGGTGCGCAGTGTGTATGCATTAAAATCTATTATGCGTAAACGTTCCAGCAAGTCCGCATAGTGAATCCTGGCGGACTGTAGTGGCTCTACACCGTCAGCGCTCCCCTGAGCCGCTATCTCCAAAGCCTGCAAGTTCCTCTCCAAGTCTGTTAGGTCCCTAATCGTTTCCCTCCGAGATCCTGTCAAAGTCCCCATGGCCACCCCGCGCACCGTCACCTTGAAGGCCTCCCACTCTATAGACCTGGACGAGGCAGTACCCTCATTCTCCACAAAATACCCATCTATAGCCGTAGCCAATGCGGCCCGATACACCTGGTCTTCCAATTGCATCGGCTGCATTCTCCACGTTGGAATAGGAGCAGGGGAACGGCTCCATCTCATCGATAGCTCTATGGAATTATGGTCAGATATAGTCTTACCTAGATACTCACATTGGGAGATGGAAGAGGACAATTCGGGGGAGCATAGAAAGAAATCCAAACGTGTATGTAGTTTGTGTGGGTAAGAGTAGAAGGAATATTCTCTCATATTCACATGTAAAGTCCTCCATACATCCACTAAATTCCAGCCTTGTACCCAACGTGTTAATGCCTCGGCCTGTGCCCTCGCCGTAGTGTTAAGTAAAGGAGGATGGGAACGGTCCAGACATAGATCAAACACCGCGTTTAAATCACCGCCTAACAGCCATGGGAAATGGGACCAATCAGCAAGTGCTCGGGACACTAGTGTTAAAAATGCTTCTTGCTCAATGTTTGGGGCGTACAGGGACCCCAGTACTACTTGTCTACCATTTAACGCTCCCAGTAGTAGGACAAACCGGCCCTGATCATCAATTTTGCTCTCAGTAAGTGAAAAAGGGATCCCCGCCCGGATCCAGATTGCAGCTCCCCTAGAAAAAGCCGAATATGTGGTTGCGTAAAATTGACCCCGCCATCTCCTATGTAGTTTCAGAGTGTCGGAGGGAACCAAGTGTGTCTCCTGAAAGCATATTATCTGTGCTTTACAACGATGTAATTGTGCAGCAATTCTATGCCGTTTAGCAATAGACCCCATACCCCGGACGTTCCATGAGACAAAAGTATAAGAAGTATTAGCAGACATCATCAAAAGGTAGCTAAAAAACCCCCCTGGGTCCCATCCCCGCCCACCGCCCCACACCCACCTACCCACGACCCCCAGACCATGCAGCATAAATACACATAACTCAACAATGTCCCAATACTGGGTCCAACGCCCAAACTTCGTTCGACCAAACCGCAGAAACCAAAGTAACATACTTCACATTCAACCAATGCTAACGCCTATGGGGAAGGCCGCTAACACTATCAGCATCCACACTAAAGCAGTGAATTAATACATGAAAACGCCCAGAACGCGGTCCGGACCAGGGGACCTACTATTCAGTCCCTACCTGCTGCACAACATGCATATGCCAGAACACCCTCCTGGGTAGGTAAATAAGCATAATTAGAACTACAGCATGACGCGCTAAACAGAGAGCCCACAGCAGACCAGGGAAGACATACAAGGCTATGGGTCACACAACTGAGAACCAGCTGAAGCCAAAGGATCATTACTAAGTTGAGTGGTCACAGAAGGAAACAGTGCAACGCTGCCATCAGAATCAGTGTCTGTATTAGCTCCTTCGGACGGACTGGTGCTGATTGACGGGCGGGTGGTACGGAAGGACGAGGCTGTATGGAGCGCCCTTTGCCTGCCCTCCAGCATTTGTTGACGGACCAGGGGACTGGAGGTCGAACTTTGAGTGAGAAGCCCCCTCTTCCGCCTTCGTGGGGGTCGCTGTGTCTTTGGCAGCAAGGAGTCCATGCGCCTCATAGGATGAACAGCGGGGAACGTCTTGTCCAGCCAGTCCCAAGCACTGTCCTGAGTGTCAAAAAACAGGGAGCGTCAATTATAGAGGATTTTTAATTTTGCTGGAAACAAACAATAAGGCAAACGACAGACCCGCTGCCCGGGCCCGCGCCTTCACCTCCATAAAAGAAAACCTCTTGCGCTGGACCGCCAGGGTGTAGTCGGGAAATATTGAGATCTTCGCATTGTCAATCTGCAGCGGTCCATGGTCCCGTGCTGCCTGCAATAGGTGATCCCGATACCGAAAATTCTGAATCCTGGCCAAGATAGGACGCGGGTTGGCACCTGGTGGTGGTCGACGCGTAGGGACACGGTGTGCCCGCTCCACTGTGAAGTGTGCGGACAATCCGATCGGGCCACGCTAGTCTTTAGCCAGTGCTCTATGTACTCCGTGGGTGTGGATCCCTCCGTTCCCTCCGGCAGCCCTACTATCTGGAGGTTATTCCGGCGTGCCTGGCCTTCCGCATCATCGGCCCGGGCCTGGAGGGAGTCGAGCTGGTGGCGCAGATGATTGAGTTGCTCCTCATGTGCTTGCACTTGAGGTACCATGCTTTCCACCTTCTGCTCAGCCGTTTTAACTTTCTCAGCGAGTTTCTTATGATCATCCTTCAACAGATTGAGATCTACTGAGATCATGCCCAGTTGCGCTTCCATCACAGAGCGAGAATCACGGATTTCCTGCAAGATCATGTCAAGTTTATCCACTAGAGCCTTGGTACCAGCATGACCGTCTGCATGATGGGACAGGGTGGAAGAATGTCCTGAAGGCGGAGAAAGAGAACCAGTTCTTCCCGACCTCATAGACGCTCTAGGCTTTCCTTTGCCCATGGTTGGCGGAGTTGCGCAATAGGAATATATGTCCCCGGCCACCGCGTTCTAGTAGTAGAGCCCTGCTGTAGGCAGCGTCAGGGGGGCAGCCGGAGAGGAGCCTAGCCAGGCACCCAACTCCCACCACTGATCAGCAGCTCGACCCTAAGGCAACGCTGGGAGTGTCGGCCCACTCCGTCGCAATTATCACAGGAAGGGGCGCCCAGGCAGGCCAGGGCCGCCGACAGCGGATATAGCAGTGGGCCCTTATAAGGCACTGGACTGTAACCGGAGTGAAGGGTGTCAGGAAATCCACATGCGGCCCTCGCAGCGCAATGCCCCAGCAGTCCACTGTTCAGCCTAGCGCCCCCCCAGCCTCCACATCAAGGCGGACTCCCAGTCGCAACCGGACCTCCGATCCGATGTCAGCCCAGGTACAGCATAGATCCCCACAGGTCCAACCATGGAGCCGCCACCGATATGTGGCGCGAAGGGGCCCCTCTAATGGCAAGGAGCCGCACCGCCCCCGCTATCAGGCTGGGGGGCAGTAGGGACTCGTCAGCCCGTCCCGGTATCCCGGGCACAGCCGGTCAACAATACTGCCTGGGGATCCCAAGGGCCACCAGCTCTGCGGGTCGCAGAGGAGATGAGGGCACTGCACGCAGGCCCCGCGCTCACCAATAGCGTTCACCTCGGTGTCCGGGAGGGATCAGGGAGTCACAAGCAGCATTCCGTCGCCAGTGTCTTTCGCCGACCCACAACCCAGCAGGGCAGCGCCGGTACAACCAGGGTATCGCCACCGAAGCGTGGCGAGAAATAAACCCAGGAGCTGCTGGGGCCTCACCCAAGGCAGCGCCGGTACAGCCAGGGGATCGCCACCGAAGCGTGGCGCGAAATAGTCCCAGGAGCTGCGGGGGTCTCACCCAGGGGAGCCCGCTACGGCGAGCAGCACCGCACCCACACACCGGTGTGCCCCACGTACCTCCCGCAGTTACAGCAGCCCGATACACACCAGTCTGTGCTCCGGCTGGGCCAGGTGGCCGCGACCCCGAGAAGTGGGCGTGCAGGCCCTGGGGCCGGGAGCCAAAGTTCCAGTCGCGGCGGGGAGCCGGCGCCCGCCGCCCAGCCAGCAATCAGGGCAGTCCGAGGCTTCAGTCCCGGTGTAGGCCCCTGGGGAGGCCGGAACGCGCCGCCGCCTGAAAGTCCTCACTGCCGGGGTCCCAGAGCTCTGGATTGCAGCGTCGAGGCAGCCCGCCTGTGCTCCCAGCACTCCGACGCTGGAATTATCTGCTTGCAAGGTAAGGAGTACAGGATAATGTTTCGGATTAGGTGCCCCGGCCCGGAGCTCGTCGCTTAAGCGACCGCCATCTTGGGCTGCAGATCACGCGCCCCCCCAAGAACATTTCTAAAGGAAGGATTAATTATGTATGTTGGCTTTATGTCGTTTTTGGTCTTGCCTAATCAGATAAAGATATTTATATTTTTATAAATAATCTGTGTGGTGTCCATTTGTGGTGTTTCACTGTGTTACTGTGGGTGTTGGTGCAAATACTATACACATTGCCTTGGGGATAAGCCTGTCTGCTCGTGCCAAGCTACCAAGGGGGTGAGCAGGGGTTATGAACAAGTGTGTTTCCCCCTTACCTTGACTAGAAGCAAGGGTCCCTATTTGGTCAAAGGTACCTACCTCTGCCAACTAGAGACCCCCCATTTCTAACAGTGCTCCAGCCGGACACTGACACCTCAGCACTCGACATCCTTCATGGGACAGCTCGCATCTGGCTCCTGGTCGTCCGACGTTTCCTGGACCTCGTGGCTGCAGAGTCAAGCATCCCTTCTTCGCACCTGAAGTACCAGACATCGGTGGGCATTCGTCTACCGAGCCCCTGGTCACCCTGAAGTGACCCAGACTCTGTCCCCTCTGCTTTCAGGTTCCTTCCATCACGAATCCACCCTTGGATTCCTACGGACACTTTCTTGCTTCCCGGCAGCAGCTCTTCTTCGCAGCCCTCCATTGAGAACGACGGCGTTTCCGACACCACTCCAGACCTATGCACCCGGCTCCTCTGGGATAGGTAACTTGGGTACTACGGTATCCACGGGTGGGGTGGCTCTCCAACCTTTTAAGTTCCAAAGGGTTTCCTCGAAGTCCACCGAGAAGGGTCCTTAAACTTTAAAATTGTAACCGTGACTTCCCCATAGAATTGTACAGAGCCCGCGGTCGTGTTAATACACTGCACCCGTCCTCTGTGGGTCCCTTTCTACTCACCTTGGGCGGTTCCTTGGGGTCCCAGCGATTATACGTGTTCTATACACTGTCTCGACTCCAGTCGTGGTTCTTATACCACTATTTTAGTATATGGTTTGGTTTCCCCCGGGAGCCCAACAACTGTTTCTTTGCTAAAGTATTGTGTGCTTTGTGTTGTATCCTCGTGTAGAGTATACTAGAGAGTGTTATATAAATAAATACATATTTTTATAACTACTGCGTGGTTCTCCTTTCATTTAGTTAATACTAAAGGTGATATTCTGGTAAAACAAGCTGCTTTACATTCCTTCAAGATTAATCCTGAAGGCTGCTCTCCACAGCTACCACTAGGATAGCTTTCTAAAGGTTATCTTTGACCTCATACATCATAAGGGTCGTTTGGACTGGTGCAAGGTGCCCACATTAATTAGTGGACAGCATATACCAGGCCAACTTCTCACAGGAATTATATAGCTTTTCTAAGCGCAGCACTAACTTAGAGACGTACATGGAGTAAAATTCTATCAGGAGCACGCCACTGACGGTGGTTTGTTCCTGGTGAATTCCCTTATGGCCCCACGTATTTCTCCCAATGATCTAGGCGCACCTAAGGTTTCCCTCTCATCTGGCGACACTCAGGGTAGTGTTGCCCGCCGTAAGAATGTAGCAATAGCCACAGGGTCCAGGGAAGGCAGGGCTGTATATAGAAGAGCATAGAAATCAGGGAACGCCCAGTTAATAGCCTGCTGGGTATCGAGCAAGCCATGAAACGGTTATGTATGGATAAAATGGGTGCGACGTTAGATTGAATTAAACAAGCCTGGAATGGCCCGACTTGTCCGCCTCCATGTGTACTTTCCAGGCGTAGTCAGAGGCGGAGGCGCCCCAACAACTCGGCATAAACAATATGAGCCTCCTGCAGCACCCCGCAGCTTCAGTGTCGGTGAGCGCCTTCATTTCCAGGGGGCCCAACCTGCTCTCCAGTTGTGTAATCTTCCCCACAACCTCTTACCTAGCTCCCACCACCGCACTAATGGAAAACTAAACGAACTACGACCTTAAAGGCATCCCACTTCACTAACGGAGAAGAGGCCATATCATCGTTCTTGGTAATATGGAGGTGAATGGTAGTGGCTAGTGTCTCCCTAAAAATTACATCCTACAGGAGGGTCAGTTGCAGACGCCAGTTGAGTATCGGGGTCAGCACGCGCACCCAAGATAACATCATTTGCAATCTGAAATAGTCTTCCCTAAGTGTATGGCATGTGTAATATTAGGCAGTAATGTAGTGGTACAGAGGAACCTGTCGAGGTGAGAATGCAATGCTTGGGAGTATGAGTAGACAGTGTATTCCCGCATTGTAACATTCCGACTGCACCGGACGTCTGAAAAGCTCCAGCCTTCCATCCATTGGTTCAGGACCTTCGACTGACTAATCAATGCAGTGCCGGGCATTAGAGGATGCAATCTATCGAAGGTAGTATCCAGCACCGCATGAAAGTCTCTATTCAGCACCCAGGGATACGCTGCCCACTCTGCCAGTATGGAGGAAAGATGTGAGAGGAAGACATCTTCTTCCGTATTGGGTGCATATATGCACCCCAAACAGATTGGAGTTCCATCTAGTGTACCCCTGAGTAAAACATAGCGCCCCAGCGCATCTATCCTAATATCAAGCACTGCAAATAGGACCATGGCTCTGAGCCAAATTGCTGCACATATTCTGGGCCTCAGGGGAGGAAAGGTGGGTCTCCTGTAGAAATGTGATGAGGGTACGATGCCTATTACGTTGTGCCAAAAACCTGTGCCTCTTATATACAGGCCCCACACATCCCAAGTGACAATGTTATTGGCATTTGTAATGCTACAGATAGTTCTACATTGTGAGATCGTGTGTTGACCATTGACTCCATTTTACTAGAACTACATTTTGTGAGCACAGTTTCATCTTGTATCTGTCTGACCCTGCCTTTTAGCTGCAACTGCAGGCAGGCTCAGGTTACTTGCGCACACAGACTGTTTATATTTCTCACTTCACCAAGCGAGAGAGATAAGCTGCGGTGTGGGATGCGTACAGTGACCAAGGATGAGCATGTAAAGAATTCTGCATCAGCTCTCATCGGAGCCTGGTCAGCTCCGTTGAATGACCTCAGCAGCTACAATGTAGATGAAGGGAGGGGAGCTTCCAAAAGTCTCTCTCAGTGTTAGTAAAGAGCATAAAGACGGAGACCTCTTGGCGCTTTGACTGGAGCTCTCCTGGGAGCAGACGTGCTGCCCAGGGCTTTTGTGCCCGGTTGAGACCTTCTGCATGAGACTGTCAACGGGTTCCCCAGTCGTGTTGGCAAGGATAATGCTAAACAAAGCCAGTGAAGTATTCCAAGTTCTAATTACTCATTCTTGTGTTCATGCAGTTATCTTTCTATGCATTTATTCTTGTGTATATACATTCACTATATGCATTTATTTTACATGTGCATTATTGCCATTTGATATATGGGAACTTGCTGCGATAAATATTTCCCTTTACTTGGCAAATGAATGTTGAGCTTTGTTTATGTTGTATTTTGGTATTCTAAAGTGTGTAGAGTCCTATTTTGAAGAGTGTTCACATTGTGTCCTGGTATTTTGAAGTCTTGCTCAGGTGTTCTGAAGAAAAAGCAAGACAATATTCAAGATCTTAGCCATTGGTAACATCAATGCAGTGCTTCGAATTCCACCCCAGCACCCCACCCATCCCCAAAGTAACAGATCTTGTCTCCTCCAAGTGGTGCAATAGGTGACAAAATGGCAAACTACAAACACCCAAACCAAAATACCCAGCTCAGCTTGTAGCAACCACTAGACCCAACATTAGAACCAGCGTTAACATATCAACTTTGGAAAAACGTTTGCCTTCGCAAAGGGGATGCAATCGGTTATGCCATTTAGATGAAACCAGAAAAGGGGGTGGAGTGATACCCACCAAGAGAAGTAACCCGGACCCTAGCCCTGGTTGTGAAGCAAAGGAGCATATCTTAGGAACAGCAACCACTGTCATGCATATAGAGGTCATATATTATCAGAATCCAGGCCATACGCCGGCCGCTCATTAAAGACACATTGTATATGCAGGAAATTCATAGCCGTTCACAGATTGCCAATTGATAGTCCAGGGCCCACCAGTATAGTCCATACCTAAAAAGAAAGAATACAAGGCACACCATATGCCCTATTCACACCTATTATCCCAACAAGTCATGAGTCACCTGCGGGGTGATTGATGGAAAAAGGGCAATGCTGACTGCAGAATTTGAGTCCGAGATACTGCCCTGCCACGAACTGGAGCTGATGTGGGTATTATTAAGTCTCAGAGAAGTTGCAGAGGTAATCGCCGCCAGCTGTCCCTTCCGGGCCTGTTGTGGGGAAGTAGCTGTCCTTGGACCGCTCCGAGGAGGAGGACAACGTTTCCTCCGTCGAATACGCTGAGGCGTCTCAGATTGGGATGTGCGCTGGCCCTACAAGTCCACAAAATGCAGTTCCAGCCAGTCCCAAGCTCCTTCCGGTGTTTCAAAAAAGAGTGCGTGCCTCATGAATCACCTTCAGCCTGGCGGGGAACAGCAAGGAATACTGAAGACCCATAGAACCCAGCTGTTTATTAACCTCCTGGAACGAAGACCGCCTCTGCTGGACAGCCAATGTGTCATCTGGAAATAAGGAGACCCTAACATTTACTACAAGAATGGGTGCCTTTTCACGGGCAGCGTCCAACAGTGTGTCCCGATCCCTATAGTTAAGGATATTAGCCACTATGGGCCTGAGGGGTGCTCCAGGGATGGGCCGCTTTGTGGGGACCCGGTGCGCTCTCGCCACTATAAACATCTCGGACAATCCAGATGGGACCAACACTGTGCGGATCCAATCCTCGACAAATTGGATGGCGTTGGGGCTTTCAACACCCTCCGGTGACCCCACTACTTGAATGTTATTCCCACATGCCTTCCCTTCCGCATCATCTACGCTGTCTTGGAGCCGATCTATTTGTTGGTGCAGGTGAGTAAGCTGTGTGGAATGGTCTGCCGGATATGGAGTTAGGGCCGAGAGGGTCATCTAGTTTATTTTGACTATCAGACAATTTATGCTGGTCGTCTTTGAGAATGTTGAGATTGTCCGTTGTGATTGCTCCCAGGCACCGCTCAATTGCCACTCATGATTCACATATCTCCTGGAGGATGATATCCTGCTTGTCTGCATGGGTGGACAGGATGGTGGGGGGACAATATCTTCGTGTGTCTGTGTGGCCGAGCTCTGAGGGCATAGATCTAGAGCACGAGTGCGGGCCGGTGTATCAGGCTTGTGTCTAGTGCGACGATTGGCTGGCAACAATGTCCAGGGGAGCAGCTGATCTATGCCCAGACTGGGGACTGGTTCCACCTGTTGCAGCTCTTAATGGACCTAACAGTTAAGAACGAGGCAGGTGGAAGGGCTTCACACTTCGGGTCACTGCTGGTGTCAACACTCTACTGCAGGCGCTGGCATTTTTTAATTTTGTATTTTTTAAGAGTTTTATATAGCGCGAACTAGACCCCAGACATCGGGTATCAGAGCACTTTACATGAGCACCAGTTTCGTTAAAGAAGGACACATTCATTTTGTTAGGCACGGGAGATTAAGTGATTTGCCCAGAATCACAGGATGTTGGGCGTCGTTGTTGAAACTCGAACCCGGTTCCCCAGCTTCGAGGTCGACCGCTCTAGCCGTAAGGCTACATCCTCTCCCCATTCATCAGGCCGTCCTCCACAGGGCCATCCCCCTCAGGAGCACAGTGCGCGGAGATACTGTGGACCCCAGGCCGCGGCAGTCACTCCGATACACAACCAAGGGCAGGGGGAGCAAAGGTCCAGTCCCAGGGCTCAATAGAGTACAACTGCGCTCCAAATGTCAGTGCCGGGATCACAATGTCAGAAGCAGCCCCCCCCTAACCAAGCACAGGGCTCAGCATTCACGGGGACAGAGAGGGGGGGGTCCACAGTCTTACATATAGGGTGCAGCAGTGGCTTAGTCTAGGAGCCACTGACCTTGAAGGCCGGAACCATCAGCCAGAAGAAGACGGAGGTTGTATAGCAGGCGTTCAGATGTATGCTTTGGCGATGAGAGGAGGCCGGGCCTCTGGGGTGAGAAAAGTCAGCAATAACTGTTGCGCCGCCAACCAGGCCGGCCAAGCTCACCATCCGGCAGGGACCACGTTCAGGTCCATCAAAGCTGCTCCTCGCAGCTCAATGTGGTGAAGGGCGAAGAGAGAGGAGCAGCGGCCGCGTCCCCGACAGCAGGCAGCACACCACGGTCCCCATCCACCGGCAATGCCTATTCAGTCTCTCGCTGGCCCAAGAGCACAGTAGGGCCTGCCGTCGCCTATAAGGTGGTGGTTGCTATTACAATGTAGAGGAGAAAGGGGGGGGGGGGGTCTTAACAGAAGTCAGAACAGTGCGCAGTGTCAGGCGCACCCCCGCCATTGGCAGCTGGCAGAAATCACTGGGTGGGTCCCACAATGCGATCGGTGCGGCGGGACCAGCAACCGCAGCCACACTTCTGCAGGGCAGGCCCTCGTCCATGCCTCCTCTCACCTCCACTGGTCACAGCCTGCCTCACAGGCCTTTGTCCCCGTCAGGCCCGCTATCTCAGCAGCACCGTAGCTCCAGCCAGCTCTCAAACAGCACACTCAGCCCTCTGGCCAGGAGGACCGGGGCCTCAAGCGAAACCAGGCTGCATCCACAGCATGAAGCGCCGGAGCAGCTTACAGCGTGCCGCAGGCCGCCATACAATTTTAAAATTGCTCTCTGGGTTCAGCACGTTTTTTAAACCAACACAAATGCCATTAATCTTTTTTACAAGGTTTGCAAAGATCCTTCTTCCCTTCACCCAGTCGTTCCCTTCTTACATTATGTGTCAGTACATTTCCCTTTCCTTTATTTAAAAAAAAATTATGTCACAGGACTTAACTCCAAACCCTATGCCACCTGAACTCCATTCCCTCATTTAAATTTAATTTTTTTCCATTCAGTTTTTTTTTTCCCATTGCAGTTATTTTTATCTTTTAATGTGAATAGTAAAAATAAAACAAAATTCATTCAAAAGAAGGTCACCATGGACGCTCAGACATATGTAGTTGCTATCTTTTATTTAATTTCATGGTTAGAAATTCCGTCCTGCGTATTTGCAGCATTCATCTACAATAAAAAACAAAACTATTGGCCAAGACAATACGTTTTACAGCACAGTCTTACTGGCTTTGCCAATGATTGATTTAACTGTTCTTGATTTTTTCATTATTTTCAACTAAGCTGTATTTTTTATTTTATTAAATGAGTTCTGGATGATTTAGGTTCTCAATAATGTGTTTCTACTATTTTGGTATGCCATGAACTTGCATACTGCAATAGAAGGATATAAGAGTTTATTCCAATCCTAGGCTCGCTTTAGAATTACTGAACTATAGACATGTAGGTTTAACTTGTGTGGTTTACAAGTAGCCCCTAAGAAACTCAGTTGTGATAACTCCGAGACACTGATCCCAAAAAAGTCAACCCAACTGTGATTTTGAAGAAGTACATCAGTCACAGAACAAACCTACAGGGGAGTATAAGGTGAACACTCAAAAGGGCTTAGGATCCAGCAACGGACCTGTACTAATACAGGTAGAATATTTCTAGCAAAGTGACCAAGGTGCAATTTACATAAAATCCAAAAGACTACTGTGGTCCCAGAAATTCAGTTGTCACACTACTGATGCAAAAGGTCCTGCAAGTTAAAATGGAAATGATAAGCAAGGGGCATGGGGAAATTTCAGTCCAACAGGCTCTGTTGCAAATCTAGTATCCAGTTAAGATCAGACATAGTAGTGAGAAACGAAGCACTAAAAATAATTTAAGACCTGACAACACAATTGTCGGTCTGCCTTTGTACGGTCAACACAAATGTGAGATGTCAAGAAGGGAGTGGTTAAACAAGCCATCAACAAGTCTGCTGGTCTAACCATCTGAGATTTGTGGTATGGAAACTGAATTTACAGGATTGACGTTGTTACCTTGCTTAGTAACCTGACAATAATTATGCAGAACTTGAATGGGATACACAGTTACTGACCAAATAATTTAACATATTTCAGGCCCCTGTGCATAAGGAAAGTGATAATGAAAAGCTGTCAGGGGGAACTTGGCAGCAGCAGATGCCGAAGTGGCGCTAGAAATTTACAGGGCAACACAGGAATCTCTGATGCCCCTAGCTGGAGAATGTTTGCTCTGACCACTAGTGCATATACTTTTGTAAAATGGCACGTCACCTACTGAAGCTAGAGTAGGATGAAGGAAGCACTGCAGGGATTGGGATGGAGGAAGAAAAACCTGCAATAGTCGGGCCTACTGAGGCTATGTGTCTGGAGCACAGAAAAGAAATCACAATTGGAAAGGAGAGAGGGAAATCAAAGTAGCCAAGTCTTAGGGAAGGAAGCCTGTGAAAGGACAGGGAGCACAAAAAGTGATCATTGGGGGTAGACCATGGGCCAGGAAGGAGATTCAGAGAGTCTCCTAGGGGTCTTAATCATGTGATCCTTCCAGGCCATTTGTAGAAGGCTGGTTTAGTATATGGTGCACATCTATTTAAGTGAAGCACCCTGCACTAATCCCGACAACCCTTATGGTGATTTTAGTGGTCTTAGACAGCCATAAAAAGCTCTTCAAGTGTTAGCTGTGGAGAGCAGCCTTCAGGCTTAGACCAGAAGGAGTGTAAAGCAGCTTGTTTTACCAGTATTAATCATATAGTGTAGGTTAAGTGAAAAAGAACCGCACAATGTAGTTCTAAAAATATGTATTTATTATAAACACTCACTAACACATTGCGATACCTCCTACCCAGAGATATAATCACAATACACACAATAGAACCGGTAAGTAGCACAAATACACAGGGGGGACCAAACCATATACTAAGAAAGTAAAATGCAAACCACAACCAAAGTCGAGACTGGACCAAGAATACTTAGAAGAGCTGGGGACCCAAGGAACCACCAAGGTAAGTACCCAGGAACCCCACGGAGGCTGTGTTCAGAGTGAAAACACGACCGCATGCTCAATACAAGTCAATAGGGAAGTCGCGGTTACAGTTTTGAAGAAGGACCCTTCCCAGAGGATCCTGAAGAAACCCCGTGGAAGATGGAAGGTTGGAGTGTCACCCCACCCGTGGATACCCCAGGAATTAGGATACCTACACCAGGGAAGCCGGGTGTATATGTGCTTAGTGACGTCGGAAACAGCCGTAGACCACAATGGAGGACTTTGGAGAAGATGTCGCTGGTAAAGAAGGTGAAAGAGTCCGGTGGAATCCAAGGATGGATTCTTGAAGAGGAGTACCTGCAAGCAGAGGGGACAGAGTCTATGCCACTCGGGAGTGACCAGGAGGCACGGAAGACCAATGACCACCGATGAACAAAGATGCAGGAGAGTTGACGGTGACCTTGTTGCTGCAGCCGTTAGGACCAGGCGACGCTGTGGAAGACCAGGAGCCGTTCACAAGCTATCCCACGTCGGAAGTCGAGGGCCAGGGGGTCGGTGTCTCGCAGGAGCACCAACAAGCCTTGGCAGCAACAACAGACAAGGAAAACGAAGAAGGTGCAGTGTCGGGACCAGCAAGGTCCAAGGGACTCACCAAACACAGGAGAGTCAGAGTAGGCCGGAGCAAGCAGGGGAGCCCACTGGAGCCACAGAAGACTCAAGAGGACCCACAGGCCGGAGACATGAGTCGCAAGAGGACCTTGAGCAGCTCACCAAGAATGCAGGCCCCCGGTGCAGAGGATGCGTTGAGGATGATGAACTTGGGAGCAGGAGACGCTGGAGGATGGAGCTTCTTGGAGCCGGACGATCTCTGGAGAAGAGAGTCAACAAGCCTTGGCAACGGCAAGTCGACACAGTGCACATGGGTACTGCTCTAGCGGTTCCGACGAGGGATACTGGCTTCAAACTTGCTGAGACAGTGCAGGCCTCGAGGGAGTTGCAGAACCACCACCTGTGTTGCTGAGCCTTTAGAAGTCCGTGGAATGTCAGGAGCAGCAGACCGGTCAACTTCGTTGCGGTGCCTGCAGATGCAGGGGAGTGACTCCTTCACTCCAAGGGAGATTCCTTCGGGTGTCTTTGATGCCCACAGGCCTGGAAGAGAACCTGGATGGAGCTCAGGCACAGACGACGCAGAAGACTAGCAGGACGACGAGACCAGGAGCAGTAGCAGTCTTCCAGATGCAGTCTCGGTTCCCAAAGCGAAGTCCAACAAAGTCCAAAGAGCCCAGATGGTTGAAGATGAAGTGGTTTCGGATCTGAATCTTGTTCCAAGATGAATCTGAAGAGCCACCCACAGATAAGCCCTTAAGTACCCTAGGGAAAGGGTTGGGACGATTCAAGGGTCCCTTCCAGAGGAGGGGCTGGACAGAGGGGATGATACTCCCATGTCCTTTGTCCAGTTTCGCACCAGAGCGGGAGCCAACGGCTCCCTGAACTGGTTCCAACTGGAGTATGCAAGGAGGGCACCAAATGTGCCCTTAAAAGCAGTCTGGTGGTGCTGGCAAGCGCCCCCACCCCAGCCCAATACACTAAGTTTTGTCCGGGAGGTGGTTACACCTCCTTGTGACAGAAAACCTATTGTTCTGCCTTCCCCTGCTCGAGCCTGGCTCAGCAGCAGGAGGGCAGACTCGTGTCTGTGGTCGGCAGCAGCACCAGCTTGCTGTTAGACCCTGAAAGGCTGGTACCATGAATCCAGGGGGGGCTCCCTCATGGGATCCTACATCCAACACTGGAATTGGTGTGGGGGTAGGATTCCAACATGTTTGATACATGACCAGTTTTGGTGCAGCCGAAATATAGTTAGACATCTCGTAATCGACTTTATGTCCACTATATGTATAAAATGGCTGACCACTCTTACAAAGCCGGGAGAATCGACTACTGGGTTTGTAGGGTGTCCTGCTCATGCAGGGCACCCTCACACTTATAACCAAGCACCCTGCGTTCAGTATGAAAGGCCTACCTTAGGGGTGACTTATATCTGAGGTCACTGCACTTAAAAACTATAAGGAAATTATATTATCTGTTGTGAGTGCTGCTAGCACCAGCTCACACAGGCTGCAATGGCAGGCCTGTAGTCACAGTTTGAGTGGTCTCTCATGGGTGGCATAATACATGCTGCAGCCCATGGGAGACCCCTGGTGTACCTATGCCCTGGGTACCTCAGTACCATATACAAGGGACTTAGAAGAGTACACGCCAATTTGGAAGGTACCAAAGTACTTACCATAGTCCAATTTAGGGAGAGAGCACAGTGACTGGGGTCCTGATTAGCAGGATCCCAGTCAGGCTAGTCAGAAAAAGAGAGTGACACCAGTAAAAAGTGGGGGTGACCATGAAAGCAGATCCTACTTTCCTACACCAGTGAAAAGCAGGTGAATGGTCAAAGGTGGGGCATCAAGTTCAAGTATGGAAAGGAAGGAGTACGCATGCAAAGCGCGAGGAAACCAGACTCTGAATGCAAAGAAAGGGAATCACAGAAGGCAGGGTAGGGAGGGAAAACCACAAGGGTCATTCACAAAGGTAGACATAGGGAGCAAAGGAAAATACTGGTTGCCCAGGAGACTAAGAAACCAGAGTAGCCATGTCACAGATGGAATGCACGTGTATTAGTAACAGAAGAGGGCATAATTGACTAACAGGTACTACAAAGCAAAGGCAATACTTTCTCTTATGTTCACCTCTACTTCCTCGCCAAACTCTTTGGAGACAATTCAACAGCAGAGAGCACTGGAATACGGATGACCATAGTTCTTGTAAAACTGATCCAGAAGAGTGTGACTTTGCAATTAGTGAGACTTACAACTCCTATATGAGGAGGGAACGTTGGCGTCCACATTAGTTTTCTGGTTAACCAAGCAAACTACCTTAATCAGGTTTAACTGTATATTGGCCCTCGATTAACAATAATCCTGTTCTTGCATGTGAGACACATGATGCACGCTTGTGGTGACCCCATCCTGGCATGAAACAACCCTACATTTCTTCTCAGTTAGAAGCTGGAAGAACAAACAACAACTGCCTCCAGCAACTGGCATATCAAAGAGCTATTTATGTTGAAACTTCCAACTATAAATGGAATCTGTTTCGAGAAATGATATACCATTTTGCCGGTATGATGCTAAATGATAAATCACAGAATGTAAAAAGAGAGCCACCAAAAGTTATTTTTATTGCTGCCTCTTGCTCACTGACTGCATGGGGTTGCAGTCCTTTTATTTATTTGTAGTCTGAAAGTGCCGGGCTCCATCCCCGATTGCAGGCCATCGAATGTTTTCATTATTTTGTGTGTTTGTTCTTATTTCTCACTTTTCTCTTAGTTTGGTCTTGTTTTCTAATACTAGCACCCGCAGGGTAGTCTGCTGGGTGTTAGAAGATTGGCTTGGCTCCAAGTTTATTTTTATTTTCCCACCTGGTTTCATATATCTTTAATCAGCAATGGAGTCATAAAAGCATGTGTTAAAATCAGTGTACAAATACATAAAACAATAAAATATTGATGTTGTAAAAATAGATAAAATTGTATAATTCATTCTGTTGCATACAGTAAACAAAATCAGAGAGGTAGGCCATGTAAAGTGTAGTGCCCCTCTACATGGGTGGCTACCCACATCACCTGCCCCTCATAAATCCTAGCGATACAAAAGGGGATGATGGACGGAACGTTTGAGCCAATCAAACACTCACCCCCAGTCAACTGATCTGGGTTTAATCCATCATCATTCTTTAGCTCACTCCACCACCCCAGTTCAGACATGGCCATATGCAAATCAGTCTGACCCTGTGCCTCATGGGAACAGTCCAGCCCGAACTGCCAAGCCATGTCTTCCCTGGACCGGAAACAAGCATCCTAGGACCGGTTTCTGGCATTTCAGCCGTCATCAGCCAGGCTTGCTTGAATCCAGTGGCAAAGTGAGCAAGGGACCCACGTCTGGGCATACCCCCGCCAACTTAGGGCGACCAAAGCGATACAAAAGGGATGATGGACGGAACGCTTGAGCCAATCAAACACTCACCCCCAGTCAACTGATCTGGGTTTAATCCATCATCATTCTTTAGCTCACTCCACCACCCCAGTTCAGACATGGCCATATGCAAATCAGTCTGACCCTGTGCCTCATGGGAACAGTCCAGCCCGAACTGCCAAGCCATGTCTTCCCTGGACCGGAAACAAGCATCCTCGGACCGGTTTCTGGCATTTCAGCCGTCATCAGCCAGGCTTGCTTGAATCCAGTGGCAAAGTGAGCAAGGGACCCACGTCTGGGCATACCCCCGCCAACTTAGGGCGACCAAAGCGATAAATCACTGAATCGGTAATACATAAAATTGTAAAATCCATTAATCTAAAGGAGAGAACATATCATGTGGCTATAAACAAGGGGAAATAAAGGGCAATCCTTCAACAGGCTGACCTGATTTTCCTGAGCCTCCACATACAGAACAGAAAACGTGAGGCAGCAAAAACAGTAACTTGTCTGGTTTAGCTTCTCAGATCCTAATTGACGCTCTACGCTCCCGGCTTCGCAGATTACGACAAAATGGAAGAATCCATTTCCTGCAGTACCCATAGTAAATTGGACAAAAAAAAAATACATGTTCGATGGTTTTAGTCAACTGGGTACAAAAAAGACAAACCATCAGACTCCTTAGGGGCAGGCAGCCATTTGACCGTAACTGAATAAAGTGACAAAGTCTCTACCCGAAATTTCATATATAGTGATTTAGATTAAGGGGCTCAATCTTGTCCAAATAACCTTTGGTGAAATTATCAACTTTGAACTCAAGAAAAGAAACTGAGAGGGTACACACCCTAGCATGCCCTAGAGTCGAGACATCAATCGGACTCCAATATTTGCCCTTTAGCGTTCCCTTCGAAAACCCAGGGGTTTCAGCTGGGGTAGACCAAAGGGTGCCACATTCAATCTCGGAGAGGCGATTCTTTACAAACCTGAACCAGGGGATCTTAAAAACCGCTGGGAGCCCCAATAGATCCTCCAGACCCTACGGTATGGCAAAAGCTCCGGGGTCACCCAAAGTCCACACCAATACAGTAGGGGTCTTAGACCCACTTTGCCAGCAAAAGATCTGAGGCCAAGATCAAGCTTTACAGGAATAAGTGGGGTGCTAACAGTGAGATTAGTTAGTAAGGAGTCGCATGAAGCGATTTTCAACTATCTTCAGGCCTCTTACATCATTATGGCCCCAAATTTTCCTGCCGTAGAGGGTCACCCCCAGGGCTTGGAGATTATACAGTTGAAGGGCTGTGGCTATTGGGCTGAATATGGAGCCTCGCTGTGCCCTCACAATGCCCCCTGCATATTGTTGTAGTTTGAGTCTGCTTTTCTGAATGTGAGGTAACCAATCAAACTGCTCGGTGAGCGTGACCACTAGACTATCAAATACATGTACTCTCTCCAATGGGACTCCGTTGAGAGCCAGATTGGATTGAGATGACGGGCATGGACTGAATACCATATACTTTGTTTTACCAATGTTGATCTCCAGGCCCCTCTGCTTGCAGAAGATCCCAAATTGGTCCAGAAGCACCCTTGCCTCATGCCATGATTAACTGGGACAGGGGCTGTCAGTTCATTCTGGGGCCCATATCAAACCTGATCGAAGGTATTAGTATGGAACCGAATTATGATATCCAGGAGGTATTTTGGAGCCCCTATTTCCGCCAGCACCTTCTACAAACATTCCATTGGTACAAGATCGAAAGTGGACTGTAGATCCACAAAGATTACATATAAGCGACAACCCCACAGCCGAACGTATTTCGAATAAAGCATTTAGAGTCGAAACACCTGGTCAATGGTGCTAATACCATCTCTAAAACCTGCTTGTAATGGAGACAACATACCCACATCCTCTAGCCAAACGAGCGGCCTATCTAGTAAGACCCGGCTGAACAATATTTGTCAACTATCAATAAGGCTAATGGGCCTGTAACTGCATGGAAGAGACCTACAATCCTTTTTAAAGATCAAAATAATCTCTGCCACAGTCCATGTTGGAGTTATAGGAGCCCCTCATTATGGCATTAAAAAACTGTGCAAAAGTAGGGTACCAGATATCCCTTTCAGCCTTAAAGAGATCCCCAGGGACCTTATCAAGCCCAGGTGCTATATTAGGGGTAACCCAATCTAAAGCTTTATTGACTTCATCAATAGAAATGCTGCTGGGTTGTTAGACTTCGGATCCAGATTGAGAGGTTACTGGGGAAGCAATGCCAACAAAGCAGTCTTCTGCTGCAACCACCTGGTTTCACTTGTTGCTCATCTCTTTGGGATGGTGCCTTATTTTAACGAGCCGAGCAAATGTCCACAGCAAGCCCATCTGCACCCGTGCGGCCAAGATAGCGCTTTGTGCCACAGACCCAGATTTATTCTCAAAGCGTTCAGCTAATTATCTTACATACTCTGCACAAGATTTTCCCGTACTCAACCCTACCGGCAAGGCATCCTTTTCAGTGGCGGCTGGCATGGATCGGGGTGGTGGGGAAGGGGGGGGGTGGAAATGCAGGGGGGGTGACAGGGTGGGTGGGGGAGTAAATAAGATCAAATACACTTACCTCTTCGGCTGGCCGCGTCTCTGCTCCTCTTCCCTTCCGGCGAGTCCGGAACGGAACCAGGAAACAAAGAGGCTTCCTTTAAGCCAATCACAACGCTGCTAATGCAGCGCTGTGATTGGTCTGAGCACCGTGGTTTGGCGCTCTGATGGGCAGTGGGAGCCTGTGCATGTTCCTCACCAGGCTGTGCATTACAGCCTGGTGGGGATCATGCAAAGTGTGCATAACTGTATGGGCGGCCCAAGACGACCGGCCAAACAGTCATGCACACTTAAGTGCTCTCACCACTCCTCCCACTGCTCTATGAGCAGCCTAGCCCTGCCCGCCCCACAAAACTGCCTCAGCAGGGAAAAATAAAATGATAACAGCATGTTATCATTTTATTTCTCCACTTTTGCACTGCTGAAAGCAGTGGGGCGATGCTCTTCCACCTTAGCGGTGGAGCCGCCACTGCTCCTATTTCAAACGTGATTTCCTGCCAAGGCTTTTTTTTTTTTACTTGTTTTTTTACTTGTTAACCATGTAAATATACTCTCATAAAGTTTACTTATCTGCCATCATTCATTTCATGTCTGTGCTCCGCACTCACATAATAAATGCTTTCTCACAATGTTAGGTCCATCCCTAAACACCATCTTATTCGGAAGTTCTTACAACCTCATAACCCATAGGCTCTCTCTCTTGGAAATAGCTTCAAACCGCTGACAATCCGGATATCACACTGGCCTTACCCTCCAGTTTCTCGATGGCACAACTTGACAACCGCAATATAAGTGGAGGAGGAGTAGCAGTAATCTCTTCTAGTTTTTCATGCAATGTTATTGCTGCACCTTCTCTAGACAATGCTAACGTTCGTTTTTTGAAATTTCAAATTGAATCTTCATCTACACTTACCAGCATCCTCATTTACAGAACATCCCCCGGACATGATGGAAAATATCAATACTGTGGCTTCTGACTGACAATTGGATTAAATTCGCAGTTAACTCAATTGTCCTTATAAAAAGCCTTACTAGGCATTGCACGTTACCCTCTGCACAATGGTTCACTAATGAGCTGTATGGTACGAAATCCTGTTGTAAACAATTGGAGCGCAAGACACGTGCCAGTTATTATACCAATAAAAAAGCTTGGTATCAACTCACTATCAAGGAATATCATAGGTAGATATGTCGTACCCGTTGATTTTTCATATCCACAATACCCTCTCAGCAAGTATTTCTTCTAGAGAAATGTTCAGAATCATTATGTTTCTCCTTCTCCATGCACACTCTGCACCTGAAACTCAGGCCTTCTGTGAAAACGTATCTGCATTTTTTTTTCTAGATAAAATAAATAACTTCAAATCCAAATTTGCAATTAATATTATGAACTGTTGGGGCCAAATCTTTTAACAGCAGAAACAACTCCTCTCCTGCAAAATTTCAGACGGGCCCTACTGACAAAGTCAAAACTATCTTTATTGTTTCTATATTCGGTGTTCCAAATGACCAATGTGGTCCAAGATTTTTGGAGCAGGTAGTTTCTATTATCATCCTCCACTTCATTGCACTATGCAATATTTCCATTGCTACGACAGTCCCATATAGATGGAAGCATGCGCATGTCATTCCGTTATTAAAAAATACCTCAGCAAACCCCCCCACCCCGAATCTCTGCCAACTATCGCCCAATTTGCGCTGAAATGGCTGGTCTCATTCTTATCTCCAAGATTACAGGCTCTCTGTTCTGCTTCTTGCAAATCTTCGTCCTCTCCTTTAGATAAGGAAGTGCCTCAGGGTTCCTCCCAGACTCCTACGTTATTTTTTAGATGACACCTTTAACCGATTTAGTTCGCTCTTTCAGCTTTGATATCCTCACTGAGTTGATACACACAAACTGTCATCTCCATTTCTAAAAATTGTGAGACCACTGAATTTAAATTCCAAGATTCAGTGCCTGCAATCTCCAGTTGGATGGTCTTGAGCAGTTTGTGGCTTAACAAACAGGCTGCAGATACATATCCTGGTCAAATTCAATCACCCATGGAACAATAACTGGTGGCACTCCAATCTTAGCTCTGCTGGACCCGGTCCAAACCCAAATAACAATTTTATTTGGCTAAACAACAGCATAAACGCACAACATTTACCCAAATACTTTATCCCCATTGCTTAAAACATCTGATTAACTGATTAGCTAAAACAGACATTATAAAACAACGTCCTACATCTATTTACAATGCTCATACTATTAAATGTTTAACAACATTTCCTTATTTTGAGGACACTTTGGATAAAATAAATTACAGCCAGGCTACGCATTTCAGAAGCAAGTTGTTGTAAAGCCGACAGTGCCTAACCTGCCAATCTTTAATTTAAAACCCGCAGTAGTGGCAATAGATAACATTTTCTAGGATCTGAATAAAATTTGCAAAAGAGGGTAAAGTGCAATGTGCTCTGACGAGATTGATTATCACAAGGACATACAGTAAGATTTTCAGACCAATTCCCACAATATGGGCACATTACCGAAAAGTGCACAATATTCAATCTAAAATGCGTTAGGTAAAATCCATGCTGTGGATTTGGTACCAGAGGTAGGGTTCCGGATCTTCTGCCATCAGTAAATCTATAAGGGATGCACTATAGGTTTGCTTATTTCAATCCTTAGTCTAGCATCTTCAAGGTATGTTGTGTACAATTGTTTCATATTGTACTTATATGATACCCTCAACATTTTCAGATTGTTAAAATACTGTGGTACTCCCAACAAATAAAAGGTACCTTTAAGATATGCAAGCCAGGGAATACAAACCACTTTATCCAGGAGCAAACAGTCATATTATCGCCTGGGTGACAGACTTCTGTTTAGACCATATTGAATGCCACAGTAATAGTGGTCGCATTTTAATTTGGTCGGAAACCATAGGCAAACCCAACTCATTATGCCATATGAAAGTGGAACAACCCAGAGGGACCGCCAATATTCTACGCAGAAATGTATTCGCTACCTTCTGCAAAGGATCTACCCCTTAATAATCGCATAACCTTGCTACATAAGTGGCTAAAGACAGACACTTACTGTTGTATAGTTTCAAAACTTATTTACTAGGCTTGCAGCCCAACTTCTGTGCAAATCTAAAAACAGCCTTCAAGGATCTAGCAAATTGCTGCAGCCTGATATTTACCAAGTGCCCCCAATCAAGTGAAGATTGAAAGGGAATAAGTGAAGGTCTTATCACACCCCACAACAGAACCACCTATATAATGTGAGCTTTTTGGGTATTTTCTGGGCCACTTATCATAGTATGTTTCTGTTAAATCAATATTGAGATCTAAATTGCTTGTAAAAACAGACAAATGGTTTAAAAGACCGTTGAGACCATTTGCAGTAGCCAGCAGAACTGCATCATTCATGTACAGAAGTAAGCGCATCAGACATTTACCCACCGGGAGAACATCCTCTCCACCCCCCCCCCCAATTAATGAAACAATTCGCAAGTCCATTGATATAAAGCGTAAAGAGAAATGAGGCCAAGATATATCCCTGGCAAACCCCTCGGTCAGATTTAATTGACTCAGTGCACTCCCCATTTGGGCCAAAACTGAGTCTTACTATAGCATCCCTGGGCGTATTCTTCAACAGGGTAATCTATGATGTTTCCACACCCATATCAGCAAAAATAGACCAAAGCTTTGATCTGTTCACTGTATTGAATACACAGGACAGATTCATAAATACCAAATGCTTAGCTGAACCCTTAGCTGTAGTATATTTGGCTATTAACAAATACAGATTCAATGATTGTTCCACTGTCCCTCAGCCATGCCGGAAGCCAATCAGAGAGAATATCATTCTGTTCAGCCCACGTTTCCAATATAGCCAGGACTGTACCTAGAAGGTTTACTGTACAGTTCAACAGCGATATTAGCTGATAACAGTCAGGACTATTCCTATTAACTTTTTTAAATATTGGAACAATTATGGCCTCCAATCAAATGGTGGGGATCAAGGTCATAGAGGCAGCCCGTAAAACATTAGTAAGCAAAGGGGCTGACAAGGCAACATTGCTTTTAAATTCATCAACTGCAATACCATCTGGCCCAGGGACTCTCTCACTAGGGCCATCATTAATGGCAGCCACTATTCAGCAATATGAAAAGGGGGATTCAAGATACACGACCCCATACCATGTGACTTATCTATATCCACCAAGATGTTACTTTCCTATGCATCTGGATAAACTTTGGAGAAGTGTTCAAACCATGATACAGCCATTATTAGACATTACACCTTTGGAGCGTAAGGCTCCTTAAAAAAGGGGAGATTAACTATCCTCCAAAATGATCCACTGTCTTTCAACTCATCTGCGGCTACCAGATCCCCCCATGCCTTTTTTCTAATAAGCCATCTTTCTTTGGGATAGCACCAGCATATAGATCTTCCGAAACTCATACTACCTCAGGCTCACAGGGCTACTTTTTTAGGACCACCAATAATTTCTTATGTGCCAAAGAACAAGCACTATCAAACCACCAATGGGGTTTATTCTCTTTTGGTCCTCTGGTCGAGGTCATCAGATATTTGAATGTGTCACAAAGTTAGGTATAGAAGCCCATAATCACAGATGGTTCTGCACTGTCATCTAAGCAAACACCACAGGCCTTCACATTTAACTGGACCAGGTTCTGTAATTAACAGATTGCAACTAATTTATTCAATTTAACCAGAAGACCTTTATTCTTGGGGGAAGAAAAAAAACCTTTGTCCTTAATTGCCACAGCATCAGGCTCGAAGCCCAACCTCAAACTAATTTTGAGGGGTAGTGATCGCTGCTGCAATTTGGGAGTATGGTAAATTCTGACAACCAGGGTTGCAACTCACATGAGAAAAGAATGAAAGAATTAAGGTAATAGTGCTACAAACTCCCCCACCTGTGAATGTAGGCAATGGATTACCCACCATTGCACAAACCTCTGAAGCACGTGAAAGATTATAATTTCACCATAAATTGAGACCCTCACCAAGTTAGTGATGCCTACAGGGAGTTAGCCAAACAATTTCCATAGATATGTAGCACTCCACAAACCACAGGGTTGGTGAATTACATACAGAGGTATTACATACACTGACACAAATACTGTTAATCACGTCCTGTCTTTTCATGATAAAATTATCAATTACTGATTCAATTAAATTTAATATTAGTTTGGTACAACAATTAAAATTACTATAATACAAGTTCACCAACAGTTTATTATTGGAATCTGAACTTTGATAATGTAACCGCTGACACTGAGGCGTCAGAACAATGCTCCTCATTTTACTAATTGGACTAACAATGGACACAAGAATAACAATTTCCCCCTTAGCCCTACCTGGGTAAGAAAATTCAGCTGGACTACAAAAGGAGCGATACCCATCGAAATAAAAACGGTCTACTGACCATGTTTACTGACAGCAAATCATATCAAAGTTCATGATAATCAGGATTATTTAATTTGGAACCAATTCCAGCAATATTTCAGGAAACAAGATAAGTTGATTTGCTCCCCTTGCCCTTGGGCCTTGACCAGTCACCACTCACATTAGACCTTACCTTAACTAGCTCCATTAAGTCATTCATTGGAGAATTATGCGCCTCTACTGCCAGTGAAAGGACCATCCTGTCAGGACTTTCTGGTCAATCATTATTTTCTAGGGCTTCCAAAGGAGTAAAAGAATTACTAGCTTCAACGAGCTTGTGGAGTCCAATGATATCCTTGACTCCTCGCAGAATGGCTTTAGATCCCATCATAGTACCAAATCCGCTTTGTTGGCGGTCACTTAACATCTGCGAGGCTCTTTAGATGAGGGCAACACCTCAGCCCTGATCCTACTCGATTAAAGCGGCGCATTTGACACAGTATCTTATGAGAGCCTGTTGCGGCACTTACAGGAGATAGGTGTTGGTGGCGACGCCTTAAACTGGTTCAGGTCATTTATCTCGAAGATCTTTTCAGGTTGTTGCCCTTTCCTTACTGTTCACAGTTACACACCGTGCGACATGGAGTTCGCCAGGTATCGGCGCTGAGCCCCACGCTATTTAACTTCTACATACAACCTCTTGCGGGGGTAGCAAAAGATAGGGGGTTGTCCTATGCTGACAACACTCAGCTTGTGGTCTCCTTCTCCAACAACTCTAACCAGAGTTTGACCAAGTTTTGCAATGACATGGTGGCAGTTGTGGACTGGATGTCGGCTAACTGCTTGCAGCTTAATGCCAACAAATCAGAGATTCTCCTCTTAGGAAGAGATACCCAAATATAGGGCGATCAGTGGCGGCCCCCATCGTTAGGGTCAGCCCCCTTGCCTGAAGAGGCCGTAAAAAAATCTGGGTCTGGGTAGACAGTGCATTGTCCTATGAAGTACAGACGAAATCAGGGGCGAGGGTCTGCTTTGGAGTTTTACGAAGACTTAAACCTCTACTTGGGTTCTTCGACCCACAAACGCGCCAGATCATTATCCAGGCCACTATACTTTCTTGATTGGACTATTGTAATTCTCTGTATCAGGGCGCAAATAAATCTGGGGTCCAACGACTTCAGAGGTCTCAAAATGCTGCAGTGCGAACTTTGCTCGCACTCCCTAAATTTTGCTTAGTTTCTAAACTCAGTCTTCAATTGCACTGGATTCCGGTGGACAAGAGAATCCACTTTAAGACACTGTGCATTGCTCACAGAATCCTTACCTCTCAAGGGCCTCCTATCTTATCTAATCTACTATTACTGTACGTCCCACGCCGTGAGTTGCACTCTGCGAACCTCCACCTAACCTGTGTTCCCAGAGTCAGAAGAGCATGAGCTGGAGGGCGCTCGTTCCGTGTGAAGGCAGCGGCCCTCTGGAACGCTGCCCAGTGACTATTAGGAGCATCCAGGATCACTGGGCTTTCAGAAAGGGAGTGAAGACCTGGCTTTTCACAGCCTAATCCCCTGCTCTATCTCTCCTCCGCAATCTGTTCTGGAACCAGCATTGGGACACCCCGTTGCTGGGGCAGCCATGCGCTTTATAAATCCACTAACATAACAAATCCACTAACATAACATTATATTGCAAATAACATCTCTCGGGCATTAGGGTTTGCTGACCTCACCATCTGCCTTTGACTATCAGTAGGTTTATAGAAGAACCCCAGTGGGAAGTTCATGATCTACCCAACTCGTTCAGAAGCCACTTTTAAAACAGTCAATGGGTTCCTAGCAACAAAAGGAGACCTAAAATGTACTACCACACAGTCCTCCAAAGAGTACTTGGGACCTTTACCCACCCAAATCATTCTCCTACCCATCAATATTTAATTGAACAGGTCTTGCCTGCAACCAGCATACTTCCTTAACCAATAAACAACTTTGCAAATCCCACTGATTTTTTTTCTTCCAGCAAAGTTAGGCTTTTATCGAAATATTCCCACAGTGACGGTTGACAAGAATGGAAATTAAAACACTCACACCTGGCCACTGGGAGAAACCTTCCTCCATACTCGTACAGTAGCAGCCTTCTTGGTTGTCCTTGCTTAAGTGTTCTCAAGATTTGGTCGAACCTTCTTTTGCTTCTTTTTAGCTGGGGGAGGGCTAACAAGCTGTGGAGCACAATCCATATTGATTGGCAGAGAATCATTTGGAACACAAGGATTAAAGGCTGAAGTTTTCCCACCGTCATCTTTTGGAAAAGTCCTAACACTCAGCAGTTGTATGGGGATTACATAAGCGTTTCTTCTATCCTCCAAATGTGAGAGCGTAGAATGTGCTTTCAGTCTTTCCTCTACGATCCCAATTTCATTATTAATCACACCCTTTGCACTCGTAAGAAAATAGGTAACAGAGGACGTTGCATTAACTTGCAAATCCCTCCCGCTATCCGAGATGGTAGATTTCCTCTTGCCCATTATAAACAGACAAGCAACTAAAACACAAAAGTCAGACTTAATGTTTTGTTAAGAAAAAACTAAGACGGGCATCCCAGTCCAGCCTCCTCAGACGGGCTCAGAGAGGCCAGTCTTGGCCCGGTCTTCACCCGGATGCATCCCAGCAGCTTGAGTGCCCAAGGCGCTTTATAGCACCCCCTCCTTGCTGTTGGGAATTCTGGCCAATGGAGTTCGCCTGAATATGGTGTTGCTACTAGTTCTCTCCTGCACAGTGGGGGGATGGATGCCCCAGGCGCTTTACAGCATCCTCTCCTGCTGTGGGGGCTTCTCCTGGTCATACAGTTTAAGAATCTTGGGGGCAAGCACTGCCTGCGACAGGTCCATACTTGAGAAATCAGTTGGGAAGGCATGTGGTGCAGTAGTTAAGAGAGTGCTATATGGTCCCCCTTTCTCTAGAGGATTGGAGGTGTGGTGGCTTCAGCCCTTTAGTCACATCACAAGACATGCAAGTGAGACATGGAGGGGGGGGGGTGCTGTAGCTTGAGCGACCTATACCTTGAAAATACATTCACTATGTTTGATGAAGAGCTGGAGAGGATTAGAGTGCATCCCATCAATATCCTGCAGTATGCTAGTTTGGCAGGTATCACCAGAGATCCCACCACCAATTCTTCAAATCATAGCCCCTCCAACGGCCATGCATTTTTGTGGGGATTCTGTAGGGGCACTCCAACTGGGTTTGGGATAACTCTCTCCCAATAGAGAGCAGGTGGTCATTTGCCCCCTTCAGAAGAAAGGCCAGGTATGTTGCCCTTAGACAGGCAACATCCACACATGGGCAATCTGCACTCCCACCCTTCATGGTACCCTCCAGGTTCCCACAAGAAAGGGTGAATCAGGGGTCGGGTAGTCAACTGCACAGGCATGGAGTGGCTAGTACCACTTGTCCATGCATGTATGCTACTCACTCTGACATAACGCTTACTACTGAATTTATCAATGTGTAGGAGACTGCCCCAATGTTTAGGGCATTGTGATGAACAGACCCTGTGTGACATGGCACACCTGAAAAGGATGCATACCTGCACAACATTGTCCTGTACACCCCTTGTGGTAACCTAGCATCACAGATAGACATTGTTTTTTTTATCTTTTACAATCCAGACTTGCATGAAGAAAATGAGCTGCAAATGGAATTTCCCCGAGTTGTAGACAATAACAATAGGAAAAGCTATGCGCTATTTAGAGAAAGGAAAGTCACTTGCAGACAGAAAGAAATGAAATAGGATAATATACCCTCAGGATCAGACAGTCAGATGGCTTGGAAGCAGTACCTTGAGCATTACTGACACATTTTTACACTCACTGTTTTGTCTTCGTAAGTGCGGTGGTCATGTTTCTAGTGGATCCCTTGCTCACTGTGCATAGGGATTCATATTGCATCTCATTGAAGTGGCCAAATGAGGGGAGAACCACAACTGGATTGCTTTTTCCCAAGCTGAAGGAACACGGACTAACATTTTGAGCTCAACTGTTTCTTTGGGGGTGGGACTGGACCGGTTTACATATATTTGGTAAGCTTGAATATTACACAGACTAGCAAAAATGATGGTAAATGCCACTTTATTTATTAGCAGTGGCTTACAATGGATTGCCCAAAAAATTTCAATTATTTTTAGACTCTCCAATTGGAATCTTCTCTTGTCAGTGGCGAAGGAACTAAAAAATGTGTCTAAAAGCGTCACGAAGGATACAATGAACAGCCATGTAGCAGGGCTCATTAAATGTAGGGCCTCTGGAAAACATATGCAGGTATAAGTTCAGATGTCGCTCCACTTGTACATGCCTTAGAAAATTCCATGGGTTTGGAAAGTGAAGGTGCCAAGTAGCATCATAAATGCAACACATTTGATTCTGCTACCACAGCGAATTATAAATAGCATGAATAGAAGACGGAAAGGTACTCTAATAATATTGTCATATGTCTCGTGCGGATTCATTGTAGTTTTCCCTATGTTAGCATGAGTGCGTTGCAGACAGACCTCTGCTTTGCACACGTTCCTCTAAAGACACATTTTGCTTTGTGCCACACTGTACTTTCACACAGAACACACTGTTTTTGCGTTCTGTTCTTCCTGAGATTTAGTCTGAACTTGTAGACAAGGTCGAACAACAATGCCCCTTGTTATTCTGTTCTGGTCAGGCACCTAGACAAAACACGCAAATGCAGCTGTTTGGCAACACGTAATGTTGTCATATAGGTATGCAGAGATAGGTAACACACACACTTGGAGAGGGACCTTTCCAGGTAAAAGATGGTGACAGCACCTGAGATGTAGAACTTTCATCTGTGTATACTAAGGTACGGGGTCTGCTGCTGACACCTAGAGATCTTCTGATATATTATCATTTGCTTCTGTAGAATGGAAGGGAGGTTAGGCTACACTGTCGTATATAATGACAGCTCCATTTATGATTTACGGACTACTTGCCATGCTAACCGTATTGGTGTTAGGCATTTTCCAACTTGTTGTGGCACGTATACTGCATACTAGAGCACAATAGTTTAAATAAACATGTTAAACTTTCCTCGTGTCTTTGTCAGAACTTAATGTGGACTAATACAAGTGTGAAAGCGAAAGGGTGTGTCCTATAACCGCGATTCCTGAGAGGATCGGGAGTGTTGTGTTCTGGGGTGTATAATCACTTGTTCCTCTCTGAGTGAGTAGGAGGGCAAGTGAGACACTATAGCTGTCGGTCCCAGGCTCATGGGTACTCCGGTGGTAAGATGACTCAGTCCCTGCCTACTAAGGTTTAATGATCCCAAGCATAGTTCTGCGACTCCAAAGAATCCCTGAAACATGCGGCCGCCAACGTTTGGTCTGGTACTTATACACGGGACCCCCGAGTAGCGCTTGTGCTTGTCCACAATACCCTCGCACCATTTCCCGGAGACGTCAGTGGTGGGAGGGCTTTGCCTCCTCAGTTTTTAGGGATCACCAATTGCTGTAGGTTTTTCAAGCTTGAAGTTTGAAAGGTTTTAGACCTATTTTGTGCTGTTTGTTTCCCTTGCCTTTCAGTGATGGTTCAACCGATTGCAATTCCGGCTCATTGCCGCGCTGCGCTTACTCAACATTTGTTGCAGCATGGAGTCCCCCTCAGATTGTTTTTGTAGTCAAAGTGGATCCTGCGTACCGTTTCGAAGTGTTTTACTCTTGGGTTACGTTTCCCGCTGTGGATGCGAATGATAATTCATTCCATGCTTATACTCCTGCCACTGTTCCGGCAGCTTATTGCCCTTATGCAGTTGTTGAAGTTCCTCTTACAGCCTGGGAACACCATATTTGGCGCCCTACCCCATCCTATTTCTTTTGTTTGTATGGGCCCCTTGAGTATTGATGGGGCCACATGGCCTGTTTTGGCCAGCTTTACTCCGCATCCTAATGATCTTAACGCTAATTTGGCGGAAGTTCATTTGTTGTATGGTCAGGTAGTTCTTTATAGACGCCTGATCCAATTTGTTGCCCGTGCAGTGGCTCCCCATGGGCCGTTGTGATTAGCCCAATACTGTGATCAGTAATTCGGTGATGGGCAAACGTCCTCCGAAACATGAGGACTTGCCATTTTGGATTGCTCAGAAAATTGAACAGCTTGATTCAGTTTTCCCTCTCACGGGTCCTGTGGAGAAGCACAGGATCCTTACTATGTGCTTGCCTAGTGGTCTAATTCCTCCTTTAGCCGAATGCAATACCTGGGGGATGGTGCTTGCCTCAGTGTAGTACACTTTGTTATGGCACTCCCTCGATGAGCGTTCTTCCGATCATTCTCAAACAAGTACAGAATGAACATGGGGCAGGTCCTGCCCTGGATTTCGAGATGAAGTTGTTGGGTATTTTTCCCGTAGTCACCGGTATGATTATTCCTAATGTTAAAGGTGAAGCAGCGGCTTTGATGGTTCGTCAACGCCTTTCGGCGGTGCCCGACATTGATGGTGAACGAGAGTTGCCGATTATTATCGCTGACGTTTATACGTGCTTAGGAGACAATAATTGGGGGGGGGGGGGGACACCTTCTCCTCAGTCTCAGGGTAAGCCCCCTCCTGAAAAGGAGGGATGTCCAGTCTTTCCAAAGAAGACATGGGACAAAAATAAGCAGCAACAGAAGCCACCACCAGACGCTTCTGAACGTAGATATGATTTACATGATCGCTCTAAGATTAAAACTCCTGAGGTTTCAGGTTCCTGATCCTCGTTCTCCTCGTTCCTTTCAGGAATCGTCTAATCAACAGTACAACCGAGGAGGATGGCAAGATCACAGACAAGGCGATTACGCGCAACCCAAGTGGGACTCGCAGCACTCTTCTGACGTGAAAGTCAGAGAGAGGAACCATCTCCATATAGAGCCCCATTCCAGAAAAAAAAAGTTGCGGCATTGGCAGCGAAATATGCCCCAGACGGTGAGAGCCGCCCTCCTAGACAGGACATGGGCAGTGTGTCACCTCGACAACGCGGCGGAAGTTACCATAGTGCACCTGTTTCTGGAGGCGAAAGCAACTGATACTTTCGTAACTGTTGACACTGCGGACACCAGCGTAGATCCCCCTGACAGACTATCATGTAGACATTCAGATTGAAGGGGACACTAAGAGCACCATAAATGCAATTTTTTGGGGATAACTTGACGTCTTCTTATGACATTTTACTGGCGGAGGTCGATTGACCCCCATTTGTTCCCGCTTGTCCTCGAGGCGAGGATGTGATTATGCCTTCCTTTTCGCAATACGTCTCTGATGAGACTAAGCATACTTATGCTTCTGAGTAGGCTCTTGCCTTATACTGCAACCAAGCTGGTTGGGATAAGGGTTCTCCCTCACATGTTGTACCTGTTCGTTCTGTTCCTCAGCCAGAGCCTCAATATCCAATTAAACGTGATGCAAAGGCATCCATTACAGAGATTCTGACTCAATTGGGAGTATCAGGGTGTGATTGAAACCAGTGTCTCTGCGATGAATAACCCCCTCTTCCCAGTTTTGAAACCTGATGGGTCATATAGCATTGTTTTGGATTATAGACATTTGAATAGTCATACCTGCACTTATGCAGTGCAGAACACACACAGGACAGCATTAATCAATAATATTGTACGTACAAGATTTAAAACTACTGTGGATATTTCAAATGGCTTTTTTAGTCACAACCTGGCTCCTGAGAGCCGGGACTTGTCCGCATTCAGCACACTTGGTACTCAAAGTATGCGAGATTGCCTTGGGGTATAAGAATAGCCCCAGTGTTATTGCGGCACGTATGGTGTCCCTTTTGAATGAAATTGATCCTGATGCCTTGTCCTATGTCGATGACATACCTGATGGACGATGAATTGAATCCCCATCTTGCACAAGTGGATCGCATCATTACACGATTTGCAGCTCTTGGCTACAAATTCAATTTTGCGCAATAATATGTTGCATATCCAGCCGTCCTCTTTCCTGGTTATGAACTGACAAATGATGGTAGGGGTTTGGCCCCCCATTTTTTGAGAAGTGTGCTCAGTTGCAACCTGCATCTACCCTCTAAAAAATTGCAGTCGCTGCTAAGTTTTTTGAATTTCAGCAGGACTTGCATTCCTGACTATGCTCAGCGTATCAATCTCTTTATGCTTTGATACACCCATCCTTTTCTGCTTCCTCTTGGCTCCCGGAACACACCTCAGTGCTGCGTGCTTTGCAGTTTGACTTGCTTGTGACGCAGTACTAGATTGAATACTACACATTTGGTCATCCGGATACTAACCGGAGACATCGGTTTCACTTATGTGACTTTTAATGAGGGTGACAAAGTCCCAATCGCTTATAAATCACATCTGTATACTCTTGCATAATTGCATTTCTCTTCTACTGAAAAAAAATTCTCACTGCTGTGCAGATGGCTGTTCTGAAAGGACGCCCTCTGGCACAAGGTAAACCCATTTTTGTCATTTCTCCTGTGCCTGCCCTTGAGGCGGTCACGAAAGCCAGTATCCCTAATTCTGAAGCTCTTCACCCTTGTTGGATTCAATGGGCTACGTCATTGACGTCGGCTGATGTCAGTTTTGTTTTTGACCCTTCTTTGCAAACAAGAATTTCTTCAGTATGAACATGTTCACCCTCTCCCTTCTTCCTCTGGATGAGTACAAATGTCTCATTTATACTGAAGGTTCGGCTCAACCTGCCATTGGCTCTAAGCAGGCTTATTTAGCGGCTTGCGCTATTGTCGTGGGTACAATGAAAAATTTAATTTTTACATCTACCTTGGTGCACACGCAGTCTCTTGGAGACTGCACGACCTAGTTGGCCGAGTTACGGGCACTCCTCTTGGCTCTTGAATATGGGGATCCTTAATTACCCACCCTAGTTGTGTGCGATTCTTTACTGTGTACAATCTTTTAGTGACAATTTGGTTTTGAAACAAAATGATTTTCAGGACTCTAAAGGTAGCACAATAAAGCATAAAACGCTTTGGGTGCGGGTGGCAGCCCTTAAAGAATACTTGCCCCTTACACATGTTGTTCATACATTGAGACATCAACATGCGGGAGCGCACACTGTTGGTAATTCTTTGGCTGATGTAGCAGCCAAATCTGCAGTAGCCACAGAGTAGCCGCTGTTACTCGTTCTATGACTAAAATTGACAATTACAACATTTTGGTGGCAATTGCCAGGACTAGGGAGGGTACTCCTTTTCCATAAGGTTTCCCTTCTCGCTATACTCATCAGTTAACTACTGACAAAGTTCCTTTTGTTTCTATTCCTACAGTTGGCGATTGCTTAATTCCCAAACTCGACCGTAGGCAGTCTCTTATAGTAGCCATCCATGAAGGCATGGCTTCTGCTCACGCTGGTGTAGCAGCTACTGTGTCTTTTACAACAAACCTATTGGTGGCGCAGGTTATACCAGCAAGCTTGCAAATAGGTCCTTTGTTGTGATGTTTGTCAACAAATTAAGAGTTTCATTGTGTCGCATCCACCGCAGACTCATCTTTTAATTTCTAATAATTTTTTGGGTTGCATTTACCATCATTGCGGTCCTTTAACGTCCGGCACTGCTTTCAAATATATTTTGGTTGCAGTGGATTCTTGCACTAGGTTCCTCTGGGTTTGGCCGCAGCGCTCTGCTAACGCTCGCACTGTTATAAAGGATTTGTATGTCTTTGTCGGGACTTATGCCTGTGGCACTTTCGATTCTGACCAAGGTCCGGCTTTTGCCTCTAAGGCTTACCGTGAGTCGATAAAGTCCATGGGAGTGCAGGTGCATTTCTCGTCTACATATAGGCCCGAGGGCAATTCTGTGGTGGAGCAGATGCACCGTGACTTAAAGCAATCTTTAACAGCAAGAGTATTAGATACGGGACGTGGTTGGTTAACTCACCTTTATGGGGTTCAACGTGCTCTTAATAATCTCCCAAGAAGATCTCTGGGTGGGCGGACCCCGCACGAAATGCTTTTTGGTACCAAGACGTTTGTTCCAGACCTTGAAGGTCTAGACGTTGTGGCAGCTGCCGCAACATTTGACGTAGATAACCACTGTGCTCTCTTACAGGATCTGCAAAAGTGTTGTGATGCTCTGGCAAAAACTCATTTGCCATAGACTTCGCCTAAAGAAGCAGCAGTTTTGATTCCCGTTTCAGGCTGGCTCCCTAAAGTTGGTGATCTGGTTCATGAAAAGGTGACATCAAGAAAGAATTTGGTCCCTCCTACCGTGCTCCTATTCCAGTGCTTGGTCTTCAGGGTACCTGAACTGTGATTTTACCTCCATTGCCCCGATACAAAGATAAATGCTTTGTTTCGATTGAACATGTCAAGTTACACCATACGGCCAATACTCAATAGTATGTCTCGGGGTGTCCCAGGTCGGGATATTCCTTTAGAGCCTGTGAGCTCCGTTCTTTCTGATTCTCCCCGGCTGCCGGAGGGGGATGTCGAGTCTGCAGTTGACCTGAAATCTGCTTTACCTTCTACACCCTCCACGATGGAAATCGTTTATTCTGATCCACCCCTTGAATCCCCTATGGGAGTGCAAGCTTCAAATTCAAATCCAGAATCCCAGCCTCCATTATTTCAGGTGAGTTCTTCTGGTTACTATATCGATCAAGACAATTTTTCTTCGGACAATTCTTCGTTGTCTTCAGTTTTATCCCCACCATCAGCGAGGATTTGTGTGTTCATCTCTTTGTTAAAACGCACTGATCTCGTTCCCCCTTTGATGTATGCCTGGATTGTGTTTTCCATGGTATTTTTGTTCATGTGGATTGGATTTGTGACTTTTTTTTCTATTGATTAATGGCCACTACCTCCCAGAACGTTCTGCTGCAGAGCTGGTCGACAGGGTGTTGGCCCCACATTCATCCTTGCATAAAATGAAAAGAGACCAGTCCCTTGTTAACATTTCAGAGGTTCCAGTCACTGATGCAATTATATGGGATAAAGTACCATTCCATGTATGCGGTCCAACGGAGACCCTACAGATACCATATGTATTCCGTGTTTCTATGGGTGGTGTGATAATACCTGGTTACAATCAGATATTTGGGATGTCAATGCTGTGAATTCGATGTTTTCCGAATTGCAATATTACACTGTTTTTGATACTGAAGATTTAGATTTGAATTCTGCTAACAATGCCGATTTGTTCTGTTATCAACATTATGGTCATCATTTTCTGCACAGAGCAAATGGACAGCATCCTCACTTTAACTATACTCAATGGGAACATTGCCCAACTCCATCTCAGGGTAGTTCCAACACACAAAAAAATGAAGTACACCTATTTTACCGGTTATAACCTTTCGGATCCGGTATCATTATTTTAAATTGGCTTCTAATCTTTAAAAATAAATATATGCTTACTCAGACCAAGTTAATTTATGCTTCTCATTTTATTGACAACTTCGCACTGAAAGGATACAATTATTGGAAAGACAATATCGATTTGAAATCAGCATGGGGTACCAAGTCCTGGCAGGTCCAAGCTATGGAATCTTTATTCCGTGCTTGTCCGATAACTGCTCAAATTATTTTTTTAATGACACCGTCCAACAGACTACTTGTCTGGGGCTGGCTAAGATTGAAGAATTGAATACTCCCACTATTCGGTCCTTGGCCCCGTTTGATAATTGGCAATCTTATACCAATTATACTGCAGACCAACTAAATAGTATGATACAAAATGGTACATTTAATTCCACTGCAATATTTTCATCTGGATGGCCATTACGGCCTCTGAACACAAAGTTTTGTCATTCTCGTTTCATGAATACTACTTCGAGGTTTATATTAAATAGACCTGATCCACATTACCCACATTCCAACACTGTTACCACTTATTCTGTAGGTAAATTATGTCAATAATGGCTAGAACATTCCACATTGTCTGCCGTGAAACATCTGTAAACACAAGGAGATGATCGACTGAGCGTGAAACTTTCACACTCCCCCCCCAGTCACAGATCTGGGTTGAATCCATCATCATTCTTTAGCTCACTTTACCACCCCAGTTCAGACCCAACCATAAGCAAATCAGTCTTGACCCTGTTCCTCATGGAACAGTCCAGCCCGAACTGCCAAGCCAGGTGTTGTGTAGTTCCTAGGAATCCCCAGGACCACAGGATATGTCAGCCGTTAGACCAGCTAGCTCTACAGTGCCACTACCACCCCCTGTATCTTACAGTGGTGTAGGTAGTT
Organism: Calotriton arnoldi; assembly: GCA_963921515.1. NCBI lineage: Eukaryota > Metazoa > Chordata > Amphibia > Caudata > Salamandridae > Calotriton > Calotriton arnoldi. The sequence goes on along the minus strand of CAWUFW010008954.1, from coordinate 428,998 downwards.
TCTGGCAACCACTGAACATGACAACCCTGATTCCTCAGGGATCGTGGAAAAACAGTACAGTACTTTTCGCTCAGTCACTTGTGCTTGCTTACGCTCAGAAAATACACAGGATGGCGGTTAAGACGTTTCAATAAGTATTTATTGGTCCAGCATCAGTCTTGTGCAAAACATATTTGCTGAGACAATCAGGAGACAGAAGCATACGAAAGAAATCGCAAGTACTAATATAGTAAACAGTAGATACATTTCTACCATAGTGCTAAAAAGATGAACATATACAGTTCAGATAAAACAGTAGCATATGCATACTCCTATAATGCGCGCCCTACGTAATTTGCCTAAATGTACCTAGCCTAGATATGTAGGTGTTATATATATATATATATATTCACTGAAAAAACTACAGGTTTCAGGGACGTTATAGTTAGTTGGACATTTCACTCGTACAAAACCAGAGAAATTCGGCCGTTTTAGTTAGTTCAGCTAACTATAACTCGCGCCCCCGCAATGCACTGCTGATGACGTCACATATTACATCATTCATGACATGGTCAGTGACATCCCTGATGACATCACTGATGACATCATCCAGTGACTGTGTTTCTGAAAAGTTTAAGTATGTTTTATATATATGCCAAGGTGTATTGAAGAGTAAGTGGGTGTATAAGTGTTTGAATGGATGATTTGGTAAGCGCGCGACTGTCTGTATAAGTGAGTGATTAAACGTGTCTTACTGAATGCATGGGTTAGTGACTAAACTGTGTAAATGTCTGTATCAGTCTGTCAGTTGGTGTGTAAGCGGTTGCATGGGTTGGTGAGTAGCTAAATGAGTGTCTATATGGGTTATTGATTGGTTGTCTGAGTATCTGTATGGGTGCCTGAGTGTCTGTGTGGGGGGTGTGTGACTGCATGGATGTGCGAGTGGGTGATTCACTGGGTGTATGGGTTCAAGAGTGCATCTGTGAAGGGCCGTGTGGGCGAGTGTGTGTATGGGTGTGTTGGTGAGTGAATGGATGTCTCAGTGGTACATGTGTGAGTAACTACATATGTGAAAGGCAGTATATGTGAGTGTCGGAGTATATAACTGAACTACATGTGAGAGTGAGTGATTGTGAGAGTGGCTGAACGGATGAGTGTGTGATTGTATCATTGATTGTATAAGAGAGTATGTGTTATTATCTGTATGAATAAGTGAGGTGGTGTTTGTATAACTGTATAGTTGAGTAAATGGAAGCGTGATTGATTTTTTGCATGACTGACTAGGTGTGTGAGTAACGCTATGGATGAGTGGCGGTGTGGGAGTGTCTGTATAGGTGTATGAGTGCTTATGATAGTGCTGTACTGATGAGTGACCAAATGTATGAGTGACTGTATGGTTGAATGAGTGGATGTGTGTGTAGACCTAGGAATCAGTGATTGGGTATGTAGTAACTGGTATTGGTGCGTCTATGGTTTCGAAAATGGTAGTCTGTATTTTAGAGTAGGTGTATCAAAGGTTATATTAAGGTGTGAGGAGGTGCAACAGATTATCACGTGGATGAAATCATCAGTGATGTCATTTGAGATGTCATCAGTGATGTCATCAGTGATGTCACTGACCATGTCATGAATGATGTAATATGTGACGTCATCAGCAGTGCATTGCCGGGCGCGAGTTATAGTTAGCTAAACTAACTATAACGGACAAATTTCTCTGGTTTTGTACGAGTGAAATGTCCAACTAACTATAACGTCCCTGAAACCTGTGGTTTTTTCACTGAATTTCAAAGGTTTTTTAAATGCTAATTTCTAACTATAACGTCCCTGAAACCTGTGGTTTTTTCAGTGAATTTCAAAGGTTTTTTAAACGCTAATTTCTAACTAGAACGTCCCTGAAACCTATGGTATTTTCAGTGAATTTCAAAGGTTTTTTAAATGCCAATTTCTAACTATGCCTACTGAGGTAGAACGTGCAGAAAGAGGAAGAAAAGCGCAGAAAGCAAGAGAAATGCAGAAAGAGGCAACAGAAGTCCAGAAAGACGAAAAAAGGTGCAGAAAGAAGCAAGACATGTGCACAAAGAACCAACAGAGGAGCAGAAAGAGGCCCTGTTGCAAAGTCATCCTGTGCACCCAACTTTTTGCTGACGGGTACTGGTGGTAACTGACTGACTAACCTGGCCTAGAGCCAGTGCTATGCTAAAAGACACTTAGAATACAGTGAAAATACCTATATACACTAGGGAACACTATGCGTTGGGGTACCCCTGTGATTGGCTTGACCTCCTCTGTAAGGCCCTAGTACATAATAGGGCAGGGGGATTAAAACTACCTCCAAGTCAGAGGTGCAGAAAGATGCTTCTTTAAGTAGTAGGCACATTTGCAGAGTGGTAGAGAAAAGGGTGCTTGGCCTCTGACCAGCGCTCAGGAATTCCGCTGCGTAGGACTTACAGGAGGTACCAGGAGAGCTTCTTGGCCCCCAAAGTCCCTCAGGAGTAAAGTGGACTTCATCCCCCATCCCGTAGTCTGCCAGGAGGCGCGTTTGCAGAGTGGTGGAGAAAGGGGGGCATGGCCTCCGAAGACATCCTAGCAATCCCACTGTGTGGGACTTACTGGAGGTAACAAGAGGGGTAGTTGGCCCCCAAGGACATCCTTGGGGGCCAACTACCCCTCCTATTACCTCCAGTAAGTCTCACACAGCAGGGTTGCTACGTTCTCATAGCAGGCCACGCCCCCTTCGCACACCACTCTGCAAACGCGATCCCTGGCGGGCTCTTAGATGGGGATTGAAGTCCCCTTCGCTGCTCGGGGTCCTCTAGGGGCCAACTAGTCCACCTCTTACCTCCAGTAAGCCCCACACAGTGGGATTGCTGAGAGGTGGACAAAGGCCACGCCCCCTTTCCCCACCACTCTGCAAACGCACCTCCTGGCACGTTCTAAGTTGGGGTATTAGGTCCCCTTCAGTCCTGAGGGTCCCCGGGGGCCAACTAGTCCACCAGGTACCTCCAGTAAGTGCCACACACCTGGATTGCTGAGTGGTCTGAGGCCACGCCCCCTTTTTACACCACTCTGCAAACGCGGCTCCTGGCGCACTGCTGCTCAAGTCCACTTGTGTCCTGTGGTCCTCAGGACAAAGGAGGACCTCATCGCCCCACCAGCAGTGCGCCAAGAGGCGCGTTTGCAGAGTGGTATAAAAAGGGGCATAGCCTCGGACCACCTCTCTGCAATCCAGCTGTGTGGCGCATACTAGAGGTACCTGGTGGGCTAGTTGGCCCCCAGGGACCCTCAGTATTCAAGGGGACTTAATTTAATTCCCCAACTTAGAACGCGACAGGGGGAGCGTTTGCAGAGTGCTGGAGGAAGGGGGCGGGGCCTCCAGCGAGATGCTGGCTTTTTTTTAAATATATTTTTTAGAAGGGGGGCTGTGTGGCCCCCCCTTCTTTTAGTATTTTTGGGGTCCTGGGAACCCCATCCCCCAGGGCCTGACCTTTAAAAAAAAAAACAAATACAAAAAACGGGATGGGGGTTGCGCGGCCCCCCTCCCGAGGCTGATTTCGGCCCCGGGGACCCCATCCCCGGGGCATGGCTATTCTTTTCAATATTTTAATTTGAGGAGGGGGACCGCGCGGCCCCCCTCCCCAGGCCGATTTCGGCCCCGGGGACCCCATCCCCCGTGGCCCGGCCATTCTTTTTTTTTTTTTTTTAAGAAAAGGGAGGGGGGCCACGTGGCCCCCCTCACGGGCCACTCCTGTCCCCGGGGACCCCATCCCCCAGGGCCGGACCTTTGCTTTGGGGACTGTGGGGGGAGTCCCAATGCCCTGCAGGAGCCGGCATTGCTTTTGAGCAAGGGGAGCTGCTGACATGCAGCCCCCCTTGCTCAAAAGCAATCCTGCTTTGCTTTGTTGAAGCGAGAGCAGGTTTTCCTGCTCTCGCTTCAACGAAGCAAAGCAGAGTTTGCTATGGAAGGGTGGGAGCCGTGCTCCCGCCCTGCCATAGCAAACAGCAATGTCCCGGGGGTGGGCACCCCGGGACATTGCAGGAGCCGGCCCTGGGGGTGGCGGTCCCCTGGGCCATCGAGGGCTCCAGGAGGGGGGCCGCGCGGCCCCCCCCCTCCATTTGCATAGCCCGGGGAGGTGGTGGTCCCCGGGCCAGGGGTAGCAACGGGGCAGTGTGGGGGGGGCCTTGAGCCCCCCACACAAATTATTTATCTGAGCCCCGGGGAGGTGGCGGTCCCCGGGGCGTGGGGGGCCCGAGAGGTTCCCCCCACCCTATTTTAATAAGCCCCGGGGAGGTGGCGGTCCCTGGGGGGGCCAGCGAGGCCCCCCGTCATGGTCATAAAGCCCCAGGGAGGTGGTGCCCCCGCTCATAAATAAAAAAGCCCCGGGGAGGTGGCGGTCCCCGGGGGCTTTAAGAAACGAAGCGCGGGAGCCCGCGCTTCGTTTTTTAAAAAAGATTTCGTCCGGATTCGCGCACCCAGCACGAATTCGGCTGTTTTAAAAAAAAAAATTTAAAACATGCTTTTTTGGGCCCTGGGGGTCCTTGTGGGACCCCCTGAGCAGGCCTAGGGGGTCAGGGTGTTTCTACCCTGCCCCCTTTTCTTCATTTTTCACTTTTTTCCCCCTTTTTCTTGTGCCTCGGTTACCGAGGCACAAGATGGCTGCCAACACTTCCTGGTTTGGAGTGTTGGCAGCCAATCAGAAGTCAGCTCGTGGTCGGGATGAGTCGCGACTCCTCCTCAGTGCTCAGTTATCGATATTTTCTTTTTTTAATTTCTCAGGAACTACTGAACGGATTTACACCATTTAAAAACAAGCATTGGCCGCGCGCGCGCCTCGCGCTCAAAGTTAAAACTAGACAAGCCCGGCTTCAAAAGTGGTGCGCGCGCGAGCGCCCGCCGCGGCGAAAGTGAAAGCAGCATATGTTTACAATTAACGCGACGCGGGAGGGGCGGAGGAGCGTTCAGACAGCAAGCGAGAGGAAAGCCAGCCAGATGGCGCATGATCGGGCGCTGAAAGCTGGCGGCTGCGCGCGTGCACGCTCACGTGAACGCAAGCTGGTGGCCAGCAAAAGCGTGGGGTAGCACTTTGAAAACCCACTTACTAAATGTCTAGCAGAGCAGCGCATGCGCTGGCTCAGCGAGACCTAAAAAGGGCGCTTTCTGAACCAAGAGCTACCCTTTTGCTAAATTTGCTGTAATTCCGTTCAGCAGGTCGGGCTGTAGCCTTTTCCAAAATTTCCTATGGCAATTAACATGGGGAAAACGTGTTTTGGGACCCCCCTTTTTCTCGGCCCCGCTGACGAATCATCCCGAAACTTAAGACAGGAGCTGACCGGAGCGCACCATTAATTTTGAAAATTTCGCGAAGATTTGTCAAACGGCACCAAAGATATTGGCAAATCAAAAAACGCTTTTCCTATGGATAATAGGTCCTAACTATAACTACCTACTGGCGACCGCCAGTAGGTAATATATATATATATATATATATATATATATATATATATATATATATATAATTACCTACTGGCGGTCGCCAGTAGGTAGTTATAGTTAGGACCTATTTTCCATAGGAAATCCACAACATTCTATTTGAAATAACTTTGGCGCCGGTTGACGAATCTTCGCAAATTCTCAAAACTTATGGCCCGCTCCGGTCCGCTCCTATCCTGAAAGTTTCGGGGTGATTCGTCAAGTGGGGGCTGAGAAAAAGGGGGTCCCAAAACGTGTTTTCCCCATGCAATTTTCCATAGGAACCTTTAGTCGCAGCTACAGCCCGAACTGCTGAACGGAATTACACCAAATTTGGCAAAAAGGTAGCCCTTGGTTCAGAGTCGTGCCTTTTGCTTAAATGGTGTAAATCCGTTCAGTAGTTCCTGAGAAAATCAAAAGTAAAATCACATATATATCTATGGCCGCGTAGGGTCCGCACACCCTCCCGATCACGAGCTGCATGCTAATTGGCTGTCAACACTCCAAATCAGGAAGTGTTGGCAGCCATCTTGTGCCTCGGTAGAACCGAGGCACAAGAAAAGACAAAAACAAGTGCGCAAAACGCAAAAAGGGGGCAGGGTAGAAACACCCTGACCCCCTAGGCCTGCTCAGGGGGTCCTACAAGGACCCCCAGGGCCCAAATTTAAAAAAAAAAAAAAAGGCGGGATGCGCTTAGGATGCGCGGATCCCGCAGTGCAAAAAACGAAGCGCGGGCTCCAGCGCTTCGTTGTTAATTGGCCCCCGGGTGGGCCAAGTCCCAGGGGCATGTGGGGTTTATTAAAAATGAGTGGGGGGCCTCTAAGGCCCCCCCAAGCCCCGGGGACCGCCACCCCCCGGGGCTTTGATTTTTTACATTTAATTACCTGTGGGGGGGCTCGAGCCCCCCCCAAATGCCCCGGGGACCGCCACCTCCCCGGGGCACTAACAATTTTAAAGTGGGGGTCCGTTTCGGACCTCAAGCCCCGGGACCACCACCTCCCCGGGGCTTTCAACATGTTGGGAGGGGGCCGCGCGGCCCCCTCCTGGAGCCTGTGATGGCCCTGGGGCCCACCACCCCCAGGGCCGGCTCCTGCAGTGTCCCGGGTGCCTACCCCGGGACACTGCTGTTTGCTATGACAGGGCGGGAGCCTCGCGGCTCCCGTCCTGTCATAGCAAACTTGCTTTGAATTTTGGAAGAGAGAGTAGGGAAACCTGCTCTCTTCCAAAATTCAAAGCAAATTGCTTTTCAACACGGGGAGCTGCATGTTAGCAGCTCCCCATGTGGAAAAGCAATACCGGCTCCCGCAGGACGCGGGGAGCCGGCGGGACCGTGGGGGGATTGGGGAGCCCCCCCCACGGTCCCCAACGGAGAGGGCCTACCCCGGGGGATGGGGTCCCCGGGGCAAAAGGAGGCCTGAGGAGGGGGGCCACGCAGCCCCCCTCCTTAAAAAAATTTAAAAAAAGTGTGGCCATGCCCCATTAGTGATGTCATCAGTGATGTCACTGACCATGTCATGAGTGATGTAATATGTGACGTCATCAGCAGTGCATTGCGGGGGCGCGAGTTATAGTTAGCTGAACTAACTACAACGGGGGAATTTCACGGGTTTTGTACGAGTGCAATGTCCAACTAACTATAACTTTCCCTAAAACCTATGGTTTTTTCAGTGAATTTCTAAGGTTTTTTAAATGCTAATTTCTAACTATAACATGCCTAAAACCTATGGTTTTTTCAGTATATATATATATAAAACTCACGACCCAGCAATGCACTGCTGATTACATCACATTACATCACTCATGACATGGTCAGTGACATCACTGATGACATCTCAAATGACATCACTGATGACATCATCCACTTAATCTCTGATGCACCTACTCACACCCTAATATAACCTTTCATACACCCACTCTAAAATATAGACTACCATTCTCGAAACCATAGACACACCTATACCAGTTAGTACATACCCACTCACTGATTCATAGGTCTACACACACGTCCACTCATTCACCCATACAGTCACTCATCAATACAGCCACTATATGCACTCATACACCCATACAGACACTCACACATCGCCACTCACCCATAGAGTTACTCACACACCTAGTCAGTCACCCAAAGAGTCAATCACAATGCCATTTACTCACCTATACAGTTATACACACACTACCTCACTTATTCAGATACTAACACATACTTACTCTCTTATACAATCACTGACACAAGCACACACTCATCCATACATCCACTTATATACTCCAACACTCACATATACTGCCATTCACATATGCAGTTACTCACACATATACCACTGACACATCCATTCACTCACCAACACAGCCATATGCACACTCACTCACCCATACAGCCCCTCGCAGACGCACTCATGAACCCATACACCCAGTGAATCACCCACTCACACATCCATGCAGGTAGTCACACAACACAGACGCTCAGGCACCCATACAGGTACTCAGACAACCGATCAATAACACATATAGACACTCATGTACCTATTCACCAACCCATGCAGCCACTTACACACCAACTGACAGACTGATACAGATATTCACACAGATTAGTCACTCACCCATACACGTATAATCACTCACTTATACAGTCAGTCACACACTGACTGAATCATCATATATATATATCACATTCTTAAACCTTTTAGAAACACACAGTCACTGGATGATATCATCAGTGATGTCATTTGAGATGTCATCAGTGATGTCACTGACCAAGTCATGAGTGATGTAATATGTGATGTCATCAGCAGTGCATTGCGGGGGCGTGAGCTATAGTTCTCAGCTAACTAGAACGGCTGAATTTCTCTGGTTTTGTACGAGTGAAATGTTAGACTAACTATAACGTCCCTGAAACCTGTGTTTTTTTCAGTGAATTTTATATATATGTATTCAATCTCCTCTCACTCTTACAAGGAAGGAATCAGCACTCCGGTTGTAGTTCGGAAGTATTTAATCTGCAAAGGACGTGATCCACGCGTTTAGTCTCGTCCGAACCTTGATAGCGATACAAGACGTCATTGTAGCTTCCTTATTTAAATGTACAAATGCCTCCAGTTGCCAACATTAACAAAGGACTACATATTACTTTAATCCAAAAAGCTAGCGGCCATATTGGCCTGGTCACGATGTGAAAATTCAGGAATTGATACAATAAAGAAAAGAAAACAAGTGTTAATATGCACACAATGTCATTTCAGCATATCTTGCCCCGTGACCGCCGTACCTGTATGTTCGTCAACGTGACTTGTTCATAATAAACATAAATTAGGATTACAAACATCAACATAAACAATGGACTACACATTACTTTAAAGTGAAAGGCTATCGGCCATATTGATCTGGGCACGTTGCCTATTATAGTGGTTCTTACATGAAAGAAAAAAAAAAAAAAAAGAAGGTGTTACTATACACACACTATCCCTAAATAAAGTTGTAGCGATTATAGTTCCATTCCATTCACAGCTCGAGATGTCATGAGTGATGTCACTGACCGTGTCATGAATGATGTAATGTCTGAGGTCATAAGCAGTGCATTGCGGGGGCGCAAGTTATAGTTAGCTCAGGTAACTAGAACTGCTGAATTTCACTGGTTTTGTACGAGTGAAATCTGAGTAACTAGAACGTCCCTGTAATCTTTGTTTTTTTCAGCGAATTTCTAGTTTTTTTTAACGTTAAGTAAGATGCGTATCACAATGGATGGTGGGGGGTTGGAAGCGGGGCCTGGCCTGGCATTGTGCTGCCCCCACCCAAGCTTGCTGCTCCTGCCCCCCCCCCCCGTCTCCTCGCCATCCATTGTCCAAGTCCATGCCCCCTCATTACAGCCCTTTGTGGCTGTTGTTCTGCCACTGGCCTTCCCGCCTTCTCTGAACAGTTAGCTTGCTGCCCCATCCACCTCCTCCCTATCCTCTGTTGTCTGAATCCATGCACTAGCCTCCTCCCTCCTGCCATGCATGGTCTGATGTGCTGCCACTGCCCTCCATTTAGCATGATGTCCCAGTCCACTCCTCCTGCCCTCTATTGCACAATTCTATGCCCCATCATTGACCTCCTGCTTAGCCTCTTTGCTTAGCTTGCTGCCCCTACTCTCCTTCCCCCTGCCCTCCGATGTCTGTGTGCATGCCCCTGCTCCATCCTTTTTGCCCACCATGTTCCATGGACCTGCCCCTCCTATTTACTCTTAGTGTTCCGTTGAGCTGCCACGCCCCTCTTACCTGCCTAGCATTGTCAGATGACTGTAACCTGTCCCTGCCACCTCCACCCTGCCTGTCCACGTTCCATGCCCCTATCCCCTTCCTCCTGTCCTCCATGGTCCATTTTACTGCCACACCCTTCTGCCCTCCCTGGTCTGTTGTGCTTCAACTACTCCTCCTGCCTGCTCCCCGTGGTCTGTTGTGAGGCCACTTCCCCTAAACTCTCTTGTCTGTGCCCAGCTCCTACCCCTCCCTTCTATCCTCCATGGTCCTTTGTGCATGCCCTGCCCCCTCCTTCTTGCCCATCATAGCCATTGTGCTGCCACTAACCCTCCCGCTTGTCATGCATGGTCTTCTGTGTTGCCACGGCCCCTCCCCAGTGTGGTCAGCTAGCTGCCCCTGACCCCCTCCCACCTTCGCTCCATGGTCTGTGTGTATGCCATTATAGTCTCACTGTTGCTCTCCATGGTGTGTCTTGCTTCTAGTGCCCATCCTGCCTGACCTCCATGGTCAGGTTGCTGCTCCTGCCCTGCCTCCTGCCCTCTGTTTTACATGTGCAGACCCCTATTCCCTCCCTCCTGGCTGGTCTGTTCCATTGTAATGCCCCTGATCCCTCCCTCCTGCCCTTTATGGTCCGTTATGCTGTAGCTTTCTCTCCTGTCTGTCCATTATGGTCAGCTAGCTGCCATTGCCTCTTTACCCTCTGTTCTCTGTAGTCCATGTGCATGGTCCTGTCCCCTCCCTATTGCTTTCCATAGATTGTTGTGCTGCACTCCCGTCCCGCATGCCCTGTGTGGTGTATTGTGCTGCTGAAACCCTGATGCCTGCCCTGTAAGCTCAGTTTGGTGCACCTGTCCATGTCCCTCCTGTCCTCTGTTATCCGAGTCCATGTCCCTACCCCAATTCCTCCTGCCTTCCATGATCCAATGTACCATACTTGCTAACATTTTGAACTTGGTAAGAGGGAGATTGAGAAACAAAACTGGGGTATTGATTTTCCCCATTGAAAAAGAGGAGATTGTAGACAGGAGACCGATCAAATAAAGCCCATTTGGGCTTAAAAACATTGGGCGTTTCCTGGCTGAATCGGGTCTGTTGGCATGTATGGTTGTACTACCACTGCCTCTTCCTTCTGCCCACAATGGTCTATTATATTGCCACAGCCTCTCTTGCCTGTCCTGCATTGTTGGTTTGTTGCCCCTGCCCCCCTTTCCACTGCCCTCCATAGTCTGTTGTGCTGCCACTGCCCTTCCTGCCTGCCCAGTGTGGTCAAATTGTTGCCTCTGCACCCTCCTACCTGCCTTCAATTTTATGAGTCAGTGCCCCTGGCCTCTGCCTCTCAACAGTATCCTAATGAACAACTAGACTGCTAACATTCTATATTTATTACAAAAGAGTGGCACGCCTGACGTCATCTTGATGTAATCAAAACTATAATACCTAGAGCATTTCCTTTAGAAATTACAGAAATGAGAGGGTCTTATTTGCATCGAAATTATGGTTAGTGCTCAAAAAAACTAAAATGAGGACATATTTTCTGAGTTTTCAAATAGCGACAAAGCACTTTTAAATTATTTGTTATCTTTATGTTTTTTATCCAGTTGACCACTTGATTAAATGTTGCACTTAGGGGAGAGGATGTGGTGTTACTTCCAGAGCTGCAGACTTTGCAACTGGGGAATCAGGTTGGAGTTTCTGCTTCAGCTCGACATTCTGCGATTCTGGTCAAATCACTTAATCTCCCCATGTCTACAACCAAAATGAATTTGTCCTTGTGTGATGTAACCAATGCTCATGTAAAGCACTCCAATACCTGACCAGTCGGCACTATATAAAACTGCAAAAAAACAAAAAATAAAAAGTGTTTTGCACACTTCTGTCATTGGGCTATACGTGGGCTACATCTGGGTGCTATTTGTGCTACATTTGGGCTCTTTGGTCTCTGGTGGCCATCTTGGGAGATTTATTTGTTATGAAGTTTCCTAATTTCCTCATTTACTGCAGTCTCCTCAGTAAGAAATGCTTTCAGTTTTTTATTTTGATTCCATCAAGAAGGCATTCAGATGTGTCACACATTTGCCATAAATTTTGAATGTTAGCACTCTAGTTGCTCATTAGATCACTGTGGTAAAGCTACTGCTCACCAGGGAAGTCTGCTGCTGGTATTGAAAGTGCATGTTTCAGTCTGCATGTCAGAATATTATAATGAAATAGAAGAGGATTTGAGAAGTCACTCAAAATGTGCCCTAATTTTTCTTTCTTCAGCACTAATCATAATTTCTATGGCAAAATTAACCCCCTCATTTGGTTCTTTTTTAAATTAAATGTTTTAAGTGTTACCAGTTTATTCCAATCAAGATGGCTTCAGGTGTCCCATACTTTTGTCATAAGTAAGACTGTTAGCGCTCTAGTTGTTCTTTAGAACACTCTGGGAAGCTGCAGTAGAACACAAAGGAATCAACTGACAGTCTCTGCCCTTGTTGGATGTACATGTTTTACTGAGAATGTCAGACTTCATTCTCACATGATTGAGAAAGATAATGTGAATTTACAGAAAATATGCTCTCATTTTAGCTTCTAGATCACCTTCCAAACCTCTATGGGAAAAGTATGAGAAAATAGTTCTCTCTCAAACATGATTCATGATATCCCAGCAGAAGGCTTTTTCACAGGGTAAAATCACCTTAGAACACACCACAATGCCTAAAATTAGTATGGTACCATCAACAAATGATTTATAATGTAACGAATGTCTTATCACCCTTTATACGTTCTCCTTTTGGTGACCCTCAAAACATTCCATTCACTACAATGCATTTTAATGGGGTGCTATCATGTATATTGATCCCAAGATGGCTGCCAACACTTCTTGGATGAAGTGCTGACAGCCAATCAGATCTCACGATGAGATGTGTGGTTAGGCTCCGCCCAGATATATACATTTCTTTTTCCTTTAATATTTAAAAAATTACTGAATGGATTTACACCATTTTAAAAAAAGGGCGCTTTCTGAACCAAGAGCTATCTTTTTGCCAAATTTGGTGTAATTCCGTTCAGCAGTTCGGGCTGTAGCCTTGTCTAAAGTTTCCTATGGAAATTAACATGGGGAAAACACGTTTTGGGACCCCCCTTTTTTCTCGGCCCCCGCTTGACGAATCACCCCGAAACTTTCAAGACAGGAGCTGACCTGAGCGGGCCATTAGTTTTGAAAATTTCACGAAGATTCGTCAAACGGCACCAAAGATATTGGAAAAAGAAAAAACGCTTTTTGAATAGAAACAAGGTCCTAACTATAACGAATAGTTGCTTACCCGTCGGTGTAGTTTTGCAGCTTGAAGACTTTCTGGATTCACTATGCTGTGCATTATTCCGCGGTCTAGTGGTTGGGTCCGGAATCGTAGTCTCTTTTTTTTTTTTTTTTTGTGTGGCCCAGGTGGGCATCGACGCCCCACCATTTGGTGTCCTCCGGTGACGTCGGCGCGCTTCCTCCGGAAGCTCCCACCCTTGGGCGTCATCTTCGGATTTTTTTTTTTTTGTCTTGTGCTTTTTCTTGTTTATCCTTTTACCTTTTGAAGGCGTTTTCTATTTCTTAGTCCCCCTTTCCTCCGGTCTCATCTTTCTGGCGGAGGCGGGTGGGTTCGCTAGTGAATCCAGAAAGTCTTCAAGCTGTAAAACTACACCGACAGGTAAGAAACTATTCGTTTTGCAGTGTGAATCTTTCTGGATTCACTATGCTGTGCATAGACTTTGTAGCAGTTTGCTATGTGTGTGGCGGCTGGGTGGAAGATGAGCGTTGGTTGTTGAATATATGTTGAAGCACTTTTTGACCTACTTGTGCCTCCTTGTTCATCTGTATATCCACACAGTAGTGCTTAGTGAACGTGTGCACTGAAGCCCATGTTGCCGCCAGGCAAATGTCTTGGATGGGTGTGTTTGCCAGGAAGGCTATTGTTGCTCCCTTTTTCCTGGTAGAGTGAGCTTGTGCTGCTCCTTGTAGTTCTTGGCCTGCCTGTTTGTGGCAGTATTGAATTGCCTGTGCGATCCATCGTGCGATGGTGTTTTTAGTCACTGGTCTGCCCAGGAAACTGCTTGCGAAGGACACAAAGAATTACTTTGTCTTCCTACAATCCTTAGTCCTTTCGATGTAATGCATTACTGCTCTTCTAGCGTCCAGAGTGTGCAGTGCTCTCTCTGCGCTGGTGGATGGTTTTTGGAAGAAACTTGGAATTTGTATTGTTTGACTTATATGGAACTTGGACACCACCTTTGGCATGAAGTGTGGGTCTGTCCTCATTACCACCCTGTCATTGTGAATCTGAATGTAGGGTTCTTGTAGTGTGAGCGCCTGCAATTCGCTCACCCTGCGTAGCGAGGTAATTGCTACCAGAAAGGCCGTCTTTATTGTGAGCATATGTAGAGAGGCCTTGTGAATGGGTTCGAAAGGTGCTTTCATAAGCTGTGTTAGAACTACATTGAGGTTCCAAGAAGGCGGTGGCATCCTTTTCGGTGGGGCTATTCTCTTGGCCCCCTCTAGGAATCTTTTTACCACCCGAGATGTAAAGAAACTTTTCCCTGTTTCTCCTCTTGTATAGGCTACTATTGCTGCCAGGTGTACTCTTAGCGAGGTGCAGCTTAGGTTACTCCTTAGCAAGTGTGTTAAGTATCTTAGCACTGTTGATTCCCTGGTGATTCTCCTGTGGAGCTTTTCCCTGATGCACCATTGAGTGAATCTTTTCCATTTTGCTGCATAACATTTCCGTGTAGTGGGCCTCCTTGCTTCTCGCAGCACCGCCAGCGTGCTTTGGGGGAGCTTGAGGTGAGCGAACTCCAAGTCTTCAGGAGCCAAGCCGCTAGGCTGAGGCTCTCTGGTTCTGGGTGGAGCACCCTTCCGTTTTGCATCGAGAGCAGGTCTCTTCTTTTTGGGAACTTGTGTGGTGGCCTCTGCGCCATTTCCACTATTTGTGAGAACCAGGACTGCCTGGCCCACTGTGGTGCCACCAGAATTAGCGTCATGTTGCTTGTTCTGCACTTGCTGAGCACCTTGTGTATCAGCGGTATCTGGGGAAAAGCGTAGGCAAATGTCTTAGACCAGCTGATCCATAGGGCATTTCCCTGGGATTGTTGGCTTGGCTGTCTGGATGCGAAGTATTGGCATTTTGAATTCTGGTGTGTTGCAAACAGGTCTATTTGTGGGGTCCCCCACTTTTTGAATAGCCTTTGCGTCTCCTGCGGGTTGAGCTCCCACTCGTGTGAGATTGATGTCGGTCTGCTGAGTCTGTCCGCTTCGACATTGTCCTTCCCTGGTAGATGTATCGCCAGGAGGTCTATTTGTAATGGGATTGCCCATTTCCATATCTCTTGCGCTAGATTTGACAGCGCCACTGATTGTGTTCCTCCCCGCTTGTTGATGTAGAACATCGTTGTGGTGTTGTCTGTTTGTACTAACACCCTTTGCCCGTACAGCTGTTTCTGGAATGCCTTTAGTGCAAGGAATCGGTCTTAAGTTCTAGGTAGTTGATGTGTTTGACGGCATCTGTTTGTGTCCATAAACCCCTTACTTTGAGCAGGTTCATGTGCGCTCCCCCACCCCATTTGGGATGCGTCCGTTGTGATGGTCACTGTCGGAGTTGGTGGTGTAAATGGTTTTCCCCTTGTTATGTTGTCTTGTTCCACCATGCTATCTCTTCCTGCACTGCGTGCGTTACAACCACTAGATCTTCCCAACTCCCGGTTGCCTGTGACCATTGTTGTTGGAGCCATTCCTGGAATGGTCTCATGTGTAGTCGGATATTGGGGACCAGGTGTATGCAGTACGCCATCATCCCCATGAGCTTGCTCACCGTCCTCATTGTCAGACAGTGCCCCTTCTGGTATTGACGAGTCTCCTTCAGTATTGCGAAGGTTCTCTTCTCGCTGTGGAACACCCTGCCCTGAATGGTGTCGATTTGTGCACCCAGGAAGATCTTCACCTGTTCTGGTTCTAGCGAGGACTTCCCGTTGTGTATCGAGAAGCCTAGTTCTGTCAGCGTATGTGTGACCCGCTGAGCATGTAGTTTGCATTGGTTGTAGGAGTTTGCCTTTACCAACCAGTCGTCGAGGTAGGAGTATACATGTATTCCCTGCCTCCGCAAGTGTGCTGCTACTGCAGCTAGGCATTCTGTGAAGACCCTTGGTGCGGATTTTAGGCCGAAGGCTAGGGCGGTGAACTGGTAGTGCGTCCTGCTGATGGTGAATCTCAGTAGATGTTTGTGGTTTTGGTTCATGGGAATGTGTAGGTAGGCATCCTTGGGGTCTATTGTGGACATAAAATCCCCGTCCCTTATCTGAGGTATAACCTCCTGCAAGGACGTCATTTTGAACTTTTGAGTCTTAATGTATTTGTTTAGGAACCGTAGGTCCAGTATGGGCCTTAACGTTTCGTCTACTTTTGGTACGAGGAAGTAGTTGGAGTACACTCCCCCGTTTCTTTCCTTGTATGGTACCCTTTCTATAGCCTCTTTGTGGAGGAGTTCTTGTGCTTCCTGCCAAAGGAGTGATAGCTCTTGTGCTGAGCGTGTCTTGTTGGTTGGCCTCCTGTTTGGTGGCTTTTTTACCAATTCTATACAGTAGCCGAACTGTATGATGTTGAGTATCCATTTGTCCGTTGTTACTTTCTTCCACTCCTGGTAGAAGTGTTTTAGTCTGCCTCCTACTGGTGTAACATGATTGTTGATTTTTAATTGTTCTTTGGGTCTTTTGTTGTGCCGCGCCACTAGGGATGTTGTGTGTGTGGGCACGTTTGGTACTGTGGAGTCACTTGGAGGCGGGTTGCTGTCCCCCTCTCCTAGTGTTGCCTCGCCCGTTCGGTCGCCCTCGAAAGGACTGGCCCCTCTGTTGGTACTGCCAGCCTTGCTGTTGCTGACCTTGTTGCGCCTGGTTGGTTCCCTGATAGGTTTGCTGGGAGGCCTGGTGCGATGTTCCCGGCTGGCTCCCTCCTCTGCCATTTGGTCTCCGTGTGGGGGTGCCCCTTCTCATCCCCCTGAACTGCAGTGCTCCCATGGACCTTGCAGTCTCATTATCCTTCTTCAGCTGTGTCAGCGTCTCGTCCACTGGTGTGCCGAACAGCTTTCCGTTGAAGGGTATGTTCAGGATATTGTTCTGGACTTCGGGCTTGAACCCTGAGATCCTCAGCCAGGCATGCCTTCTTTCTGTTACTCCGATCATCATAAGCCTGCTTGATGTGTCTGCCGCGTCCAAGGCCGACTTCAGGCAGGTGTTGGCCATGTTCTTGCCTTCCTCCACCAGGTGCGCTGCTCTCTGCTGGTGTTCGTCTGGGAGATGTTTGAGCAGCTGCCCTACTTCCTCCCAATGTTGGTAAGAATGTCTATTTATTAGGGAATTGGAGTTGGCGATGCGCCAGTGAATTGCCGCATTCCTCTCAATTTTTCTCCCGGTGAGGTCTATCCTCTTACTCTCATTGTCTGGAGGTGGCCCTGAGTTTGTGGGAACGTTGGCCCTCTTCCTGGCTGTTGCTGTTATAATAGAGTCAGCTGGTACGGATCCTTGGATATATGCTGGATCCTTGGAAGAGTGCTTGTACTTTTTCTCTGTCCTCGGGGTGACAGATCTGCATGTTGATGGCTCCTTGAAAGCCTCCCTGCCTTGGTCCAGCACACTTGGGAGCATAGGAAGGAATTGGCTCCTAGTTTGGGTTGGCAGCAGTGTCTCTAAGAGAAAACAAGCCTTCGGTTTTTCTTCCTCCATTTCCACCCTATAAGTTGCTGCAGCGTTCCTGACGACCATATTGTATATGCCAATGTCGTCTGGCGGCGAAGGCCTCGACGGATACGTCTCCACGGCCTCTTCCGGGTTTTCGGCGTCGAGGTCCTGCCATTCCATGTCCTGAGCCTCCGAGGGTGTCGAACCAAGGTTAGTCTGCTGGTCGTCATCGCCCTCTGTGTAATAATACAGGCCCTCTTCGTCCTGCTGCTCCGCCGGTTCGGAAGTTTTCGGCGGGTCGGTGGCGTCGAACTCCTCCTGGACTTCTGCTTCAACAACCGTCGAGGGCCTCGAAGGGATGGTGTATCTACTCATCTGTTTGTCGAAGTCCTTCTTCCTCTGGAGGATACTGTTCATTTCGGCCTCGAGCCTTCTTTTCTTCCTTTCCATCACGGCCACTTGTTCGGCGTCGAGAGTTTCGGCGTTGCTCTTCGAGGTCATGGATGTTGACATCGAAGTTGCCTTCTGCTCTTTTCCCTTCGGCGTAGAGTGCGGCTTTTCGGGACCGTGCTTCGACGACCAGGGATTTTCTAGAGCTTTCGCCGGCCGGGAGTCCTTATCGAAGGATCCGCTGGGCTGTTTGTCCGTGGACGCAGCTGTGGTCGTCGATTGCTTTGACGCCAGTGCTCCTTTCGAGGACTTTGGCTCTGTTCTTCGAGAGTCTGTCTGGGTTTTAGGGGTCGACATCTCTTACCTCCTTCGTCGACTTGTTATCGGTCTCTACGACCGTGCAGTCCTCTGGTCCCTCGGCTATGTTGTCCTCTTCTCCGCTGGAGAGGCCCAGGTCCCGAAGCGACGGAGGTTGTCCTTGGCCCTGCATGCTGTAGTTTGCTCTCCTCTGTCCCTCACTCGGAGGGTCTTGGGGGCGAATGCTGAGCAGGCGTTGCAGTCGTTACTTTGGTGGTCGATCGGCAGGCAGAGGTTGCAGACTGGATGCTGGTCCTTCTGCGCGAACTTGTGGTGCCAGTTACAGCAAAATTTGAATGGTGTCTTGTCCATTCCCGCGCTCAGGGAGCCCCCTGTGTGCGCATTCTCCGTCGGACGTCGAAGCTTTACCTCCTTCTCACCTACTTCGTCGTCCCGGTTCTATGTTCTTTGTCTTGTGATGAAGAAACTCCAATTCCTCTGTTTTTCTGCTTTTTTCCTCTTTTCTCCTCTTCAAAAAACTCTGGAGCTCCTCGTGACGATCCTGACCCAACGGCGGAAAAAAGAATCTGAAGATGGCGCCCAAGGGTGGGAGCTTCCGGAGGAAGCGCGCCGACGTCACGGGAGGACACCAAATGGTGGGGCGTCGACGCCCACCTGGGCCACACAAAAAAATTTAAAAAAAAGAGAAAAGAGACTACGATTCTGGACCCAACCACTAGACCGCGGAATAATGCACAGCATAGTGAATCCAGAAAGATTCACGCTGCAAAACTACCTACTGGCGAGCGCCTTTAGGTAATAAATATATATATATATATATATATATATATATATATATATATATTCACTGAAAAAACCATAGGTTTCAGACACGTTATAGTTACAAATTAACATTTAAAAAACCTTTGAAATTCACTGAAAAAAACATAGGTTTTAGGGACAGTTATAGTTACTTGGACATTGTACTCGTACAAAACCCGTGAAATTCCCCCGTTATAGTTAGTTCAGCTAACTATAACTCGCGCCCCGCAATGCACTGCTGATGACGTCACATATTACATCACTCATGACATGGTCAGTGACATCACTGATGACATCACTGATGACATCTCAAATGACATCACTGTTGACATCATCCAGTGACTGTGTTTCTGTAAAGTTTAAATATTTTTAATATATATAGGGAAAGGCGTTTTGAAGAATGAGTGGGTGTATAAGTGTCTGTATGGATGATTTAGTAGGTGCGTGACTAATTCTATAAGTGAGTGATTAAACGTATCTTACTGAATGCATGGGTTAGTGACTAAACTGGGTGAATGTCTGTATCTGTCTGTTGCTGTGTAAGTGGCTGCATGGGTTTGTGAACAGCTACATGAGTGTCTATATGGGTTATTGATTGGTTGTTTGAGTATCTGTATGGGTGCCTGAGTGTTTGTGTGGATGGGGTGTGTGCGACTGTGCATAGATGTGTGAGTGGGTGATTCACTGGGTGGATGGTTTCAAGAGTGCATCTGTGATAGACTGTATGGGTGGGTAAGTGTGTGTAACAGTGTGTTAGTGAGTGAATGTATGTCCCAGTGGTACATGTGTGAGTAACTACATATGTGAAAGGCAGTATATATGTGTGTTAGAGTATTTAAATGGCTATAAGTGAGAGTGTGTTATTGTGAGAGTGGCTGTATGGATGAGTGTGTGCTTGTATCAGTGATTGTATAAGAGCGTAACAATGTGCTAGTATTTGTATGATTAAGTGAGCTGGTGTGTGTATAACTGTATAGGTGAGTAAATGGCAGTGTGTTTAATTATTTGCATGACTGACTAGGTGTGTGAGTACCTCTATGGATGAGTGGGATGTTTGAGTGTCTATATAGGAGTAAGAGTGCATATGATAGTCCTGTACTGAGTGACCATAAGTATGAGTGACTGTACGGGTGAGTGAGTGGATGTGTGTGTGTAGACCTAAGAATCAGTGAGTGGGTATGTAGTTATTGGTGTTGGAGTGTCTATGGTTTTGCGAATGGCAGTCTGTAATTTAGAGTGGGTGTATCAAAGGTTATATTAGGGTGTGAGGAGGTGCATCAGATTATCACGTGGATGATGTCATCAGTGATGTCATTTGAGATGTCATCAGTGATGTCACTGACCATGTCATGAGTGATGTAATATGTGACGTCATCAGCAGTGCATTGCGGGCGCGAGTTATAGTTAGCTGAACTAACTATAACGGGGTATTTCACGGGTTTTGTACGAGTGCAATGTCCAACTAACTATAACTGTCCCTAAAACCTATGGTTTTTTCAGTGAATTTCAAAGGTTTTTTAAATGCTAATTTGTAACTATAACGTGTCTGAAACCTATGGTTTTTTCAGTGAATTTCAAAGGTTTTGTAAATGCTAATTTCTAACTATAACGTGCCTGAAACCTATGGTTTTTTCAGTGAATTTCAAAGGTTTTGTAAATGACAATTTTTAAATGTATTAATTGTTATATTAATTTTTTTCATACTGATTTACTACATTTTTAGAAACAATTTTTTTTTACATATTTTATTTTTTAAATTACATTGTAATTACATTATACATTACATTACAAAAATACTTTCTCAGAATGAATTACTTTAGTTTAAATACTTTGCACATAGGCAATAGACTTTTAAGTACAGTAGTTACAGTTGTTGCAATGGGCAACACATTTTCAAACACAATGCAACATTCAGCTCAATGTGAATTTCTAGTTAAATGCAATTAGTTACTTTATGGATTACTTTTCTAACCACAGGACTGGATCCTAGATTCAGTCCTGGGACATCTCCTGTAAACAGTTGAGTAAAAGCGTTTTGGTTACAGTAGTGATTTTTAAGGAATATTATTGTATTTTAAAAGTTGACACTTAGAAACTTTTTCTCATATGGTCACCAATGTTATCCTATGGAAGGAAATTCACTTAGCAGGTAAAAACTGTTATTGTTACTTTTTCTTACTCAGTGTTGGATCCTGGATCCAGCACTGGTGCATCTCCTGTAAACAGTTGAAAGAATGCGTTTAAGTCATACAGGTGATTTT
Source organism: Calotriton arnoldi (assembly GCA_963921515.1). Classification (NCBI taxonomy): domain Eukaryota; kingdom Metazoa; phylum Chordata; class Amphibia; order Caudata; family Salamandridae; genus Calotriton; species Calotriton arnoldi. The sequence goes on along the minus strand of CAWUFW010008954.1, from coordinate 407,852 downwards.
TAAGGAATATTTGTAGTTTGTAAAAATCAACACTTTGAAACTTTTTGCTGAAAACCAGACAATGGATTCCTATGGAAGAAAATATAAGTTACTGGTAAGTACGGTTAAAATTACTTTTCAGGGTCAGTGCTGGGCTAAAAGATGCAGCACTGGGTTCTCTCCTGATAACAGGTGAGTAAATCGGAATTCGTATTTCGGCTGATTTTAGAGGAATATTTTAAAGTTCCAAAACTCCACACTTAGAAGAATTTCCAAGTGAAACCAGTCAATGTTAGCCTATGGAAGGAAATTCAAGTTACTGGTAAGTACGGTTAGAATTACTTTTCAGGGTCAGTGCTGGGCTAAAAGGTGCAGCACTGGGTTTTCTCCTGATAACAGGTGAGTAAGTCGGAATTCGGATTTCGGCTGATTTTAGAGGAATATTTGTATGTTTCAAAAATCAACACTTAGAAACTTTTTCAGCAAAAAGCAGGCAATGATATCCTATGGAAGGAAATTCAAGTTACTGGTAAGTACGGTTAAAATTACTTTTCAGGATTAGTACTGGGCTGAAAGATGCAGCACTGAGGTCTCTCCTGATAACAGGTGAGTAAATCGGAATTCGTATTTCGGCTGATTTTAGAGGAATATTTTAAAGTTCCAAAACTCCACACTTAGAAGAATTTCCAAGTGAAACCAGTCAATGTTAGCCTATGGAAGGAAATTCAAGTTACTGGTAAGTACGGTTAAAATTACTTTTTAGGACCAGTACTGGGCTGAAAGATACAGCACTGAGGTCTCTCCTGATAACAGGTGAGTAAATCGGAATTCGTATTTCGGCTGATTTTAGAAGAATATTTGCACAATGGTGAAGGGAGGGGGCGGGGCCTGAGGTGACATCTGTGCAAACGCGCCCCGTGGCGCGTTTTAAGTTGGGGGATTAAGTCCCCTTGAATCCTGAGGGTCCCTAGGGGCCAACTAGCCCACCAGGAACCTCCAATATGCGCCAGGGGCTGCGTTGCAGAGAGTGTAGAGAGGCCACACCCCTTTTACACCTCTCTGCAACGCAGCTCTGTGGCGCTTTCTGGATGTACCCGTTGGGCTAGTTGGCCCCAGGGACCCTCAGGATTGAAGGGATTTAATTCCCCATCTTAAAACGCGCCACGGGGCCTGTTTGCACACATGTCACCTCAGGCCCGCCCTCCCTTCACCACTGTGCAAACGCGCCCGTGGCGCGTTTTAAGTCGGGGATTAACTCCCTTGAATCCTGAGGGTCCCTGGGGTGCAACTAGCCCACCAGCTACCTCCATTAAGCGCCACAGAGCTGCGTTGCAGAGAGGTGTAAAAGGGGCGTGGCCTCTGTACACCTCTCTGCAAGGCAGCCCCTGGCGCATACTGGAGGTTCCTGGTGGGCTAGTTGGCCCCAGCGACCCCGGTATTCAAGGGGAATTACTTCCCTTCTTAAAACGCGCCAGGGGCGCGTTTGCAGAGTACTGCAGGGAGGGGCGGGGCCTCCGGCACGATGCCGTTTTAAAAAAAAAAAATTTTAATGGGAGGGGGCTGCGTGGCCCCCTTCCCTCAGCCACTTTTGGCCCCGGGGACCCCATCCCCGGGGCCTGAGCATTTTTTTGTTGTTTTATTTTTAAAAAACAAAAAAACGGGAAGGGGGCCGCGTTGCCCCCCTTCCCTGGGCCTCTATTGGCCCCGAGGACCCCATCCCCGGGCATGCCCTGTTTTTTAAATAAAAAATATGGAGGGGGGCTGCGTGGTCCCCCTCCTCAGGCCATTTAAGGCCCCGGGGACCCCATCCCCCGGGGCCGGCCTTGCCCTTATTTTTTTATTTATTGTTTATTTGGGGAGGGGGGCTGCGTGGCCCCCCTCCCGGGCCACTACTTGCCCCGGGGACCCCATCCCCCGGGGCCTGGCCTCTCGTTGGGGACTGTGGGGGGGTCCCCAAACCCCCCACAGTCCCGCCGGCTCCCCGTGTCCTACGGGACCGGCATTGCTTTTCCACATGGGGAGCAGCTAACATGCTGCTCCCCGTGTGAAAAGCAATTGGTTTGCATTTTGAAAGAGAGAGCAGGTTTCCTGCTCTCTCTTTCAAAATGCAAACCAAGTTTGCTATGACAGGACGGGAGCCGCGAGGCTCCCGTCCTGTCATAGCAAACAGCAGTGTCCCGGGGTAGGCACTCCGGGACACTGCAGGAGCCGGCCCTGGGGGTGGCGGTCCCCAGGGCCATCAAGGGCTCCAGGAGGGGGCCGCGCGGCCCCCTCCCTACATTTTGAAAGCCCCGGGGAGGTGGTGGTCCCCGGGGCTTGTGGGGGCTGGAGCCCCCACACAGGTTTTTAAATAAAAAAAAAAAGCCCCGGGGAGGTGGCGGTCCCGGAGCTGCGGGAGGGCTCAGAGCCCTCCCGCACCATTTATGATAAAGCCCCGGGGGTGGTGGTCCCCGGGGCTTGGGGGCCCTTAGAGGCCCCCATAGATAAAATAAACACCCCACCAGCATGCCCCCGGGACTTGGCCCACCCGGGGCAAATTAACATCGAAGCGCGGAGACCGCGCTTCGATTTTATCGGCAGGATCCGCGCACCCTGAGCGCATCCTGCCGATTTAAAAATAAAATAAAATGCTTTTTGCCCAGGGGGTCCTTGTGGGACCCCTGAGCAGACCTAGGGGTCAGGGTGTTTCTACCCTGCCCCCTTTGTGCGTTTTGCGCACTTTTTTACTGCTTTCTTGTTCCTCGGTTCTACCGAGGAACAAGATGGCTGCCAACACTTCCTGGTTTGGAGTGTTGACAGCCAATTAGCAGACAGCTCGTGATCGGGAGGGTGCGCGAATCCGACGCGGCCATAGATATATATGTACTTTTAGTTTTGATTTTCTCAGCAACTACTGAACGGATTTACACCATTTAACAAAAGGGTTCTTTCTGAACCAAGAACTACCTCTTTGCCAAATTTGGTGTAATTCCGTTCAGCAGTTCGGGCTGTAGCCGTGTCTAAAGTTTCCTATGGGAAAATGAATGGGGAAAACACGTTTTGGGACCCCCTTTTTTCTCGGCCCCCGCTTGACGAATCACCCTGAGACTTTCAGGGTAGGAGCGGACCGGAGCGGGCCATAAAGTTTGAAAATTTCGCGAAGATTCGTCAACCGACGCAAGAGTTATTTCAAATAGAATGTCGCGGATTTCCTATGGAAAATAGGTCCTAACTATAACTATCTACTGGCGACCGCCAGTAGATTATATATATATATATATATATTCACTGAAAAAACCATAGGTTTTAGGGAAAGTTATAGTTAGTTGGACATTTCACTCGTACAAAACCAGAGTAATTCCCCCGTTATAGTTAGTTCACCTAACTAGAACTCGCGCCCCGCAATGCACTGCTGATGACGTCACATATTACATCACTCATGACATGGTCAGTGACATCACTGATGACATCACTGATGAAATCATCCAGTGACTGTTTCTGTAAAGTTTAAATATGTTTAATATATATAGGGAAAGGCGTATTGAAGAATGAGTGGGTGTATAAGTGTCTGAATGGATGATTTAGTACGTGAGTGACTGACTCTACAAGTGAGTGATTAAACGTATCTTACTGAATGCATGGGTTAGTGACTAAACTGTGTGAATGTCTGTATCTGTCTGTCTGTTGGTGTGTAAGCGGCTGCATGGGTTTGTGAATAGCTACATGAGTGTCTATATGGGTTACTGATTGGTTGTTGGAGTATCTGTATGGGTGCCTGAGTGTTTGTGACTCTGTGCATAGATGTGTGAGTGGGTGATTCACTGGGTGCATGGTTTCAAGAGTGCATCTGTGATGACCTGTATGGGTGGGTGAGTGTGTGTATGGGTGTGTTAGTGAGTGAATGTATATCTCAGTGGTACATGTGTGAGTAACTACACATGTGAAAGGCAGTATATATGTGTATTGGAGTATATAAATGGCTATAAGTGAGTGTGTGAGATTGTGAGTGGCTGTATGGATGAGTGTGTGCTTGTATCAGTGATTGTATAAGAGCGTAAGAATGTGCTAGTATTTGTATGAGTAAGTGAGCTGGTGTGTGTATGACTGTATAGGTGAGTAAATGGCAGTGTGATTAATTATTTGCATGACTGACTAGGTGTGTGAGTACCTCTATGGATGAGTGGCGGTGTGTGAGTGTCTATATAGGTCTATGAGTGCATATGATAGTCCTGTACTGAGTGACCATAAGTATGAGTGACTGTATGGGTGAGTGAGTGGATGTGTGTGTAAACCTAAGAATCAGTGAGTGGGTATGTATTATTGGTGTTGGAGTGTCTATGGTTTTGAGAATGGCAGTCTGTAATTTAGAGTGTGTGTATCAAAGGTTATATTAGGGTGTGAGAAGATGGATCAAATTATCACATGGATGATGTCATCAGTGATGTCATTTGAGATGTCATCAGTGATGTCATCAGTGATGTCACTGACCATGTCATGAGTGATGTAACATGTGACGTCATCAGCAGTGCATTGCCGGGGCGCTAGTTCTAGTTAGGTGAACTAACTATAACGGGGGAATTTCTCTGGCTTTGTACGAGTGAAATGTCCAACCAACTATAACTTTCCCTAAAACCTATGGTTTTTTCAGTGAATTTCTAAGGTTTTTTAAATGCTAATTTCTAACTATAACGTGCCTAAAACCTATGGTTTTTTCAGTGAATTTCAAAGGTTTTTTAAATGCTAGTTTCTAACTATGCCTACAGAGGTAGGACATGTGAAGAAAGAAGAAAAACGCACAGAAAGAAGCAAAAGAAATGCAGAAAGAAGCAACAGAAGTCCACAAAGATGAAGAAAAGTGCAGGAAGAAGCAAGACATGTGCAGAAAGAACCAACAGAGGAGCAGAAAGAGGCCTTGTTGCAAAATCATCCTGTGCCCACAACTTTTTCAGACGGGTACTGGTGGTAACTGACTGAGTAACTAGGCCTAGAGCTAGTGCTATGCTAAAAGACACTTAGAATACAGTGAAAACACCTACATACACTAGGGAACACTATGCGTTGGGGTACCCCTGTGATTAGCATGACCTCCTCTGTAAGGCCCTAGTACATAATAGGGCAGGGGGATTAAAACTACCTCTTAAAACGCGCCACAGGGCGCGTTTGCACAGTGGTGAAGGGAGGGGGGCCTGAGGTGACGTGTGCAAACACGCCCTGTGGCCATTTTAAGTTGGGAGATTAAGTCCCCTTGAATCCTGAGGTCCAACTAGTCCACTAGGTACCTCCAGTAAGCGCCACAGAGCTGCGTTGCAGAGAGGTGTAAAAAGGGGCGTGGCCTGGACCACCTCTCTGCAACGCAGGCCTGTGGCGCTTACTGGAGGTACCTGGTGGCCTAGTTGGCCCCCAGGGCCCTCAGGATTGAAGGGGACTTAATTCCCCAACTTAAAACGAGCCACATGGCGTGTTTGCACACATCACCTCAGGCCCGCCCCCTCCCTTCACCACTGTGCAAACGAGCCCCGTGGCGCGTTTTAACTTGGGGGATAAAGTCCCCTTGAATCCTGAGGGTCCATGGGGTCCAACTAGCCCACCAAGTACCTCCAGTAAGCGCCACAGAGCTGCGTTGCAGAGAGGTGTAAAAAGGGGAGTGGCCTGGACCACCTCTCTGCAACGCAGCCCTGTGGCGCTTACTGGAGGTACCTGGTGGGCTAGTTGGCCCCCAGGGACCCACAGTATTGAAGGGGAATTAATTCCCCAACTTAAAACGCGCCACAGGGCGCGTTTGCAGAGTGTTACTGGGAGGGGCGGGGCCTCCGGCACGATCGCGCTTTTTTTTTTTTTTTTAAGAAGGGGGGCTGTGTGGCTCCCCTTTCTTTCCTATTTTATGGGCCCTGGGGACCCCATCCCCCAGGGCCTGACCCCTATTTTTTTTTTTTTAAATGGAAGGGGGCCGCGTGGCCCCCCTCCCGAGGCCATATTCGGCCCCGGGGACCCCATCCCCCGGGGCAGGCCTTTGCGTTTTGTTTTTTTTTAAATTAATTTTATTATGGGGGAGGGGGGCCGCGTGGCCCCCCTCCCTGGCCACTTCTGGCCCCGGGGACCCCATCCCCCGGGGCCTGGCCTCTCGTTGGGGACCGTGGGGAGCCCCAATGCCCCCACGGTCCCTGCCAGCTCCCTGCGGGAGCCGGCATTGCTTTTCCACATGGGGAGCTGCTGACATGCAGCTCCCCGTGTGGAAAAGCAATCTGGTTTGAATTTTGGAAGAGAGAGCAGATTTCCTGCTCTCTCTTCCAAAATCCAAACCAGTGTTTGCTATGACAGGGCGGGAGCCGCGAGGCTCCCGCCCTGTCATAGCAAACTGTTACAGCAAACAAATGATGGACGGAATGCTGACAATGCAAACATTCTCCCCCAGTCAAAAGATCTGGGTTAAATCCATCGTTCATTTGCCCACTACGCCACCCCAGTTTGGACCCAGCCATATGCAAATCAGTCTTGACCCTGTGCCCCATGGGAACAGTCCAGACCGAACTGCCAGGCCAGGTCCTCCCTGGACCGGAAACAAGCATCCTGGGACCGGTTTCAGGGTATGTCCCCCTTCTTCAGGACGGGTATGCTCAGACGCGAGTCCCGTGCTCTCCATGCCACTGGAATCAAGCTATCCTGGCTGATGAGGGCTGAAAGCCCGAAACCGGTCCTAGGATGCTTGTTTCCAGTCCAGGGAGGACCTGGCTTGGCAGTTCGGGCTGGACTGTTCCCATGGGGCACAGGGTCAAGACTGATTTGCATATGGCTGGGTTCAAACTAGAATGGCATGGTGAGCAAACAAACTATGGATTTAGGCCCAGATCTCTGTACTGGGGTGAATGTATGACATTGTTCTGCATTCTGTCCATCAATTGTTGTTTTTGCATCTGTCATAGCAAACAGCAGTGTCCCGGGGGTGGGCACCCCGGGACACTGCAGGAGCCGGCCCTGGGGGGTGGCGGTCCCCAGGGCCATCACAGGCTCCAGGAGGGGGGCCGCGCGGCACCCTTCTAATCACATGCACAGCCCCGGGGAGGTGGTGGTCTCCGGGGCTCGGGGGTCCGTAACGGACCCCCAAATTAGCATTTTAGTGCCCCGGGGAGGTGGCAGTCCCCGGGGCGTGTGGGGGGGGGCTCTAGACCCCCCACGCAGGTATATATATATATATATTTTTTTTTTTTTAAAGAAGCCCCGGGGGTGGCGGTCCCCGGGGCTGCGGGGGGGCAGTGCGCCCCCCGCAAATTAATGAAAGCCCCCCAAACCTTTAAAAAACAAGCCCCGGGGGGTGGCGGTCCCCGGGGCTGCGGGGGTCCCCCTGGGCCCCCGGAATTTTATTTCTGCATGCCCCCGGGACCTGGCCCACCCGGGGACTTAATTAAACGAAGCGCGGGAGCCTGCGCTTCGTTTTTATTTTCGGCCGGATTTGCGCACCCAGCGCGAATTCGGCCGATTTTCTTTTTTAAAAAATGCTTTTTTTGGGCCCTGAGCAGGCCTAGGGGGTCAGGGTGTTTCTACCCTGCGCCCTTTTCTTGTTTTTTGCGTTTGTTTCCCTGTTTACTTGTGCCTCGGTTACCGAGGCACAAGATGGCTGCCAACACTTCCTGGTTTGGAGTGTTGACAGCCAATTAGAATAAAGCTTGTGATCGGGAGGGTGCGCGGATCCACCGCGGCCATAGATATCGAAACTTTTATTTTTTGATTTTCTCAGCAACTACTGAACGGATTTACACCATTTAAAAAAAAGGTCTCTTTCTGAAACAAGGGCTACCTTTTTGCCAAACTTGGTGTAATTCCGTTCAGTAGTTCGGGCTGTAGCCGTGTCTAAAATTTCCTATGGGAATAAACCTGGAGAAAACACGTTTTGGGACCCCCCTTTTTTCCTCGCCCCCGCTTGCCGAATCACCCCGAAACTTTCAAGACAAGAGCTGACCGGAGCGGGCTACGAGTTTTGAAAATTTCGCGAAGATTCGTCAACCGGCGCCAAAGATATTGACAAAACAAAAAACGAGTTTCCTATGGAAACTAGGTCCTAACTATAACTATCTACTGGCGACCGCCAGTATGTATGTATGTATGTATATATGTATGTGTATGTATGTATATATGTATATATATTATCTACTGGCGGTCGCCAGTAGATAGTTATAGTTAGGACCTATTTTCCATAGGAAATTCACAACATTCTATTTCCAATAACTTTGGCACCGGTTGATAAATCTTCGCGAAATTGTCAAAACTCGTGGGGCGCTCCGGTCTGCTCCTATCCTGAAAGTTTCGGGGTGATTCGGCAAGCGGGGGCCGAGAAAAAAGGGGGGTCCCAAAACGTGTTTTCTCCATGTTAATTCCCATAGGAAATTTTAGACACGGCTACAGCCCGAACTACTGAACGGAATTACACCAAATTTGGCAAAAAGGTAGCGATTGGTTCAGAAAGCGACCTTTTTTTTTTTTTAAATGGTGTAAATCCGTTTAGTAGTTCCTGAGAAAATCAAAAGTAAAATCACGTATATGTCTGGGCGGAGCCTAACCACACACGTCATCGTGAGATCTGATTGGCTGTCAGTACTTCATCCTGGAATTGCTGGCAGCCATCTTGGGACCAATATAAATGATAGTACCCCATTGAAATGCATTGTAGTGAATCGAAGATTTTGAGGGTTACCAAAAGGAGAACTATAAAGGGTGATAACAGACTTTAGTTACATTAGAATTCATTTGTTGATGGTACCATACTAATTTCAGGAATTGTGGTGTGTTCTAAGGTGATTTTACCCTGTGAAAAACCTTCTGCTGGGATATCATGAATCATGTTTGAGAGAAAACTATTTTCACATGCTTGTCCCATACAGTTTTGGAAGGTGCTCCAGAAGCTAAAATGAGAGCATATTTTCTGTAAATTCACATTATCTTTCTCAGTCATGTGAGAATGAAGTCTGACATTCTCAGTAAAACATGTACATCCAACAAGGGCAGAGACTGTCAGTTGATTCCTTTGTGTTCTACTGCAGCTTCCCAGAGTGTTCTAAAGAACAACTAGAGTGCTAACAGCCTTACTTATGACAAAAGTATGGCACACCTGAAGCCATCTTGATTGGAATAAACCGGTAACACTTAAAACATTTAATTGAAAAAGGAACAAAATGATGGGGTTCATTTTGTCATAGAAATTATGGTTAGTGCTGTAGAAAGAAAAATTAGGACATGTTTCAAGTGTGATCTCAAATCCTCTTCTATTTCATTAGAAAATTCTGACATGCAGACTGAAACAATCACTTTCAATACCAGCAGTAGACTTCCAGTTAACTCCCTGGTGAGCAGTAGTTTTACTACAGTGATCTAATGAACAACTAGAGTGCTAACATTCTGAATTTATGGCAAATGTGTGACACATCTGAATGCCTTCTTGATGGAATCAAAGTAAAAACTGAAAGCATTTCCTACTGAGGACACTGCAGTAAATGACGAAATTAGGAAACTTCATGACAAATAAGTCTCCCAAGATGGCCACCAGAGAAAAAAAAGAGCCCAAATGCAGCACAAATATCACCCAGATGTAGCCCACATATAGCCCAATGACAAAAGTGTGCAAAACACTTTATTTTTAGTTTTTCTGCAGTTTTATATAGTGCAAACTGGTCAGGTATTGGAGCGTTACATCTTACTTGGACCCCTTATTGCGTATTTTGCATGAAGTACATGAGATTGATCTTGCTAAACATTGACCTTTACGATTCTGTTAACCTGAAGTTGCTCTGAACCGGGCTTTGTAACACCCGTTTTTACCTACTGGTTTTAATTAATTCTCACTGTATTGTATTAGGAAAGAGGATTTACTGTTTTTATGTACACTTTTATGATCTATGTTTCTAAATCAGATCAAATAAAGTTTAATTAATTCTATGGCAGGACGGAGGCGAGGATTATGCATAGCTTTCCTCACTTTATTTGCATAGCAGTTCAAAGTAAACGTAACACAACAATCATTAAACAAAAGACTACACAACCCATGAACCATTAGGGGCGTAGTCTCCAAGGCAACTATAGTCCAATCATCTCACAGTCCATCATATAGAATATTGTGACGCTTCCTCTTTCTTCACTGCTCGTCAGTTAAGTGCATTCCTTACATTCTTGGCTTAATCTGACGTTGTTGCTGTTTGTATAGCGGTTTCTTGTGCACGTTATTAGCATTATTGCCTTAGTATTGTTTCATATTCCCTGCGTAGCAGGCTCTTGCCCGAGCGCGTTCTCCCCCTCGCAGTTTCTCCCGCTGTGTGCTCTGCGCGCGGTGAGATCCTGTCAGGCGCGTCTGGTCCGAGCGAGGCAGCTCCGTTGAGCGCTCCCGCTGGTCTTTACGCGCGTTTGGGAATCCGGTCACTCCTTTAGTGTCCGCTTGATTCCCGACCAACCCTCGCCTAATTTTGACACCGCTATGCGGTGATTTCCCCACACGGCCACGTTAGTGACCAGCGCCATCTGGTGGTGGTAATTGGTATTGCGCCTCAGTCTATTCTTATAACAGCTTTGGGGAAAGCCCAGCTGTTGGAGCACCGGCGAGGGGGCTGCCTTAAGGATTTTAAGGGCATTTGTTCTGTGCTCACACCCTCTGCTATCATGTCTTCTCCAGAAGACCATTTTTACTCCTCCTACCAGAAAGTGGAGGAGGAATGGCCCCCAACTTCTCCCTCCAGCAGTGGACCAAGCCCTCTCTCTGGCTATTTCTAGGGCGCTGGCTCCTCTTAGGGATCAGGTTGATAAGCTGGCGAAAAGCATCCCTGGGGTGTTCAGTGACCCAGATCTGGTGGTGGCGGGTCCCAGTAGCTCCCAGATGGGGAATAAAAGGGCCGTTAAGCATAACGCGGGGCACTTGGAAGGATTTGATAAACTTACAGAGACCTTCCTCAAGAGTGTGCGAACGCTAAAACAGGCACCCGGCCGGGAGGAGGAGGGGCCCGGAGAAAATTGCGACACTGTCACCACTATTGTAGACCCCGACGGCGGGTTTCCCTTGGAGGGAGAGGGTGTATCGGAGGACGATTTCTCCTCCGATGAGGATAAGGACTCGGGGCGTCCCTGGCTTCCAGAGTCCCACTAATCTCAGTCCCCGGTTGGGGACGGGGTCCACTCGGACATGTTCGAGCCTACCCAAATTTACCATCCTAGGTAAGCGGAGTGGACACCTGACGCCAAAGTGGCAGAGTATGTGGTGGGGAAAATCCATCAACCCCTTGAAAGGGAGGTCAGGAATAGGATGAGGGGAGAATGCCCCAGGCCCTCACTGAAGGGGAAGGTGGCACACACGCCTGAAATTGATGAGAAACTATGTACCTTTTTCTCCAAGTATATGAGGGATCCCAAGAAAGGAATTGATAGGTCTTGGACGTAGGGCCCTTGACCCAAATTATTCAATTGACGGAGCATTCCAAAGAGTCAGGATCCCCTTTGTCCACGGATATTGTGGCTGGTTGGGCGCACTACTCTAAACCCTAAAACACTACCCCCGCACGACCTCCTGCACTACCCTAAACCCTAAAACACTACCCCCAGCACGACCCCCTACACTACCCAAACACCACTGCACTACCCTAAACCCTAAAACACTACCACCAGCACGACTCCCTACACTACCCAAACACCACTGCACTACCCTAAACCCTAAATCTACACAGCACGACCCCCTACACTACACAAACACCACTGCACTACCCTAAACCCTAAAACACTACCCCCAGCACGACCCCCTACACTACCCAAACACCACTGCACGACCCTAAACCCTAAAACACGACCCCCTACACTACACAAACACCACTGCACTACCCTAAACCCTAAAACACTAGAACCCAGCACGACCCCCTACAGTACACAAACACCACTGCACTACCCTAAACCCTAAAACACTACCCCAGCACTACCCCCTACACTACCCAAACACTGGACTACCCTAAACCCTAAAACACTACCCCCAGCACGACTCCCTACACTACCCAAACACCACTGCACTACACTAAACCCTAAATCTACCCCCAGCATGACCTCTCACTACACAAACACCACTGCACTACCCTAAACCCTAAAACACTACCCCCAGCACGACCCCCTACACTACCCAAACACCACTGCACTACCCTAAACCCTAAAACACTAACCCCAGCATGACCCCCTATACTACCCAAACACCACTGCACTACCCTATACCCTAAAACACGACCCCCTACCCTACACAAACACAACTGCACTACCCTAAATCATAAAACACTACCCACAGCATGACCCCCTACACTACACAAAGACCACTGCACTACCCTAAACCCTAAAACACTACCCCCTCCACTACCCAAACACCACTGCACTACCCTAAACCCTAAATCGACCCCCAGCACGACCCCCTACACTACACAAACACCACTGCACTACCCTAAACCTTAAAACACTACCCCAGCACTACCCCCTACACTACCCAAACACCACTGCACTAACAAACCCTAAAACACTACCCCCAGCACAACCCCTAGACTACACAAACACCACTGCACTACCCTAAACCCTAAAACACTACCCCAGCACGACTCCCTACACTACCCAAACACCACTGCACTACCCTATACCCTAAATCTACCCCCAGCACGACCCCCTATACTACCCATACACCACTGCACTACCCTAAACCCTATAACACTACCCCCAGCACGACCCCCTACACCACTGCACTACCCTAAACCCTAGAAAAGAAACCCCCACCCCATGCCCAATCCCCCTTACCTCTCACTCCTCGTGGTTCCTCTCTCCTCGTGGTTCCTGCTTCACGTCGTCTCTGAGGGGCGGTGCACGTCGTTGTGAGGAAACGGAACAGCCTCTGTTTCCTTACAACGACATGGATCGTCTACATGTTTTTTAGAACGCATGGTCATTTACCATACATACCTTTACAACAAAATTCGTTGTAAAGGCATGCGTGGTAAATGACCATGCGTTCTAAAAAAATGCGTAGTAATGACTTCGTGATGTACAATGGTATCGCAAAGTAAAAAAGTCGTTGTAATGGCTGTTTACCGATCGAAGCTGGCCCCTGTTCTTCAGTGAGACGTTTATTTGATTAATTAGGAGGAAGGAATGTGTTTTTTTTACCGAAAAGTGCATTCCCGGCTGTTGTATTGTGAAAGAGTCTGCGTGGCCTGGTTTCACTTCCGGTGAGAGAGTGGAAGAGTCTGTTTGGATCTAAAGGAGTTCTGTTGTTGGACGGGGCCGGCGCGACATGTTATCAGAAAACATAGCTAATGGAAAGCGTCCTCCCTGAAGTGTGGAGCAGCGCCATGAGAGGTCAATGGGTGTGGGTCCCACCGCAGTATGACCGTACCGCGTGACCCATGTGCCACCTCCAGGGTACGGGAGGCAGAAGCGGCATCGCAGGTCCTCTTGAAGACCGTTGTAGCACTAATTCTACATTTTGGTACTAGGGCATTTTAACTTCGTTGTTCCTGCCAGATACAAAGAGAAGATCCTGTGTTATTCAGTGCCCTCGTTACCTTTTTTGTGGGTTGTGGTGCTTGTCACTTCGCTGCCCCGCCGGTGCACACGACTGGGCACCCCAGCTCGTGTGCCATCTGCAGGGCCTCTGCCCTCGGATCACTGGTTTCGGTTTCTGGAGTGGCAACATAAACAGTTGCTCCCAAAGGACTAGCCTGAACACTTAGGTGAATATCCCCTGCACCAGCATTCCACGGAAATTCTTTCCTAGCTCTCCCACGTCAACGAGGACGTCATAATAGCACGGCTCCGCTCGCGACACTGTATGATGTCATCGGAGCCATAACAGGACCTTGTCGGCATGCTGACGTCAGTTCCACCCATTTTTTCCGTGCCACCGAGGCAAACAGGGGACCGAGACATTTTCACATGTATACATAGTATAATAAATATATATATTCACTGAAAAAAACATAGGTTTCAGGCACGTTATAGTTAGAAATTAGCATTTAAAAAACCTTAGAAATTCACTGAAAAAAACCCATAGGTTTCAGGGGCGTTATAGTTAGTTGGACATTTCACTCGTACAAAACCATAGAAATTCCCCCGTTATAGTTAGTTCAGCTAACTAGAACTCGCGCGCCCGCAATGCACTGCTGATGACGTCACATATTACATCACTCATGACATGGTCAGTGACATCACTCATGACATCACTGATGACATCCAGTGAATGTGTGTTTTTCTGAAAATTAAATATGTTTTATATATGTATATCTCAAGGTCGATGGAAGAATAAATGGGTATATAAGTGTCTAAATGGATGATTTTTTTTTGTAAAATTGATTGTATAACTGACTAAGTGTATCTTAGTGAATACATGGGTTAGTGAGTAATGTTTAAATATGAAAATATCTGCATCAGTCTCTCACTTTGTGTATAAGTGGCTGCATGGGTTGGTGAGTAGCTACATGAGTGTCTATATGGGTTATTAGTTGGTTTTTTGAGTATCAGTATGAGTGTCCGAGTGTCTGTATGGTTCGGTGGGGGTATTACTTAGTGCATAGATGCATGAATGAGTGACTCACTGTTTGTATGTGTTGAAGACAGCATGTGTGTAGGACTGTATAGGTGGATGAGTATGTGTATGGGTGTGTTAGTGAGTGAATGACTGTCTCAATAGTGTCTTTATGAGTAACTACATATGTTTTAAACTAGTATATGTGAGTATTGGTGTATATAAGTGAGTATATGTGAGAGTGAGAGATTGGAAGAGTTCCTGTACAAATAAGTAGGTGTTTCTATAAGTGATTGTTTAAGAGAGTAAGTATGTGTAAGTTTCTGTAGAAGTAAGTGTGGTAGTGTGTGTATAACTGTATATGCAAGTAAATGGATGTTTGATACTTTGTTTGCATGTGTGACTATGTGTGTGAGTGGCGGTGTGTAACAGGATGTATAGGTGTACGAGTACATATGATGAGTGAGTACATGTATGAGTGACTGTATAGGGACTGTTGGTGAATGAGTGGATGTGTGTGTAGATCTTGGAATTACTGAATAGGTGTGTTGTAACTGGTATTGGTATGTCCATTGTTTTGAAAATGTTAGTTTGTATTTTTGAGTGTGTGTATCAAAGGTTATATTAGGGTGAGAGGAGGTCTGCCACTATCACAAGGATGATGTCATCAGTGATGTCATTTGAGATGCCATCAGTGATGTCATGAGTTATGTCACTGACCATGTCATGAGTGATGTAATATGTGACGTCATCAGCAGTGCATTGCGGGCGCGTGAGTTATAGTTAGCTGAACTAACTAGAACGGGGAATTTCTATGGTTTTGTACGAGTGAAATGTCCAACTAACTATAACGCCCCTGAAACCTATGGTTTTTTCAGTGAATTTCTAAGGTTTTTTAAATGCTAATTTCTAACTATAACGTGCCTGAAACCTATGGTTTTTCAGTGAATATATATATATTTATTATACTATGTATACATGTGAAAATGTCTCGTTCCCCTGTTTGCCTCGGTGGCACGGAAAAAATGGGTGGAACTGACGTCAGCACGCCGACGAGGTCCTCTTATGGCTCCGATGACGTCATACGGTGTCGCGAGCGGAGCCGTGCTATTATGACGTCCTCGTTGACGTGGGAGAGCTAGGAAAGAATTTCCGTGGAATGCTGGTGCAGGGGATATTCACCTAAGTGTTCAGGCTAGTCCTTTGGGAGCAACTGTTTATGTTGCCACTCCAGAAACCGAAACCAGTGATCCGAGGGCAGAGGCCCTGCAGATGGCACACGAGGTGGGATGCCCAGTCGTGTGCACCGGTGGGGCAGCGAAGTGACAAGCACCACAACCCACAAAAAAGGTAACGAGGGCACTGAATAACACAGGATCTTCTCTTTGTATCTGGCAGGAACAACGAAGTTAAAATGCCCTAGTACCAAAATGTAGAATTAGTGCTACAACGGTCTTCAAGAGGACCTGCGATGCCGCTTCTGTCTCCCGTACCCTGGAGGTGGCACATGGGTCACACGGTACGGTCATACTGCGGTGGGACGCACACTCGTTGACCTCTCATGGCACTGCTCCACACTTCAGGGAGGACGCTTTCCATTAGCTATGTTTTCTGATGACATGTCGCGCCGGCCCCGTCCAACAACAGAACTCCTTTAGATCCAAACAGACTCTTCCACTCTCTCACCGGAAGTGAAACCAGGCCACGCAGACACTTTCACAATACAACAGCCGGGAATGCACTTTTCGGTAAAAACCACATTCCTTCCTCCTAATTAATCAAATAAATGTCTCACTGAAGAACAGGGGCCAGCTTCGATCGGTAAACAGCCGTTACAACGACTTTTTACTTTGCGATACCATTACAACGCATGCATTACCACGCATGCGTTGTACATCACGAAGTCATTACTACGCATTTTTTTAGAACGCATGGTCATTTACCACGCATGCCTTTACAACGAATTTTGTTGTAAAGGTATGTATGGTAAATGACCATGCGTTCTAAAAACATGTAGACTGATCCATGTCGTTGTAAGGAAACAGAGGCTGTTCCGTTTCCTCACAACGACGTGCACCGCCCCTCAGAGACGACGTGAAGCAGGAACCACGAGGAGTGAGAGGTAAGGGGGATTGGGCAGGGGGTGGGGGGTTCTTTTCTAGGGTTTAGGGTAGTGCAGTGGTGTTTGGGTAGTGTAGGGGGTCGTGCTGGGGGTAGTGTTTTAGGGTTTAGGGTAGTGCAGGAGGTCGTGCGGGGGTAGTGTTTTAGGGTTTAGAGTAGTGCAGTGGTGTATGGGTAGTGTAGGGGGTCATGCTGGGGGTAGATTTAGGGTTTAGGGTAGTGCAGTGGTGTTTGGGTAGTGTAGGGGTCATGCTGGGGGTAGATTTAGGGTTTAGGGTAGTGCAGTGGTGTTTGTGTAGTGTAGGGGGTCGTGCTGGGGGTAGTGTTTTAGGGTTTAGGGTAGTGCAGTGGTGTTTGTGTAGTGTAGGGGGTTGTGCTGGGGGTAGTGTTTTAGGGTTTATGTTAGTGCAGTGGTGTTTGGGTAGTGTAGGGGGTAGTGCTGGGGTAGTGTTTTAGGGTAGTGCAGTGGTGTTTGTGTAGTGTAGGGGTAGTGTTTTAGGGTAGTGCAGTGGTGTTTGGGTAGTGTAGGGGTTCATGCTGGGGGTAGTGTTTTAGGGTATGGCAGTGGTGTTTGGGTAGTGTAGGGGGTCGTGCTGGGGGTAGTGTTTTAGGTTTAGAGTAATGCAGTGGTGTTTGTATAGTGTAGGGGGGTTAAGGGTAGTGCAGTGGTATTTGTGTATTGTAGGGGGTCATGCTTGGGGTAGTGTTTTAGGGTTTAGGGTAGTGCAGTGGTGTTTTTGTAGTGTAGGAGGTCATGTTATAGGGTTTAGGGTAGTGCAGTGGTGTTTGGGTAGTGTAGGGGGTCATGCTGTGGCTAGTGTTTTAGGGTTTAGGGTAGTGCGTTTGTGTAGTGTAGGGGGTCGTGTTTTAGGGTATAGGGTAGTGCAGTGGTGTTTGGGTAGTGTAGGGGGTCATGCTGGGGTTAGTGTTTTAGGGTAGTGCAGTGGCGTTTGGGTAGTGTAGGGGGTCGTGCTGGGGGTAGTGTTTTTGGGTTTAGGGTAGTGCAGTGGTGTTTGTGTAGTGTGGGAGGTCATGCTGGGGGTAGATTTAGGGTTTAGTGTAGTGCAGTGGTGTTTGGGTAGTGTAGGGAGTCGTGCTGGGGGTAGTGTTTTAGGGTAGTGCAGTGGTGTTTGGGTAGTGTAGGGGGTAGTGGTTTAGGGTAGTGCAGTGGTGTTTGTGTAGTGTAGGGGGTCGTGCTAGGGGTAGTGATTTAGTGTTTAGGGTAGTGCAGTGGTGTTTGTGTAGTATAGGGGGTTGTGCTGTGGGTGGGTTTAGGGTAGTGCAGTGGTGTTTGGGTAGTGTAGGGAGTCGTGCTGGGGGTAGTGTTTTAGGGTAGTGCAGTGGTGTTTGGGTAGTGTAGGGGGTAGTGGTTTAGGGTAGTGCAGTGGTGTTTGGGTAGTGTAGGGGGTCGTGCTAGGGGTAGTGTTTTAAGGTTTAAGGCAGTGCAGTGGTGTTTGTGTAGTGAAGGGGTCGTGCTGGGGGTAGTGATTTAGTGTTTAGGGTAGTGCAGTGGTGTTTGTGTAGTATAGGGGGTTGTGCTGTGGGTGGGTTTAGGGTAGTGCAGTGGTGTTTGGGTAGTGTAGGGAGTCGTGCTGGTGGTAGTGTTTTAGGGTTTAGGGTAGTGCAATTATGTTTGGGTAGTGTAGGGTGTCGTGCTGGGGGTAGTGTTTTAGGGTTTAGGGTAGTGCGCCCAACCAGCCACAATATCCGTGGACAAAGGGGATCCTGACTCTTTGGAACGCTCCGTCAATTGAATAATTTGGGTCAAGGGCCCTACGTCCAAGACCTATCAATTCCTTTCTTGGGATCCCTCATATACTTGGAGAAAAAGGTACATAGTTTCTCATCAATTTCAGGCGTGTGTGCCACCTTCCCCTTCAGTGAGGGCCTGGGGCATTCTCCCCTCATCCTATTCCTGACCTCCCTTTCAAGGGGTTGATGGATTTTCCCCACCACATACTCTGCCACTTTGGCGTCAGGTGTCCACTCCGCTGACCTAGGATGGTAAATTTGGGTAGGCTCGAACGAATAGTTTCTTACCTGTCGGTGTAGTTTTGCAGCTTGAAGACTTTCTGGATTCACTATGCTGTGCATTATTCCGCCATCTCGTGGTTGGGTCCGGATTCGTAGTCTTTTCTTTGTTTTTGTCTTTTTTTTTTTGGCCCAGGTGGGCGGCGACGCCCCACCATTTGGTGTCTTCGGTGACGTCGTCGCGCTTCCTGCGGAAGCTCCCACCCTTGGTAGCCATCTTCGGATTCTTTTTTTCCTCTTACAGTTTTTGTCGTCTATGTCTTTCTCTTTTATCTTTCAATTTTCCTTTTGATCCCTCTAAACTCTGTATGTAGTCTAGTTGTACCCTTAACCTCCTATGTTATCTTCCTGGCGGAGGCGGGTGGGATCGCTAGTGAATCCAGAAAGTCTTCAAGCTGCAAAACTACACCGACAGGTAAGAAACTATTAGTTTTGCAGCGTGAATCTTTCTGGATTCACTATGCTGTGCATAGACTTTGTAGCAGTTTTGTTATTGCGGTGGTTGGGTGGAAGATGAGCATTGGTTGCTGAAAATGTGCTGTAAGACCTTCTGTCCTACTTGTGCCTCTTTGTTCATCTGGATATCCACACAGTAGTGTTTGGTGAACGTGTGCACGGGAAGACCATGTTGCCGCTTGGCAAATGTCTTGTATAGGTGTGTTCGCTAGGAACGCAACCGTTGCTCCCTTCTTCCTTGTTGAGTGAGCCTGGGCGGCTCCCTCTAATTCTTGTCCTGCCTGCTTGTGGCAGAGTTGTATTGCTTGTGCAATCCATCGTGCTATGGTATTTTTGTTACTGGCCGTCCCAGGAAACTGCTTGCGAAGGAAACAGAGTTGTTTTGTTTTCCTGCATTCCTTCGTCCTTTCTATGTAGTGCATCACTGCCCTTCTGGCGTCCAGCGTGTGTAGCGCCTTATCTGTGGGCGTTGATGGTTTCTGGAAGAAACTTGGTATCTGTATTGTCTGGTTAATATGGAACCGCGACACCACCTTTGGCAGGAAGTGTGGGTCTGTTCTCAAGACAATTCTGTCCTTGTGTATTTGCAAGTAGGGCTCTTGTAGTGTAAGAGCCTGCAATTCACTGACCCTTCGCAGTGACGTGATAGCCACTAAGAATGCCGTTTTTAGTGTGAGCATGTGCAGTGTGATCTTGTGTATGGGCTCAAATGGTGGTTTCATCAACTGTGTTAGCACAGTGTTGAGGTTCCAGCTTGGGGCTGGCATTCTTTTAGGGGGGCTATTCTTTTAGCCCCTTCCAGGAATCTTTTGACCACCTGGGAGGTGAAGAAGCTTTTCCCGCTTCTCCCTGGTGTAGGCCACTATGGCTGCTAAGTGAACCCTTAGTGACGAGTAACTCAGCCCGCTGTGTAGTAGGTGCGTTAAGTATTGTAGTACCGTTGATTCTTTTGTGACCTTTCGTTGCAGTCCCTCTTTAATGCACCATTGCGAGAACCTTTTCCACTTTGCAATGTAACATTTTCTTGTAGTGGGTCTCCTTGCTTCTCTGAGAACTGCCATGGTGCTTGGTGGTAGCTTGAGGTGTGCGAATTCTAGGTCCTCAGGAGCCATGCTGCTAGGCTGAGGCTCTCTGGTTCTGGGTGGAGCACTTTTCCGTCTTGCATTGTCAGGAGGTCTTTCCTTCTGCTGAACCTGTGTGCTGGTTCCTGCACCATTTCCATTATTTGTGAGAACCATGATTGTCTGGCCCACTGAGGTGCCACCAGTATGAGTGTCATGCTGCTGCTCCTGCATTTGCTGAGTACCTTGTGTAACAGTGGTATCGGGGGAAAAGCGTATGCAAATTGTTCGACCAACTTATCCATAGCGCATTCCCTAGGGACCTTTGGTCCGGTTGTCTGGATGCGTAATGTTGGCATTTTGCATTCTGGAGTGTTGCAAACAGGTCTATCCGTGGTGTACCCCACTTTTGGAACAGCCGCTGCACCTTCCTGTTGGTTGAGCTCCCATTCGTGGGATGCCGACGTCTATCTGCTGAGTCGGTCTGCCTCTACATTGTCTATTCCTGGGAGGTGTATTGCCAGTAGGTCTATCCTTAGAGGGATGGCCCATCTCCAAATTTCCTGTGCTAGGTTTGATAGCGGTGCTGACTGTGTACCACCTTGTTTGTTGATGTAGAACATGGTGGTTGTGTTGTCTGTTTGTATCAGCACTTTCTGTCCGTAAAGCTGCTTTTGAAAGGCTTTTAAGGCTAGGAACACAGTTTTTAGTTCTAGGTAGTTGATGTGTTTCACTGCATCTTGTTGTGACCACAGCCCCCTGACGCGGAGTCTGTGCATGTGCGCGCCCCAGCCCTGCTGTGAGGCGTCTGGTGTGATGGTCACTGTTGGAGTTGGCTGTGTGAATGGCTTCCCTTGTAATATGTTCTCTTCCTTCCACCACGCTATTTCTTGCTGCACTGCGTGTGTGACAACCACTAGATCTTCCCAACTCCCTGTCGCTTGTGACCACTGCTGCTGTATCCATTCTTGGAACGGTCTCATGTGCAGCCTGATATGTGGGACTAGGTGGATGCACGATGCCATCATCCCCATTATTCTGCTCACCGTCCTCACTGTCAGAACTTGCCCCTTGCGGTAATGACGTGTTTCCCTCAGGAGCGCTATAGTTCTCTTGTCGCTGGGGAACACCTTGGACTGTGTGCTGTCTATTTGTGCCACTAAGAATATTTTGATCTGCTGCGGTTTTGTTGACTATTTCTCCCAATGTATTGAGAAACCTAGTCTGGACAGTGTTTGTATGACTTGATTGATGTGATCCTTGCAGTGTCTGTATGATCCTGCTTTCACAAGCCAGTCGTCGAGGTAGGGGTATACATGTATGCCCTTCCTCTGAAGGTGCGCTGCAGCTGCTGCTAGGCATTTTGTGAACACCCTTGGTGCGGACTTTAGTCCGAAGGCTAGCACTGTGAACTGGTAGTGATTGTGGCCTATCACGAATCTTAGTAGACGTTTGTGTTTGTGGTTGACGGGTATGTGCAGATATGCATCTTTCAAGTCTATGGTCGCCATGTAATCCCCTTGTTGGATTTGGGGTATTACTTCCTGAAGTGAAGCCATTTTGAATTTTTGAGTTTTTACGAACTTGTTCAGGAATCTGAGGTCCAGTATTGGTCTTAGTGTCTCGTCTACCTTTGGCACTAGGAAGTACGTTGAGTATACTCCTTGTTCCTTTCGTTTATTGGAACTGGTTCTATTGCTCTTTTTTGTAGAAGCTCCTCTGCTTCTAGACGTAGGAGGGCGAGCTTCCTTGCGGGAATTGCCCGGTGTCTTCGGTTTTTGCCTGGGGGCTGTTTTTGGAGTTCTATGCAGTACCCGTGCTGTATGATGTTCAGTATCCACTTGTCCGTGGTAATGTTCCTCCATTGTGTGAGGAACTTTCCTATTCTGCCCCCAACTGGGGTTGTATGCTCGGTGGTTATTTTTTGGCTGTGTGTGTTTTTTATTTTGTCCTTTTGTTGACTTCTCCTCTCCCTTGGTGTTAATAGGGGAGGGTTTGGTTGTGGAGTCACTTTGAGGTGGGCTGCTGTCCCCCTCTTCGGACCTGTCCCCGTCCGTAACCGCGCCCTCGAAAGGACCGTCCTCTGGGTTGGTACTGCCAATTTTGCTGCAGTTGTCCCTGTTGGCTTTGGCCCTGGTTGTTCCCCTGGTATCGTTGCTGGGGGGACTGGTGTGAAGTGGTGGGTGCATTGCCCCCTCTACCACTGGGCCGCCTTGAGGGGTTTCCTCTTCTCATCCCCCTGAACTGCAGTGCTCTCATGGACCTCGCAGTTTGGTTGTCCTTTTTTAGTTGCGTCAACTTGTCGTCGACCGGTGCTCCAAACAGTTTCTCGCCGTCGAAAGGTGTGTTGAGGATGTTACTCTGTACCTCCGGCTTGAAGCCCGAGATCCTGAGCCATGCGTGTCTCCTTTCAGTCACCCCTATCATCATTTGCCTGATGGAGTTCTCTGCTGCGTCCAAGGCTGACTTTAGGCAAGTGTTCGCGATAGCCTTGCCCTCCTCCGCTAGGTAATTAGCCCTTTGTTGGTATTCTTCTGGCAGGTGTGTAATGAGCTGGCTCATTTCATCCCAATGCTGGTATGCATGCCTGCTGATGAGGGCGTTGGAGTTGGCGATGCGCCAGTGTATGGCTGCGTTCCTCTCCACCTTTCGTCCTGTGAGGTCTATTCGCTTGCTCTCCTTGTCTGGAGGTGGGCCTGTGTTGGTGGGCACACCGGCCCTTTTCCTGGCCGTTGCTGCGATAATGGAGTCTGCTGGCACTGACCCTTGGATGTACGCAGGGTCTTTTGTGGAATGCTTATATTTCTTTTCGCTTCTAGGTGTAACCGCCTTGCAGACTGCAGGTTCTCTGAAGGCCTCCCTTCCCTGGTCCAGGACGCCGGGCAACATGGGTAGGAATTGGCTCTTTGTTTGTTGAGGAGCAGGGTTTCGAAGAGAAAACCTGCTTTTGTCTTTTCCTCCTGCATTTCGACCCCATATGTCTTTGCAGCCTTCTGGACGACTCCATTGTAGACTCCGATGTCGTCTGGCGGCGAAGGCCTCGAGGGTAAGAGTCTACCCCCTCTTCTGGTGACTCTGCGTCGAGGTCTTGCCAGTCTATGTCTTGTGCCTCCGAGGGCTCTGAGTCCCGGTAAGACTGCATCTCTTCTTCACCTTCGAAGTCGTAGTCTTCTTCGTCCTGGTCTTTGAGCGGTTCGGGTGTTTTCGGGGCTCGATGTATTCGGCGTCGAACTCCTCGAGTGCCTCGTGCGCTGGCTTCGATGGAATAGCGTATTGCTTCATCTTCTCGTCGAAGTCTTTTTTACGTTGCAGGATGCTCGCCATCTCTGCCTCGAGCCTTCTCTTCTTTTTCGCCATCTCGTGGGCCTTTTCGGCGTCGAGTGGTGCAGCGCCTCTCTTTGTGGTCGCGGTCGTCGAAGATGACGCCGGGCCTTCCTTTCTCGGTGTCGAGGCTTCCTTTTCGGAGGTGACCTTCGACGCCTTTGTTTTTTCGGAGGCTTTCGCCGATTGGGAGTCCTTTTCGAAGGATCCGCTCGGTTGCTTGTCCTTGGATGCTGTTGCTTTCGTCGAGGGTTTCGGCGGCAACGCTCCCTTTGAGGACTTTTCTACACTTCTAAGAGTGTCGCTCGGGTTCTGGCTTCACTCTTTCGAGCGTCGCTTGGGTGCCTTGGGGTCGACGACTCCCTTACCTCCTTCGACGTTTTCTTATGGACCTCGACGACAGAGCAGTCCTCCGGTCCCTCTGCGATGTGGTCTTCCTCTCCGCTCGAGAGGCCCAGGTCTCGGAGCGATGGTGCTGGTCCCTGGCCCTGCATGTTGTAGTTCGCCCTTCTCTGTCTCTCTCTTACCCGGAGGGTCTTCGGGGTGAACGCCGAACACGCGTTGCAGTCTTCACTGATGTGTTCGAGCGGCAAGCAGAGTTTACAGACTGGGTGCTGGTCCTTCTGGGCGTACTTGTGGTGACAGTTCTGGCAAAACTTAAACGGTGTCTTGTCCATAACCGCTCTCAGGGAGCCCCCTGTGAGCGCATTCTCTGTAGACGTCGAGATTTCGGTCGTGGACCTTCTACCTCGTCGTCCTTCTTGTTGTCTCCGGTTTACTTGTGTCGTCGTCCGGTGTCTTGGGAAACGATCCTCTGTGGTGATATTCGACTTTGAGATTCCCCGTCCAAAGTTTCTGGAACTTCTCGGCAACGATCCAGACCCCACGGCGGAAAAAAGAATCTGAAGATGGCTACCAAGGGTGGGAGCTTCCGCAGGAAGCGCGACGACGTCACCGAAGACACCAAATGGTGGGGCGTCGCCGCCCACCCGGGCCAACAAAAAAAAAAAAAAAAAAAAAAAAAAAAAAAAAAAGAAAAGACTACAAATCCGGACCCAACCACGAGATGGCGGAATAATGCACAGCATAGTGAATCCAGAAAGATGGACGCTGCAAAACTTGTCCGAGTGGACCCCGTCCCCAACCGGGGACTGAGAGGAGTGGGACTCCGGATGCCAGGGACGTCCCGAGTCCTTATCCTCATCGGAGGAGAAATCGTCCTCCGATACACCCTCTCCCTCTAAGGGAAACCCGCCGTCGGGGTCTACAATAGTGGTGACAGTGTCGCAATTTTCTCCGGGCCCCTCCTCCTCCCGGCAGGGTGCATGTTTTAGCGTTCGCGCACTCTTGAGGAAGGTCTCCGTAAGTTTATCAAATCCTTCCAAGTGCCCCGCGTTATGCTTAACGGCCCTTTTATTCCCCATCTGGGAGCTACTGGGACCCGCCGCCACCACCAGATCTGGCTCACTGAACACCCCAGGGATGCTTTTCGCCAGCTTATCAACCTGATCCCTAAGAGGAGCCAGCGCCCTAGAAATAGCCAGAGAGAGGGCTTGGTCCACTGCTGGAGGGAGAAGTTGGGGGCCATTCCTCCTCCACTTCCTGGTAGGAGGAGTAAAAATGGTCTTCTGGAGAAGACATGATAGCAGAGGGTGTGAGCACAGAACAAATGCCCTTAAAATCCTTAAGGCAGCCCCCTCGCCGGTGCTCCAACAGCTGGGCTTTCCCCGAAGCTGTTATAAGAATAGACTGAGGCGCAATACCAATTACCACCACCAGGTGGCGCTGGTCACTAACGTGGCCGTGTGGGGAAATCACCGCATAGCGGTGTCAAAATTAGGCAAGGGTTGGTCGGGAATCAAGCGGACACTAAAGGAGTGACCGGATTCCCAAACGCGCGTAAAGACCAGCGGGAGCGCTCAACGGAGCTGCCTCGCTCGGACCAGACGCGCCTGACAGGATCTCACCGCGCGCAGAGCACACAGCGGGAGAAACTGCGAGGGGGAGAACACGCTCGGGCAAGAGCCTGCTGCGCAGGTAATATGAAACAATACCAAGGCAATAATGCTAATAACGTGCACAAGAAACCGCTATACAAACAGCAACAACGTCAGATTAAGCCAAGAATGTAAGGAATGCACTTAACTGACGAGCAGTGAAGAAAGAGGAAGCGGAAGGGACGTCACAATATTATATACGATGGACTGTGATATGATTGGACTATAGTTGCCTTGGAGACTACCCCCCCTAATGGTTCATGGGTTGTGTAGTCTTTTGTTTAATGATTGTTGTGTTACGTTTTCTTTGAACTGCTATGCAAATAAAGTGAGGAAAGATATGCATAATCCTCGCCTCCGTCCTGCCATAGAATTCATTAAACTTTATTTGATCCGATTTAGAAACATAGATCATAAAAGTGTACATAAAAACAGTAAATCCTCTTTCCTAATACAATACAGTGAGAATTAATTAAAACCAGTAGGTAAAAACGGGTGTTACAAAGCCCGGTTCAGAGCAACTTCAGGTTAACAGAATCGTAAAGGTCAATGTTTCGCAAGATCAATCTCATGTACTTCGTGCAAAATACGCAATAAGGGGTCCAAGTAAGATAGTAAGATGTAACGCTCCAATACCTGACCAGTTTGCACTATATAAAACTGCAAAAAACTAAAAATAAAGTGTTTTGCACACTTCTGTCATTGGGCTATATGTGGGCTACATCTGGGTGATATTTGTGCTACATTTGGGCTCTTTTTTCTCTGGTGGCCATCTTGGGAGACTTATTTGTCATGAAGTTTCCTAATTTCGTCATTTACTGCAGTCTCCTCAGTAGGAAATGCTTTCAGTTTTTACTTTGATTCCATCAAGAAGGCATTCAGATGTGTCACACAATTGCCATAAATTCAGAATGTTAGCACTCTAGTTGTTCATTAGATCACTGTAGTAAAGCTACTGCTCACCAGGGAGTTAACTGGAAGTCTACTGCTGGTATTGAAAGTGATTGTTTCAGTCTGCATGTCAGAATTTTCTAATGAAATAGAAGAGGATTTGAGATCTCACTTAAAACATGCCCAAATTTTCTTTCTGCAGCACTAACCATAATTTCTATGGCAAAATGAACCCCCTCATTTTGTTCCTTTTAAATTAAATGTTTTAAGTGTTACCAGTTTATTCCAATCAAGATGGCTTCAGGTGTGCCATACTTTTGTCATAAGTAAGACTGTTCGCGCTCTAGTTGTTCTTTAGAACACTCTGGGAAGCTGCAGTAGAACACAAAGGCATCAACTGACAGGCTGCTCCTGTTGAAATATAACAGGAAGATATTTGAGATCACACTTGAAACATGTCCTAATTTTTTCTTCTACAGCACTAACCATAATTTCTATAACAAAATGAACCCCATCATTTTGTTCCTTTTTAAATTAAATGTTTTAAGTGTTACCAGTTTATTCCAATCAAGATGGCTTCAGGTGTGCCATACTTTTGTCATAAGTAAGGCTGTTAGCACTCTAGTTGTTCTTTAGAACACTCTGGGAAGCTGCAGTAGAACACAAAGGAATCAACTGACAGTCTCTGCCCTTGTTGGATGTACATGTTTTACTGAGAATGTCAGACTTCATTCTCACATGACCGAGAAAGATAATGTGAATTTACAGAAAATATGCTCTCATTTTAGCTTCTGGAGCACCTTCCAAAACTGTATGGGACAAGCATGTGAAAATAGTTCTCTCAAACATGATTCATGATATCCCAGCAGAAGGTTTTTCACAGGGTAAAATCACCTTAGAACACACAATTCCTGAAATTAGTATGGTACCATCAACAAATAAATTCTAATGTAACTAAAGTCTGTTATCACCCTTTATAGTTCTCCTTTTGGTAAGCCTCAAAATCTTCGATTCACTACAATGCATTTCAATGGGGTACTATCATTCATATTGGTCCCAAGATGGCTGCCAGCAATTCCAGGATGAAGTGCTGACAGCCAATCAGATCTCACGATGACGTGTGTGGTTAGGCTCCGCCCAGATATATATGTGTTTTTACTTTTGATTTTCTCAGGAACTACTGAACGGATTTACACCATTTAACAAAAAGGGATCTTTCTGAACCAAGAACTACCTCTTTGCCAAATTTGGTGTAATTCCGTTCAGCAGTTCGGGCTGTAGCCTTGCATAAAGTTTCCTATGGGAATTAACATGGAGAAAACACGTTTTGGGACCCCCCCCTTTTTTCTCAGCCCCCGCTTGCCGAATCACCCCGAAACTTTCAGGATAGGAGCAGACCGGGGCGCTCCACGAGTTTTGAAAATTTTGCGAAGATTCATCAACCGGCGCCAAAGTTATTGGAAATAGAATAATGCGAATTTCCTATGGAAAATAGGTCCTAACTATAAACTGGCGACCGCCAGTAGAATATGAATATATATTATCTACTGGCGGTCGCCAGTAGATAGTTATAGTTAGGACCTATTATCCATAGGAAATCAGCGACATTCTATTTGAAATAACGTTGGCGCCGGCTGACGAATCTTCGCGAAAGTTTCCAACTTGTTGGGCGCTCCGCTCCTACCCTGAAAGTCTCGGGTTGATTCGTCAAGCGGGGGCCGAGAAAAAGGGGGTCCCAAACGCGTTTTCCCCATTCATTTTTCCATAGGAACCTTTAGTCGCAGCTACAGCCCGAACTGCTGAACGGAATTACACCAAATTTGGCAAAGAGGTAGCCCTTGGTTCAGACTGGTGCCTTTGGCTTAAAGGTGTAAATCCGTTCAGTAGTTCCTGAGAAAATCAAAAGTAAAGTCACATATATATCTATGGCCGAGTAGGGTCCGCGTACCCTCAGCGCACCCTGCGTGCACCGTCCCGATCACGAGCTGCACGCTAATTGGCTGTCAGCTGGCTGTCAACACTCCAAACCAGGAAGTGTTGGCAGCCATTTTGTCTCTCGGTAGAACCGAGGCACAAAAACAAGTGCGCAAAACGCACAAAGGGGCAGGTAGAAACACCCTGACCCCCTAGGTCTGCTCAGGGGTCCCAGAAGGACCCCTGGGCAGAAAAAGCAACAAAAAAAACAAAAAAAAAGACCGGCATCGTGCCGAGGCCCCGCCCCTCCCTGCAGCAGTCTGCAAACGCGCCCCTGGCGCGTTTTAAGAAGGGGAGTAATTCCCCTTGAGTACTGGGGTCCCTGGGGGCCAACTAGCCCACCAGGAACCTCCGGTATGCGCCAGGGGCTGCGTTGCAGAGAGGTGTACAGAGGCCACGCCCCTTTTACACCTCTCTGCAACGCAGCTCTGTGGCGCTTTTGGAGGTACATGGTGGGCTAGTTGGACTCCAGGGACCCTCAGTATTCAAGGGAACTTAATCCCCCAACTTAAAACGCGCCACGGGGCACGTTTGCACAGTGGTGAAGGGAGGGGGCGGGCTTCAGGTGACATGTGTGCAAACAGGCCCCGTGGCGCATTTTAAGATGGGGAATGAAATCCCCTTCAATCCTGAGGGTCCCTGGGGGCGAACTAGCCCACCAGGTACGTCCAGAAAGCGCCACAGAGCTGCGTTGCAGAGAGGTGCAAAAAGGGGCGTGGCCTCTGAACACCTCTCTGCAACGCAGCTCCCTGGCGCATACTGGAGGTACAGGGTGGGCTAGTTGGACCCCAGGGACCCTCATGATTCAAGGGGACTTAATCCCCCAACTTAAAACGCGCCACGGGGCGCGTTTGCACAGATGTCACCTCAGGCCCCGCCCACTCCCGTCACCATTGTGCAAATATTCTTCTAAAATCAGCCGAACTACGAATTCCGATTTACTCACCTGTTATCAGGAGAGACCTTAGTGATGCATCTTTCAGCCCAGTACTGATCCTGAAAAGTAATTTTAACCGTACTTACCAGTAACTTGAATTTCCTTCCATAGGATATCATTGACTGGTTTCACTTGGAAATTCTTCTGTGTGTGGAGTTTTGGAACTTTATAATATTCCTCTAAAATCAGCCGAAATACGAATTCCGATTTACTCACCTGTTATCAGGAGAGACCTTAGTGCTGCATCTTTCAGCCCAGTACTGATCCTGAAAAGTAATTTTAACCGTACTTACCAGTAACTTATATTTCCTTCCATAGGAATCCATTGTCTGGTTTTCAGCAGAAAAGTTTCAAAGTGTTGATTTTCACAAACTACAAATATTCCTTAAAAATCGCCTGTATGACTTAAACGCATTCTTTCAACTGTTTACAGGAGATGCACCAGTGCTGGATCCAGGATCCACCACTGAGTAAGAAAAAGTAACGATAACACTACTTACCTGCTAAGTGAATTTCCTCCCATAGGATAACATTGGTGATTCTATGTGAAAAAGTTTCTAAGTGTCAACTTTTAAAATACAATAATATTCCTTAAAAATCACTACTGTAACCAAAACGCTTTTACTCAACTGTTTACAGGAGATGTCCCAGGACTGAATCTAGGATCCAGTCCTGTGGTTAGAAAAAAGTAATCCATAAAGTAACTAATTGCATTTAGGTAGAAATTCACATTGAGCTCAATGTTGCATTGTGTTTGAAATTGTGTTGCCCATTGCAACAACTGTAACTACTGTACTTAAAAGTCTAATGCCTATTTGCAAAGTATTTAAACTAAAGTAATTCATTCTGAGAAAGTATATTTTGTAATGTAATGTATAATGTAATTACAATGTAATTTAAAAAATAAAACATCTAAAAATAAATAATTTAAAAAATGTAGTAAATCAGTATCAAAAAAAATAAATATAACAATTAATACATTTAAAAATTGTCATTTACAAAACCTTTGAAATTCACCGAAAAAACCATAGGTTTCAGACATGTTATAGTTAGGAATTAGCATTTAAAAACCTTTGAAATTCACTGAAAAAACCATAGGTTTCAGGCTTGTTATAGTTAGGAATTAGCATTTTAAAAACCTTTGAAATTCACTGAAAAACCATAGGTTTCAGGCCTGTTATAGTTAGGGTTTAGCATTTAAAAAACCTTTGAAATTCACTGAAAAAACCATAGGTTTTAGGGAAAGTTATAGTTAGTTCGACATTGCACTTCAGTACAAAACCCGTGAAATTCCCCGTTATAGTTAGTTCAGCTAACTATAACTCTGCGCCCACTAATGCACTGCTGATGACGTCACATATTACATCACTCATGACATGGTCAGTGACATCACTGATGACATCACTGATGACATCTCAAATGACATCACTGATGACATCATCCATGTGAGAATTTAATGTATCTTCTCACACCCTAATATAACTTTTGATACACCCACTCTAAATTACAGACTGCCATTCTCAAAACCATACACACTCCAATACCAATAAGTACATACCCACTCACTGATTCTTAGGTCTACACACACACATCTACTCACTCACCAGTACAGTCACTCATACTTACAGTCACTCAGTACAGGACTATCATATGCACTCATACACCTATATAAACACTCACACAACGCAACTCATCCATAGAGGTACTCACACACCTAGTCAGTCATGCTAATAATTAATCACACTCCCATTTACTCACCTATACAGTTATACACACCAGCTCACTTACTCATAAAAATACTAGCACATTCTTACGCTCCTATGCAATCACTGATGCAAGCACACACTCATCCATATAGCCACTCTCACAATCACACACTCTCACTTATAGCCATTTATATACTCCAACACACATATATACTGCCTTTCACATATGTAGTTACTCACACATGTACCACTGAGATATACATTCAATCACTAACACACCCATACACACACTCACCCACCCATACAGTCCATCACAGACGCACTCTTGAAACCATGCACCCAGTGAATCACCCACTCACACATCTATGCACAGAGTCACACACACCCCACCCACACAAACACTGAGGCACCCATACAGATACTCAGAGAACCAATCCATTACCCATATAGACACTCATTTAGCTAGTCAGAAACCCATGCAGCTGCTTGCACAACAACAGACAGACGGATACAGACATTCACACAGTTTAGTCACTCACCCATGCATCCAGTAAGATACGTTTAATCACTCACTTATAGACTCAGTCACGCACCTACTAAATCATCCATTCAGACGCTTATACACCCACTCATTCTTCAATATGCCTTTCCCTATATATATTAAACATATTTAAACTTTACACAAACACACAGTCACTGGATGATGTCAGTGATGTCATCAGTGATGTCATTTGAGATGTCATGAGTGATGTCACTGACCATGTCATGAGTGATGTAATATGTGACGTCATCAGCAGTGCATTGCGGGGCGCGAGTTATAGTTAGCTGAACTAACTATAACGGGGAATTTCACGGGTTTTGTACGAGTGCAATGTCCAACTAACTATAACTTTCCCTAAAACCTATGGTTTTTTCAGTGAATATATATATATATATATATATATATATATATATTATATATATATATATATATATATATATATATATATATATATGTCCACAAAGTGATCCTGATCTCCGGTGCACACTCACAGCGGGTGCTCTGCGTAAGGGCCGGATCCTGGCCTCAAATTCCACTTCACAAAACCATTGACCGTGAGCAAGGCCGTGAGAGGGCTGAAACGCGTTGGTTGAGCCGTGCAAATAAACGCATTTTGAAAATCTCTTCCTGAGTGCCGCGTCAATGGTTTTGTGATATATATATATCCCACAAAACCCTCTTGAACCAAGAAGGAAGAGGCCACACGGGGAAATTCCTCTGGAAGCACTTTAATGGACCTTTTGCTGGGCATAATGCATTTCGGCTATAAATAGCCTTCCTCAGATGGCGCTATTGTCCGGATGCTGTCACATCAACGTTTAAATTAGTCCCGTAGCACTCCAATTGGTGCAAGCACTGTTCTCCCCGGGTCACGTGATCGGCCGTCAGTAGTAGCCTGGTGCTGACTACAACTCCCAGAGTTCACCTTGGGAAGATGCCGCGCGGGGAACCCATGCCAGAATACTCGTCACAGTGGACTGGTGCTGTGTGGGACTCGACGTGATGTGTCCGATAGAATATATATTCACTGAAAAAACCATAGGTTTCAGGGACGTTATAGTTAGTTGGACATTTCACTCGTACAAAACCAAGGAAATTCGGCCGTTATAGTTAGTTGAGCTAACTATAACTCGCGCCCCACAATGCACTGCTGATGACGTCACATATTACATCACTCATGACATGGTCAGTGACATCACTGATGACATCTCAAATGACATCACTGATGACATCATCCAGTGACTGTGTGTTTCTGTAAAGTTTAAATGTTATATATATATATATATATATATGCCAAGGTGTATTGAAGTATGAGTTGGTGTATGAGTGTCTGAATGGATGATTTAGTAGGTGTGTGACTGACTGTATAAGTGAGTGATTAAACGTGTCTTACTGAATGCATGGGTTGGTGAGTAAACTGTGTAAATGTCTGTATTAGTCTGTCAGTTGGTGTGTAAGCGGCTGCATGGGTTGGTGAGTAGCTACATGTGTGTCTATATGGGTTGATTGGTTGTCTGAGTTTCTGTATGGGTGCCTGAGTGTCTGTGTGGGTGGGTGGGGGGGGTGTGTGACTATGTGCATAGATGTGTGAGTGGGTGATTCACTGGGTGTATGGGTTCAAGAGTGCATCTGTGAAGGGCTGTATTCCAGTTTTTGTGTGTTTTGATTTCTTTAAAAACATGATGGCATCTGCTCATGGAGACATCGATCCATTGGATCTGGAGGAGGACGAGATCGTGGAGCCAGTTAAAAAAAGGAAGGAGAGTGTTGTGTGGGCCTTTTTTACGGTGCAAGAGGGCGAGAAGAAGGTGAATGCTCGCCAAGTGACTTGCACCATTTGTCAGCGGATTTTGTCACGGGGCTCAGACAAGAAATATTCATGTGTGACATCTAGCATGAAGAAACATCTTGAAACTCTCCGTCCTATACACTTGGCCAGAGAAGAGAGGAGAAGACAATTGAATGAAGCGGCACAGAAAAAGACCTAAACGCCCCTTCTACCTCTTCTCAACAAGCTCCTCCTGCACCAAGGCCCCATATTGTTCCTGAACTGTTTAAAGTGGCCATAGTGTGCAAAAAGTGTGATGCCAAATTGTGCATCGCGGAGCAGTGTATGGACGTTATTACAAGTGCCATCAAAGCACATAAATGTTAATTTTTTTTTTTTATAATGTGCTCCAAAATGTCCTTTTCTTTGCTTTTTGTTAAACAGCTCGTTTGCTGTTTTCAATCTTCTTTTGTTTAAAAAAAAATCAAAAACACACAAAAAAAGAAAAAAAAGTTAAAAAAATACAATTTATTTTTTTAATTGTTATTAAAAAAAAAACGGTTTTTACGGAACCACATCTATTGGTTAAAAAAAGAAAAATTTCCTGAATGATTGCATGAGAACAAGGGCACTGTGTGGGTGATTGGAGAACTGCAAAGGTACTGCATGTGTGATTGCATAAGTGCATGGGTAATGCTTGGGTTATTGCATGAGTACATGGGTAGTGACAGGGTGATTGCTGGAGTGCATGGGCACTACCTGGGAAATTGAAGGAGTGAATGAGTAGTGTCTAGGTCAGTGTTTCCCAAACTGTGGTCCGCGGACCCCCAGGGGTCCGTGACACATTCCCAGGGGGTCCTCTGGCAGTAATTTTAAAAGCACAAAAAAGTTC
This sequence comes from Calotriton arnoldi, assembly GCA_963921515.1. Lineage (NCBI taxonomy): Eukaryota > Metazoa > Chordata > Amphibia > Caudata > Salamandridae > Calotriton > Calotriton arnoldi. The sequence continues at coordinate 373,689 of CAWUFW010008954.1, read as the reverse complement.
CTTGTAGAATTAGCAGTTTTCCAGCAACAATAAACGTGTCAAGATAACGTCGGTGATTAATGTACCTGCTGGAGAGAGATGAGAGTTTTGTCAAGTGGCAGCTTTGACATATCTAATGTAGCACAGAGGGTTAATATGCCTACTGCAAAGAACGTGTACCATGCATTTTAAAAAACAGTTTTTTATGTGCATAGGTTAGTGGGTTACTGCTTTTGTCACAGAGATTCTTATGTTACTGTGCAGTTCATAAGTGACAATCGTAATCTAGCACAGTGACCTATAAACTGTCATTAAAGAGCTGCTTGCAAACTGCATGGTACAAGTTAGAAACATATGTTTTTTCCAAGTCTTTCATTATCCTGATGCTGCTAAAAGGTTTATTTGGGTGGAAATACATTTTTATTGTTAAAGTCAATGCTAACCACTGTGTTATGTTCTGACTCCTGAGTTTGTGCTTCTCCAGACCAAGCACTCTTTAAAAATGCCTACCAGTATGAATGACATGTGAATCCTACACCTTGTAGTCGTATTTGCCTTATGTAACATTTTCTATACACTGATTTACACCGTATGAATCATTGTCTCTATGGGGCAGATTTACAAGTAAAGTGACTCAGTGCGTGCCGCAAGCTCATTTGGCTGCGCCCCACTCAGTCACTTTCAAAGCACAGGCATGCAACATATTTACAACAATATGTCGCATCTCTGTGCTTCCCCCTGCGCTAGCGCACAAACTGCTGCTCATGCGCCTGCACAGGCACATTTGCACCATGGTGCAAGGATGCCTGCGTCGTGGGGAGATTGTTTATATGCAGGAAGGGACACCTTCCTGTACATAAACAAGCACCAGAAGGTGATATCCTCTTTCTATGCGTGCTGCAGAATGCAACACGCATAGAAAGAGGAAAACGAGGAGAAATGAATACATTTCTCCTCGTTGCGCTCCCTACGCCTCCCTGGGGAGGCATAGCATTCAGACACATTTCCAGATTTACGATTTCTAGTAAATCTGGAAATGTGTCTGGTTTCATGGAGTGTTGCGTGGGAACACCCACAGCAACACCCATGGTACACCCCTTTCACGCAAAGTGCTGTGTGCAAATGGGCCATATTTACAAGACCAGGAAAAGTCACGCAGGGTGGCTTTTCCTGCCTTAAATATGGGGCACTAAAATGCGCCACCGAGTGCGTCACTTTGTGACGCACCCGTGGCGCAAGGAGCTTGTAAATCTGCCCCTATATGTGTGTGATGTAAAGTGCTCTGACATCCTTCAATGGTATGAGAGATGCTATAAAACAAATGAAATACATGTGACAGAGGGGCTATGGAGAGATGAGAGGCACTGTTGGAGGGTGATAAGGGCATCATTAAAGAACCCCAACAAAGATTGTCGTATCCTGGTGCATAGTAAGGTCATCATTTACTATTCTTTAAAAGCTGATACAATTCAATATATAATGATAAATTTGTTGTAGAATGCACCATTGTTTTCTAAATTTTCTTGGGGGAGAGCCTCCCAAAGCCCCTTTGTAGTGGTCAGGCTCACTCACTGCACTTGTTGTGCACTGTATGGGGACTGGTCTGAAAACATTTGCCAGGGCTGCTGTGGGTTTCCAGTCTAGCCCTGGCAGGAGCCTCAGTACTCCGAAATAAAACCAACCATTTAAAAGTTAGTCACGGAGATGCAGCACTAACCGTCCTGTTTTTGCAAATTCTTTCAATATAAAATACTAAAATCCTTAGTAATTCGAGTATTTGTTTTGTGTGCACACATGTGTTTATTGTTTTCGAATTACTGTTTTAATGTTTGAAATTTAAATCATACAAATTGCTTGGGGGTCCCTGGCTTCCAGTGGTGACTCAATGGGGGTCCTCAGGAGTCAAAAGTTTGGGAACCACTGGTCTAGGTGATTAGAGGACTGCATGGGTAGTGCACAGGAGATTGTAACAGTGCATGGTTAGTGCCTGGGTCATTCCATGACTACATGGGTACTGACTGGATGATTAGAGTACTGCAAGGAGAGTGCATGGTGAATTTACAAGTGCTTGGGTATTGGCGGAGTGATTGGATAAGTAGATACTACTGGCTGAGTGATTGGAGCAGTACATGGGTAGTGACGGAGTGATTGGAGCAGTGCATGGGTACTACCTGGGTAATTGAAGGAGTGAATGAGTAGTGTCTAGGTGATTAGAGGACTGCATGGGTAGTGCACAGGAGATTGTAGCAGTGCATGGTTAGTGCCTGGGTCATTCCATGAGTACATGGGTACTGACTGGATGGTTAGAGTACTGCAAGGAGAGTGCATGGTTAATTTGTAAGTGCTTGTGTATTGGCGGAGTGATTGGATAAGTAGATGGTACTGGCTGGGTGATTGGAGGAGTGCATGTGTAGTACACGGGTGATTGAAGAAGTGCATGGGTAGTTCCTGGGTAATTGCAGGAGTGAATGAGTAGTGTCTAGGTGATTAGAGGACTGCATGGGTAGTGCACAGGAGATTGTAGCACTGCATGGTTAGTGTCTGGGTCATTGCATGAGTACATGGGTACTGACTGGATGATTTGAGTACTGCAAGGAGAGTGCATGGTGAATTTGTAAGTGTTTGGGAATTGGCGGAGTGATTGGATAAGTACATGGTACTGGCTGAGTGATTGGAGGAGTGCATGGGTAGTGATTTGCGATTTGTAAGTCTTTATTTCGATCAGTGATCATAAAAGACACATTACATGTACAGTAACATTGTTCGTTATCATCTAATTACACTAACAATATTAAAATATTATCATTGTTAGAAATGGGATCTCTGGTTGGCTAAGGCTTGCGCCAAAGCCAGGCAGAGACCACCACTCTAGTCAGGGCAAGGGAGTTACACGCCAAAGATAACCCCTGCTCACCCCCTTGGTAGCTTGGCACGAGCAGTCAGGCTTATCCCGGAGGCAATGTGTAAAGCGTTTGTGCACGCACACAGCAACAACATACCAGGCACGCCACAAGAAGGAACTCCACACAAGGTTATATCAAAAATAGCCTTTGTATTCTCATAACACATTAGAATAGTACTCACATAATATACATGGTGCCACCTGGCACTAGGTCATATTTACAAGGGATTATTTACACCTGACAGGGCCAACTGGACCACTGTCAGGACCAGCACTAAGCGAACTTAGTAAATGTAAAACAGATCCTAAACGTACAACCAGTAATCACTGGTAACCACTGTACTCAGCATCATCCTGTAACATAAACCACATTATGCACAGTATCACATTTAGGCGCGGATTACATTCTGCGCCAACCTCACCAGCATAAATACATTATGCAATCCTCTCATAAGTCTAAACACATTAGACCCTAACCTCCTAAGTATAACTCACATTAGGGCGTAAATCACAGTAGAGAATAACTCACAACCTAAACGCATTAGGTGACAATAAAATCACAAGCATAAAAACATTATGCAAAACCTCATAATCATAACAGTACATTAGAGGCATAAAACAGGGTGCGTAAATCATAATACATGAATCACATTTCCTAGCACCACCATATCCATTAGCACATACCTCACAGTAGAAACCTTAGCAGAGGCATAAATCACATTAGGGCCTGGCGCCCTATAAAACTATAAGTCCCCCCCTGGCCAACCGGCCATCTCTAAAGGGGCTCAAATGCCCTATGTCCCAAGAGTCAGGGCGCGCTGCCAAAGCAGCGAAAGTCAAGGGTGCGCCACTGCGCAAACCTAAACGTAGCAGCTGGCACTAAGTGCTGCGCAGCTGTTGATCAAGTGGAGGTCCTGGCACCACTGTGCCTCCTGTCCCGCTCATGGACTCTCTAAGATAAAACTGCGCGGAATGTGGCAGCCGCCTGCGCTCACAGGGCAGCTGGGATCAGCATAAACATACGGGCACCACTGTGCCTCTGGACCCCCACTGGGGCCCTTTAAATAAAATTATGCCCCCATACGTTGCAGCTGCCCTCTCGCAAGCGGGGCAGCTGTAGACAAATGGCCAAAGGTAGGGGCAAATGAGGGCCCTCTGGACCCTCCGTAGACAAATATGGCCATCGGTGGAGCCCTCTAGGCTCTAGAAACACTTATGCCACGTGGGAGTCCTCTGGGCTCTAACACCACAAAAGAGGCCCAACGTTGGAGCCACGCAGGCTCGGGAAACAACTGTGCCCGCGTTGGAGCAGCCCTCTGACAAGCGGGGCTGCTCGGGAAGGAGGCACCGGCGTGGTGCCTTGACTTTGCTCCCCCCCCAGCCAGCTCCACTCACCGGCTCTCTTGGCGACTCCTTCTACCCAGCGCGGAGGGGCAGGCACCGACAATGTGCCTCGCGCCCCCTCCACACCAGCTCCTCACTCGGGACTCCGCTCTCCGCCCTGCCTGCACCGGGACTCTTCTCGTGGTGCTGGCGGCAGGCAACAGGAGAGCCCCCACTCCTCGGTGGCTCCTCGTGTTCACTTCGCCCGGTCTGCCGGCTGGCCGCGCTGCCATTGGCCGCAACGGCAGCCTCTTCCTGGTTTGGGCCCGCCCAGAGTCCGGCGGAAGCAGCAGTAGCTCTGTTGGCATCCCCAGACCATTTAAGACAGCCCAGAGCTTGTTACGCGGCACCGTATCAAATGCCGATTTTAAAAATCGACAAAGGCGGCATAAATAGTTCCACCCCCCAAAATTACAACGCGCCAATAAATCATAAAGCGAAAAACCTGGTCAATGGTACTTACATGTGGCCTAAATCCTGCCTGTAGTGGAGATGGTATGTTGCAATCATTGATCCATATCTGGATTCTGTTTAACACTAGCCTGGCCATGATCTTTTGTGTGGAGTCGATCAAACTAATTGGCCTATAATTGCTAGGGCTAGAACGGTCCCCCTTTTTATATACAGGTAGAATTTCGGCTCCTCTCCAGGAGTCGGGGATGGTTGCCCCGCTGGCTATCGCATTTGCAAGCAACTGGATGTACTGGGTCCAATTTACTTTATCGTGTACAAACAGGTCTGCCGGGATGCAATCAAGACCCGGCGCCCTGCCCCTTGGAACTGCAGTCAGGGCAGTTTCTACCTCACTCGCTGTAAAGGATATTACTGTGTCTGTCTTGGGGACTTGGAAGGGGACCTCATCACCGTCATTCGACCCTATTGCAAATTGAGCCTCAAAAAAAGAAACCCACTGGTCAGGTGAGACATGATTTTGTGGTACTTGACTCTTCCCACCTTTACCCCATTTTACCAGTTGCCAAAATGTATGCATGTTCTTATCCGAGCTTGCCTCTAGGAGTTCCTGCCATCTAAGCTCGTCCCATTCTCTTTTAGCTATGGTCTGTGCAGTTTTGTATGCCTTGCGTGCCTTTTTAATTGTAGCCATGTCTTTAGACCTGATAGATCGACTAAGATGCTTATACGCATCCCTACAGGCTTTGTTGTACCAATTATCATGCTTTTGTGGAGGCCTGTTGTTAGTTTTACATATTTTAATAAAAAAGTTCTTAATCTTACCGAACATATCCTCATGGACTTGGGTAATGATGATATTTAGTTCGTCCTGAGTATGAACTTTTCGAAGGTCAAGTAGTACGCTCATTACTACTTCCTTCATTTTCTTCAATGAACTTTCGCTTTCCACAATCATTGCCCATTTAACTCTCCTCATGTCATTAGTTAGAATGACATCAGCAGTCACCCTTTCTAAGGTATGGGGTTGAGCTGTCGTGTGTTCGCTTAACATCAGTTTTAATACGAGGGGATTATGATCACTCTCGTTTCTTACGCAGATCTCCATGTCAGCGACAATTGGCCAGTTCTCAAGATTAATGAGACTATAATCAATGCGGCTACTTCTAATGCCGTTGCAATAGGTATGGGAACCCAACCGGTCAGAAGGTGTTCTGCCATTTACTGCTCTGACTCCCCTCTCCAGGGTTAATGCTTTGAGTTGGAGGGCGGCCTCTGTCCATTTCCCAATAGGTGGCAGTTTTAATAAAGGAATGTCCCATTGGGCATCTTCATCGGCACTGAGGTTACTATCCTCTTGATCCAGCGGCTCAAATGTGGTGTTAAAATCTCCTGCTATCACCAGATTATGTGATCCTCTTGATTTGTCTAAAAAAAACTGTCAAGTAATATGATTGTCTTGGATAGTTTGCCTCCTACCTCACCTCTTGCATACACATTGACTATGAGTAAATATGGGGGGAGTATATATCGAATCAGAATTGCCATAATATCGGGAGTGTCGATCACGATTTCCTCTATTGAGTAGTTTGGACTCTGCCTGATCCAAATAGTGAGCCCTCCCGAGGGTCTACCTTTTCGTCCCCCTATTGCTGGTTTAGAAAAATTTAAATACCCAGTGTGATAAACTGGATTTAGTGCCCAGGTTTCTTGGAAGACGAGTATATCGTGAGCCTCTATAAACTCAGTCCAGTCTAATGATGTAATTTTTTAACACAGGCCCGCTATGTTCCAAGAGACAAGTGACAACTGGGAAGCATCCTGTATACTTATTGGAGAGCTGACTACCACCTCGCCGTCTGATCCCATTCCCTGAATAAGGGGAGCAATTGCTGATCTTTCACAGATACTTGCCAGATCGTCCCTAATTGGAACTACTGGTCTTATAAGCTCATTGGTAGCATTCAGTCTGGCGGCACTGTGAAATGAGAGTGACTTTGTGCTACTTCTATCTACCTCCCAGGAAAAGCCTTCTTCCAATTTTCCTTTACAAGAATCAAGGTTTTTTAGGCATCAATCTATATTTTGTAGGGAGGAGGTCTCGGTACCGACTGGTGCCCAGCGAGATGTTGTATGGCTTACGATTATTTCGGGTGGGTTAAGTTTCATCCTGATTTCGGTTGAAATCAGGTGCGAAGTTCTTAAATCAAAAGCCACTAGATTCTGTACCAAATCAGTGTTAACAAGTGTTAGGCACACACAGTCGGATTTTGTTCCATTATACGTGAGCCTTTTGGAAGAGAGTATGTCTTCCCTGATTATAGATCTGCATTTACGCACGTCTCTAAACCATTGGGTACATTTATTAATCAGGGATTGTTCATCTTCCCTGATTAAACTGGGTAATCTTTTCGGGACATTAGTTAAGTATATTTGACATTTGTCAGGACGGGCCGGGAGGTTCACGGTATTGACACCATGATTAGCTGGCAATACTTCGGTACATTGATTACTTTGGGTCGACCCGGGTTGCTCTCTACTAGTGTGTGGCTCATATTGTAAACTAGATCCTCTTTGCCTGACTTGTGTGGTCTCGGGACGTTGCTGCGGGTTACAGGAGGCTGTGTGCGACCTATTATTGTTGTCGTTTATGTACAGCCTATTACCAATCTTATCACTATTTTGATTTTGTGCTCTGGCTTTTAGAGAATCTCTTGGGTGGACAGCTGTCTGTCCCACAACAGCTAGTTGCGTAGAGCCAATATAGGTTTTCAAAGTTGTTGAGAGTATCAATCAGACCCTTAAGTATGCCAACCTCTTCTATTAGCTGTCTTGTCCGTATTTTTAATTCAGCTACCTCTATGATGTACTGTTCTGAGCATGCGTTGTTACATGGACAGGAAGGGGTAGCTGATTTAACAATCTCCCCGCCCATACCATGTCCCTGTCCGTTTTCGATTCCTTCATTTAGGCTCGATAGGGGTGTAAATCTATTTGAACACTCTAATTTGTTCAGGTAGCCTTTTGTCTATTCTGCCCCTTGATGTTACTGGGTTGATAAATTCTATATTCTGAGTGTCTTTCTGTGATGACCCCATATGCCACTTTGAAATCTATCTTCTAAACATGTCTGGGATTATTGGAGAACCATTTGGGGGGGGGGGGGGGAGAAGGGACTGTGGGGATGTGAGTTGGTGGAATTATGTTCTAAGTCCGATGGGACGGATAGTAATATCTCCTCACAATCGCTGACTAACCTGTCGATGCGGTTCATAACAGGGATGTTTTTATTCGCAACTTGTTTTTTGGATTTTTTTGCTTTCTTAACTTTCCCTATTGCACCTCCTCCCAAGCGGTCCACTGCCTTCCTCTTCCCCATAATGCCTTGTTCAGGGAATATTTAACACAGAGACAGCGGTAAGCACAATAGTAATAGCCAGTGATTAAGGTTTTACGATCAAGGAATGCGAAAGAAGATTAGGTATATTAGTCTATCACGCTTTGTTTCACACTTGTTGCTTACCAATATCCAACTAAAACGTAGATGTTCCAATTAAGCATCTGGTCCTTATTTTAGAGTTTGCAGAGCAATTAACACATCTATACCTTGGGTTAATGGGGCGATTTGCATGAACCCAGCACAAACTCAGTTGGAATAATCTTGTGCTTCTACGTCTATTACTCACTGTCTTTTCAACGTTTGCTGTGGCACATGAGTCCTGGAACTCCACTTAGTCCTCGGGAAACAGCGAGACCAAGAGGGGTGGGCCCTGCCCTGCCTCTTCCTGGCAATGACGGGCAAGGACGGGCTTGCCCTTGGCCCGGGCGCTGCCCGCACGCGTCCCGCGCCGCAGTGGGAGAGGCAGCGCTATAAGCGCGATGGCCACGCCTCCCTCTCACCGGCGGCACCTGGCGTGGGGCTGGGGACGCTGGGACTTTTAGTCCGCAATGTGACGGTGCAGCGCTGTGAGTGCCAGGAAGCGCTGTGTGGCCGGGTATGTCCGCTGGTGCTCCGGTCCCCCGTTAGGATCAGCATGATGTTGGAGTTGGCCCCAAGCCCCTGATAACAGGGGCAAAAGCAGCAAGGCAACAGCAGTAAGTGCCAAATTGTGCATCGCGGAGCAGTGCATGGACGTTATTACAAGTGCCATCAAAGCACATAAATGTAAAAAAAAAATTTATAATGTGCTCCCAAATGTCCTTTGCTTTTTGTTAAACAGCTCGTTTGCTGTTTTCAATCTTCTTTTGATTAAAAAAAATCAAAAAAAAAAAAAAAGGTTAAAAAAAATACAATTTATTTTTTTAATTGTTATTAAAAAAAAAAACGGTTCTTACGGAACCACATCTATTGGTTAAAAAAAGAAAAATTTCCTGAATGATTGCATGAGAGCAAGGGCACTGTGTGGGTGATTGGAGAACTGCAAAGGTACTGAATGTGTGATTGCATAAGTGCATGGGTAATGCTTGGGTTATTGCATGAGTACATGGGTAGTGCTAGGGTGATTGGGAGAGTGCATGGGTAGTGCCTGGGTAATTTCATAAGTCCTTGGGTAGTGACAGGGTGATTGCTTTAGTGCATGGGTACTACCTGGGTAATTGAAGAGTGAATGAGTAGTGTCTAGGTGATTAGAGGACTGCATGGGTAGTTACTTAATCTTACCTTTTTGGAAGTAGATATGAAAGTCACTGAAACAAATTTTTCAATTCTTTAATTATATTCTAAATTTAAAATATTTTCAAACTTTAGAATTAGTGTCTGTAAAAGAGAAGAAAAAATACTGTTATTACATATAATATTATAGTTTTAAGAACACAACATAATTTTACAATTACATAACATTCAGTTTGCCTTTTTTGCTGTTTTCAGATTCTATTGAATTTCACCATACACCGTGATTTCAATGTTGATCATCATGTAACAGCGGGCAAAAAAATACAATCAATAAGATTGTAAAAAAAAAATTTAAAAAAAATCTCTGTTCAAAATATTCACAACTTCAATTATCTGTCTACATTTAAAAAAAACAAAAACATTTTCATTTAGATTGCCTAAAATACAAAGATCAAATATATGAACTACTTTTTTTTTTTTTTTTTTAAATCACAATTTTCCAAAAGCAATATCAATGACCCGAAATGAAAATAAAAACAGTAATTGATCACATCTTCCCAATAGGCCAAATGATGTTTACCAAACTGTTTCCATTGAAAATATCAAAAAATAACTCATTAATTCATTTTGACATCTTCCCAATAGGCCGAATGATGTTTTCAGAACTTTGGCATCAAAAATATTAGATATGAATTTGGTAATTCATAGGGTAACCGACATTTAAATTCTAAGTGGGCATCATTACAAAGTGTCCATCCTTTATTGCATCTTAAATACACAGTATAGTGTCCAGATGTTGAACTAGGTCCATCATAGAAAATAATAGCCACTCCTTTCAAAGTTCTTCCTGAAATGGACACTTGACTTGCCACAATTTTTAATTTTCGTTTCCAATTTTCTTCCATCTGCTCTACAACGTTGTAGCATTAAAATGATATATTGTCCAAATCTTTCTATAAATAATGTTGACAACATTTCGGATTTGCAGTGAGTACATTTCATATCTTGATTTGCTGATTTCACTAATTCGTTAAGACACTGTTTTGCAATCTGGTATTGTCAAATATATTAATCGTTCAGTGTCTATTTGAGTGGTAGAAGAAAATGAACAGTCTTCACATTTATGATCCCATCTGTAACGTACTCCAAACAGATTTTCAATTTGTATTCCTTCACCTTCCAATACTGCAAACATAAGCATAAGAAATTCTTGAGCATCTTGCTGTACATTAAGTGTAAATTGTGAAGAACCAGAACATATATCCAAAAGATGCCGAATGCCAGAAGCAGTTTGGATTTTAGTTTTATCAGTTGTCAATTTTTCAAAAATATTATGCAACAAAGAAAATCTTTTTTCTCGATTCTTCATTATTTAATGATGTAGATTTTCTAGAAAAAACACATTTACAATTACATTAGCATAGCAGTTGATACCTGAACTAGTTTCTAACTGGTATCCTACAATATCATTAACAATGTCCATTTTCATTTTCTTTGGAGCCTCAGCATTCTCTTGTTTTTTTTTCTTCTTTCCAACCTCACTACAGTGTTTCTCATATGTTCGTTTTGGACATACTACACGCTTTTCATATACTGGATATTCACCTAAGTTGGGAGCATACAGTCTTCTTAACCGATTATACTCTCTTACACAATTTGCATCTGCACTAATCTTTCTCTCATGAAAATCAATCAAATACAATCCAGATAAAGTTCTTACTCGAGACAATGCAACATATGCCATACCCTCTTTAAACACTGAACTTCCAATATTTACCAAAGCACTGTCTACACTTAAACCTTGAGATTTATGAATGGTCACTGCATATGCTAAACAAAGAGGAAACTGTTTTCTACGAACATACAAATCTTTTACAAGCAAGAAACGAACAGCACAGCGTCCAATCTGTTTGACCTCTTCAATCTGATCAAATTTAATCTTCAAATATTCAATATCTTCTCTGTTCTGAAACTTTACATAATCAACAACTTTTCCCATTGCTCCATTCACTAAACCTTTTTCAACATCTAAATTACGCCGTAATATTACCCGACAGTTTGTACATACATATAAGGTCTTTTCCAAACCAGCAGTCTTAGATATAGATTTTTCCAAAGAGTCTAATTTTGACTGCAATTTCTCTGACAAAAGAATAGTAACTCCTTCATGCTCTATTTTATCAATGGCTTCCATTTTCATTATCGGTTGTTTCTCCAGTTTTTCATTGAATGTAGAGCATTCTTTCAGTGTTGGCATAAGACAAATTATAGACTTCTTTTCTGCAATTTTTTGGTACATTGTTCCAGGTGCAATATTTTTATTTGGAAACATGTTTCTTAGTAGCCGACTTTGTAAAGCTTCTTTGCCATCCTTTGTCAAGACACCAATTCTAATATCTTGAAGAATGTTTCCATAATGTTCATCACTTGCTTGTCGCATATTCTTAATAAGTTCTTTATATTCAAAATGAGACCAAATGTTCACATTTCCAATACTTCCCAATGATTTTTAGTGTCTTCATGAACAAGGGTCTTGAAAACTGGTTGGCCTTTCACAGGAGTAAGTTGTAATAGATCGCCGAATACAATTATATGTTTTCCTCCAAATAAAACATCAGTCTGTTTTTAAAATCTGTTGCATCCTTAAATGTACAAAGGCAAGCATTAAGTTTGAGACCATGCTTACCTCATCAATTATCAGAACTTTCATTTTCTTCAGTACTTTAGACACTTCATAACAAGCTTCTCGAGATAGCTTGTGATATTCCAACTTATTTTCATGTTCTACTGGTAACATGAGTAAACGATGTAATGTAATCACTTTAATATTGTGTGCTGCTAACCCAGTTGGAGCCGTTACAACACAAGATAAATGTGAGTCAGTGGTTTTCTGTAGATAACTTCTCAAACCTTTAATTAAGTAACTTTTTCCTGTTCCTGCTTGACCACTGATGTACATTTGAATAGGTTTAAATGATGTGCATTGGCATTCTTTATTTTCATGCAGTAAACCATGTTGTATCTGTTGTGTAAGTTGCTGATATATATCTTTCTGTTCAATATTCAGTTGTTCTTCTAAGTTTTCCAAATCAATAGTGTCTTGTTGTGCTTGTTGCATAGTCGTTTGCACTTCACTCATTGCTATTGCTGCTTCATTTTCAAGAATGGGTTCTCCTAACGGATCTTGACTTAGTGCAGCAGAACTCGGACGATCTTGAGAACTGTCTCTAGCTATTTCTGCTGCAATCGTAGTTTCTTGATTAATCTCTTCGTTCAACATTTGCAGATAATTTGGAAAAATCGTACATTCATGCTATCTTTACATGCATTGAACGAATCTTCATAACACTCAAAATCTCCAAGTAATTCCATTTCAGTCCGCCAAGGCTTGAAGAGTTGTAGAAGTGCTAAATAAAAAAATTCTCTTTTATCTGGAGTATCACAACTGAGTTTCCTGTGATTAATCAAATGTCCTTTGGCATGTTTTACCAAACATCCTTCACATCCAATCACTGCATATTTTCCTGCATTTATATTTTCAGTGACATTTCTCTTAAATGTGTAATGTTGCAGTACTTCATAGAGACATTTCTTCAAGATGTGGACCTGTTAGGATAGTACGTATCCAACATATTTGTTTTAAGAATTTCTGTACTGTCCGGTTCATTCAGTGCCAAGTATTCAATTTCTTGTACAGATTTCAATACACGATTTCGTGTTGCTGCAAGACCTATACTTACCCAAACGATTCCTCTTGACTTTGAATATAAACTTGCAGATGTCAACCGATCCGAACATTCGTAGGATCCAATCTCTCGATGGGAAAGTATCTTCAAACTAAAGCTGTACATTTTCTTACTAAGACTCTTTTCTTGTGAAATATCTTCCCATATTTCTTTTAACTCCGGCTTTTCAGATTTTGTTATATAAGATGTAACGTAGCGAGCAACAGCAATGGAATTATCTGCAACATACTGGATATCCATATTAGCATGCCACATTGACAAAATTACTGGATTGTAGTCATTAATATATTTCGATTCCTCACTTCTCTTTATATTGTAAGTATTCTTTGGAGATTTTCGAGTGATAGTATGTCTCACTGCTGACATAAAACTGTTGACTCTTCCTTTGGAAATTACTGGACGTGGAAAGCCAAATCGACATTTTGTATAAAAAATTTCCTTCGGCTTGTATTTCCGTCGGCAATACTTTCCACATTGATGATTTTGAAACCTTAAAACTTGCTGTCTTAAGGCATTTTCTTCTCCTGTTTTTGGAATACCACATGTAACATAGTCTTCAATGAAAGATAAAACAGTCTCATCAGAATCTGTTCCAAATTTAGGAGCATCCTTAATAACATATGTATATGAGGAGCACCTCTGGCTTGGTACTCCTTTCTCCAAAAGAAATCAATAACTTCTCCAAGAGGTGTTTTTTTTTATTGCAGATAAAACTCATCATTGCTTGAAACCTATGATTAAAATATCTGCACACATTGACTGGATCCAAGGAACACAGTTCTCCAGGTGTCTTCAATTCAATGTTTTTAACGTTTGAATTCGCTTCTCGTAGAAAATCAAGTAAATCGTCCCATGCGTATTCTGCACAGCTTAGCGTAACAAACCACGTAGGGGTTCCTAAATTCCTTAGCATACATTTCAGTTCTCCGTGACGACGTTACCAATACTCATTAGTACCACGTTGACACGCCATCAAATTAATCAACTGAGATTCTAAATGATCATCTCTTTGTTCCACTTTGTGCATGAATTCCTTTGCAGAAAGATCTGTAAGATGAACTCCTGTCTTTAATATGTGGTTCACTGCATATGAAAGTGCAGACAAGTCACTTTCAAACAAAAGATGAAATATGTATGGAATACATTGTCGAAATCTTGGATCTTCTGAGTATAATCTTGTTGTACGATATTCTGAAGCTGGAATCTGCACAGGTCGTTCATCATATCGTCCACCTTTTCCAGTGGGGAACAGCTGTGGAAAACAACGCGCTTCTAAACTTCTTTCCCAAACACTCATGGGAGTTCCCTGTGCTTTCTTCATTTGGAATAATTCAATAGTAGTTCCAATCTCTTCTTTTGAATGTAAAGGATGAATACTGTAATGTTCATAAATTTCTTCAGTCCTGGAGACATCGACTTTTTCAATTTGGCCAGTTGGAATTTCTGTGTCATCTCCTAAAGATATTTCTTCTTCGTCCACAGGTATATTTTTATAATAAATATTGTTCTGTGTAAGATATAATGTAGCTTTTTTTAAAGTTTGCTCACATCTACTAACTCTTGCCATATTTTCCGACTCTTTGTTGGTACACCATTAACTAGAATAACTACCGGTTCAATTTCTTCTCGATCTACACCAACTGTTTCAATATATATATTTTTTTAATCCAAAGGTAAATACACAACTCTTCCTTTTTAACCTTTTAGTAAATCTGTAGGAGGCAGCTTACCTGTTTTAGGCTCCATACGAACAATGCAAAAACAACAATTGATGGACAAAATACAGAACAAGGTCATACATTCTCCCCAGTACAAGATCTAGGCCTAAATCCATCGTTTTTTTGCTCACCATGCCATTCCAGTTTGGACCCAGGCATATGCAAATCAGTCTTGACCCTGCGCCCAATGGGAACAGTCCAGCCCGAACTGCCTGGCCAGGTCCTCCCTGGACTGGAACCAAGCATCCTAGGACCGGTTTCGGGGTTTCACCCCTCTTCAGCCAGGATAGCTTGAGTCCAGTGGCATGGAGGCCCAGATCTCTGTACTGGGGTGAATGTATGACATTGTTCGGCATTCTGTCCATCAATTGTTCTTTTTGCATTGGTCACCCCGCTTGGGACGGGTATGCCCAGACGTGGGTCCCGTGCTCTCCATGCCACTGGAGTCAAGCTATCCTGGCTGATGAGGGCTTGTTAGAAATGGGGGTCTCTAGTTGGCAACGGCTTGCACCTCTGTCCAAGTAGGGACCCTTCTTCCTAGTCAGGATAAGGGAGTTACACTCCTAAAATAACCCCTGCTCACCCCCTTGGTAGCTTGGCACGAGCAGCCAGGCTTATTTTAGAGGCAGTGTGTAAAGCATTTGCACATAACCAATAGTAATACAGTATAAGCACTACAAACGGACACCACACCAGTTTAGAAAAATATCCAATATTTTTATATACTTAAAACAAGACCAATATGATAAAAATCCACAGTACAGTACTTTAAAAATCTTCAGTTATCACAGTGTCCTTAAAAACAGTTCCTTGATGTCAATAGCTCCGTCCGGGGCTATCACGGCGTCGTGAACAAACAAATCCAAACAGTTCTGGCTGACCGCGACGTCGCGGGTCAGCTACGGCGTCGGGAAGACCCGCAAACAGTACCCTTCAGAAATGCAGGGCGTCGATGACCTCGCGGTGAGCTTCCGAAAACACGGCGTCCGCAGGCGTCGGTTCCGGAGGTCGGTGCAGGTGTCGTCGGGGCCCTCGAAGTCACACGCGTTGCAGATCGATCTCCTCTTTGTTGAAGTCAGGAGCGCTGGCGTCGGCAGGCGTCGGGTGCTGCGGTGCGAAGTGCAGCGGTGCGGTGCCCTCAGGTCACGGTGCGAGCAGGGGCTCGGTGGCGGCGTCAGATGGCGTCGGTGAGACCAGGGTCGCGGTGTGAGATGAAGGCGGTGCTCGTCACGGTGCTGGCAGGTCACGGTGCAGCAGCGGCGTCGTTGTTGCTGAAGCGCTGTCGTCGGCTGACGAACTGGAGTAGATGGCACCGGCGTCGGTAGGCCAAGGCTGCGGTGCGTCGTGTAACTGTACGAGCAGTGCCCTCGAACCACGGTGCAAGCAGCAGCGTCGAGTCCGGCGTGGAGCGGCGTCGTCGGGGATACCAAGGCGTCGTCGTGAAGCGAGGCGGTGCGGAGTGCGGTGCCCACAGGTCGCGGTGCGAGCAGCGGCTCGGTGGCGGCGTCAGCAGGCGTCGTCAGTGAGACCAGGGTCGCGGTGCGGCGGTGCCTTCAGGACACGGAATCGGCAGCGGCGTCGTAGACGGCGTCGGGCTTGAAGTCTTTGCTGTTCCTGAGACTTCTTGAACAGGGGGCAAGCTCTACCTCAAGCCCTTGGAGAAACTCACAAAGTAGATTGCAGAAAGGTCAGTCCAGTCCTATCACTGCCCAAGACAGAAGCAGCCACTGCAGGCCAACATAGCAAAGCACACAGCAAAGTGGTAGTTCCTCCTCACAGCTTCTCCAGCTCTTCTTCTTGGCAGTCTTCTTGATCCAAAAGAGTCCTAAAGTTCTGGGGTTTGGGTCCCCCTTTTTATCCTCAATTTCTCTTTGTTCTCTGACGGCAGAGAGGCCTTTGCCTAGTCCAAAACCAGTTCTGGTCAGTCCTGGAGCACTTTGTTGACAAGACGACTCCTATCCTTTTGCAGTGTAGGCCAGGGACATCAGACACCACAGGAGGTGGAGCCAGCATTGTGGAGGGAAGGCACAGCCCTATTCAGGTCCCAGGTGCATCTCCTCCCACCCATCTACATGTAGATCTTGCTATTCAGCCCTGTGCTGACTCACCCTGTCTCCTGGAATCCCCCAGCCCCGGTCACTCACACTCCAGACAAGGAATACACAACCTAGCAGAGGCAGGCTTGGATGGTTAGACAAGAAAATACCTACTTTCTAAAAGTGGTATTTCCAAACACAGAATGTTAAAACCAACTTCACTAAAAGATGCATTTTATCATTCCGAGTCCAGGCATACTAAACTCGAATTTCTACCATGTTCCCTGGGTCAGTTAGGATCATAGGATGTAATAATCAAAACTGCCCATTCTGGCCTATGGGGAACAGGAAGCCTTGCAATAGTGAAAACGAAGTAGGCTGTATTTCACTATCAGGACATGCCACACACACCAGGGCATGTCCTACCTTTCACATACAATGCACCCTGCCCACAGGGGTACCTTGGGCCTACCTTAGGGGTGACTAACAGGTAGAAAAGGGAAGGTTTAGGGACTGGCAAGTGTGTGCACTTGCCAAGTCGACATGGCAGCCCCAGGCTGCACACATGCTCTGCAATGGCAGGCCAGAGTTACACTTTACGGGCTGTTTGCGTGGGTGGCACAATCCAGTGCTGCAGGCCACCAACAGCATTTGATCTATAGTCCCTGGCACTCGCAGTGCACTTTACTAGGGACTGACACATAAATCAAATAGGCCAATCATGGAAACACCAATCCATAACACATTATCTACAGGAGCACTTGCACTCTCCCACTGGACAGCAGTGAGGAAAGTGCGCAGAATCATTACACCAGCAAAAACAGAGTCAAAACCAGGAGGTCAGAAAGCAAAAAGTCAGGGGAAACACGCCAAAAGATGCCAAGTCTAACAGGGCTGAAAGCCCGAAACCGGTCCTAGGATGCTTTTTTCCAGTCCAGGGAGGACCTGGCCTGGCAGTTCGGGCTGGACTGTTCCCATTGGGCGCAGGGTCAAGACTGATTTGCATATGGCTGGGTCCAAACTGGAATGGCATGGTGAGCAAAAAAACGATTGATTTAGGCCCAGATCTCTGTACTGGGGTGAATGTATGACATTGTTCTGAATTCTGTCCATCAATTGTTCTTTTTCCATACGAACAATAGCCTGAAACGGGTGCACAGATTGAATTAGAATACATTTCATATGTATTTAAATCTTCTAGTTCTGAAGGAATACCTTCCAACTCTAGGTTATGTACAGCTCTAGCTGGCAATTTATTTTCTTCTAGTTTGCTGTAACAATATTTACAAATACATTGATCAGTACCAAACTCAAAACGACCTTCCACCTTCAAATAAGCACCAAATAGCTCCCACTTATCATTGTTTTCCTTTTCACTTTTTAAATACACATCAACATTCCTAGTTTGATTTTTATAGTGACTACGTCTACAACAGATCCAAACATAATTTGGGTTTTCACTACAAACTACTTTAAACTTTGTAATTTCTTCTGCAAACTTTTGAGTACTACTTTCTTCCACCTCTTGTTCAACACCTACATTAATGACACTCTCACCTTCTCTACACTCTTCTTCAGGACCGAAAAAACAAAACAGTATCTCATCACAAACCTTTTTTACATCCGATTCTGAACCATGCAAAAGAGCAGTGTTTATTTCAGCTAAACATAATGCTGGACTCTTTACATGGTACAATCTTCTTACTAACTTCCGCATTTGTGAGTGATGTACTGCTAACATTCTTAAATGATGAAAGACACTGCGACACACTTTTCTAGAAAGACAAGCTAGAGAATGACCCTGCAAACCAGTATATTTTCTGACTTTACAAGGATCTAATCCTTGCAACATCTTAATCTTCTGTTTAACACTTTTTTACTGTATTCTCGTAAAAAAAATGTACAAAAATATCAATAGATTCCTGTCATATACTACAATCCCATTTATACACTGGAGCTTGAGAACGTCTCCCTTGAACTTCTTCAGCTATTACTTCTTCTACATTTCTAGGAACCATCTTTTCTTTTTCAATTGGACAACCATTTTTAACCTCATAGGAACGACCATTGGTATCAACTGCGTGAACTAATGTATTTTGTTGAAAATAACTTTATTAAAAAAAGGTTCACTACTAGAAGTGTGCTTCCATTCCCCCCAAATTTTTTGCAAAAGTTAGTTCTATTGATCAATCGTTTTCTTTTACTTTTCTCCTTCATAAAGTCCATCATTTTATTCAGTGTTCAGTCTATTCAAAAATAATATAAACAGTCTTTTCAATTCAAAAGCCTTTTTGACTACACTTTCAATATGTTTTTTTAATAAAATGCAGATGGTTTCTTATATTTTTTTTAATGTTTCATTAAATTTTGCAGTACTCTACTTTTAAACATGCGTTTCCTTATATCTTTAAACTGTTTCATCCTTCTTTTTCATAGATTTTTACCAAAACTTGATCTTCTATCACTATCTTTTTTTTGCTTTTCCTTCTGAATGTTTGAAGAAGTTGTCTTTTTCTTTTGTCCATTTTCTAAATTCGTAATCTTCATTAAAACTCTGTTAACAAAATATTTAGTTCTCTTACCAGAAGCCTTTTTCTTCACGGTCACATGTTCTACTTTGTCTGATTTCTTATTTTCTCTCTTTTTTAAATAGGATTCTTTTCTTTGTTTCCTTTTTTTTCGTCTTTCTTGGTCATGATGAATCTTTAGTAATGATAATGGTCAGTATCTGAAAACAAAGAAAAGTTTAAATACACTTGTTAAATCATTTACTATTATTAAAATAATTATACACAAAATTTTATAAGTACACCAGTAACATCTGGAGCATTAAAGGACTACATAAGTAACACCTGACTTATTCCATGACTACAGAGATAATATCTGAGGATTTACATCACTATATAGGACGTGACTGACTGATTCTATAAGTGTATGAGTACTGACTAATTAATTACACAAGTACAACAGTAGTCCCTGCGTAATGGAAAGACTACAAACATACTGCCTGAGTAATAGAAGTACTATATAGCTAATGCATTGGTTAACACCTGGCTGATTGCATGACAACAGCGGTAATATCTGGGGATTGACATGACTACATAGGAAGTGACTGGGTGATTTTATAAGTGCATGGGTACTTCTTGGCTGATTGCAAGAGTACTGAGGTACTACCTGAGAGATTACAGGACTACGAAGGTAGTGCCTGGGTGAATTTTTAAGTGCATGACTACTGGCTGAGTGATTACATAAGTACAAGAGTACTCTCTGCGTGATTGAAAGACTAAAAACATACTGCCTGGGTAATTGAACCACTGTGTAGCTAATGCATTAGTGATTGCATCAGAAGAACAGTAACGTTTGGGGGATTAAAGGAGTACATAGGTAACACCTGGCTGATTACATGACAACAGGGGTAATATCTGAGGATTGACATGACTACATAGGAAGTGACTGGGTGATTTTATAAGTGCATGGGTACTTCTAGGCTGATTGCAGGACTACTGAGCTAGTGCCGGAGTGAATAAAGGAGTGCAAAGGAAGTGCCTGGCTGATTTCATAACAGCATGACTACTGGCTGAGTGTTTACATAAGTACAAGGATACCACCTCCGAGATTGAAGGAGTGCAACGGTAGTGCCTGGGTGATTATATAAGTGTATGACCAAGTAGGCACATATCTCACTCACAACACCATGCAGAGCTCAAAACTTAACAGAGTACACTTCAATTTTCAAACAGACACTGAAAATTATGCGCTATATATGAAATCTAACTTTCCTCGCATGATACAAATTACTCCAACAAATAACATCTCTACAAACGTCTAAAAGCTCAGATTCAGGCTTGTGCTTAGCAATTCTATAACTACTTATAATTAAATAGCTTCCCAGATACAAAGTAGGAACCCTTCACATATCTTTAGTAAAACTGTCATCATATTCCTAGAAGCATACATGAATGTGTCTCTACCATACCACCATCCAAAGATTAAAAATTCACAGAACTTCAAATTTCAGACAAACATAAAAAATTATGCGCCAATTTTCAACTGTACTTGTCTAGAGACTTAAAAAAAGAACCTAATTTTATGGCAAGGCACGGAGGCCAATATTATGCATGTATCTTGAATTGCCAACTCACAGCAGCAACTACATAACAATGTTAGAACTTAGAATAGGAATGAATAAGAGTTCCAAACACTATTTAGTCCCCTGTGAGGCAGCCATCTTCCTTCTTTGTTGCTGCTCACAGCTACAGATAAGTCAAACTTTATGTTCTCTTAATTTGTTGGCATGGGTTAAAATTTAAGGCTTGTGAGTGGTTGGATTTCGTTAAATAAGTAGATTGGTGTGGTTTCCGTACTTGTATGAGTGAAGATCTAACGTTCTGATTGAAATAATTCTTTTTACCTGTGTTTTAGCTTTTGTCACGTTTTATATATATATATATATATAAGTTTCGAAATAATATTTAGTTATAAGCTTTATTAGTTATAGGCTAGGAAGGTATTTTATTTTTGTGTTAAATAAAGGAGTTTTGATTCAGTTTTTTGTATACTGTGGACTCGCTTGACTGTTGGTGTTTTCGTTGAACAGACGACTTGTGCGCTGAATCTGTGGCGCACGAGTCAAATTCAGCGTTTAGAGGGGTGTGCTGAGCCGCGCAACTTGAAGTAGCATTGTGGAGCATTCTGGAGTCGCGCGACTCGATTTTGAGTTGTGGAATCGCGTGATTAGTTTGTGTAAAAGAGCCGCGCGTTACAACGGAGACGCGCGACTCATTTAGGAGGCTGGAGCGGGTCACGCATTAGCTTGGGCAGCGCGACTCGCATCAGTCACTAATTTTGGGTAAAATCACTCGATTGGGGGCATGTTTAAACATTAAAAAAGATATGTAAAGGAGCGAGGCTCACCTCTGGGTTCGGAAGCTTCACCAATGGCGAAACTCTGGGGCCTCCGTAGAGTGTCATGTGACGCGGCGGCCATTTTGGTTTGGGAAAAGACAGCTTTGTTAAGTTGTTTTCTTGGAAGACATCTTTTGGGCAGTTTTTTACGTTGCGGTTCGTTTTAACAGAGGGTGCCAGTTACATTCGTGTGACAGCCTGAGGTAGAGGTGTTTTTTTTTTTTGCTGAGAGAGGATAACTTATTGTTGAATTATTATATTGTTATTATTAGTGTTTTATTGGTATTTTAGTGAGGAGGTTGTGTTTGTTGACATATACATTTTGCTGTTTGGGAAGTTATAGGTGAGAGCTATATTTGACTGACAGATTTTATTGTGAGGAATTTCTAAGTTATAAAATGGATAAAGAAAGGAGTTTTGAAGGTGATGTCGAGGGGAAAGTACAAGAGTGTGTGGATAAGGCAGTTTCGGTCCTGGCTTCACAATTGGGGAAAAAGTTAGATGACTGTATGGATAGACTTGAAGGAAGATTTGATAAAAAGGGGGATGAAGATCAATTCTGGTCAGTGGAGGAAATACCGTCAGTGAGTGGGATTCGTAAAAAGAGTTCACAGAAAAGGAAACATTTGTCTAAAGATAATGCGGACAAAGAGAAAGGGCCTTTTATCAGAAAGGCAAAGAAAGGATTGCCTCTAAGGAGGCGTATGGAAAGACTATAAAGGCCAAAAAAGGGGATCACAGAGCGATAGCCTGTGATGAGTCCTCTAGTAGTGGGGACATTGTAATTTCATGCTCTTCTGAGTTTGATTCTTCTGAGGATGAGGTCATTGAGACCAAAAGGGTTAAAAAAGAGAGGAGCGAGAGAGAGATTGTGGATCAAGTAAAGGATCCCCTGGGCGATTTGATGTTCGATCCAAGTTCTATTCAACAACCTTTATCTCCACAATGGGTTCCGATTAAACATGTTGCGGAGTATGTGGAATTTTGGATTAGAAGGGAGATGCCAAAAGAGGTCCGTACGAGGTTACGGTCAGAGTGCCCTAGGCCTTCTTTGGCCAATAAGGTGGCTTTCACTGCAGAACTGGATGCGAAAATGTTACCTTTTCTGAACAAGATGGGTATAGACCCAAGGAGGGGTCTTGATAAAGGGTTGAAAGGATGTCAGGATCGCCTTTTGGATGTTTGGACCCCTAACAAAAATCTTTGTCATCTGTGAAGAGGCATACCTTCAAGAGGGTTCGGTTGATGTTTTAGAACTAAGACAATGGGTGCAGAGGGCGGTGTGTTTGCTGGGAAACGCAAACGCGTCACTCTGCTGTGAGCGTAGGAAAAGCCTTTTGATGAAAATGGATCCTAAGCTGGCTGAGTTGTCAGGAAAGGAGTCAGGCAAGGAGGCTAAGGGACTCCTGTTTGGAGAGGAATTTGTTAAAGAGATGGCACGTTATGCAGGTGCATTTAACTCAATACAAAAAGTGCAGAAGGATATAAAAAAGGTTTTTGGAATGGCCGGGAGAATGCGGGGTCGATTCCCCGGCCGAGTTTATGGTATTTCGCGAAGTTCATTCTCGCGAGGATATAGACCCGGACGTTTCCAGTCCTCAGGGGGTTTCACTCCCAGTTTCTACCCTCAAAGGAATCGAGGAAGAGGACGGTTCAGGGGAGATAGAAGGCAAAGACAAGGTATGTTTGGTAAAAGACCTTTCTTCTATCCCGCTCAAATTGGGTGGCAGACTCGCCCAGTTTTTAGACAGGTGGAAAGGGATAACATCCGATCCTTGGGTATTACAGACGGTAAGTGGTTACAAGATAGACTTTGTGAGTATTCCAGTTCAGAGGAAAAGGCAGACCCCGTTGAGGTTCTCAAAAATGGAAGAAGAGATGGTAGAAAAGGAAGTTCAAGAGTTGCTAGAGAAAGGCGCAATAGAAAGAGCAGAGGATTCATCTGCAGGGTTTGTAAGCAATATATTTCTTGTAGAGAAGGACAAGGGTATGAGACCTGTCATAAATGTCAAGGAATTAAACGAATGGGTGGAATACAACCATTTCAAAATGGAGGGAATTCACATGTTAAGGGACCTCTTAAGGAAAGGGGATTGGTTGACCCGTTTAGATTTAAAGGACGCTTACCTAACTGTCCCAGTATGTCAAAGTCAGAGGGATCTTTTGAAGTTCCAATGGAAGGGTTCCATGTGGCGATTCAAAAGCCTCCCTTTCGGCTTAACATCGGCACCACGGTGCTTTACAAAAGTAATGAGACCAATAGTAGTTTGGTTACACACAAGGGGAGTGAGACTGATAGTATATTTGGACGATATCCTCATTATGGCCGAAAGCAAAGATCTAGCCCAAGAACATACTACTCTGGCAGTGCGTATGATAGAAGATTTGGGATTTGTGGTGAACAAGAAAAAGTCTTGTTTGGATCCAAGTCAGGAGAAAGTGTTTTTAGGTTTTCAGATTTGGACCTTGGATTGTGTATTGAGGTTGCCGATGGACAAGGTAAAGAAGGTCCGCAGAGAGGTACGGAGAGCTTTAGTAAGCGATTGGATAACTCTGAGACAGATTGCGAGGATACTGGGACTGCTGTCTGCCTCAATTCAAGCGGTTTTCCCTGCTCCCCTGCATTATTGTGCATTGCAGAGATTGAAGAGGACTTATTTGAACAGAGGGTTGAAATATTCAGTCAAAATTCAGACAGATTTAGAGACAAGAGAGGAATTGAGGTGGTGGCTGGAGAATCTAGTGGCTTGGAATGGAAGGGCCATTTTCGGTCACAGTGCGGATTTGGTCATAGAGTCAGATGCCAGCCTTCAGGGTTGGGGAGCAAGGTGTGGTTCAGTAACAACAGGAGGGAAATGGACAAGTCAGGAGAAGGTGCACATCAATTATCTAGAATTACTGGCAGGGTCATTTGCAGTGAAGAGTTTTGTGAGGAACCAGGCTAAGTGTTGTGTCCTATTGAAAATGGACAATGTGTCAGCGGTGAGATATGTAAACAAGCTGGGAGGCCTGGTTCAAAGGCTCTTGCGGATCTAGCAAAGGAATTTTGGCATTTTTGTCTGGGAAAGAATATCATGATTCAAGCACAGCATTTACCGGGGGTGAGCAACTCTGTGGCAGATTGGAATTCGAGACAACTGAAGGATTTCAGCGATTGGGGTTTGAACAGAGAGGTGTTCTCTGCAATAGATTGAGTTTGGGGTCCGATGGAGGTGGACCTGTTTGCGAACAGAGTGAATGCGCAACTTCCAAAGTTATTCAGTTGGAGGCCGGACCCTCAAGCGACGGCGGTAGATGCCTTTTTACAGCACTGGGGGGATTTAAAAGCTTATGCTTTCCCGCCATTTGCATTAATTCAAAGAGTTCTTCTGAAGGCGAGAAGGGAAGCAGCAGAGTTAGTTTTGATAACCCCCTTTTGGAGTTCTCAAGTTTGGTTTCCGGATGTAATGAAGATGTTAGTTGCCGACCCTCTTCTTCTTCCAAACATCCCGGAAATATTAATAGATGCGTTGGGGAGGAGCCACAAGTTAGTTCTTCAGGGTCATTTAAGGCTGATTGCTTGGCTGATTTCGGGAGAATATGGCAGGTGTCAGGGTTATCTTTGGAGGCTTCGAAACTCATCAAGGAGTCATGGTCTCCAAGAACTTCAAAGGCATACAAACTGGCCTGGGGAGATGGTTTCGTTGGTGTTCTTCGAGGGGTTTGGATTCCGTATCAGCACCTCTGGTAGAAGTGATACATTTCTTAACAGAAATCAGCCTTGAGGGAAGATCATATAGTTCTGTGAACATTGTCAGGTCAGCTATTTCAGCAGGGCATGAGTTGATTGATAGTTTGTCGGTTGGTCAACATGATGTTGTGAAGAAACTTTTAAGAAGTATTAAAATCAAAGTACCTCCAGGCCCAAGGTATTCGTCTGTATGGGATGTAGATATCGTTCTTAAGGAGTTAATGAATTGGTCTGAGAATGAATTCTTGAATCTGAGACAGCTTTCTTTGAAATTGGTTATGTTGTTATGTCTTGTGCCTTTTAGAAGGGTTTCTGACGTTAGGGCTCTTGATATTCCAGGACGAAGGTTTGTTCTGGAAGGGGTGTGCTTTTATATCACAAGGAGAACTAAAACTATGTCCAGGACTATTTTCTATCCGAATCTTGATGAATGCAGGAAATGTGTCGTGAGGTGTATTTGCGAATATGAGAGAAGGACTGAGAGTGTGAGGAGCAGTTTGTATTCTCAGCTTTTAATTTCTTATAAACACCCCCATAGGGCTGTTTCTACCCCTACCTTGTCTCGGTGGGTTAGAGAAGTTATGGGGAAGGCAGGAATTGATTTGGGTAAATTTGGGGCACATTCCTCTAGGGGTGCTATGGCGTCTGAAGCTCTTCTTCTGGGTGGTAGGCTAAATGGGATTTTAGCTGCAGCAGATTGGTCCTCAGAATCAGTTTTTAAAAAATTCTATTTTAAGACTGTGGAGTCTTCAGTTAGGAATATTATGGCAAGGCTTTGAACATGCATAATATTGGCCTCCGTGCCCTGCCATAAAATTCAGATTTTCCACAGCTAGGTGGGTAGAAAATCATGATTTTATTAAAGACACGGAGGCTGATATTATCCCTTCCTTGATACCCGCCCTTAATTTGTTTACACTTTTTTCTTTCAGGTGGAGAGTATAAGAAGTGATCCGGAGGAGTTTTTATATTCGTGGATTTCCTTGCTGGGTTTTGTTAAGTTCAACGTTTGTTGTTATTTTGAGTTGTTCACATCAACAAAGAAGGAAGATGGCTGCCTCACAGGGGACTAAATAGGGTTTATAACTCTTATTCATTCCTATTCTAAGTTCTAACATTGTTATGTAGTTGCTGCTGTGAGTTGGCAATTAAAGATACATGCATAATATCAGCCTCCGTGTCTTTAATAAAATCATGATTTTCTACCCACCTAGCTGTGGAAAATCTGAATTATTAACACCTCTTTTATACATCATGCACCTCCAAATGTATAAAACATATCAAAATGCATATAGAAGTAGAAACCTAGTTCAGACAGAAGTCCATGCACACCTTAAAACTCAACAGACTTCAACTCCAAATTTAAACAGCTAAAATTATGGAGTATACTAGAAATGTACATATCCACACACAAAAACAAACTACCACAATCACTAATCCATCTTCCAATATACACATATTACTATTCAAAAACTAATTCAAGGAATATATAACTACAATAAAACAAACTACAATACACATATATTCATTTATTCCTATATCTCAAACCCACACATTTTGAAATATTTTTTAAGTTTAAAATAAACCTAATGCATAATACACGTCACAAACTTATAACTCACCTTCCAAATAGATTTGTAGAATTTCAAATATCACAAACTCATAAAGATTTTCTCAGGCACACAATGAATGCAATGCACCTGTCTCAGCAAGGTAGAACCAGTAATGGCACAGTTTCCTCTCTTTCTCCACACAAATACATGTAAGTAACAAATCACATTCCTTCCTACATTATTTGAAATCTCAAAACACATTTCTATTGGTTAGACATATTGACCTTTACCAACTGACTTCTAAAACTGCCCAAACTCATTCTTGAAGGTTCTAAAGTCGCGACCCCACCGCGACGGAGCCGCGTACCCACACGGGAGTTCAATAACATATTACAAATAAAAAATCAACTATTTTTTAGGAACACACCACTTCTAAAGATATTCTTGACTTGGAAAATCTTACTTTAATGAAATTTCATTTACATATACAAAACAATTTCACATTTTAAATCCACAGCTAAGATTCAACCCTTCCCACAATCTGCTTATTGCCAGTTTCCATAGTAACAGTTCATGGAACATTGAACTTAACTGACAGGTCACAAGTTCAGCATATTTTCAAGTTCACCACACAATGTTGCAAATGCAACCAGCAGGTGTGGTTGACTTTCCAATATATAACCTTATCCTATCTACTGTACCTTTCAAACATTTTTTACTAACCAATAAGAAACCTGCTTTTTAAAGAGAGAAACATTTACCCTATTTTTCACTGAGCAATGTTCTTAAACAGCCAATCATTTCTCTTCTTTTTTAAAACTGCATCTTGTCCACCATTTTAGATACCTCTCATTCTACCAGCCGACTACTTCAGCTATAGACATCTTTTCATTACATCCAGGCTTCCCTTCAAGATGCTTAGAGTGTGGATTGTGGGACACAGCTATGTTTTGTGGTGCAAGAGGTATGCTGAACACAGAGGTATTGACAAAGACCTAGCTTTGCAAAATGTGCACATTAAATGGATTGGACAAAGAGGATTAAAGTGGCACCAATTGATGCATGCCTTTGGTTAAAACCTTTTTACATCTCCAACCCCCTGACCTCATGATTGTGCACTGTGGTGGCAATGACCTAGGCACATTGACTGGGGTAGGTCTGGAAATGCTAATGAAGGACACCTGTGCACAATTGATGTTGCTTTTCCCCCCAAACTGTCTTTGTATACTCTAACATATGCCAAAGACAGAAATGGAAGTGGTCCAATCAATTCTGTCCACAGATTGAGAAAGCTAGAAAAAATGTCAATAAAGCGGTTTCTGCTTACCTCAGAGACCATAGGATGGGCTCCATCTATAACAACAATCTATGTTTCCATATGGATGGCATCTACAGAAGTGATGGAGTACACTTCACTGATGAAGGGAACAGAGTGTTTCTCAACAACCTGAAGCTCTGCATCCGCACTTACATGTAGCTACAACAATCTCTCAATGAAAACAAGGGCTCTTTTTAGAGCCACCCAACATATAACCTAGCTTTAACAAAAAAATCTTAAATTTTTTTTTGCTTGGAGTCGCGCACCCTTTCGCGATTTCAGCACCGCGCACCCATCCCGTTTACACTACATGCCGCGCTGAGAGCCGCGCACCTATCGCGTAAACACCAGGGGGCCGCGCCGAGAGCCGCGCACCCATCCCGTTTACACTACATGCCGCGCTGAGAGCCGCGCACCCATCGCGTTTACACTAGGGGGGCCCCGCTGAGAGCCGCGTTAGGGTCGTGACTTTCAACTTTGTCGAAAAAAAAAAAAAACGTCCACTTCCATTAATTTATATTCACCCCGGGGACCCCATCCCCCGGGGCATGCACAATTATTTATAAATTTACTTTTCAGGGGAAGGGGACCGTGCAGCCCCCTTCCCTGGGCCACTTACTGCCCCATGGACCCAATCCCCCGGGGCATGCCCAATTATTTTTTTTTTTTTTTTTTAAAGGGAGGGTGGCCGCGTGGCCCCCTCCCGGGCCATTTTTGCCCCGGGGACCCCATCCCCCAGGGCATGCCCGAATGAATATTTTTTTTTATTTTTTTTTAAGGGAGGGGAGCCGAGTGGCCCCCCTCCCAGGCCATTTTTGGCCCCGGGGACCCCATCCCCCGGGGCCTGGCCTCTCCGTTGGGGACCGTGGGGGAGCCCCAATGTCCCCACAGTCCAGCCGGCTCCCGCCTCCTGCGGGAGCCGGCAGTGCACTGAGCAAGGGAGCTGCTGACATGCAGCTCCCTTGCTCAAAGCAATCCTCTGCTTAGCTTCGTTGAAGCGAGAGCAGGTTTCCTGCTCTCGCTTCAACGAAGCTAGCAGGGTTTGCTATGGCAGGGCGGGAGCCGTGCTCCCGCCTTGCCATAGCAAACAGCAATGTCCCGGGGGTGGGCACCCCAGGATATTGCAGGAGCCGGCCCTGGTGGGGTGGCGGTCCCCAGGGCCATTACGGGCTCTAGGAGGGGGGCCGCGTGGCCCCCCTCCCAACGTATTTAAAGCCCCGGGAGGTGGTGGTCCCTGGGGCCCCCCCGCCCATTTACATTAATGCCCCGGGGAGGTGGCGGTCCCCGGGGCTGCGGGGGGGGCCGCGTGCCCCCCGCATTCAATTTAATAAGCCCCGGGGAGGTGGCGGTCCTCGGGGGGGCCCCCGCAAATTTATTGGCGAGTGCCCCCGGGGGCTTTCAAAAACGAAGCGCGGGAGACCGCGCTTAGTTATTTTTTTTATTTTTTTTATTTTCTCGGCCGAATTCGCGACCCCAGCGCGAATTCGGACTTTTTTTTTTTTTTTTTTTTAAATGCTTTTTTGGCCCTGGGGTCCTTCTGAGACCCCTGACCAGGCCTAGGGGTCAGGGTGTTTGTACCGTGCCCCCTTTCATGTTTTTTTATCTTTGTTTCACCCTTTTTCTTGTCACTCGGTTTTACCGAGTCACAAGATGGCTGCCAACAGTTCCTGGTTTGGAGTGTTGGCAGCCAATCAGAGTGCAGCTCGTGCTCGGGAGGGTTCGCGAACCCTCCTCGGTGCTCAGATATCGATATTTTTCTTTTTAAATTTCTCAGGAACTACTGAACGGATTTACACCATTTAACAAAAGGGCGCAGTCTAAACCAAGACCTACCTTTTGCCAAATTTGGTGTAATTCCGTTCAGCAGTTCGGGCTGTAGCCTGTAATAAAGTTCCTATGGAAATTAACATGGGGAAAACGCGTTTTGGGACCCCCCTTTTTTCTCGGCCCCCGCTTGACGAATCACCCCGAAACTTTCAACACACAAACTGAGCGGTCCAACCTTATTTTTTGGGAAAATTTCACTAAGATTCGTCAAACGACGCCAAAGATATTGGCAAATCAAAAACGCTTTTCCTATGGTAACTAGGTCCCAACTATAACTACCTACTGGCGACCGCCAGTAGGGGGAGATTATATATATATATATATATATATCCCTCACGTTCTTTGGGATTGTCAGAACGTTCTGTGTTATATATCTCTCTCTATCTCTCTCTATCTCTCTATCTCTCTATCTCTCTATCTATCTATCTCTATCTATCTCTATCTCTCTCTATGTCTCTCTATGTCTCTCTATGTCTCTCTATGTCTCTCTATGTCTCTCTATGTCTCTCTATGTCTCTCTATGTCTCTCTATGTCTCTCTATGTCTCTCTATGTCTCTCTATGTCTCTCTATGTCTCTCTATGTCTCTCTATATCTCTCTATGTCTCTCTATATCTCTCTATATCTCTCTATATCTCTCTATATCTCTCTATATCTCTCTATATCTCTCTATATCTCTCTATATCTCTCTATATCTCTCTATATCTCTCTATATCTCTCTATATCTCTCTATATCTCTCATATCTCTCTATATCTCTCTATATCTCTCTATATCTCTCTATATCTCTCTATATCTCTCTATATCTCTCTATATCTCTCTATATCTCTCTATATCTCTATATATCTCTATATATCTCTATATATCTCTATATATCTCTATATATCTCTCCAAGAATCCCCTAGGGAAGAACCAACCCCCTCACCTGATGGTAGAGAATGAAGGACCCAGTCTCTGCTCCAGAGAATGACACCCCGCATAGTTTTGAAAACAATCATAAATGTTTTGGAAACGATCACAAATGTTTTCCCAAACAATGAGATCATGCACAGCGGGCTGTTGGCAGAGGATGAAAAAAGTGGTGATCCTTATACAGAATAATTATGCATTGCCTGAGGGCATGTTTATGTACGTCAGGTACAGGGATTATGATAGAATACTAAGAGCCTGGTGTTGAAGAGACAGGAGCAAGCTACTAGGTAAAAGGTCACCTGTTTCAGAACCGTTATTGTCGTGTGGATGGGACAATGTATGTAAAAAGGGCAGGGCTAGCCTAAAGGACATGACAGGTCTTCCCTGGACCGGAAACAAGCATCCTGGGACCGGTTTCGGGGTAACACCCCTCATCAGCCAGGCTAGCTTGAACCCAGTGACAAAGTGAGGAAGGGACCCACGTCTGGGCATACCCTGCCAACTTAAGGCAAACAAAGCAAACACAAGGAGATGATGGACGGAGCACAAAACTTTTCATACACTCACCCCCATACAGATCGTTGTCAACGGGCTGAAAGAAGTTTTTCTTATGTGCGATTCCACTGCTGGACTGTCCCTTGTCTGTCAACAAGTAAAAACCTAAGGTGCCTATAATGTTTCTGCCCCTAATCTGGCTTATTTGAAAGGAACTCTGGTTCCCGCAATTAATCCCACCCTCACATTGCTTTCAAATGGCAGTTATCTTGTTCTTAATAATCATGACTGTTGCGGTCTGCGGGCGGGAATCCGGTACGTGGTGTCTGTTTCTTAATTAGTTACTTATTGCAACAACGTCCTGTTTCCCCCTCCACATGGGAGTGTAGATAGTTTGTTGTGGCCTTCCATTCCAACCCAGATTTCGATAAGCTAAGCAGAATCAAAGCCTTAGTGTTTCAACAAGAAGTGGCTCTCACTTCATCACATGAGATCTTCAAATTGCAGGTGGCGAGAACGTCTAGTGAAATACAATAATTACTGAACACAAATCTCCCCCTGCATTTTGGGGAATTGATACATCAAATATATAATGCCTCCGATACCACGGGCCTGGCACACTTTTTTTTTAAACTTATGGCTCCAGCCTCATGACTTCTTTTCATTTCAAACAACTTTTGGAGTAATCACAGCTTTTACACATTCTATTCTTTCCAGCGTATTTGGTGGGTTCCCGCTGCTGCTTATCTTGATTTGCGGCATCATCGTGCTGTTCCTTCTATTCCACAATGGCTGCTCCGTCTGTAGTCCTGCCCGGATAGGCACGGATGCAGCTGTACCGCGATTAAAAGCAACAATTTTTTGGAATGGTGCCTCTAGATGCCGAATTTTGTCTGACTTTCCGATATACTTACTTCACACCTGTTTGCAACCTGTGTTTCACTGCATCTGGTGCCCCTTTCAGTGGGCCCTGGATATCTGCTTGGCTGCGCCATATCATGCTGCCCTGGATTTCGAACTGTTGATGGGTCCCTTAGTGGACCATAACCAGGACTGTTCCTTGGGTATGCGGCTTGTATACAACCCAGCATTGGGGCCAGTGGCCGGAGGTGGTCCCTGTGCAACTGCACAGCGTCTCCTGGATCTCAGTTTCATCGAAGTCCACACAGGTTCTCCTTGGATGGTCCCATCGACAACTGGAAACAAGGAGCATGTTTGTGCCTTTGACCTGTTCAATTGGATGGCGGCTATTTCCAATTTGGAAGGCTCGGATATCTTACTGGAATTGATGTTGTTCCATTTGGCATCTTACATCTTGGGTCCCGGCGATACGGTGTAATTGGATATATTTTTGTGCACAAAACATTCCATCTCATTCGGCAATGCAATATTTCACAGACGCACTTGACCTGCAATTGCTTATGCACTTTGGTTCTGCTTATCAACTGATTTCTGTCGCCTTTCAGTGCTACTATCCTGACCAAGGGGAGGGTGTCATATGTCCAGTGCAGGTCCATTGTCCTTTACCCTATATCAGCATAAGCACATTTCAGACTGCGCTCTGCTTTGCGCACGTTCCGCTACAGACACATTTTGCTTTGTGCCACACTGTACTTTCACACAGAACACACGGTTTTTGTGTTCTGTTCTTCCTGGGATTTAGTCTGAAAATATAAACAAGGTCGAACAACAATGCCCCTTCTTGTTCTGGTCAGGCCCTAGCACCTAGACAAAACACGCAAATGCAGCTGTTTGGGAACACGTACTTTTGTCATATAGGTATGCACCGATAAGTAACACACTCACTTGGAGAAGGACCTTTCCAGGGAAAAGATCATGACAGCACCTGAAATGTAGAACTTTCATCTGTGTATACTAAGGTATAGGGTCTGCTGCTAACACAGAGATCTTCTGATATTTAATCATTTTATTTCAGTAGAAGGGGAGAGAGGTTAGGCTACAATGTCGTATATAATGACAGCTCCATTTATGATTTACGGATAACGCGCTATGCTAACCGTATTTGTGTTAGGCATTTTCCTACTTGTAGTGGCACGCATACTGCATACTAGAGCACAATGGTTAACATTTTTTTTTTTTTTACTTTCCTCGTGTCTCTGTCAGAACTTATTATGGACTAGTACAAGTGTGAGAGAGAAAGAGAATGTCCTGTAAGGAAAATGCTACTTACCAGTATGCATCTGTTCTTGGCATGTACAGCTGTAGAGTTGTATACTTTAGCATAGATCGCCATCTGGTGTTGGGCTCGGATGTTTGCACTTTGTTTTTGTGGAAGAAGTCTGTGTAGTCACGAGATAGGCGACTCCTCCTTATGATGATAGTGCGCATGGGCATCGACCCCATCTTCAGATTGTTTTTCGCCATAAAGGGTGATGATGGAGTTAGTATGAGAGTAGAAAAAGATGTCCATGTGATGTATCTAAATAAGATAACACTGCAACAGATAGAGGTACCCGGGGAGGTGGGGGGCGTATACAACTCTACAGCTCTACATGCCAAGAACAGATGCATACTGGTAAGTAGCATTTTCCGTTCGAGGCATATGAGCTGTAGATTGTATACTTTAGCATAGACTATAAAGCAGTTTTTTCTCCCTAGCGGTGGCAGCCTGCATCTGTTGCAGTAGTTTGAAAAAGTGTTCTTAATACAGCCTGGCCCACAGTAGCTTGTTGCTTTGCTTGCACATCTACACAATAGTGTTTAGTGAAAGTATGCGGTATAGACCAAGTTGCTGCTTTGCAGATGTCATCTAGGGCAATGTTCCCTAAGAATGCCATAGAAGCCCCTAGTTTGCGTGTGGAATGAGCTCTAGGGGGAATAGTTAATGTGCGTTTAGCTTTGAGATAGCATATTTGGATGCATTTGACAATCCATCTTGCAATTCCTGTTTTTGAAATGGGATTGCCTTTGTGAGGTGGGGAGAAAGCTACAAAAAGTTGTTTTGTGTTTCTAAAACTTTTAGTTCTTTCGATGTAGTATAGTATCGCTCTTTTAACGTCTAGCGTGTGGAGAGCGCGTTCTTCCACTGAGTCTGGTTGAGGGAAAAATACTGGAAGTTCAACCGACTGATTAAGGTGAAAGGCAGATACCACTTTACGCAAATTTTGGATTGGGCCTAAGAACCACTTTACTATGGTGTATTTGTAAAAATGGTTCTTATATGGTTAGTGCCTGGAGTTCACTAACTCTCCTAAGTGATGTGATAGCTACCAGGAAGGCTACTTTCCAAGTAAGGAACTGTAACTCGCATTTGTGCAGAGGTTCAAATGGGGGGGCCCATAAGTTTGGTGAGAACTATATTGAGATTCCATACAGTAGAAGGTGGAACTCTAGGTGGAATTATTTTTTAGTCCTTCCATAAACGCTTTGATAGCGGGTACTCGAAACGACAAATGTCTGTTTTGGAGGTAAGCAGCAATTGCAGCAAGATGTAGCCGTATAGATGTATATGCTAGGTTACATTGTTGTAGATGCAAAAGATAACAGATAATATTTTGGATGGAAGCATCTAGCGGATCGATGTTATTTGTACAATAAATGGCAAATCGCTTCCACTTTGCTGCATAGCATGTTCTAGTATTAGGACATCTAGCCTCTTTAATGATGTTCATGCAGTCTGGCGGGAGATTAAGGTAGCCAAACTCTAGGACTTCAGGAGCCAGATCGGAAGATTGAGTTTATTGGGATCTGGGTGCCTTATCTCTCCATTGTTCTGAGTGAGATTTTTGGGGGAGAGGTGCAGCTTTTGATGAGGCACTACTGAAAGTTCCAACAGGGTCGTGAACCATGGTTGGCATGCCCATGTTGGAGCAACTAGGATCATTGTGAGGGAGTGTTGTTTGAGCTTCCGAACCAGTAACGGAATAAGCGGGAGAGGCGGAAAAGCGTATGCAAATCTGCCTGACCAGTTCATCCATAGCGCATTGCCTTTGGACAATGGGTGTGGATATCTGGAGGCGAAGCTTGGGCATTTTGCGTTTTGGTGTGTGGCGAACAGATCTATGTCTGGATGACCCCACATGTGAAAGAATGGAAGAAGAACTTGAGGATGAAGTTCCCATTCGTGGATCTGCTGTGTTTGACGATTGAGCAGATCCGCGATCTGATTGTGTACTCCTGGTAGATGTTCTGCGAGGAGGTAAATGTTTTGAGGAATGGCCCATCTCCATATGCTTTGCGCTAGTTGTGAAAGCTAGAGTGTGTGTCCCCCCTTGTTTTTGTATGTAATACATTGCTGTCATGTTGTCTGTACAGATCAAGACAGCTTTGCCTACTAGCAAGAGTTGAAAAGACTTTAGTGCTAGAAAGATTGCCAGTAACTCCAGGTGATTTATGTGGAGTTGTTTGTTGATTGGTCCTATACCCTGTACGGTTTGGTTTTGGAGATGAGCTCCCCAGCCGGTGATGCGTCTGTGGTTAGCACTATCTGTGGAACCGGGTCGATGAACGGCCGCCCTTTGGATAGGTTTTGTGTGTTCCACCACTGCAGAGAGCGATGGGTGCGCCTGTCCACCAACACCAGATCTGTTAAGTGACCTTGAGCCTTGTTCCACTGATGTGCTAAACATTCTTGTAAGGGACGCATTTGAAGTCTTGCATAAGGAACGATGAGGATACAAGAGGCCATCATTCCTATTAGCTGCATGAACACTCGAGCTGGAAGGGAGTGTTGAGGTTGAAATCTTGATATGAGAGCTTGCATGCTGGCTATCCTGACTGGATTGGGGTATGCAAGGGCTTTTGAGGTATCTATTGTGGCACCTAGATACTGAATGAGGTGGGATGGTTGAAGGTGTGACTTGGGTAGGTTTATTGTGAATCCCAAGTCGTGGAGCAGCTGGATTGTTTTGTGTGTATTGTGTACACAGTGTGTGTGTGACTTGGCTTTTATGAGCCAGTCGTCGAGATAAGGAAACACGTGAATGTGTTGTCTGCGCAAATGAGCTGCGACTACTGCAAGACATTTTGTGAAGACTCGGGGTGCTGTAGTCACTCCGAATGGGAGGACTTTGAATTGGTAGTGCTGTCCGTCCACTACAAACCTTAGATATTTTCTGTGAGCGGGGTGAATGGGAATATGAAAGTAGGTGTCCTTGAGGTCTAGAGTGGCAAGGATATCGCCCTGTTGGAGCAGTGGGAGAACCTGTTGGAGAGTGATCATGTGGAAGTGGTCCGACTGTATGTAGAGATTGAACGGTCGGAGGTCTAGTATTGGTCTGAGAGTACCGTCCTTGTTTGGGATTAGAAAGTAAAGGGAGTAAACCCCTGTTCCTTGATGAGGTAAGGGAACCGGTTCTATTGCGTGTTTTTGTAATAAGGAGAGAACCTCTTGTTTTAACAGTGTCAGATGTTCTGTGGACATTGGACGTTGTTTGGGGGGGTATGAATGGGGGAGTTGAAGTGAGTTCCAGGCAGTAACCATACTGGATAATTTGTCTTACCCACTTGTCTGTAGTGATGGAATTCCAGACAGGTAGGAACTGTGATGGTCTTCCCCCCGACTGGAGTGGAATGGTCAGGGGGAAGTGGAAGGAAGTCACTGTTTTGTAGTAGGAGAGGTGCGGGTGTTATTACCGCGGCCTCTACCCTTGTTGTTGTTGCCTCTATAGCATCCTCTGAAATAACCTCTGTTAGGGGAGGTTTGAGTAGTGTTTTTGTAGGAGGATGAGGTGTTGTCCGTCCCAATAGTTTTAGAGGCGCCCCTATAAAAGGAGCGACGAAAAGAACCTCTAGTGGTTGTTGCCTGTAGGGGTCCCATGGACTTAGCAGTTTCTGAGTCCTTCTTCATTTTTTCCAAAGATGTGTCTACAGTGGGTCCAAATAAGTGTTCTTGATCAAAGGGTTGATTAAGAATTGTGGACTGCACATCCTGTTTAAACCCAGATATGCGTAACCATGCGTGTCTGCGTAGTAAAACGCTTGTGTTAACTGTACGAGACGCTGTGTCGGCTGCATCAAGAGCACACTTTATAGAAGTGTTGTTAATTAATTTTCCCTCTTGTATGAGGTCATTAGCCTTATACTGATCGGGAAGATGTTGTATGAGCTTTTCAAGCTCATCGTAATGAGCCCCATCATACCTGGCCAGTAAAGCTTGGGTATTGGCAATGCGCCAGTGATTCGCTGCTTGTGAGGCAATGCGTTTGTCAGATGCATCTAGTAATTTAGACTCCTTATCTGGAGGTGGGGCATCCCCTGATGTTTGGGAATTTGCTCGTTTACGTGCATTTGACATAACCAAGGAATCTAGAGGGAGCTGTGCTTTAATATAAGCTGGATCGTTGGGAGCTGGTTTATATTTTCTCGATCCTGGGGTTGAGAACCCTAGCTCTGACGGGATCTTTAAAAACGTCAGGTGCATGTTTGACGATACCTTTTAACATAGGTAGAATGCTTGTTGATTTTTGTGACTGTGTGAAAGTCTCTAACAAAAAATCTTCCTCCTGTGGGTCTGAGTGTAATTCTACCCCATGATATTGTGCAGCTCTATTTATGAGCTGTGCAAAACATATGTTGTCGTCTCGGGGGGATGGCCTAGATGGGTAGGAGTCTGGATCGGGGAGATCTGGGACATCTGGTGGATTATCATAATCCTCCCAAGGATCAGGTGGTGGGAGAGTAGTGTCATCATCATTATCCTCTTGTGGGTTTTCATCCCCACCCCCACCCCCAAGATGATCATCATCTTGTGGTGTAGGTGAATATGGAAGCATTGCAGAGTTTGCTGGAGAAAGTGGTGTTGGGAGGATATTTGGAGGAGAGAAGGGTCTGGCTAGAGAAGTTCCCATGCCGCTCTTCTTTAAGGGTACCTTGGGTTCTTCCGGGGAGTCCAAAGGTCTCTTTTTTGATAGAATTGTCTTGATATGACCAGTTTTAGGGTCAATGTGAAGGGTTTTTTGTTTAGGATCCACTGGATCTGGTTGAAATAGGTCTTTTAATACAGTATCCTTGTTCGGCACCGATGATTTTGGTTGTTTTGGTTTTGATTCCGAAGCTTTAGGAGGGGTCTTAGTGTCCTTTTGCTTTGGAGGAGCTGTGGAGTCCGAGGACTTTTTCGGCTCCGAGGATTTATGGTCTTTTTTCGGCTTTGAGGATTTATTGTCTTTTTTCGGTTACAAAGATTTGCTCTTTTTCAGCTCCGAAGATTTGTGGTTTGGTTTCGGCTCCGAGGGTTTATCCTGATGGTGTTTCAGTGCCGAATGTTTGGGTTTCGGTACCGGGGATGGTAGTTCGGTACCAATGCGTGGCTGGCTCGGTCCCGAGTCGCCTGAAGGCTTATCTTTGGACTTCGGAGCCGAGCCCGAAGGCGGGCGTCAGAAGTTTGGTCACGGTGTTGACCTGAGCCAGAAGGCGAAGGTGTTACCGGAGCCTTATGTTTTTGAGAAGAGGTAGGGGTGTCGATGTCGGTACTCACTGTTCGTTGACCTGGAGTAACCGTCTGATCTTAGGCCTCTGATTCGCCGGCCTCGGAGACGCGGATTTCTTCATTGTCCGGTTCTTGTTCCTTGGGAGCATCGGGGCCTGCATCGAAGATGTCATCCGGCACCGAGGTAGTGGATCGAGACATTACGTGACGTCGAGCCCGGCGATCACGAATGGTTTTCTTCGATCGGAATGAAGCGCAGGCCGGGCAATCTTTGTCCACGTGTTCTGGAGAGAGGCAAAGGTTACAGACCTCGTGGAGATCAGTGTGTGGGAATTTGGCACCACACAGGGGGGATTTTTTGAATGGAGTTCTTTCCATTAGCTGTAAGGCCTGATGGCGCGGATAGGCCCAACAGCCCGTGTCGATGACCGGAATCGAAGGTGTTGAGATTTTTGTGTTGAATCCGCGCCGAGGAGCGTGATCGAAAAACAATACCGTCGAGTGGTGAAGGATTGCGCGTCGAAGGGGAATCGAATACGATACTGTAGGAGAGTAGGATCTGCCTCTTATGTTGCCCCCACTTTTTTTCTGATGTTTACACTGGTTTCTGGCTTTAGTCGGGCTGGGTCCCTGCTAATCAGGGCCCCAGCCTCTCTCTTCTCTCTAAACGACTTGGAGTGCACTCTAGGTGCACTAGGGATTGGATACTGTGGTACCTTATGAGTCCCTAGTATATGGTACCTTAGGTGCCAAGGGCATAGGTACTTCACAGGCCTACCAGGGGCTGAAGCATGTCTTATGCCACCCCTGGGAAGCAGACTAAATCTGACACCACAGGTCTGCTACTGCAGCCTGGGTAAGGTGGTGCATGCACCCCTTACTGTGGTATGGGCTACCTATACCACTACATACATACACACATACAAACCTATAAGTCACTCCTATGGCAGGCCTTATCAATCCTGAAGGCAGAGTGCTTGGTTCTTATGTGGGAGGGTGTCCCTGCATGAGCAGAGCCCCTCTGCAGCGTTCAGAGACCCTTCTCTGATGCCGTTTGTAGTGCAGCCTGACCATATACTCTTAAGTGCATTATAACCTCGCGTTAAATGCTAACTTTGGGATGGCTGCACGGAAACATGTCGCGTTTGGTGTCAAACATCGTGGACTACCCCCCCGCCAGTTCTGGCGGTGGGGGTAGCATTCCACCCTTCTAGAGGGAGAGACATGTACACACCGGCCTAACCGGTAACTTCTTTCCAGAGCCCTGGCATCACAAGATGGATGCCACCAGTCACAGACACTGGGCTGCCCTCCTGCTGATGACCGAAACTCACAGTGGAGGAAGCCCAACAATAGATATCCTGTCACAAGGGGGTGTGACCACCTCCCAGACCGGGTTTAGTGTATTGGGGCTGGGTGGGTGCACTCCTCGAGTGCTTTGAAGTCCTGCACTGGGGGAGCAGAAGGCTCCTCTGTGCATACCCCAGTTCAAACCGGCTCAGGGGCTACCTGCCCCATCTCTGGCGCGAAACTGGACAAAGGGAAGTGGGTGTAGCCACCCACTCCCCTGACCCTCCCATAGGTGGGGTCATAAGAGCTAGTCCCTCCCTTCTTTTTAGTATAAGAGGGGGAACCTGTGCATTGCAACCCAGATCTCCCTGGACGACGCTCTACAGAAGAATCCTGGACCTTCGATGTTCCACTACCTTTGGAAGACTGAAGAATCTCCCTTGGAGTCAAGGAGTGACTCCCTGCTTGGCAGGCACCAAAAACTACAACGACGGTCGCAAACTACGCCGCTCCGCCGGAGCCCGAAGTCCCTGCAGCCAAGGAAGAGGATTTCCTGACTTCTCCAAGGCCATCGTGAGTCCCCAGCGAAGCTGAGGCAAGTGGACCCCACGAGCGACGAGGAACCGCAGCCCCTGGGTACCGTGCACTATTGTCGAGTGCAACCCCTTCACGACGTTCTACGAACTTGTGCTTTGGACCACGTGTGGTCTCAGCCTCTAGCAGAGATCCTCCCGAATTCAGAGGCCTACACCGTCCCGAGTGACCGTGGGCCCCTGTTGAGTGGATCCTCCCGAGGTGTCTTCGCGATCCCTTGCCAGCCGGCTTGTGGGTCCCCAGAAGACTTTCCAACGAAACCAAAGGGCTCCCCTGGTTGCTCCAGGCCTGCCCTGACCTACCCTTGCTGGGTAAGTCCCCCAGACCTTGCTGGTCTGCACCATTGACTTTTCCTCATCACCACGAGACTTGCTGCTACCAAGGCTTGTTGGCTCCAATCGAGTCGCCGACACCTCAGTAAGCTGCAGACGTCGTGGGACACACCGAATCCAGCTCCTGGTCATCTTCGACGCTGCCTGGACCACGTGGTCGAAGAGTCAAGGCTCCCGTGAACGACCCAAAGCCGTCGACGACGGTGGGCATTCATCTTCCTTGCCCAGAGTCACTGCCAAGTGACTGTGAACACTGTCCCCTCTGCTTTCAGGTCTTCCTCCTTCCGAATCCAGGCTTGGATTCCAACTGACACTTCTTCTGTCGTCACAAGCAGCAAGTCTTCACTGGCTCCCATTGAAAACGACGCCGCGACCCGACACCAAAGGACACCTATGCACCCGGCTCCCCTGGGTGAGGTAACTTCAGCACTACGGTGCTCCTGTGGGTGTGGGCCCTAGAACTACTTACCCTGTAAGTGGCTTGCTTGTAGCTACCCTAGAAGTGCCCTAAAACTCCTATTTTCCCCGTGCGATTCTCGCACTGGCTCGTACAGGGCTCGCGTCTGTTAGACACATCGCGTCCAACTCCCTTGTAACTATCAGTATCCGCGTCCTTCGACTCGTACTGACCGATCGGTGTGTTCGCCTCGAACACGCCAGGGAACTGTAACATTGATAACTCAATCGCGTTCTCTCGCATAGACTCGTACAGGACTCGCACCAGTGTCTGAACACCGCGTCCGTCCCCTGTGGGTCTCCTACAACTACCTGGGGTGGTTCTTTGGGGTCCCTCGATTCTAAATGCTCTAGACCACGGTCTAGCCAAGATAAGATTGTGATATTGACTTGTGCTAACTTATTTTGATAAAACATTGACTTGTACATATGTTCCTGACTTCTAATCTCATAAAGAGATTAGTAGAGAGTTGTTTAGTAATAAATACATATATATTTGATATATATACCTGTGTGGTGTCTTTTCATTTGGTGATTCAAGAGATTGTGTGGTAAAACAAGCTGCTTTACATTCCTCCAAGACTTAGCCTGAAGGCTGCTCTCCACAGCTACCACTAGGATAGCTTTCTATAAAGGTTGTCTTAAACCTACCTACCATAAGAGTCGAATTGTACTGGTGCAAGGTGTCCACTTTAATTAGTGAACAGCATATACCAGGCCAACTTCTCACAGATACCGACCCGCTGCCGTTTACATCCGAAACTGATGGCGGAAAAAAACAATCTGAAGATGGAGTCGAAGCCCATGCGCACTATCATCATAAGGAGGAGTCATCTATCTCGTGACTACAAAGACTTCTTCCACAAAAACAAAGTGCAAACATCCGAGCCCAACACCAGATGGCGATCTATGCTAAAGTATACAATCTACAGCTCATATGCCTCGAACCCGCGATTCCTGAGAGGGTTGGGAGTGTTGTGTTCTGGGGTGTCTAATCACTTGTTCCTCTGTGAGTGAGTAGGAGGGCAAGTGAGACACTATAGCTAGTCAGTCCCGGGCTCATGAGTATTCCGGTGGTAGGATGACTCAGTCCCTGCCTACTAAGGTTCTATGATCCCAAGCATAGTTCTGTGACTCCGCAGAATCCCTGCAACAATATGGAGTATAGATAGCATTCTTACCTGAGGCAGTATTTCATTTTTCAACTCTTCCTTCGAGAACAGGCTGCCATAAGCATCTATATGAGTAAGTAGAACCATCCTCACATGTTCTTCATGGACTTTAAAGAGCTTAAGCAGCAGTGGAATCACACGGGCCTGGTAGATATCAGGTGAGAGGAGGCAATTTGAATGACGTTTTCCACTTGATTCTAAAGAAACAAGTTCATAAAAAAAAGTCAAAAAACACAAACTTTTTAAGCAATAACATGTTCTGCTCCGACCTGACAAATGACACCATTAACTAATTTTTATCACAAATAACAAAAGTGAAACATGTCAGCGTGGCATGTCAAAGCTAAAGCCAGATGAAGATAACAGCTATGACGCGATCTTTCATATTCTTTTAACACAATATAATTGTTTTCTTCCTATTATAATGGTACACCTGAACTGGCATATTTCACTGATTTTTCTCTAATTGTGCTAGGTTTCCAGCACACCAAGAGGTGGATTTAGAGTTTGATAGATGCTGAATGGCAGCTAAAAAATGGCAGGGGCTCTCCACCTATATTTAGAATTTGCTTATGTCTATACACTCTAAATAGGGCAGACAGGACATCTGCTGCCTTCGGCAGATGTCCTGCATCCACCAAATTCTATATTATTCCTTAAGTCAGCAACAAAACCACCAGCAGATTTTCAGTCATGGGAAACTAAGCTACCACATGATCACACATCGGCACAAAAGCTCTGCTCCCCATCCCATTGTCTTCAATGCCAAGAGTTGTACTGAAGACTACCCAAAAATATTGTGACTCTCTAGGGAGAGACATTTGACATTTTTTGATGAGAGAAGATAGGAGGCTGTGCAGTGTATGAATACTATAATATGTAAATAACACAAAGAATCGTTTCAACTAAACCCCTCATTCTGTTGAGGCACATTTTTTTTTTATTCCGGGTCAGTGAGCAGTATCTGGCTTAACGCCGCATATTTCTTTGCTACCAAATTATTTTGCTGTGTATACCTTTGATGTCCAAATCATTAATATCTCATAAGAGAGAGGCTCACATGTTTAGAGTTTGGAGGAGCAGCTGATCACCATAAATTGCTTCCTTATCCCACCGAACCTGCAATTCCCAACATATTTTAGAGGTGAGGGAACCCCAAGATTGCACCCAAGAGTCTTGTTGGCACCGCCATTCGAAACCCTTGACTAGGATAACCAACAGCCACAGGGCTGCAAAGCCATTCTTTTTCTTCAATGAACGAGTGCAGATACCAAAAAGAATACATCAAAACTCACTGAACCCTAGGAAATTCATTACAACTTACTCAAGCAGAGCGACCTCATAATGTTCAATGTTAGCAATAAGGTAGATATTGTAGCCAGTGGCAGGTAACTGTGAACCATTAAGTGCTTTTAGCCAAGTGGCAATACTTCTGATGCCTCTAATAAAATCAAGACAGGCTTGCACACCCATAAGGCCAGGAGAATCTTATTATTGCATATGAATTGCAGACATCAGAGCAGAGTCAACCACCTTTCCAGAAAATTATTTAAAGGTACATTTGGGAACCTACGCTGCAGACCCAAAGAGGTCTTCTAATCTTGTGCCAGCTTATTAAGCATTTGAAGGCAATTGACCATAAAGTTAAACTTATGGCAAAGGTCAAAAATTCAAAGCAGATTCCCTTCTTTCACATTTATAATATGCCATTTCTTTATTGGAATGTATTTAAGGGCATATGATAAAATAGGAGGAATTTTCGCAGTATATACTTCTAGTAGAGGATGTAAATGTCTCTTTCCAGAGGAAGAGTATAGTCTCTTCAGGGCTCCAATGTGGGTATCTGCCTTAAGACGTATATGCTGGAGATGGGAG
This sequence comes from Calotriton arnoldi, assembly GCA_963921515.1. Taxonomy (NCBI): domain Eukaryota; kingdom Metazoa; phylum Chordata; class Amphibia; order Caudata; family Salamandridae; genus Calotriton; species Calotriton arnoldi. The sequence goes on along the minus strand of CAWUFW010008954.1, from coordinate 329,059 downwards.
ACATTTTCCCTTCACTATGGGCATCTGGGTGGTTGCTATCACCTAAGGTGGTCTTTGGGGTGGTGATCTTAATGTGGTCTTTTGCTGCGCCTGACGAGCTATCTAGTATCAGGTCTGTTGGAAATGGCCCTTTTTGCAGGGTTATCCACAAACTTTTTGCTTCTTCCTCCTTTGTTTTTCCTGACCTGTGGTTGTTGGCTATAGGACTCTGGGCACGTTACCACTGCTGATCAGTGCTAAAGTGCATATGCTCTCTGTGTAAATTGTTATTGTTTTATTTATTTATTTATTTTAAAGGTTTTATATAGCGCTGGCTGGACCCAAGGGTATCAGAGCGCTTTACAAGGGTCGCATGAGTAGATATGGAAATAATAAAATGCAATGAGGTAGCATTCAAATCCAATTAAAACAATAGATGTCAACTTAATTTAAAGAACAGAATTACAGCAAACTGAGATGATCAGCAGCAAGTCAAGAGAAGAGAGGTAGTCGTGGAGCAAGGGGGATAGAGAAAGCGGGGGCAGGATGTAAGAGTGTAGAGAGGCTGTGAGGGGGGGTCGGGAAATACCAAGTACAACAAGCAGGGCCTAAGAGAGGAATTAGAGAGATAGAGGGCAAGAAAAGTGAGAGGTGGAAAGGGGCTGGAGAAAGGGTATCGGGAGGTCAGAAGGGGGAATCCTAAAACAGTAGGGGGCCGGGATGGAGTATGTGCCCAGGGAAGGGTTAAGGGCCCCAGAATTTTTCGAGAAGGTGAAGTTTGAGGTCTTTTTGAAGCTGAAGTAGGAGGGGTTGCAACGAAGTTCTTTAGGGAGTGCGTTCCAGATGGTAGGCGCATTTCCAGAGAAGGAGCGTGATTGAGTAGATTTCTTGTTTAACAGAGGAGGGACAAGAACAAGTGAATTTGAGCTCCTCAGTGTTCGAGAGCAGCCCGCTTTGAACAGTTTGTCTGCGAGGTAAAGAGGGGTGTGTTGATGCAGGGCTTTGTGTGTAATGCAGGCGGTCTTGTAGGTAGATCTGCCTTCAATAGGGAGCCAGTTGAGGGCTTTAAGGGTAGGGGAGATGTGATCGAACCGTTTGAGGTCGGTAATGAGCCTAGCAGCAAGGTTAAGAACAGATTTGATTGGGGCTAGGTGGACTTTAGGTGTTCCAGAGAGAATGGCGTTACCATAGTCGATTTTGGACAGGACCAGTGATTGGACAGCTGATCTAAAGTCATCAGCCGGGATGAAGGGTTTTAATTTCTTGAGGTGAAAGAGAGTGAAGAGAGCACTTTTGGCCGAGTTTTTTATGTGGGAGTTGAGAGAGAGGTTCTTGTCGATGTTAATTCCGAGGGATTTAACTGAGTTGGATAAGGTGAGAGAGCAGTTGAGCACTGTAAGGTCAAAAATCCAGGTTTGGATAGGGAGCGGGCAGTTTTTGGGGGAGAAAAGAATGATTTCAGTTTTTTTAGGGTTGAGTTTGAGGTGGTTATAGTGGAACCAGGATTGGATCTTAGTCAAGGTGTCATTGAGGTGTAGCATGTCAGCGTGGGATTGAATCTTATGATAAAGTTGAGTGTCGTCAGCGTAGAGGTGATATTTGATTCCCGCATGCTTAAGAATAAGGGTGAGGGGGTTCCATAAAGAGGTTGAAAAGAGAGGGAGAGAGAATAGAGCCCTGTGGGACACCCAGTGAGACAGGCATAGGTTTAGAAAGGCAGTCGTGAATTTTGAGTTGCTGGGTTCTGTGTTGAAAGAAGGAGGAGAACCATTTAAGCACTGATCCGTTGAGGCCAAAACGATCTTTAAGAGTGTTGAGTAACATAGAGTGATTCACAGTATCAAAAGCTGAAGAGAGATCAAGGAGAATGAGAAGGGAGGACTCGCCCTTGTCTAGGGAGTGATGAATGTCGTCAATTATATTGAGCATGGTCGTTTCTGTACTACAGCCCTTTCTGAAACCTGATTGAAAAGAGTCCAACAGATTGAATGTGTCGATGTGTGAGTCTAGTTGGCGCAGGGCACATTTTTCAAGGGCTTTAGAGAGGAGAGGAAGGTTAGAGATTGGTCGAAGATTATTAAGGTCATTGGGGTCAGCAGCAGAATTTTTGAGGATGGGAGTGATTTGTCCGAGTTGTAGGGAGACCGTTCCACAACCCGTGGCAAAGGAGGAGTTGATGATAGAAGTCCAGAACGGGGCAATGATGTGTTTTAAATCTTGGACGAGGTTGGCAGGGAGCGGGTCTCTGGAGTGAGAGGAAGGTTTAAGTCTGGCAATGACGTTGAGGACTTCGAGCTCAGTAACTGGATGGAAGTGAAGCCAGGAAGCATTATTTTTATTTTCAAGTTTGGTAAGGTCGGATTCAGGAAGAGAGACGACTAGAGGCAGAGATGAGGGGTCATGTGGGAGTGTTAAGAGGGCCGGAGGACTGGAGGAAGAGTCTTGGGGGGGTTGAGGGCGATGAGGAAGGGGTGTAAGGGCGAAGGAGGTCAATTTTGGAGATTTTTTCCAGAGAAGTTAGCAATTTCTTCACATCTTTCAGTAGTGACCGTCATCTTGGGGGGGGCAGCGGAGGTTTGGTTTTTAATCAAGCTGAATAGTTCCCTGGGTCTATTTTTGGCCCGGTCAAGTTGGGAGCGGAAGAAGGCAGCCTTGGTATTAAGGATATGTTTTTTGTAATTGAACCTGGCGGATCGGAGTAGGGCGAGATTAGTGGGCGAAGGGTTTTGTCTCCAAGTGCGTTCCGTCGATCTAAGTGCGCGCCTCTCATTGTTGAGATCTGTATTAAACCAGGATTTGGAGGAGGTGTTTTTCTGAAGTTTAAGTTTGGCTGGCGCAATTTGGTCAAGGACATCAGTGATGGATTTATTAAAGTGCTCAGTGAGGTCATTAGCATTTAGGGAAGGAGGCGGTAGTCGGAGTTGCGCTTTGACTTTATTCTCAAGTTCGTCCGGGGGTATAAGATGGAAGTTTCTAGTCAATTTCTTCTGTTTGAAGGTTTTGGGGGGAGGGGGTAGCATAGTGTTCGAGATCGTGAAAAGGATGAGGTGATGATCAGACCAGTCGATGGGAACGATGGAGGAAAGGGAGGCTAAATCGGGGCTAGTAATGATAGCGTCCAGCGTGGCTCCTTTTGAGTGAGTAGGCGCATGGCAGAGTTGTTTCAGGTCATTGATATCAAGTAGATCTATAAGGATGTTAATCATAGGATCATCCTGTTTGTTCCAATGGAGGTTAAAATCCCGAGGAAGAGGTTTTAGAATTGGAAAGCGAGGATTGAGAGATAAGGTCGGCCAGTTCTTCTACAAAGGGAAGAGAGTCAGTGGGTGGGTGGTAGATGTTGTGAAGGCGAATAGGTGGGGTACCATGGACTCGAAGTTCTGCTCCGAGGTATTCAAAAGTAGAATGAACAGAGCTCTGCACAAGTGAGAGTTGTAGTTCATTTTTATAGATTTATGGCAAGACCACCTCCGATTTTGCCCGGTCTATCTTTCCTGAGGATGGAGTAGCCAGGGGGAGAGAGCAGGTCAAGAATGGAAGAGTGGTCATTGAGCCAAGTTTCAGTTAAGAAGGTGATGTCAATGTTTTCACGAAGAATAGTTTCTGAAATTTCGATCGCATGACATGCAGCAGAGCGGCAGTTAACCAGCATGCAGGTAAGGGGTTTAGGATTGGTTTTGGGAGGGGGGATAGTATGGATAGTGGTGCGTTGCAGAGGCAGCCTGGGAGAGGCAGGGGAGGAAGGCAATCTGTTAGTTCCAAGGATCACAGGGATGGTTGCGAGGGGGACCGGAGGGTCCGTGTTAGACCTGGCATCCTTGGCGTGGGTCTCCCTTCCATTTTTTCGTAATGCCTCCACTGTTGCCGATATGTTTTTGCTGGACTAGATGCTCATGGGCACTTTGCCACTGCTAATCAGTGCCAAAGTGCAAGTGCTCCCGATCGTTAATCGATACATGTATTAGTGACTCCATGATTGGTTTACTTGTCAGTCCCTAGTACAGCGCACTCAGTGTGCCCAGGGCTTGTAAATCCAATGCCGCTGGTGGGCTTGCAGCACTGGTTGTGCCACCCACAGAAGCGGCTTGTAAAATGTGTCTCAGGCCTGCCATCGCAGAGCCTGTGTGCAGCCTAGGGCTGCCATGTCGACTTGGTGAGTACACCCACTTACCAGTCCCTAAACCTTCCCTTTACTGCATGTTGGTCACCCCTAAAGTAGGCCCTAGGGCAGGGTGCATTGTCAGTATAAGGTAGGACATGCCCTGGTGTGTGTGGCATGTCCTAATAGTGAATTACAGCCATTTTCGTTTTTCACTATTGCAAGGCTACCTGCTCCCCATAGGCCAGAATGGGCAGACTGACTATTACACCTTATAGTCAGAACTGACCCCGGGAACATGGTAGAAAAACGAATTTAGTATGCCTGAACTCAGGATGATAAAATACATCTTTTAGTGAAGTTGGTTTTAACATTCTGTGTTTGAAAATACCACTTTTAGAAAGTGGGTATTTTCTTGCCTAACTATCCAAGCCTGCCTCTGCTAGGTTGTGTATTCCTTGTCTGGAGATTGAGTGACAGGGGCTGGGGGTGGCTACAGGAGACAGGGTGAGTCAGCGCAGGGCTGAATAGAAAGATCTGCATCCAGAGTGGAGGGAGGAGTTGCGCCTGGGTCTGAATAGGGCTGTGCCTGCCTTCCACAATACTGGCTCCACCTCCTGCCGGGCGGCTGAGCACTCTGCCCCACATTCTGAAAGGAAAGAAGGAGACAGAAAAACAAAGTGCTCCAGGACTGACCAGAACTGGTTTTGGACTAGGCAGAGGCCTCTCTGCCTCCAGAGAACAAAGAGAATCAGGGTATAAGAGGGGCACCCAGACCCCAGGAAAATTAGATCACTTTTGGGAACAAGAAGAAACCTTTGCTGAGGAGCGGAACCAAGAAGAAACTGAGGAGAGACTATCCCTAAGCTGAAGTGCTGCTTGGGGGATTGGCCTGCAGTGGTTTGCCTGACTGCCAAAGAAAGGAGAAAGGAACTGTTGCTTTTCTGTGACTTTCATCAACTTGTGAAGGATCTCCAAGGGCTTGGAAGAGAGCTTGCCCCCTGACCGAAGTCCCAGGACCATTGGACTTCACCCCCTTTGTGAATTGCTGCTGGAAACTCTGTTTCAGTGGCTGCAGAGGTAGGGAGCTGTGACCGACTCTCACGACCGACTCGGTGTCATGTAAGCACCGCATCGAAGCACCGTCTCGCCCTGCAACGCACGGCCCTGGTCTCACCGACTCCGTCAACGAGCCGCTGCCTGCACCGCATCGAGGGACAACGCGTCCTGCAACGCTTCGCCGAATCGAACTGGTCCGACCGACACGGTCACTGCTGCTGAGTTCGAGTCCTGTGACCGCACCGGAGTTGGGCACCGCTCGCACGCTTTGCGACGCACCGCCCGACTCGCACCGCTGTCCGGACTGATCGACGCCAGCTCCTGAATCCGGCTCCGTCGCCGCACCGCAACCTGCCAGCACCGCCTCGAAGCACCGTCTCGCCCTGCAACGCACGGCCCTGGTCTCACCGACTCCGTCTCGACGACGTCAACGAGCCGCTGCCTGCACCGCATCGAGGGACAACGCGTCCTGCAACGCTTCCATTTTTGCATCGCGACCGCGACGAACAGCCATCCGGCTCGCACGCCCGTGCCGCCGCTTCAAGTAAAAGGTACTGTGACCGAGTCTGTCTACGCTGTGTTGGCCCGTCTCGACGCGGTCAGCTGGATTTGTTAGACTCTGTTTGTTCTCAACATCGCCGTAGTCGGAGGAGGCTACCGACTCGCACAGAACCTTGAATTAAGCCTTTTTGATCAGAACTAAGCCTTCTTAACAGTATCGTGGATTATTTTTGTCGTTTATGGTCTTGTGATAACTCTATATAAAGTATACCTATTTTTATAAATATATAACCTGTGTGGTGTCCGTTTGTAGTGTTGTCACTTGATTACTGTATGTGTTCACAAATGCTTTACACCCTGCCTCTGAACTAAGCCTGTCTGCTCGTGCCAAGCTACCAAGAGGGTGAGCAGGGGTTATTTCGGGAGTGTACCTACTTTCCCTGACTAGACTCAAGGGTCCCTATTTGGACTAAGGTACATACCTCTGCCAACTAGAGACCCCCAAATCTAACAGTCCGTAATCAGGGAGCTATGGGGGGAAGAGCGACTGGGGGTACAGAGATCAGGAGAGGGGAGATGGCTTGAGGCGGGGGATGTACTATCTAGATCCTTGCAGAGGGGGGAAGTTTTCCTTTGTTGTTGGGATAAGGTGTTTAATTGGACAGAGCTCATGGAAATAGATTGGTTAGGGTGGTTGGAAATAGATTGGTTGGGGAGGTTAAGAGCAGAGAGGGAGTTGACGTTGTTCCTGAGTGATGCGAGTTCAAACGACAGGTTGGCGAGATGTAGCTCGATGTTAGAGTGTCTGTGTAATAAGAGAGATAGGGATGGGGGCTGGGAAGTCAGGGGGGAGAGGATCGAGTTCCGAGATAGGCTGGGCGGGCGGTCTGGGGTGGGGGCAGGGTGGGAGCCCAGGTGGAGGGTGGGGAGGGGTGACCTGGAAGATGGATGAAGGGAGAGGAGGGCGGAGAGAAAGGAGGTTCCCTGAAGCTCGTTGAGAGTCCAGGTGATTCCATTGTGAGTCCATTGTGATTGGTAATCCATGATTGGTATATTTGTTTTACCAGTAGGTCCCTAGTAAAGTGCACGGAGTGTGCCAGGGCTGGTAACTCAAATGCTACTAGTGGGCTTGCAGCACTGATTGTGCCACCCACATGAGTAGCGCTGAAAAGAGGTCTCAGGCCTGCCACTGCAGTGCCTGTGAGCAGTTTGTTAAATGCCATGTTGACCTGGCCAGTGTACCCACTTGCCAGGCCTGACCCTTCCCTTTTCTTACACATTGGACACCCCTATGGTAGGCCCAAGGTACCCCCCTGGGCAGGGTGCAGTGTATGTGAACGGTAGGACATGTACTAGTGTGGGTAAAATGTCCTGATAGTGAAATACTACCAATTTCGTTTTTCACTATTGAGAGGTTAACTTGCCCATAGGACAGAATGGGGAATGCTGTGTAACATGTTTACCTGCATATCTTCCCATAGGAGCAAGATAGAAAATTGGAGTCTGGTATCCCTGAACTCAGAATGTAATAACACATCTTTTAGGAAGGATGGTTTTTAAATTCTGTGGTTGAAAATAGCACTTTAAGAAAGTGGCTATTTTCTTGTTCAACCTTTCTTTGTGCCTCTGCCTGTTTGTGGATTGACTGTCTGGTTTGAGAGTGACAGGGGATGGGGTGGCTCCAGGAGTCTGGGTGAGTCAGCACTAGGCTGAATAGACCTATCTGCATTTGGAGTGGTGGGAGGAGTAGCACCTGGGCCTGAATAGGGCTGTGCCTGCCTTCCACAATCCTGGCTCCACCCCCTGCGGTGTGTCTGATTGCCCTGGGCCACACTCACAAAGGAAGAAGATGTGCACTGGCAGAGTGCCCCCAGAACTGGTTTGAACTGGGTCCAGGACCCCTCACACATAGAGAACAAAGACTTTTGGGGTATAAATACTAGAGCTGAAACCCCTGAAAGTTAGACTACTTCGTGATCAAGAGGAATCCCTGCCAAAGAAGATCAGCTGAAGAGACTGAGGAGAAGTACTGCCCTTGCTGTGTGTCTGGGGTTGGCCTGCAGTTTGCGGTTTCTACTGAGCAGAGGACTAAGGGACTTTGCTGTGTCCCCTGCTTGAAGAAGGACTTTGCTGTGTGCTGTGTCCACCTGAAGAAAAGTCTCCAAGGGCCTGAGAAGAGCTGGCCTCCTGTTTCTGAAGTCCCAGGCACAAAAGGACTTCAACCCCAGCTTCCCTGAACTTCCTTGCTGGGAGTTCCAGTCTGCCAGGAGGGCCTGCAACTGTGTGTGAGGCCTTTTTGCTGTTGGGAGCTGGAAGCGCGACGCAACGAGAGAGAAGCGTGCCGCCGCAGCAGCCGCATCATCGAGGAAGCATGTCACCGCTGCTGCTGTTCGCCGCCGCAACACCGGAGAAGCGTGTCGCCGTCAACGAGGGTGTCGTCGCATCACCGGAGAAGCGTTTCGCAGGGCCTGTCGCGGCCCAGAAAACCACCGAGTTCGCCGCACGGCCGTCGGGCGTGCACGCATCGCCTCCACGTTGTCGCATCGCAACCAAGACGCCATTTTGTCGCATCGCACCGGATCGTCGCAACGCATCGAGGCGCCAACTTGCCGCATCGGAACCGGAGCGCAGGAAGAATCGACGCATCGCCTTCTCTCCGCCCCTTTTGTTTGTTTTGCGTTACGCATCCCAGGTACTTTGATACTAAAGTGTCGCATTTATCATCTACAAGTTTGTTGGATTTTTGTCGTTTTGGTCTTGTTTAGTTTAGATAAAGATATTCTATTTTTCTAAACTGGTGTGGTGTCCATTTGTGGTGTTTTCACTGTGTTACTGTGAGTGTTGGTACAAATACTTTACACATTGCGTTTGCGATAAGCCTGTCTGATCATGCCAAGCTACCAAGGGGGTGAGCAGGGGTTATCTAAAGTGTGTATCCCCCTTACCCTGACTAGAAGCAAGGGTCCCTATTTGGTCAAAGGTATCTACCTCTGCCAACTAGAGACCCCCAGTTCTAACAAGGTCCAACCCAAACAAATCTTTATTAGGCAAACAGCCATAAAAGACACAAAACACAAGAAATGCATAGTGCAAATCACATAGGGAAACAGCGTTAAAACATAGGTCTTGGTGAATATCATACAAACCGCAGAACATGGAGATTAATACACAAAACATTTCATACCTTAAAACATCTGAAAGATATAAAACTGGGACAGAATCAGCTTCATAAAGAAATTTGTTTATACCTTTTTCTAATCCTTACAGCCAGTCTAATAAAATGTAACACCGCTAGGCAAGTTTCTAAAGTACCTTATTTCTGTCGGAACACCAGGCCTTTCTGATGGGTTCTCAAACGTGATTTTCGTAAAACAGGAACCAGAAAATCATGCCTAGAATCCTTATATTAGGAGCAGAACAATATAAAATGGCCCGTACTTTGTTTAGCAACATTATTACAATGGGATAAAGGTAAATGATTCGACCATACATATGGCAGGGGAAAGACACCTTAAAAAGTACTAAACTAAGTCTAAAATATGGCAAGTAACATCAGTGGATGGGGTTCAGAAACCAAGTTAAATAAGGTTCCATACTGTTGCAGGTTGATACCAACACGTACCTATCAAATGAAACCAGAAACTGGGCCCTCCGCAACCTCAAATCTGTACAGTGGTTAAAGTAACATTTCTTAACTACCTTTTTACTTCCAATGGATAGCATATGAGGGTTATCAAACATTTCAGCTAAACTCATAGCCTCGAATGTATTCTTAAGATGCACTAACCATGGGCTCCGTAGCACCCTGTCCAGTGCTAAGCAGTCCAAAACCCTACATCTCACCAAAGTGGCCTCCGCGTTTTCCCCAGATCTTTACCCACAGCAAAAGAGGGGCAAGACTCATCTGATCCTCCAGATAGGGGAGACCTATTTCCTCGTGACAAAAAAGGGTGGTGGTCCTGAAGGTTTTCAACCTTTTGGAGTATAAATAAGTTTGAAAACCCCCACAGGCCTGCTACATAAAGTACCACAGAAACACATTTACTCTTATACAAATGAGTAAGCTCCCTTATGAGTTTCTGTCCCAGCCTATTTCCAAATTAAAAAATAGCCTCAATATTCATTTTAAAATGATGTGGCCTTGCAGCTAAAAACACGTTCCGTTTTAAGGAGGTGTTGTGTAGTTCCTATATTACCCATGCAGGACCTGCGCGTTTGGATAACAAACTGTAGGATTGGTGGCAGACTAACTCTGAGCACCCCCACCGCGCATGTTAGCCCGTTTGCATTAGCTAGCTCACAGTGCCACTAGAATCTCCTCTTATCGGGGAGAGAATAGTTTCTGGCAACCTTAGATCATGACAACCCTGATCCCCCAAGATCGTGGAAACAATGGACTACTTTTCGCTCAGTCACTCGTGCTCACTTATTCGGTCTCTGAGAGGTACACAGAAGAAACTGTCGGGCGTGTTACAATAAGTATTTATTGCACAGTTGTTCTTCTAGTGTATAATATATGTGCTGCGACAACCGTTAGACAGTAGCAGAGATATATGATCAGCAGTACAGTGAATATAAAAGGATAGTACAGTTCTACCATTTTGCAATAGTCATGAACACATACATGGATATAAAATGCATGATAAAAGAAAGCGCGCGTACTCCTACGATGCCTATCTAGATGTACCTAAGGTTACCTAGCATGTGAGTAGGTGTGAAGCCAAGAATCCCTCTAGGATTTAGTCTAACCCCATTACCTGAAGCAAGAGAGTGTGGGACCCTGTCCTGGTCTCGAGTTGGACACCCCGCAAGGGATGTGTCAGACCACTGTCAGCTGGAGCGTCTGCATGCAGGAGCCTCAGAGTCTCTGGTCAGTGTGTCGGCCTGGAAGTCTCGGTTCCCTCTGGCTAACACTAGCAAGATGTGATGTATTTATACAGAAAGTATCTAAGGTTCCTTTGTCCCTTGTTTCTTGTATTAGCCATTGTTGGATTGGAGGATGACGTATGGGATGAACCTTGTACGTAGATATTATGCAGGTGTATGTAGCCCCTGCCTGGTTTCCAAGAACCCTTATGAATATTCATTCATACTGTGTCAGTCTAAAGATGAAGTCATAGAACGCTATTGTTCAGGGAAACCCTCCTTCTGTGCCCAGGACTAGAACTAGGTAAAGGTTCAATCCTAAAAGGCTCGTTTACTGTGTAGTGTAGGGGAGGTAATGTAGGTGAAGGGGTATGATGTTACCCGGGCCTATATTAGGGTACCTATATGAAACATAACAGAGGAATTAAAAAGAATCCCTAAGTAATTAAAACTGGTCACTTTTTCTAGTATCGGGTTAGACACATTATGGGAAACGGAAGCAGCAATGAGGACTATGACAACAGACAACAGCCTGGTAAATATTTGGCATCTACGACATGGTAGCAAAAAATAAGACCTGTTTGTATCCTCTGTCCAATCATGGTCCAGACTAGACTATTGGATATCCACCCAGGATCCTGGGTTAAAGGCACACAACATCTCGCCAAATCCCTCTCAAACCATGCACCAGTCATAATGCGGCTATGAGTCCCAGAGTAGCTGTCCATAATCAGACTATGAAAAAACTCTCACCAGACACTTTAAGAGATGAAGTGTTCCGAAGTAAATTGCGTCAGGAAGTTCTGCAATACTTTCAAACTAACACTAGCTTGGTATCGAGTTTGCCATGGTATTGGAGGCCTTCAAGGTAGTGACGCATGGCCTTCGAACTTGAGAGCAAAGGGCTGGAAAATGAATGGTCCAAATCCCCCGAATCTCGGTATATGGCGAAGGTCCAGGAAAAAAATCATGGAGTATAATGATGTGGCACTAAGGAAACTGAAGTATCAAGGTAAATAGACTGTGTCATGGAACAATGGGGAAGGCAAACATCTCAGCAGACCCCTAGCCAACGTTCTGAAGAAACTGTGGTCTAGTAACGGCATTACACTCATTGTTGACGCAATTGACACCCCCTATTGGGAAGGGGAGAAAATTACACAAGGATTCCAATCCTTGTATTAAATTCTATAGGAATCTATATGATTCCCATATTAATAAGCTCACCTCTTGCCTTAATGAATTATAACATGACACTTTTAAAAGAGCACGCATCTGCCTCCTATGCGCTTTTCTTGTCTCCTATCACTTTGCCAACAACAAACCGATGACACGCATCGAGGGGCTCGCATGTGTGTATCTAGACATCCGGTGTTTCTCTACACGATAATCCAAATGCCTGCTACTTGCGGCGATTCATGTTTACACGCAGATGCCAGCTTTAGTTTCCACAGCCTGGCAACTCCGTAATAACACAACCTTTATGAGAACCATTGACAGTTTTTTTAAAGTTTTTTTTTTTAATCCATGTTGTGTGTGTCTTGTGTTTATGTCATGTGTCTGGATGGCAATTCCGTACCAGACCGACATTCTGGTCCACGACAATGGACTTTGTGGTTAATGAGAGGCTCGAATGCCAGGAACATGATAACTTTTATTCTTCTTTATTCTTTTTTTGACAGGTTGGATAGTGAACCACAGTAAAGTAGGTAGCACTTTAGGGGCACCACTTTGATATATTTGAGGGGTAGATTAATTACTTCTGTCCTGACGAAGCGCCATGGATCCTCATAACCACCAAAGGGCGCGAAACATGTTGACTTATTATTCAGAGTGAGACCTTAGGGAGGATACTCACTTGCAACTACTAAGGTACTCTTTGACCCCACTGTAGTGCACTGACTACCAGGGTTGCTTATGAACCTATTGGTAGCATTCACCTTTAAAAGGCTTTTAGTCTGACAGGGCGGTCCAGTTATTAAATAATAGTTTGTGACCTCCCCTATCCGTTTTAATTCACATCTTCACACTTATCACACCACCCCACTTACAATATTTCTTGCACTCATCAAACAGCTTTTCTCAACAAAAGATCTCCACCAAAGTGACCCATTGGGGGGGTGACCCGTTGGGCATTGCAGCGCCGGCCCAATGAGGAGCAAACGCCCTATGATGAAGCATGACATCCCCTTGTGGATGTGTGAGGGCAACATGAGACAGTCTTGTTGACTGCCCCCGTGCCCTTGCTCTAGTTTCACACAACCTGCCTATATATATTTTCTTCTCCTATAGGAACAGTAGCCCTAATTTTGTATATCTGTGATCCATGCCAAGGAGCACGGGCTCTGGACCTTCCAAACCAGCTCCCAGTCCCCCCCTTTTTCCTTTGTTTAGGAAACCTTTTGAGACGACAGCCATTGTTTGGCCAAATGACTTAAGATGAGTACTTAAACCAACATTCTCAATCAAGGAGATATAAACAGTGGCCTCCCTGGGGGTAAGGCCCCTGAAATGGATAGCCTGCAGGTAGAGTTTTGCAGGGAATATTACAATATTCTGACCCCTTTCTATTGGCATTATTTGCATAAGCTTATAACAAGAAAATCCTCCCTCCGACTATGCGGGAGGTGCTTCTCATCACCATTCTTAAACCAGGCAAACTTCCAGAGCAGTGTGATTAGTACAGACCACTGTCTCTAATAAACTGCAATGTTATATACTGGGAAAATACACGTCCATAAGACTGCTTCCTCTACTCCCTAAGCTTGCACTCTATGATCTAGCTGGCTTTATATCAGGGTGCTCCACAACCCACATACCTTATTCATGGTTTTGAATCAGGTTGACCCTGAACTCAATGCAGCGGTGATCTTTTTGGATGCTGCTAAGGCCTTTGATTAAATAGAATGGCCCTACCTGTTCACTAACCTAAGTATGGGCCTACCGACTTCCTTTATAAACTGGGTACAATTAATATATACAAACCCCCCTGCTTGACTCAGGCAAAATGGGCTGTTCACAGAGCCCATCCCTATATGTAGAGGTACACTTCAAAGGTGCCCCTGATCCCCAATTGTATTTGTGCTGGTGCTTGATTAATTCAAGCATTCCATCCATCACTGTTTTGTATACTTATTGTGTCTCCTTAAGTGGGACAGGTATGCCCAGACGTGGGTCCCGTGCATACTGTCACTGAAACCAAGCTGTACTCGGCTGATGAGCCCATAACTAGGGCGAAACCGGTTCTGGGTTGCTTGGTTTCCGATTCAGGAAGGACCTGGCTTGAAAGTTCGAGCTGGACTGTTTCTATTGGAGCAGGGTCAAAACTGGTTAGCAAATAGCTGTGTCTAAACTGAGGTGGGATGGTGTGCAAAATAACAATGGATTGGCATGCGGCCAGTGGCTGAGATTAATTCAAGCATTTCATCCATCACGGTTTTGTAAACGTATGGTGCTTGAGCCTTTGCAGCTAAACTTCGTCAACACCATGCCCTTTGCTAAACTTCTTGTAAACTGTTGGTATCCCTGTATGCTGACGATATAACCATCTATCTCTAATTCTCAGACATGTCTAAACCAGATTTTGAGAGATTTCATAAAATTTGGTGGTATCTTAGGGATTACCATGGTGCATGGCTTGCCGCAGGCTGAGATGGCCAAAAGCGAAGACAGCTACGGAGGCCGCAGCTGACCCCTGACCTGTGTTGGAGCCTGCAATAGTTTTGCAAGCACCTGAAAGCAGACCCAGCGCTCAGGAGGGGTGGGGTGGCTTGGGAGAGCTGAAACGAGCCACAAACCGTGGCGAGTCACTGCCACGCAGCCGGCCTCCTTGTTGAGCCTTGGCTTCCAAGATGGAGTCCAATGAGATCAAACACTCACACTAGCCCGACTGCCCCTGCCAGTTGCCAGCGCCTGGGCCCTGCATCACCTCATCGCCTCGCACTAATGCCACTGCAGTGAGCCCGACCCCCGGGGACACAACACCTACATGGATTGGCACTGCATGGGTGCAAGCAGGGCCACCAAGGCAGCAGCGGTGACGCTGCACTGCCACTGAAACAGGCAGGCCAAATTTTAAGGAAGGGCCTCATTGAGGCTTGCTTGCCCTGCTAAACCATAACAAAATCAGTGGGACCCCTTCAATGTGGGGATGAAGCTAAAGAAGGAGAAATCTGAGGACACTTGGCATCACACCGTCAGGTGGGGACGCCTGGGGGTGAGGAAGCGGGGCCCGCACCCCCATGCTCTGAGCATGCCTTCGTTTACCACCACCCCCCGACTGGTGTACCATGACGAACGGGGCATCTGCCCAGGGTATCTCAACTGGGGTGCACCTCATTTGGCAGCCAGTGGGAAAACTCTCGGCGAATCTCTGGTGGGGACTAGAAGTAACTGGACCATTTGAAATACTTAGTAGACCGGACTCCGAGAGAGAGCCACCTCCATACTCACTGAGAATCCATAGACCGTGAAATCTGAGAGAGCCCGGCGCCTCAGAGCTTTGCCTGGTGAGGTCTCTGGCAATTGCTCACTACCGACCACCGTAGAGGTGTGACCATACAGCTATGGGCTGCACCAAATCCTTAACCCCTTGGCTGCTAGGCCTTTCCCCCACCTGCGCCAAGCCTTTTTTTGGCTATTTAGGGTAGTTCGCGCTTAGGCCCCTGTAACTTTTGTCCACATAAGGTATCCACGGCAAATTTGCGTCCTTTTCTTCCAAAATCTTGAGGATTCTAAAAGGTACCCAGGCTTTGTTGATTCCCCTGGTTGGGACCCAGAAATTAGCCAAAATACAACTATTTATTTTTTTTTTTAAATGGGAAAAAGTGCTGCAGAAGAAAGCGTCTGTTCTTTTCCCTGCAAATGGTTTGTGGTGCTGAAATCACCATCTTCAAAACTTTCAGGGACAGGCAGACTTGTCAGAAAAGCGAACATTTTTACACAGTTTTGGCATTTTACTGGGACATAGCCCATTTTGGTGCTTTCAACCTCCATCCAGTTAGTGGTAGAAATGGGTATGAAAGCAATAATGGATCCTGGAAAGCTATACATTTCTGAAAACTAGACACAATTGTGAATTCAGCAAGGTATCATTTGTGTAGGTCCTTCAAGGTTTTTTAATAGAAACAGTTGAAAATAAAAAATATTGAACTTGAGTTGAAAAAAACAGCCATTTGTGCCAAAGTTTTCACCTGTAACTTCTAAGTATGACAGATATTTTAAAGCAATATACCGTTACATCTGCTGGGTCCTTCTGGTTGCGGGGATACATAGGACTTGTAGGTTCACCAATAACCCGAGTAACCCAGAGCCAATAACTGAGCTGCGTCTTGCAATGGTTTTTCATTGTGTACTGGGTATATAGCAATTAATTTGGTAAAATATAAAGAGTGAAAAATGACCTCTAATTCACATGCTTGTATGGGTACCCACAATTTTGGAGTTGTGCAAATAACCATTGCTTCTAAACTCTATTTTGTTCCCATTTCGGAAATACAGAAGTTTCCTTGGTACCCAAGTGAGGTATCATTTTACTCGGGAGACCAAGGGGAACGCTGGGTGGTAGGACATTTGTGCCGGCACAGTGATCCCACACAAAAATGTGTGGAAAAAGTGATTTTTTTTTTAGCTAAATTTGAGGTTTGCGGGGGATTCTGGGTAGGAAAACGTTAGGGATCCACGCAAGCCATACATCCCTGGACTACCCAGGGTGTCTAGTTTTCAGAAATGTGTGGGTTTGGTAGGTTTCCCTAGATGGCCGCCGAGCCGGGGCCAAACACCCAGGTGCCCCCCTTGCAAATCCAGGTCATTTTGTGATAGGTAATTTTGATGTCTCCACAATACGTTTTGAGCCTTTCCCTGCCACGGGCACTTGGCCCACCCACACGTGAGGTACCGTTTTTATCGGGAGACTTCGAGGAATTCGGGGTGGGTGGAAGTTTGTGGATCCACGCGGATTCCAGAACTTTCCATCACAGAAATGTGAGGAAAATGTGTTTTTTATAAGGTTTGAGGTTTGCAAGGGATTCTCGGTAACAGAACCTGGAGAGAGCCACACAAGTCACCCCCTCCTAGATTCCTCTGGGTGTCTAGTTTTCAAAAATATATAGGTTTGCTAGGTTTCCCTAGGTGCCGGCAAAGCTAGGGTTCAAAATCCACAGCTAGGCACTTTGCAAAAAAAGGGTCTGTTTTCACTGTAAAAATGTGGTGTGTCCACGTTGCGTTTTGGCCTGTTTCTTGTCGCGGGCACTAGGCCTACCCACACAAGTGAGGTACCATTTTTATCGGGAGACTTGGGGGAATGCTGGGTTGGTGGACGTTTGTTGCTCCCCTTAGCTTCCAGAACTATCTATCACAGAAATGTGCAGAAAGGATAATGTTACTTACCCAGTAAGCATCTGTTCTTGGCATTTAGAGCTGTAGATTCACATGCTTTGTATACTCCTGCCATCTAGTGTTGGGTCCGGATGTTTGCAAGTTGTTTTTCTTCGAAGAAGTCTTTCCAGTCACAAGGTAGGGGACTACTCCTTTCGGTGATAGTGCGCATGGGCATTGAATCCATTGTTAGATTGTTTTCCCCACAGAGGGTGAGAATGGAGTTAGTAAGTGTAGAATAGAGATGTCCACGCATATGTATGTAAAGTAAGAAAACTGCAACAGGTATAGGTACCTGGGGAGGCTGGTGGGCGCATGTGAATCCACAGCTCTACATGCCAAGAACAGAAGCTTACTGGGTAAGTAACATTATCCGTTCGAGGCATGTGAGCTGTAGATCACATGCTTTGCATAGACTATACAGCAGTATACTCCCAAAGCGGTGGCTAACCTGTAGCTGCTCCAGTTGTTCGAAAAAGCGTTTTAAGTACTGCCTGGCCTACATTAGCTTGTTGCCTCCCTTGCTAACACATCTACACAATAGTGCTTGGTGAATGTGTGCGGTGTAGACCATGTTGGTGCCTTACAGATGTCAGCTAGGGGAATATTCCCTAAGAAGGCCATGTTAGCCCCTATTTTGCAGGTGGCATGCGCTCTAGGGGGTATTGTCAAGGTTCTTTTCAATTTAACATAACATGTGTGGATACATTTCACGATCCATCGTGCAATGCCCGATTTAGATATGGGATTGCCTTTGTGTGGTGGCGAAAAAGTAACAAGACTATTTTGTTTTACTGAAAATCTTTTGTTCTTTCCACATAATATAGTAGAGCTCTTCTAACATCTAGTGTGTGTAGAGCTCGTTCTGCTACAGAATCAAGTTGAGGAAAAAAACACAGGTAACGCAACTGATTGATTGATGTGAAAAGCAGAGACTATTTTAGGAAGAAATTTGGGATTGGTTCGAAGAACCACTTTGTCAAGTTGAAAGAGAGGCTCTTGTATAGTTAGTGCCTGGAGTTCACCAACTCTCTTTAGGCAAGTGATTGCAATAAGAAAAGCAACCTTCCAGGAGAAGAATTGTAATTGACACCTGTGCATTGGTTCAAAAGGTGGACCCATTAACCTTGTAAGGACTATGTTCAAGTTCCATACTGGTGCAGGTGGGACTCTTGGTGGTATTACTCTCCTTCCTTAAAGGTCTTAATCACTGGTACCGTGAATAGAGATAAGTGTTGTCTGTTTTTTAAGTATGCAGCTACTGCTGCTAGATGTAAACGAATGGATGTGTAGGTTAGTCCAGATTGCTTTAAGTGTAAGAGATAACAGATGATGTTTTGCACTGAAGCATCAAGGGGATTGATATTGTTATTGTTACAGTAGATAACAAATCGTTTCCATTTTGCTGCATAACATTACCTAGTAGTAGGTTTTCTAGCCTCTTTTAGGACATTCATACAGTCTGGTGGTAATTGTAAATATCCAAACTATGACTTCAGGAGCCAAATCGCTAGGTTGAGTTCTTTGGGATTTGGATGCCTGATTTCTCCATGGCTCTGAGTGAGGAGACTGGAGTTAAGATGCAGCTTTTGGTGTGGAACTACTGAGAACTCCAGCAGGGTGGTGAACTAAGGTTGACGTGCCCATGTGGGAGCTATGAGAATTCGTTTGAGGGATGTTTGTCTGAGCTTCTGAACTACCAACGAAATGAGTGGGAGAGGCGGAAAAGCGTAGGCAAATATCCCTGACCAGTTCATCCATAGGGCATTGCCTTTGGAGAACGGGTGTGGGAACCTGGAAGCGGAAGCTTGGGCATTTTGCGTTTTGATCTGTGGCAAACAGGCCTATGTGAGGAAATGCCCATTCCAGAAAGTAGAGGAGGAGAATGTGGGGATGAATTTCCCACTCGTGGGTTTGCTGTCCCTGTCTGCTGAGAAGGTCTGCAATCTGATTGTTTACTCCTGGAAGATGTTCTGCCAGGAGATACATTTTGTGATATATAGCCCATTTCCAAATGGCTTGTGCTAGGCGTGACCGTTGGAGAGAGTGTGTCCCCCCCTGTTTCTGTATATAGTACATAGCTGTCATGATGTCTGTGCAGACTAGGACAGCTTTGCCTATTAGGCGAGTTTGAAAAGCTCTGATCGCTAGAAACACTACTAGTAGCTCTAGGTGATTTATATGGAGACTTTTGTACTTTAGACTCCATAACCCTTGGATTGTGTGACTTTGTAGGTGAGCACCCCAACCAGTGAGCAATGCATCTGCTGTTAGCACGGTCTGTGGAACAGGGTCGAGAAAGGGTCGCCCTTTGGATAAATTTTGTGGGTTCCACCACTGTAGAGAGCGATGGGTGCAGACATGTACCAACACTAGATCGGTCAACTGACCCTGCAATTGGTTCCACTGACTTGCTAAGCATTCTTGAAGGGGACGCATGTGAAGTCTTGCGTCCCTCATCCTCCTGGACCTATCAGCCGCCTTCGACACGGTCTGCCACCACACACTACGAACACGCCTTCACGACGCCGGGATCAAAGAGAAGGCCATGGACTGGACCACATCCTTCCTTTCCGGCAGAACACAAAGCGTCCGCCTCGCCCCTTCCGATCCAAGGCCACCAAGATCATCTGCGGCGCACCCCAAGGCTCCTCCCTCAGCCCAACGCTGTTCAACATCTACATGGCACCCCTCGCCCACGTCGCCCGACAGCACAACCTCAACATCATCTCCTACGCCGACGACACCCAGCTGATCCTCTCCCTCACCAAAGACCCTCACACCGCCAAAGCCCACCTCCACGAAGGAATAAAGGCCGTCGCCGAATGGATGAGGACCAGCCGCCTGAAGCTGAACTCGGACAAGACGGAGGTCCTCATCCTTGGTTCCAACCCTTCAGCCTGGGACGACTCCTGGTGGCCAACATCACTGGGAACAGCCCCGCCACCCACCGACCACGTACGCAACCTAGGGGTCATCCTCGACCCCACCCTCTCCATGACTAAGCAGGTCAACGCCGTTTCCTCATCCTGCTTCAACATCCTCCGAATGCTCCGCAGGATCTTCAAGTGGATCCCCACCGAAACAAGAAAAAGTCACCTAGGCCCTCGTCACCAGCAGGCTGGACTACGGAAACGCCCTCTACGCAGGAACGACGGCTAAGCTCCTGAGACGGCTGCATCGCATCCAGAACGCCTCTGCACGTCTTATCCTCGACATCCCCCGACGCAGCCCCATCACACCCCACCCCACCTGAGAGACCTGCACTGGCTCCCTGTCAACAAGAGGATAACCTTCAAGCTCCTCACCCACGCACACAAAGCACTCCACAACTCCGGACCAGCCTACCTCAACAGACGACTCAGCTTCTACACCCCCACCCGCCAGCTCCGCTCGACCAGCCTCGCCTCGCCACAGTCCCCCGCATCCGGAAAACGACCGCCGGCGGCAGATCCTTCTCCCACCTCGCCGCCAAGACCTGGAACACCCTCCCCACCAACCTCCGACAGACCCAAGACCTACTGGCCTTCAGAAGACTCCTCAAGACCTCGCTCTTCGATCAGTAGCAGCACCACCCCCCTCTTCCCCCAGCGCCTTGAGACCCTCGCGGGTATGTAGTGCGCTTTATAAGTGACATGATTGATTGATTGATTGATTGATTGGGGAACAATTACGATGCAAGGCGCCATTATCACTAGCAGTTGCATGAATACTCTTGCCGGTATTATTGGTTGGTCTGAAACTGTGTGAGAAGGGACTGAATACTGTGAATTCTGGCTACATTGGGAGAGGCTAGAGCTTTTTGAGCGTCTACTGTGGCTCCGAGATAAGTGTGTGTTGGAAGGCTGTAGATGAGACTTCAACGCGTTCACTGTAAACCCTAGTTGGGTAAGTAAGCGAACAGTGATTTGAGTGTGTTGGAGACACATCTGGTAAGTGCTGGCTTTGATAAGCCAGTCGTCCAGGTATGGGAAGACGTGGATGTGCGGTCTTCTCAGATGGGCTGTGACTACTGCCAGGCATTTGGTAAATACTCTGGGAGCAGTTGTGAATGTGGAAATATGCGTCCTTTAGGTCTAGGGTAGACAAAGTCGCCCTGCTGTAGAAGTGGGAGCACTTGTTGAAGTGTCACCATGTGGAAATGCTCTGACAGTATGTAAAGGTTTAGTTCTCGGAGGTCTAGAATAGGTCTCAAGGAGCCGTCCTTTTTGGGAATTAGAAAATGCAGGGAATACACACCTGACCCTTGATATTGTAACGGTACAGGCTCTATGGCTCTTTTGGACAGGATAGATTGGACTTCCTGTTCTAGTAGGTGTAAATGTTCTGGTGACATTTTGTGAAAGCGTGGTGGAATGTTTGGAGGATTGTTGGTAAGCTCCAGGCAATAACCATGTTGGATAATACCTAACACCCATTTGTCTGTGGTGATAGATTGCCAATTGTAGAAGACGTCCCCAGACAGGTGTTAAATGATCGGGGGAAGTGTTAGCAAGTCACTGCTTGTTGGGGGAGGGGGGAATTACGTGGTGTGGAACCTTTGGCCCTTCCTTTGCTGGTGTTGCGTCTGTATCCTCCTCTAAAGAAGCCTCTTGTAGAGGAAGACTGATTGTTGCCTTTGTACGAGGCGGCAGTATTATCTGAGGACATGGTTTTTGACCCTCCGCGGTACAAGGAGCGACGAAAGGAGCCACGATTAGAAGGAGACTGCAGAGCTCCCATGGACTTGGCTACTTCGGTATCGTTTTACATTTTTTCTAGTGACTTATCTACTTCAGGCCCAAAGAGATTTTTCTTGTCAAATGGAGTATATAAAATAGACTGTTGGACTTCAGGTTTGAAACCGGAAATCCTTAACCATGCATGCCTCCTTAATAGCACACTAGTGCTCTCTAGCTGCGGTGTCTGCAGCATCTAAAGCGCATCTAATTGATGAATTGGAGATGAGCTTCTCTTCCTGCACTAAATCTTGAGCTTTCGCTTTGTGCTCATCTGGGAGAGATTGGAGCAATTGCTGCATTTCGTCCCAGTGTGCCCCATCTTATCTGGCTAGCAGGGCCTGGGTGTTGGCAATGCGCCAATGATTTGCTGCTTGGACAGCTACTCTTTTAACAGAGGCGTCTAATAGTTTTGACTCTTTGTCTGGAGGGGGAGCATCCCCTGTAGTTTCTGAATTGGCCCGTTTACGGGCATTAGAGACAACCAAAGGGACTAGTGGTATCTGCCCTTTAATAAAAGCTGGATCAGAGGGAGCAGGCTTATATTTTTTTGTCTATTCTGGGGGTGAAAATACGAGCGCGCACAGTGAATTAAAAAATATCATCAGCATGTCTCATCATACCTTTGAGCATAGGTAGAGTCTGGCTAGCCCTTTGTGTGCTACTGAGCGTTTCAAACAAGAAATCTTCCTTTAGAGATTCCTTGTTTAACTGTACTCCATGATATTCTGCAGCTCTAGCAAGTAGTTCTAGATATCCTACACTGTCGTCAGGAGGGGAAGTCTTTGCAGGGTAAAGATCTGGGTCGTTATCTGTGGGTGAATCAGTGTTGTAATCCTTCCAGGGATCTATTGGTAAAATATTGCAGGGGGGCAGAAAGACTGTGGCTATTTGTTTTGGGGGCGTGGGGGCACTGGTATGCCCATTCTGAGCAGCCCCCACCCCTATGTATAACAAAGCCTACGTAATCCCTGGTGCCTAATGGTCAGATCAGGGGCTATTGCCCCATCTGCCTCCTGGGGGGGAGGGGGCAGAAAGGCTGTGGCAATTTTTTGGGGGGTGGGGGTATTGGCATGCCCATTCTGGGCAGCCCCCACCCCTGAACTTTGAAAAAATTAATCCCTGGTGCCTAGTGGGCTTGATTAGGGGCTATTGCCCAAATCTGACTCTTGGGGGGGGGCAGAAAGACTGGCATTTTTTGGGGGGAGGGGGGCATTGGCATACCCATTCTGTACAGCCCCCACCCACTAACTTTGAAAAATAATCATCCCTGGGTGCTAGTGTGCTTTCTGCCCCCCGGAGGCAGAGTAGGGGCTGCTGCCCCCATCTTCCGGGGGGCAGCAAGACTGGCATTTTTGGGGGAGGGGCAGCACCACCCCTAAATTTTGGAGAAAAAAATCCCTGGTGCCTAGTTGGCTATCTACCCCGCCCCCCCTGGGGCAGATAAGGGGCTATGGCCACCATCTGCCTCCCGGGAGGGGGGGGCAGAAAGACTGTGGCAAAAACTTTTATGGTGAGGGCATTGGCATGCCTGTTCTGGGCAGACCCCACCCCTACATACAAAAAAAAAGTTGATAATCCCTGGTGCCTAGGGCTTTCTGCCCCCATCGGCCTCCTGGGGGGGCAGAAAGACTTTTGCCTTTTATGGGGGGGGGAAAGAGTGGGAGAATTGGCATGCCCATTCTGGACAGCCCCCACCACTGGCCTATAATAAAATAATCCCTGGTGTCTAGGGTGCCTTCTGCCTCCCCCAGGGGCAGATTGGGGTTACTGCCCCCGGGGGGGGGGGGCAAAAAAACTGATGATGCCATAATTTAATGGGGGGAGCCAAGGCCCTTGCCCAAGGGGCCGCTCCCCCTCCCTGGTGCCTAGTGGGTGGATCCCTTCTTGGTGAACACCCTCCTGGGGCAATCCCCAAGCAGGGATCCACTAGGGTATTGTACCATTGGAAAGGGGAGATTCTCCCCTTTCCAACAATACCTCTCCCATGTGTTTCGGTGCTCGGGGGCTGAGATAAGCCCACGAGCAGTGAAACAGAGAAACTGAAACTAAGTTTCTGTTTCGTTTTCGTTGTAATGACCTCAGCGCGCGATCGTCATTACAACGAAAACAAAAAATATGCCTCAGGAGGTTAGGGAAGCTCTTTCCCACCGCCCAAGGCAAAAAAGAAAAAAAGGAAATCCCTCTGCTGTTTACAGCAGAGGGATTTTGTGCAAGTATGCTCATGACAGAATGGTTCCGCCATGAGCGCAGAAGGGGTTAAAGACATGCCAGGTGAAAGCCACCCAGGAGACTGCAATTGAGCAGCTGCATGATGTAACTAACCACCCCCCTGGCCTTCATGATAAATAGGACCCGATACTGAACGCAGTGAAAGCCTCACACGAAGTACTGGAATGCCAGTTAGAGAAGGTGTCAGCTGACCTAAGGATACTTCGTGATGACCACCGTAAACTGGCAGACAAGGTCAAGTACAATGTCACGACACTGGAGGAGGTGGAACCTACAGTCCAAGTACTACAGGACAAAGTCGCAGACCTGTTCCAGCGGGTGGTACTGCTGGACCACAGAGCGGAGGATGTGGAGAGCAGGAGTCGTCAGAGCAGTGTCTGGATAATTGGACTGCCAGAGAAGGCTGAGGGGACAGACATGTGCATCATTGCAATACAAATTCACATATCACAGCTCATGCACACACACAATGGCTATCTTGTTTTTTCTTTCCATTCCTAAAAGGCTGCAGTGT
The DNA here is from genome assembly GCA_963921515.1 of Calotriton arnoldi. Lineage (NCBI taxonomy): Eukaryota > Metazoa > Chordata > Amphibia > Caudata > Salamandridae > Calotriton > Calotriton arnoldi. The sequence goes on along the minus strand of CAWUFW010008954.1, from coordinate 304,716 downwards.
ATAAGCAAAGTGCTACAAAGAGAAAAGAGACATTTTATTTCTCTAAAAGAAGCAATCAAAAGAATCTGTTGCCATGTAGGAGACCACCTTGGCATCCAATATGTCAGGATGATCTTTGTGATGTACTATTACCGCTGAGTGAGTGGCTCGAATAAAGGTGTAGTGTATATAATAACGGTCTACTAACCTTACGTTTCATAATCTACTTTTTACACAAATCCTCATTTCAAAAGTGATTTAAAGAGAGCTAACAGCAGTAGATGGAGACATAGGTCACTTGGGGATACAGAAGTGAAAAGGGTCAAAGTGGTGCTGCAGGGCAGCATTGTGGCACAAACCCTGGCACCGCAGGTAGCAGAAGGCATACAAAAGATGGTGGCCAGCAGCAAAGGGTTGAGGCTATGAGGAATATTATCTGTGACACCTGATTTGAGATTTAACAGGTTGTATTTTCAGATTGAAGTCCAGCTAAGCTCCAACACAGCATGGGTGATGAGGTGTTTTCAGAAGACCTGCCATCTTTAAACAAGCATTGCAAAAGCCCACAGACGTTGCTGACCATTCCAATCCTTTCTAGCCTGCGGCAGAGCTTCTGAGCAACCTGAAAGTTACAAAATTGTTTTGGACATGAAGAGGGAACAATTGCCATCTTGGAGACAGTAAATAAAGAACGTTGGCTGAAACTCTCCGTCATCGGTCATTGGGACATGCGACTTTCCTCCTAGAAGAGACTGGTGTTTTACTGCCTGTATAAATTTCCTGGCAATTTGGCTGCTCAGAGAGCCTATATGCGCAGTAGATGCAAATGAACGTTCTGATTAGTTATCTAAGTGTGGTATGATGATTGAATTTTGAGTGTGTGCACCTGAATAAAAGATGATAGCTGAAGCTGAGCATCTTGTGAGTTGCAGCCTACCTGTGCCCAGATTGCAGTGAGCAGAGTCCAGGAAGTGGTAAAGAGGCAGACTAGTGCTGTCTCTTTCCTAAAAAAAGTTTTTAAAAAACGATTTTCCCCACCTGTGATTGCATCCTCTTATTTTTTTCTTTTTAAATTTCTTTACCTGTCTTTGCCTGTGGTTGTTACAGTTTAAAATTGTAGTTTTAACCTGCCAATGATTGCATAATTTATCCCATGTTTGTGTTTAAACTTGTGGTTTTTCCTGCCCGTGACTGCTTCCATTTAACCTGTTGAATTGTGGGATTTGCAGTCCAAACTCTGTAGTTTTTCCCTCTCATTCCCCGTGACTATCAGTTTTTCCCTCCAAATGTCTCCTTTGCTCTGTGCTAAGACCTGTATGTTAAGCAGTGCACCCCCAGCGACCATTTTGTGTTAACAAGTCAGTGAAACCAGCCGCCCCCCCCCTCCCCCTCCTGAGACAGCAGTAATCTGCTGTAAGCTGTTTAAACTGTGTTTAATAGGGACTGTGCACTTCGTTTTTTGGCCAGGAGAGGGGAGTAAAGCTTTATACAAATTTGTTAGGGCCTTACCTGCAGAAGTCCAAAGTGTGGATTGAGCCTGTCTGTCTCCTAGGAGATTTCTGAATAGAGGAGCAGCTTCCAACTCGCTGGCCAGCAAACCTTGTCTGAGGTAGCTGGGACCTTATATAGTCTGATATTGTTTGGTACATGTGTACACTGATTGGTGGTTGTATCTGATGTTTCTATTGGATTAGGGTTTGTGTCCTCATTGGTTGGGTATTTGAGGGTTCTGATTGGTTTCTGGGTCTGTGATTCAATCAATGTAGGGTTGGGACTAAGGCTAGGGTTAGGCTTTCTATTGGAAGTAGGGACTAGGGCTTCCTGTGTTATTGGTTGTTGGGACTAGGGTGGGACTAGGGTTAGGCCTTTAATTGGAAGTAGCGATTACGGCTTCTGGTGTGATTGGTTGCTGGACTAGGTGTGGGACTAAGAGTAGGGTTAGGCTTTCTATTGGAAGTAGGGACTAGGGCTTTCTGTGCCATTGGTTGCTTGGACTTGTGTTGGGACTACTGGTAGGTCTAGGGCCTCTATTGGACGTAGAGATCAGGGTTTTTGAAACTGATTGGGTGCTTGGACTAAGGCTAAGATTGGCTGTAAGGTCCTGGTCTCCTATTGCTTCTAGATTTTAGGGCTAGTGTTGTGATTGGATAGTGATTGGATAGTGTTAGGGCTAGGGTTCCCATTGGCTGAAGGGGTCACCTGACTACTAGGGCTATAAACGGCCAAGGCTTAGGGCGTCTCAGCCAAGGGTGGAGAGGCCAAGGGTGGGTGCCTGTTTGAGCCTGGTTGGGACCAGGGCCAGGAATGCTGCCCATTTTCCCATTTATTAATACCCACCCTATGTATGTGTCCCTCTGTATATAAGCATTTATTTCCACTATAGATATGTACCTATCTTTGTGTATTGCTTTGTATAAACATGTAGAATAATGTTGTTATAAAAAAAAAATCTTTGGTCTACATGTACTTGCTTCCATTGTGCATCTATGTACCTCCGTGTACTTGGATCTGTGTGTGTTACTTTTCTCCTAAAAAAGCATATCCAATATACTACCCTATTTCTCATCCTGTACCTCTATCAACATCTTTAATCTGTGTATACTTACCTCCTTTATGCATCTATATACTTTCAATGTACTTATGGATCTATATATTTATCACTTTCTTCTAATTTAGCATTTCCAATGCACTATCCTATTTCTCAGCCTATACTTCTCTCAATATATCTTCTAGCCCAACTTTCTGACTCATCTCAAACTTCTTTCTACTACTCTTTCCAATGCACTACCCTATCTCTCACCCTATACATCTATCATTATATCCTCTACACCCACTCTTATATCCCAAACCCCATACCACTATGTTCCCCAAAATAACCCTTTCTTGACTCTCTCCTACTCTACCCCTCCTTGCATCATCTGACACCTCTTTTACTATACCGATCCCCCATAACAAACCTTTCTAAACTCTTCCCTCTGACTCTTCCCCTCCAAAAACCCTTTTTACTCATCCAAAAGCCTCCTCCTACTGCTATGACCTAAAAAAAGAAATCCTTCACTCTTCTATCCCTCCACTATCCCTTTCAATGAAAATAACAGACTAACATGTTCACTTCTCTAATTCCATATTCCACTATACTAATTCACCACTAATCCTTTATGGGTTCCAGAGTAGCGTGCTACTCGCCAACAAAGCGTTTCAACACCTCATCAGGGTTACAAACGCTATATAAATGCAAACCTTTTTCCCCCCCTCCCCAACCCTTCTCAATCCAAATAACTGACTAACATATCCACCACTCAAATTACTTCATATTTCACTATACTAATTTTCAACGCTAATCCTTTATGGGTTCCAGAGTAGCCTGCTACTCGCCAGAAAAGCGCTTCAACACCCCATCAGGGGTAACAGGCGCTATATGAATGCAAACCTTTCTTTCCCTTCTATCCCTCCGCTATCCTTCTCACTCCAAATAACTGACTAATATTCATCACTCAAATTACTTTCATATTTTACCATACTAATTCACCACTAATCCTTTATGGGTTTCCGGAGTAGCGTGCTACTCACCAAAAAAAAGCACTTCAAACCCCATCAGGGGTAAGAAGCGCTATATAAATACAAACCTTTTTTCCTCTTCTATCCTTCCGAATCCAAATAACTGACTAACATATCCACCACTTAAAATTTACTTGCATGTTTCACTATACTAATTCAACACTAATCCTCTATGGGTCCCGGAGTAGTGTGCTACTCGCCGAAAAGTGCTTCGACGCCTCGTCAGGGGTAGTAAGCGCTATACAAATGCAATTACAATACAATACAATACAATACAATACAATATGTCAGATTGTTTCACTAGCATTTCATTGGAGATTTCTAGACACATGATCTCAGAACTGGTTTGCAGTATATAATTAGGGGCTATGTGGATTGTCTGGGGATGGCTTGAAAAAACAGATACAAATGGGCAATGGGGGAAGGCCTATAGATCCTAGTACTCCAGCCAATATTATTATGGCACAAAGTTTGGACTGGCGTTTCTACCAGCTTTAACCGGGCTGTGATAAATGACTGTTTGAGTTTACAAGGGGCGCTACGTATCCCCTGGTTTGCGTACGTCAAAAACTTTTTAAATGTTATTGATCACCCGGAGTATTTTGTTAATACAGACTACTTGACCAAAGTCACAAGAAAAGAACTAAAGTCTTTATGCATTAGCCACCTGGAGATGTTAAGATTGTCTGCAAATATTATGAAAACCTCAGTCAGTGCTAACCAACTGATCCTGACCCTTCCTGGAATTCAACCTTATTTAACCTTTAAGTCTAGTGCTTATGACAAATTGCTTTTGACGCGTCTACGTCTAGGTAATTTCCATATAATGGTCACGTCCCCCCAGATGAACGATTGGTCACTTTCTTTGTGTTTATGTCCTTGCGATGATATTTCCCCTCAGACGACATTACATGTTGCCTTTTTTTGTAAGTTTTATTCAACAATTAGGAAAAGATGGATTGTTCCTATTCTGAAATTACAAGCCCTGAGACAGTGTCGTCCTGCGTTCATCAAACTGCAATTTTTAGATGATGAAACTTACACTGCTCATATTGCAAAATACTTAAGGGGTTGTTAGATTTAGGCGTTCCATGCAAGGACCACTTTTATTGTGACCCTCTACGGATTGAAATTTTTATCTGGGACGTACAAGGATACCTGTATGTTTCCTTCCGTTTCATTTTATGTTATTGTTTTTAAAAACTGATGTTTTATTCATTTATATGATTTGGTATATTGTGTTTTTATTCCTTTTGTGTTTTATGATGTGCTTTTATGATTTAATTGTTTTAAATCGAATAAAGCCTAATTTTGACTTTGACATGAACCTGTGAGCCTGTTTGGTGCAGGTAACCTTTGGTCTATCATCGTACTCTCTGGAGCTGTGTCAGAGTACCTGAAATCTCCCATCAGGCAGCCAACAAATGGATTATATATCTGTCATGATTCTACTCAACATGGTATCCGTTGTCGGGCATACACAAAAATGTGACAGGATGTCCTCACACACCACCAGGTGTCATGCTTCATCATAGGACAACACATGCTCTCCAAAAACCCGGTTTGTCTATCTAAGAACGAACCCATGATCTAAATAGACTAAAAACCAATGTGACATACTAAACAGACTTTTATGTATACTAAAAATGACACTTGGTATTAAACCAATCATGGATAAAAGGGGAATTAGTACCCCATCACCAATGTACCGTCCATGTTCCTGCCTGGTGGCTCATGTTAATCTGTGGCATTCCTCAGGACGGAAACACAGGAAATAGGGCCGACATGTTCCGAGGGCCTTAGTCTGCACTGAGTGTCCGGAGGTTCCTTGGAGTGTGAGGAGTCTAGGGTAAGCGGGTTATATAGTTTAAGCCAGGTGTCATGTGCTCCGAGGCAGTCAGTCAGGAGTGAAATCCTTTGGAGCCTAGGGTGCGGTATGAGAGGCAGGTCATTGTGACCGCTCCTGCCCCTCTGCCCTGATCACAAGATCTTGCCAGGGCCAATGTGCACCATGGCCATTTGTCAGTTGGGGTCTAGAGGCAGATCTCTGACTACTCAGACTCTGCTCCTCCGCCCAGATTACAGGCTCCTGCCTCCTCATGCTGCCTTCTGCCAATGTACTCTTCATGTTTACCCTAGTTCTGGATATTTAACGTATCTGAAATCTGGGTTAACATTCTCTAGGAGTAACAAAGTAGGTAAAGTTAGAAACAGTGGAAAACTTCCAAATGGTATAAATATTTTTCCGAATTACTTAGAGATTGACATTTTGATTTGGAGGAATGCCACTGAATTCTAGTTTCAGTAAGGAACCATAATTGCTGCACTGTTTTCACATTTTTGAGAAATTCCATCTGTGATGCATTGGATTTGTAAATTACATTCAAAATATGTTGAGAAAATTAACAAGAACATATTAATCTGCTAGGTCAGTAAATTGTACGGATTCATATGAATTTATAAGTTTACTCATTGATGCATCAATTCACATTAAATTTTGTGTGGCTTTTGTACACACATTTTATCAGAACTCTCTCTCACACCCCTTCACTAACTTTATTTCTTATCATCACACACAATTCACCAGGTTGCAACAAAACATTTTTGACTTGACCACAACGCAATCGAGAAGGTCACATAGCATTATGTTTTGGTAAATTACCTTTCTTTGGCCTCAGCAAATAAGGAAGAAAGCTTTTGATGGCTACTGGTTCAGCAAACACTAGCTGGTTAAGTAAAAGCGGTACGAGTCGAGAGATAATTAACTCTTCTGGCAACCCAGAGACACGGTCTAGAAGAAATCTGTATTAGGACAGAAACACAGTTTTATACTTATTAGGCAACACACAGATTTTTCAAATATAGCTCCTAATACAAGGTTCGAGAATATACTGCTTTAAGGATGCCCTGATTTTGTCAAGTATTTATGTAGTACCAAAACAGTAATGATGTAAAAATAGAGTAAAATGAAATAATTAAATGACATCAAAATCCAAGAAGGGGAACCAGATATATGAAGTTTTAAGTAGAAACAGCACCAAGAAAAAGTAAAGCACCAATGATAGTCAATGGCCGAGGTAGATCAGGATCAAGGTGCAATTTCAGGCCGACTGTGATGGGGCCTAGGTCAGATACACAAACTGAATTGGTCCCAGTGAAATCTGGAAGTCAGAAAGGTTGAAAAGGTTTCCAAGTCCCACTGGTCTGGATGAAAGTTTTCAAAAGTTTCCAAACTTTCTTCTGGTGCTCAAACAATCACAGGAATATACTTCTACAGCCCGCCAGGACTTCAGAGTAGGCACTTAGAGAATCAAAGGATGTCAGGCAGAGGCCAACAGGAGGGTCCAGTCTAGGTTTAGTTGCCACTGGTCAGCTGGGTACTTCTAGGAAAAAGCCTCTTTCAGCTTGCTGTCTCACTGTAGCCACACAGGAGGTAAGTCAATGGACTCTTGGAATCCACTTCTTTGACCAAGCTACAAGAGGGCGTGGGTCCAGTCCTTCAGGGGTCCTCTCGGGTCACAGGCAGAACGTTCAGTCCTCTTCTATTCTTCTGCAGGTACAGAAAGTGTACTGAAGTGGGTGCCTGGAAATACAACATTTATGCCTGGCACCAGCTAGTGTGTGAGGTTGACCCATGGGACCTCCTTAACCAATGGGGTAAAAGTTACCAGGGCCAAATCTACTCACTTTTCCAGTACTTCCTGTTTGCCTTACTACAAACCGGCTCATATTGACTTTTGTCAGGACCTTTTCAAGATGGCAAACGTCTTCTGCCAGACTAAACTTCGTCTATGAAGGCTGGGGGTGTGTGTGGAAGTGTCACTGACAAATCACAAGTGTCCACCCACATCTAACACTAAAATCCAGTGTGAAGCAGGGGATGTAACCACCAAAATCCCAGAAAGAGGAGTCTCGGTCTTCTAGGAACCAGACAGGAGATTCACAAAAATTGTACTGGCATCTTGTTCACTCCCTTTCAAGTGTGCCCTAAGTGTTACATTTTGCTCACCAGACCTGCCAAGCAGGATTGGACAGTGAGGTGTCACAGGATACCCAAAGCCTCCCTCTGAATGTTCTGAAGAGGTATCTCTGCCCTTTCAGGTCAGCTTATTATTCGCTACTGGGAGGCATCTCACACCTTGTTGACACCTGTTCAAGGCTGTGAACAGGCCGGGAAAAGCTGTTGAACTAATGCAAAATAGTCTCCAGGAACTTCAAGCAGGGAAAATGTAACTTTTTAATAGTTACCCTTCCTTAATATTTAATAAAAATCTAATTATATAGCTAGTACCTTTACCGAGTTAGCAGATTTAGTATTTTAATCTGCACTCTGGTTTTCTACACAGGACAGCTAGGCCTACCACACTGAAAGTAGCTTTTTTGGGCCTTGTCAATGTAGGGACATGGCAATATTAAATTTCCACAAGGCCCACTTTTAAATATCATGCACCCTAACTTATGGCTACAAGGTTTGCAGTTTGAATAGGGGTGACCTACTAATATTTAGAAGGGATGTTTTTACCTGGCAAAAAGGGTTATTTTAACAGGTTGTACTGCAGGTTTTCACTTGCTGCGGTCAGGCTACACAGGGTAGAGTTGTAGCCATGTTTATACTAAGTCGGCCTGGTGGCTTAGTGGACTCATGAATCCACTGTAGGGACCTGTGTTTGACCACATGTTCACAGGTTCAAATCCCAACGGGTCCACTCAGCCTTTCATCCTTTTGAGGTTGATAAAATGAGTACCACTGAGTTGGGTAACAATAAACATCTGTTATTCAGCGCCAAGATGCCCACAGGTGAACATGCACTTTACAAATATGCATGTTATGTGTCACTGCCACTATAGAGAATGGCAAAATAGGTGTTGCAGTTCACTAGTCGAATTAAAATTCCAGAAGCTGGGTGCACTTTTTCTACACCATATACTAGGGACATATAGGCAAGTTAAATGTGCCAATCAGAAATAAGCCAATTTAACCATGGTTAAAGGGGAGCACAGACACTTTACTATTGGTTAGCAGGCGTAAAACGCACAGACCTCTAAAGCCAGCAAAGATTGACCAAGCAGAAAAGGCGGATTTTTTACTCGCATATTTAAAGCATTCACATCTTTCAAAACTGCTGCTCAACCTGGAGCTACTCCAACTCAAACCAACAAATTAGATCACGGTCTGAAAGAGTTTCTTTGATAAGATCTGTAAGATTCAAGTCACTCCACCTTACAGAAATAAGCAGGACCACTTAACTGGTGATGAAAAGTAGATGTGGTAAAAATAGTGAAGCGTTTCTTACAATAGCCGCATCAGGAGGAGACCCATAAAATCAAACCCATACATAAACCCAATCTTCCGCTGTGTCTACACACTGATAAATGCTTCCTTTTACAAAGTCAAAACAACAAAATTATTTTCATCACAAAGCAAGCTTCTGCCTGTTTCAAGGGATGAAGTCCACAGGTTTCACAAGTCATAGGGCTTGCTGATTAAGTGTTGCCAGATTGCATCAAGTCTAAAAGCCTGTGTTTGTTGGTTGAGGTTCCACCTTCAAAGACTTAAAAAGCCTAAGAATCCCTTCAGCTCTATGGTCCACAAAAAGATACTTTTTGGATGAACACGAGGTCAGTCTGACTGGTTTATTAATGTTGTGATTATATGTGATCAGGAACATGCTCTGGACATAACTCTTTAAACTGGCATTAGAAGAGCAGTGCCCAATTGCATTTGGGAATGTGTCTGCAAAACAAGATTCCACAATTTATTTAAAAGTTGCACTCACTTATAATCATCTCTCTTTCAACCCACAACCCTCTTCCTTCTGTACAAACGTCAAACGGGGTCATCGAGATTTTTTTGCTTGCAACTGATCATCCAGTATTAACTTATTTTCTTAATAGTACCTTTTTCGTGGAGCTAAATAGTTATGTTGCAAACAAGTCTTTCATTGAAATATTAATACTTACTTGAAAAAATCATTTTTTTCATCTTCGGTCTTCACAGTTAAATGCTTTAAAAAGTTGACAACTTCAAGGAAATCATTCCTGGGAATAATAATATAAAATGTGTTAAAATTCATAATGCAAGAGGTGCTAAAAGCTTAAGAAAGAGATGAAAGTGCGAGGTATCGTATTCTTTGTACCTGAAAATAACAGTACAATAAGGACGGCACCAGCACGACGGGATGAAGTGTATCAGTGTCATACAGAAGACAAGTGCTGAGTAAGAGCTAGCACGCCTGTAGTACAGTGGATTTGTTCCTGGTCAATAAGGGTGGATATAATGCGACACCACTGAAATAAAAATAAAAAAACAGACTGCTTGCCTAGAATCAGAGTTCCAAATTCTCAGCACTGTGGCCTGTGTGTCAAAACATTGGCAACCTTTATAGTGACATGACCTTCACACTGACAAACCTTTTACTTCAACTTGACCATGGAAGTGCCCTGTTATGACCTCGCACTTGCAGATTTACTAGTCGAACTCCAGGCCTAGCGGTTTGTGAGAAGAGACATGTTGAGAGAATGGCACGTTGAGGTAAAGGTTTTGTCAATGCACAGGTCTTTCACTGTAATGGTTGAAGATCCATATGAGGTGCAATGAAGCAGGCAGATTAAGCCACTGAAGGCTCAACTCTTATTTCTGCTACTGAAATTTCGACAAGCTTCTTTACCCTTATATACTTTGGAACAGGGATGCCTTCAAGCTCACCGTCTTTTACATGTCATCTCCCTGAAATATATATTTGCAGCTGTAAAAATGTAGGCATGCTTTTGAGGAACACGTTTGAGAAGCATTACTGTAAATTAAGGTAAACGCCTTAAATACCATTTGGAAAAATGATGGCCATTCACCCATCTAAAACAGCAGACCCGAATGTCTAAAACAAAACACTACCGGTGCATTGGCTGCAAAGTTATTTATATTGCCGATTTTAAGATTTTCCAATCACCTCTATGAAGGCACCTTTAAGAAAGGATTTTAACTAAAATTGTGTCATATGCCTCAAGACTCTTATAACCAAGGGACTTTTGACACATCTGGTCTGTGATAGGTTATCTTACGTATGGCCACCTGATGGTTATTTGTCTGACCTGGACAGGTGGAAAGGAGTATCATTGGCTAGTCTAGTGGCAGCAACAGGAGCACATATGAGCATTGTTTAGTGTGTTGTACATTAAGATTTTGGCTCTTGGTAATCCACAGTACTTCTAATGTCTGCAATTACTGCAGCATTTCAAATTAAATTGCATGAATCCATGCAAATGACGTTTACCTCTTACGAGTAAGTGAGGCAATATCATGGCCACGACATTGAGCCATTGGAGCCGTCCAAGGAGCACCGTCATCAGAGACTGGAGTCCTGGTCACTCGGTTGGGCCTCCAACTTTGGGTCCAGTGTGGTGGAGATGTACCCCTCCATTGAAAGGGGATGTGAATAGTTTGTCCTTGGAATGTGAGAATGAGTTTTTTGATAGGGTTAGTAAGAAAGCGTTGTTATAAAACAGACTGTTCGATTGGGGGTTGTTCTGGATGGCAAACAAAATTACTTTTATACCCAGCTGAAAGAGAATAGATGTCCTGAGCATCGTAACCGCACAATGTGAAGGCAGTGGCTAGACGGCAAGAGTATGTGGTGTTTAGCAATAACTTCAATGGCTACTTAGGGTATTAGTCATAGCTACAAGAGACAAAGACACAAAGTGGGGAGTGTGTGAGGGTGAGGTCCTAGGGCTGGAAGCCTTTCCAGTAAATCATGAGGACTTGGGATGTGAAGCACCCTTTCAATGCTATCCTTTTGTCAGGACGGAGTTTTTAAAAGGAGGAAATTAATTAACTCAAACATATTTGATAATGTTAAAAAAGGTGTAAACAGCTTACTGTCTACATTCAACTTTGAACAGGAGGTTATGTTGTAAGGTGATGGACTGTGTTACCCTTGCAGTTTAAGTCAGTGATGTTCTTACTGACTGCCAATTTCTGTTTTATTTTATAAAGACAACAATTTTCCTACTTTTGGATTAATTGAAAGGCATGTCACAGGAAAGAGATGCAGATAGCTAGAGAGCTGAATGCCTGAGAAACCTGGAGTGCGCCACAAAGCAACAGCTTTGTCCAAGTGTGAATTCAGCAAACCTGGACAGAAGTAGATGTTAGTATAATCCATGGAGGGACTTAAGCGTTCTCCCTAGAGCACTATAGCTCTTTGTGAACAAATGATCAACAGCAAGCACAATAACATTCAGTTCTAGAAAACCTTGGGTTACAAAGCTGCTTTGAAATAAAATCAATCAATCAGGGAATTGTAAGCGCGCTACTCACCCGTGAGGGTCTCAAGGTGCTGAGGGGGGGTCCGCAGATCTGTTTAGCTGAAGAGCCAGGTCTTGAGGGTCTTCCTGAAGGTGTTCAGGGAGGGGGCGCGTCTGATGTCTGCCGGTAGCTCGTTCCAGGTCTTGACTGCAATGTGAGAGAAGGATCTTCCACCTGCTCTGGCTCTGTGGATGCGCGGGGTTTCGGCCAGTGCGAGGTTGGAAGATCGGAGGTTTCTTTTGGGTACGTGGAAGTTGATTCTGTCGTTGAGGTATTTGGGTCCGTTGTTGTGTAGACATTTGTAGGCGAGAGTGAGGATTCTGAAAGTGACTTTTCTCCACGGGGGGCCAGTGGAGACTTCGTAGGTGTTGGCTGATGTGTTCGTGTCGGGGGATGCCGAGGACGAGTCTGGCGGCGGTGTTCTGTATTGTCTGGAGTTTGCAGAGTAGGGACTTGTTGATGCCGGCGTAGAGTGCGTTTCCATAGTCCAGTCTGCTGGTGATGAGTGCGTGGGTGACTGTCTTCCTTGACTCAGGGGGGATCCACTTGAAGGTCTTGCGGAGGATGCGGAGAGTGTTGAACCAGCTGGAGGGGACGGCGTTGACCTGTCGGTTCATGGTGAGTGATGAGTCTAGTATGATGCCGAGGTTCTTGGCGTGGTCTGAGGGGGTAGGTGGGCTTCCGAGGGCGGTCGGCCACCAGGTGCTGTCCCATGCAGAAGGGGTGGTACTGAGGACGAGGACTTCTGTCTTCTCGGCGTTGAGCTTCAGGCAGCTGTTGGTCATCCAGACTGCGACGTCTTGCATTCCTTTCTGGAAGTTGAGTTTGGCAGTGGTGGGGTCTTTGGTGAGGGAGAGGATGAGCTGGGTGTCGTCGGCGTAGGATACGATGTTGAGGCCGTGTTGTCGGACGATGGCTGCGAGGGGGGCCATGTAGATGTTGAAGAGGGTGGGGCTCAGTGATGAACCCTGTGGGACTCCACAGGTGATTTTCGTGGGGTCGGAGAGGAAGGGTGGGAGTCTGATCCTTTGGCTTCTTCCGGTGAGGAATGATCGGATCCAGTCCAGGGCTGTTCCTTGTATGCCTGCGTCGTGAAGTCTGGCGACTAGTGTGCGGTGGGAGACGGTGTCGAAGGCCGCCGATAGGTCGAGTAGGATGAGGGCTGCGGAGTGGCCTTGGTCCAGGAGGGTGCGGATGTCGTCTGTGGCGGCGAGTAGGGCGGTCTCTGTGCTGTGGTTGCTTCGGAATCCGGATTGGGACGGGTCGAGGACGGCGTTCTCTTCAATGAATCGTGTCAGTTTCCTGTTGACTGTTTTCGCTGCAACTTTGGCTGCGAAGGGGAGGAGCGAGATGGGCCGATAGTTCTTAAGGTCGGTGGGGTCAGCTGTGGGCTTCTTGAGCAGGGGTCTGACTTCTGCGCGCTTCCAGTCGTCTGGGAAGGTGCCTGTTTTGAAGGTGGTGTTTGATGGTGCGTTGTAGTTAGGGTGGGATGTCGGCCGCGGCTCTGTGGTAGATGTGAGGGGGGCTTTTCATGGTCGAGGCAGTGATCGGTGTCCAGTTGGAGATGGTGGGCTGGCGTTTCTGGGGGGCGGGGGGCCTTCTGTGGCGCCTGGTGGATGGTCAATGGAATTGTCGTAGAGGTTTTTGATTTTGAGGTGGAAATAGGTTCCAAGTTTGTCGCAGAGGTCTTGGGATGGGATGATGTCTGTGGCTTCGCTGCATGGGTTGGTGAATTCTTGAATGACACTGAAAAGTTCCTTGGAGTTGGCCAGGATTTTGTTGTGGATGAAGTTCCTCTTGGTGGCTCTGATCGGTTTGTGGTAGTCCGTCAAGGCATCCTTGTAGGTGGTGTGGTTTTCGGTTGTCTTGGTGTTTCTCCAGTTCTTCTCCAGGCGTCTGCATGTGCGTCTGGCTTCTTGGAGAGCGGTGGTGAACCAGGCGGCTTTCCTGGGGCGTTGTCTGTCGGGGGTTGCGGGGCGAGCTCGTCTGCGCAGTTGGAGATCCAGGTGTGGAGTTCTCTGGCTGCGTCGTTTGCGTCGGGTGCCCAGGTGTGGTTGTCTCGGGTGAGGGTGGAGTTAAGTTGCTTGTTGGTAACCTTGCTCCAGTTCCTTCGTGGTGGGCGTGGGGCTGGTTTGGGTGCCTTGGGTTTGTTGATGGCGAAGTGCACGCAGTGGTGGTCGGTCCATGGCGGCTGCGTTGTGTGGCTCAATTGGACGCGGTTTCCTGCCGCGAAGATGGGGGTCGAGGGTGTGTCCTGCTCTGTGGGTCGGGGTGTTGACGAGTTGTTTAAGTCCAATGCAGGCGAGGTTGTCACGAAGGATAGTGGAGTTGGGGTCGCTGGGGTTGTCGAGGTGGAAGTTCAGGTCTCCAATGAGTATGTAGTTTGTTGAGGCGATGGCGTGGGGTGCGATGAAGTCGGTGATGGTGGTGGCGAAGGGTGTTCGGGGCTGGGGGGGTCTGTAGACGAGGGTTCCTCAGAGTGTGGCTTTGGGGGTGGTCTGGATCTGGAAGTGCAGGTGTTCGGCAGAGGGGAAGGTTTCGCTGGAGGTGGTGAGGCGGAGGGTGCTCTTGTGGGCGATGGCGAGGCCCCCTCCTGGGTGGTTGGGGCGGTCTTTCCTCTGGATCTTGTATCCGTCTGGGATGGCGGTGCTGATGTCGGGGGTGGAGGATGCGTTGGCCCAGGTCTCTGTGAAGAAGGCGATGTCGGGCGAGAGAGAGTCGAGTAGGTTTTAGATTTCCATGGCGTGTTTGTGTATGGAGCGTACGTTGAGGAGGATGCATTTTAGGGTGTCGCCGGTGCTGGCATCGGCAGTGTTGGAGGCCGGGGTGGCGGTGAGGGTCTGGCGGCAGTGGAGGCAGGAGAACTGGCCGTGGGTCGTGTTCGGCGAGGCCTGTTGGCATTCTCTAAGTCTTCCAGGGTTGAGTGCGAGGAGGGTGGTGGTGTCGTAGCGATGGGTAGTGGGAGGTCCAGGGTTCCTGGCGCTGGCCGCGGTCGGGTCGCGGACGGGCGCAGACGGGCGCAGACGGGCGCAGACGGGCTTGCCTTTGGCACGCCCACTGCGCGCGTCCAACCGCGCAGCGGCCGCCATTAAGTAGGGGAGGTGGGAGGGAGGAGAGGCTGGGAGGCGGGAGCGGGGGAATTCCGGGGGGGAGGGGCCGCAGGGGCAGCAGCGGCGAAAGGAACAGGCAGGCACAAGAAAATAAAAACAGTGGTGGAATTAGAGCAAGACACAGATGGGCACAATAACAGTGGCACAACAGGGAAAAAAATTAAGAAAAAAAACGGCTGAGAAAGGTTACGGTGGTTGCAGACAGTCTGGTCCCAGTTGGAGGGGGGCAGCAGGCGCAGGAGCGGGCAGCAGCCTCGAACCTCCCAAGGAGGAGGTCGGGGTCTGGAGGCAAGAGACGGGACAGCGGAGCTGCGGGAAGAGAGTGGACCTAGACCGAGGGTCGGAGGTCTTACTCTATGGCTTTTAATTTCTGAAAATTATGGGGGTTTACTTAGTTGTTGTTAAGCCTACTAGAAATGCACTTTACCCCATGTATTGTGATGTTTTTACTGTGCTGAATGTTTATCTGTATTCTTTTATGGCTGCTTAAGCCAAATAAAGATTTGACTGTGACAGTATTAGACTCTGCAGGACATTCTCTGGTGCCAAGAAAGCTCAGAAATCGCTATTATGTTAACTGCAGACCCAACAGTGCTTTGAAGGCAGTCTGAGATAATGAGCAGAGAGGCACTCTTAGTTTTTGGTGAGGTTCCACTATAATGCCTTCTGGTGATGCATCATTGCACACATTTACAACCTCTGTCTTGGCAGGCCATGAATGGACTCTCCTAGGTGGATGCTGATTCTAACTGCATCCAAAATGTCCCAAAACAAAAGATGGTCTATGGGAGTCTTGTACTCTACCTCTCACCCCCACCAAAAGACTACAGGCTTTAGACAGCATTTAGCAAGTTTAATACTGTGACAGGGGTGTAGTACAGCTGCAGGTTGACTGAATTTAAAACCAAACATGCTGCTGTTCCAGGGAATGGCCTGCACCTTAAAAATGAGGAATGGCATTTAATTGAATTTGTGAAGGTTTAGGTTAATTACACATTTAATGTTCGGGCTTGCCACATTTTATGGAATTACGAGCAAACCCTATACGCCTACACTTTTACAGACAAGTATTTAAAAGCCAGTTACCAAAGCTTGGTGAAGATCAGATGAGAACTCAACTAGGAATGAATGGTGTCATGATGCTCAAATCCCACTCTGAGTACATCAACTATATCATCAGAACTGATTAAACTTACCTATGAGGCTAACAAAATGCTCAATTTGAATTGGTTTTCTGCACCAATTAAAAGCAATATCCTAATTAATAAATGATGTAATTGAATATGTCAAAGTTAAACTAAAACAAACAATGATAATGTTATAGAACTCCATCACCTGAAAAATTCATTGGACAGTAAATTCGACAAAGGTGGTCGACACGCTGGATCTGGATTCAGGAGAGTGCTGTTCAATGTGCACCGAAACCTTGACACGAGATCTGTTGTGGCTTCAAAAAGAAAAGAAATTGACAGCCTTAATAGACATTCAATCCCATCACTGGAAAAAAAAAATCATGGATGCCTGCGATTGCATTCACATATCATCCAAAAATTATTACTGTTTAAGTAACAAGCACAGCTCTCAACACTGTACATTCCTACTGAGAAAGGCTGGGACATGTGGATACCGTACAAGTTGCTAATAATCTGTGGCTTGTTTCTTATATTCTAATGCAGCATTGCCTTATTCCCGCTTCCAATTTGGTACTTTCCACTACTCTCACCCTAGTGCATTTTAGTTCAATTTACAGATGACAGAAGCTACCAATGAGAAGAGTTAAGAAGCACATTTTGTGGGAAGATTATAGTTCTTCACTAAGACAGGTTAGGACCAGGTGTCCCCCAAGATCAAAATATTTGAGAAAGGCATACCTATTCTCTACATAATTTTTATATAAGTGTAGCCACTGCTCCGAGGGAGATGGCTACGTGAAGCATATGGACGATATCACAAGAGGACCACAACATTTAACTGATTGGGCCTTCTGCCACTGACAGATGTTAAACATTACTTGCATTATCACTACTGACATGGGTTCAGAGCAATCACACACACTATTGTTCAATCAGCCCAATCGAGAAGTAAACAATTTGGCCTTGAACAATTATTACGAGATTATATGTATAGCATGGTTTTTCCAAAGGTGGGAAACATTTTTGCCACACGCATGTCACAAATGTTTCTACCATACAATTCTATTCCAAATGCTTTAAATGAATAACATATGCATTAAAATGTAGGTCATAAGTTACCAAAGCAAATTTTGCAAGGATCTTCTTGGAAAAGAAGAGCTAAAATTGAAATTGCATAAAGCGTGACAGTTTGGTAGTTGCTGCCATTTGAGCCTTCTCACTCTCAAACATAATATCTCACACCAGGTATCCCTAATAAAAATGACATATGCCTGTGAATGTATGCCACCCCTAAGAAAAGCGCCTCTTTGGTGTTAAACTACTATATAAAATCAACAGCTTTGCCAGTATTGTAATTGGGGATGAACAAATCATATGTTAATTCATCTATTAAAAAAAACATGAATTCTGCTCATACCCTCATTTTTAGATGGAACATCTCAATTGAAGGTTGCATACGTTGAGGGGTGGGGTGGTGGCATTTGGGGGAGGTGCTGCAACCTTGATCTTACTCGTTTGGAAAACGAACCTTATGCTCTTGCTCAAAAGGGTGCAAGACAAAGCAGATTACACAAAGGTGTTTAATTTTGCCTTTCTAGCATATACTACACAGAAGAGAACCAGAAATCTAACTTGTAACTATTCAAGAAAGGGACTTATGTTTTCTTGAATGGTAGTAACCATAAAAAAGTTACCCTATTAAAGGTCTAATTATCTGCACAACTGCGTTTTCTAGAAAGAAAACGTACCTTTTGTCTCTGAATACAATATCCCCTCTATTTAACCCAACATTCTGGGAGTGGCAGTCTACCTTGTCTTTAACGGAGTCAAAAGATTCCAAATTGCTGTGAGCTGCACACTAAAAACCCAGTCTGGAACATGGACTTGGACGGAGAGGCCACCAGACTTAAATTGCCGCTTATGCCGTTACAAACTGGAGTCAATATGTCACCGGATGTGCACATGTCCAACAGTTATGGTTCAAAGGAAGATGCTTCTTAAACAATTTTTTTTAACTGAATATCCCCACTTGCAGGGAAGCAATCATCAGCTGGTTGGGTGGTGCCTCTATTCCTCTGGCAAGGCATGGAGAAAATTTGTAAATCTGGTGAATGAACAACTCCGCAGTGTCAAAATCTAAATCGGTTAGGGATTAACAGGAACCTTCCCCTCAATAATCTATTTTAAGAAATCTGACTGTACATAATGTACACGTTATTTTAAAATAAGGGCAGATCAAGCCTTGGCAATGAAGAAGCGATTCGAAAACTGTGATTATATACATTTATATTGTGTTTTAATGAATTATTGTACGCAAGTCATGCACTTTATGGTTAGAAAGAACCAAATAAAGTTACTTTCACTCTATTTCTCAATCGGGAAAGACTGTGTAAGCAGTGCCAAGGAGTCATCTGGTCACTCCAGAGATAAAGGAAAAGTAGCAGAGATTGAGACTGGGTACATGTTTCAATCAATCAATCAATCAGCGGTTTTATAGAGTGCACTACTCCCCCGCGAGGGTCTTAAGACACTGGGGAGGGGCAGCCCCATTAGGGTCAATCGAAGAGCCAGGTCTTGAGGTCCATTCTGAATTGGTGTAGTGTCGGGCTCCGTCGGAGGTGAAGGGGGAGTTCGTTCCAGGTCTTGGCTGCGAGGTAGGAGAAGAATCTCCCACCAGCTTTGGTCCTGTAGAAGCGAGGGACGATGGCTAGGGCAAGGTTGACTGAGCAGAGGTTTCTCTTGGGGGCGTGGAAGGAGATTCTGTTGAGTTATTGGGGTCCGGTGTTGTGGAGGGCTTTGTAGGCGTGCGTGAGCAGCTTAAAGGTTATTCTTTTTTCGACAGTGAGCCAGTGGAGGTCGCGGAGGTGTTGGGTGATATGGTCGTGTCGTGGGATATCGAGGATCAGTCTAGCTGCAGCATTCTGGACGGTCTGGAGTTTGCGGAGGAGGTTTTTGTTGATTCCGGCATAGAGGGCGTTGCCGTAGTTCAGTCTGCTGGTGATGAGTGTATGGGTGATGATTTTCCTGGAGTCGGGGGAATCCACTTGAACGTCTTGCGAAGTATGCAGAGGGTGTTGAAGCATGTTAAGGAAACGGAATTGATCTGGCGGTTCATGGTGAGTGAAGAGTCAAGTATGATGCTGAGGTTGCGTGCGTGGTCCGTTGGGGTGGGTGAGTTTCCGAGGGTGGGGGGCCACCAGGTGTTGTCCCATGCGGAAGGGGTGGAGCCAAGGATGAGTAATTCTGTTTTCTCAGAGTTGAGCTTCAGGCAGCTGTTGCTCATCCAGGTCGCGACAGCTTTCATCCCTTCTTGGAAGTTGTGCCTGGTGAGGTCGTGTTCCTTGATGAGGGAGAGAATGAGCTGAGTCTCATCGGCGTAGGAGAGGATGTTGAGACCGTGGTTTCTGACGATGGTTGCAAGGGGGGCCAAGTAGACGTTGAAGAGTGTGGGGCTGAGGGCGGATCCTTGGGGTACTTCGCATCTGATCTCGGTCTGTTCTGAGAGGAAGGGCAGGAGTCTTATTCTCTGTGTTCTGCCTGATAGGAAGGAGCGTATCCAGTCTTAGGCCCTTCCTTGGATGCCTGCGTTGTGGAGTCTGGTGGCTAGTGTGCAGTGGGAGACTGTGTCGAAGGCTGCTGATAAGTCCAGGAGGATGAGGGCTGCCGTGTGTCCTTGGTCGAGGAGGGCGCAGATGTCGTTGGTGATGGCGAGGAGGGCAGTCTCTGTGCTGTAGTTGCTGCGGAATCCGGACTGAGAGGTGTCGAGGATGCTGTAGGTTTCTATTAAGTGTGCTAGCTGGGTGTTGACGGCCTTTTCGATGACTTTGGTGGCAAAAGGAAGCAGTGAGATGGGCCTGAAATTCTTGAGGTCCGTCGGGTCTGCGGAGGGCTTCTTTAGGAGGGGGTTGGCTTTGGCACGCTTCCAGTTGTCGGGGAATGTGGCTGTGTCGAGGGAGAAGTCGATAGTTCGGCGTAGCTCAGGTGCGATGGCAGTGGCGGCCCTGCGGAAGATGTGCAGCGGGCAGGGGTCAGAAGGTGCTCTGGAGTGGATGCTCTTCATTGTCTTTAAGGTGTTTTCTGTGATGAGAGAGGTCCAGGTGAGAAGGATCTGTTGGGTGGGGTCATTGGGTGTGGGAGTTGAGGCGGTGCCATGGTCTTGATCGTCGAAGTTCTCGTAGAGCGTCTTGATCTTGAGGTGGAAGAAGGAGCAGAGTTTGTTGCAGAAGTGTTGGGAGGGAGGGACGTCGGTTGTTTCGCTGTTGGGTTTGGCAAATTCCTGTATGATGGCGAAGAGTTGTGGGCGTTGGCGAGGATTCTGTCTTGGATGAAGTTTTTCTTTGTTGATTTGATGAGTTGGTGGTGTGCTGTAATGGCTGTTATGTAGGCAGCGCGTGCTTCTGGGGTTCCGCTGTTTCTCCACGTCTTCTCCAGTCGCCAGCAGGAGCGCTTGGATTTTCGGAGTTCTGTGGTGAACCAGTTGGCTTTCTTGGTGTCGTCTCGTGGTTTTCTGAAGGGGGGGTGAGAGTGTTGGCGCAGTTGGCGATCCATTGGTGGAGGTTGTTTGCCCCTGTGTTGGCATCTGTCGTAGTGGGGGGTGGAGTGCAGGTGAGGGCGGAGGTGAGGAGTTCTTCGGAGACTTTGTTCCAGCTTCTGCGTGGGAGGCAGCGTGTGGGCTTGGGTGAGGTGGGTTTCGTAAAGGAGAAATGGATACAGTGGTGGTCGGTCCAGAGCAGTTCCGTGGTGTGGCTGAAGCTAATGTTGAGGAGGATGCAGTCCAGTGGTTTGTGTGCGCTGGCGTCCTGTGGGCTACCGCTGGGGTCCAGAGGTGCATGAAGTTGCGGCGGCAGTGTCGGCAGGTAATCGGGCCTTGAGTGTTGATCGGCATTGAGAGCTGGTAGTTGTTGTTGCGTCCGGGGTTGAGTGCATGGAGAATGCTGGGGTCGTAGCGGCGGGGGTCAGGGGACCAGGGTCCCTGGCGCTGGTCGCAGACGGGCTTGTTTTTGGTGCACCTTAGGCGCTAGCCACCCCAATTAAGTAGGGTTCGGGGGAGGACGGTCAGCTGGGAGGCAGGAGCAGGAACAAAACGCTGGGGGTGAAGGCAGTGGGGGCGAACAGGCCAAGAGAAAGAGGTACAATAGAGGATAAAAGGCAGAGAGAAAGGCAAAAATGGGAGAACAAAGTTAAAGAAACAGAGGCACAATAGAGAAAGAAGGCAGAGAGAAGAGGCAAAAACAAGAGAAAAAAGGCAAAGAAACAGAGGCGCAATTGAGAAAAAAGGTAGAGAAAAAGAGGCAAAAATTAGAGAAAAAGGCAAACATGATGGAGTGACACAGAACAAGGTGGAATAGCAGAAGAGCATGGTGCTCTTCCACTAGACCACCAGGGATGAGGCGCAGACAGGAGCCTGCGGGTGGAGGAGGGTCTCGAACACCTACCTGATGGGCTCAAGATGGCGCTAAGTGCAGAGCCTTAATGGTGGAACTGCGCAGGGAGAGCAGTGATTCTGACAATGAGGTCAGAGTCTTGCTCTTCTTGCCGCGCAGCGGCCGCCATTAAGTAGGGGTCAGGGGAGGGCGGTAAGCTGGGAGCCGGGAACGACACACTGGAGGGGGCCACGGTACCAGCAGCGGCGGGGAGCGCAGGAAGAGGGAGCATGGAGGGCTGGTGCTAAGGGCAGAGCCATAACGGTGGAGCTGCACGGGGGGGAAAGCAGTGACTCTGACCAGGAGGTCAGAGGTCTTGCTTCAAGACAGGGATACATAGGATGAAGCAAGGATCAAAGGAAGATGATGATGATGATGATAACAGTCCTTTCGAACCTGGGACTAACGTTTTGCTACCTCATTCTGATGTACAACACAGGAATTTCTACAAAGCAAAACCTGAAAGGCTCATTTTATTGCCCTCATTAAGTTGAAACTTAGTGCATGCCCTGTGTCTTTGAGGCTGCAAGCAGATACCGGGGGCAAGGGCCAAAATAAATTAGCTTGTGCTTCCGGCATCACAGACTAAACAGGTTCCTTATGAGCAGTACAATAAGAGATAAGTTCCAAAAGTATTTGCAACTGGGGCATAGAAACTTCATTTATTTGTAAACCTATAGGTCAAACCTCAAAACAGATGGGAAGGTAGTAGGTTGTCAGTGCAATACTTTCAAACAATTTAGCAGCAATGAGCAAAATAACTGGCATTGGTGGTCCATGAGGTTAGCGAGCAATGCTGCAGGGGCATCCATCAGGGCATAAAGCATTCAGTGGTCAGGTCTTTTGGTACAGGTACTGCATTAGTCACAAGTAGTTTGTCAGGTAGAGAGAACTGTGCTGTCCTCCGGTCTATTTATCAGGGACCTTAGAATACATTCTCCTAAACTGATGTAGGACTAGAATTCTAGCTCGCAGGAGTCATTTCAAGGTTGAGCCTATCAGATAGCGCAAGCTGTCTGGTTGCAAAAGACATACTTGTGGGCTTACCAAGAACACAGAGGCTTACATTCCACTCACTGGTCACCAATGTTGGCTTTATTTTCACTCTCATTTGCTTTCTTCTTATTTAATGGCTTTCCTTTTCCAAGCATGAACATCTTGTATTTGTTCCTCACTTGGAGCATAATCTCCACCATATTTCTAATTAGCAGGTTCCTATCCTTCCACTACTCAATTTTAGGAAACAACTCTTTTCTTTGTGGTAAACACTCCATGTGAGTACATCTGTTTTCCAGCTCTCTCCCTCGTGTGCCTCTCACACCCACTTAGTGTTGCTGTCTCTCTAATGTTGTAAGATCTCTCTTATGTGCTTTCCCCCAACCTAGCTCCCTGCCTCTTTTGCACAGAGTGTTGCTTTCTCACTTGGGAGCTCCTCCCATCACCCTGTGTTGCTGTCCCTCATGTGTTGCTTAGTCTCGCCCTCATCCCCTTCCACTGCTTCCCCCCCCCCCAATTACTCCATTGTCTCCCACATCCACAACTTATTTTTTGGGGAGGGGGTAGGGCTAGACATCAAGTTGCGACTGGCCTCCTGCAATATAAAATAAAAAAAAGATCTTTTTTTTAAATTACCGATCCTACTCAGAACTGTGAATCTTTAAAAAATATAGCCAGAGTCATTTAGTAAGCATGAATGCGTAATGACTCACGCACACATCCCGCTGGGGCATACCTACAAAATGGGGCAGCCCTGTCAAAGTATTTTTTTTTTATACACTTTTGGCCATGCTGCATAGTTTCTTCCCGACACTGTACAGTGTTTCCAAAAGTAATTGGCAAAGGCAACAGGATTCTGTTTTATTTACTTTTTTAATTTATTTAAAATGCATTTCTGGTCGTCCAGTTCAGGACAATTCCACTGGTTCCTTTAACTTTTTAGAGTAATTCAGTAGGAAAAATGCCCTTTTGCTTTTTTAAGGTATGCTGAGTGCATAACAATATTAACTTGTGAAAATTGTCAACTTTTTACACTTTCATTTTTCATGCACTTCGTTATTTTTTACTGGGGCTTAGGAACATCTTGCAAGGTAAACATTTCAAAAGTCATGTTAATTAGAATTTTATTTCATATGTGTATTTGCGGAATGTAAGCCTTTACGATGCCTAGATAATGGAAATCACTGAACTGGGAATGTACTTCATTGCAGTAAAAGAAGCAGTTGGAAGGACATATAGGGAAATTAAAAGTGACCTGATGACAACATACTTTGAAGACAGAGCATACACAACCAACAATGGGCTAATACTACAGCAGGGCTTTTAGGCAAGGATATACAATCCACCAACTTACCCTACGAACCAGATTTGATAACGACCACCTTTTCAAATTGCATTCCATCATCCACACTTTGCGGGGATTCAGAACCAGATTTTACTGCTTCAAAGATTACTTTAAAGTGGAAACGTATTCAAGTGCTCTCTCCATTACACAGATAACGAAATGGTTACTTACCAGTAGGAGTAGTTTTGCAGCTTGAAGAATTTTCTGGATTC
This sequence comes from Calotriton arnoldi, assembly GCA_963921515.1. Classification (NCBI taxonomy): domain Eukaryota; kingdom Metazoa; phylum Chordata; class Amphibia; order Caudata; family Salamandridae; genus Calotriton; species Calotriton arnoldi. The sequence continues at coordinate 280,655 of CAWUFW010008954.1, read as the reverse complement.
ACATGCTGTGCATTATTCCGCCATCTAGTGGTTGGGTCCGGAGTTGTGTTTTTTTGTCTTGGTCGCTGTCGACCACCATTTGTGTGACGTCAGATGGTATCCTGGAGGTCGACGTGCGTGGTAGCCATCTTCGGATTCTTCTTTCTGTTCTGTAGTCCTTGAGATGGTTATTAAATAACCAATGTAATCATTTGCTTCTCCACCTGTTGGTTTTCCTTGTAGGGGAGGCCAGGTAGGTCGCATGTGAATCCAGAAAATTCTTTAAGCTGCAAAACTACTCCTATTGGTAAGTAACCAATTCGTTTTGCAGCGTGAATCCTTTTCTGGATTCACATGCTGTGCATTCGATTATGTAGCGGTTTCTCCCATGCTTGGGAGGCTGTGGTGAGAGGAAGACCCTGCATACAGGTGTTGAAGCACCTTCTGTCCAATTTGAGCTTCCTTACTCATTTGTATGTCCACACAGTAATGTTTTGTAAAAAATGCGTGGTGATGCCCATGTTGCTGCTGCACAAATCATGTCAATGGGTACATTGGCCATGAAAGCAAGGGTTGCTCCCTTCTTTCTAGTGGAGTGAGCTGTTGGTCGTATTGTTAGCTCTTTTTTGGCATAGGCATAACATGATTGGATTGTTTGTACTATCCATCTTGCAATTGTAGCCTTTGTGATCGGTGATCCTGAGTTGGTGTGTGGTCTATCACTGGCGTTCCCCAGAGGTTGAAGATGTATTGTACTGTTTTCTGTTTCAACTCCCATTTGTGGGACCAGTTGTTCCGTCTGCTCAGCTGGTCTGCTATAATGTTGTCTACTCCTGGTAGATGTACCGTTTGTAGGTTGATTATTTGGGCTACTGCCCATTTCCATATTTCCTGTGCAAGTGTGCTCAAGGGAAAGGATTTCATACCTCCCTGCTTGTTCAGATAGAACATTGTTGTAGTATTGTCTGTTTGAATTAGGATAGTCCTCACCTGGATGTGTTTCTGGAAGGCTTTCAATGCCAGGAAGACTGTTTTCATTTCCAGGAAGTTGATGTGTTTTATGGAATCCTGTTCGTTCCATTGACCACGTACTTTCAGCTGGTTGTGTAGGAACTGCAGGTGCTTTGTGTGTTTTGTTCATAGGGATATGCAAGTAGGCGTCTTTGAGATCTATTGTTGCCATGTAGTCTCCCTTTTGAATTTGTGTGATTAATTCTTGAAGAGTACACATCTTGAAGCTTTGTGTTAGTATGAACCTGTTTATGAACCTTAAGTCCAGTATTGGCCTTCGTGTCAGGTCCTGTTTTGGCACTAGGAAGTATGGTGAGTAGTTTCCTTTGAAACATTCCTGTTTTGCTACTACTTCTATTGCTTGTTTTTGGAATAGTTCTTTGATCTCTGAGTTTAGCTGCATTAGTTCTGATTTCAGAAATTTTCTTGATTTTGGTGGGTTTGCAGGTGGTGTTTTTGTTAACTCTATGCAATACCCGTACTTTACCAAATGTAATATCCAATTGTCTGTTGTGATATTTTCCCACTGTTTGAGGTACAGGGATATCCTTCCCCCCCACTGGTGTTTTGTGTGAGTTCTTTTCTGCGACTGAGTCCGTTAGAGCTATTTCCTCTTACTCTGGGGGTTTGGCCTCTGCCTTTCCCCCGAAAGGGCTGTTCCTGTTGTTGTTGCCAGCCTTGGTAACTTCCCTGTTGTTGTTGCCAGCCTTGGTAACTTCCCTGTTGACCTGATTGGTGCCCAGCGGTTTGACCTTGTGGTTGCTGAGACATCTGCTGTCCCTGACCAAATGCACCTCGTCCTGTGGTCTTTCTGTTGTTGAAACCACCTCTTTTAAAGGAGCCTCTCTGCTGTAGGGCTCCCATTGCCCTAGCAGTCTTGTTGTCTTTTTTGATCTGTTGAAGGGATTCATCCACTTCCTTTCCGAAGAGTGCTTCCCCAGTGAACGGTCTATTGATGATGGAGGTTAGCACCTCCTGTTTGAAACCTGATATTCTTAGCCAGGCATGTCGTCTGAGGATGGTGCCTGTGCACATTTGCCTACTGGCTGTGTCTGCAGCATCAAGGGCTGATTTCAGGCATGTATTGGCCACGTTTTTACCTTCTTGGACAGTAGACCTTGCTCTTTTCTTGTCCTCTTCGGGCAGTTTGAGAATCTCTTCTATTTAGTCCCACTATTGGTGTCCGTATCTATTTAGTAGTGCATTGGAATTTGCGATGCGCCACTGTGTTGCTGCTTCCTTTTCCATTCTTCTCCCCACCAGGTCTATTCTTTTACTCTCCTTTTTTTGTGGAGGACCGGTATTGGAGACTGCATTAGCCCTTCTTCTGGCTGTGGTGACAATAATTGAATCTGGCACTGTTTCCTTGTATATACTTAGGGTGTTTTGATGAGGCCTTGTATTTCTTTTCTACCCTTGGTGTTACACCCTTGCTTGAAGCTGGTTCCTTGAAGGCTTCTTTGCCCTGAGCCAGTATGCTAGGAAGCATTGGGAGGTATTGAGTCCCCTTGATGGCAGGGGCTAGGGTTTCCAGGAGAAAACATGTCTCTTTTTTCTTCTTCGAGGGCGACTCCGAAATGGTCTGCAGCCCTCTTGACTAAGCCATTGTAGAAGGCTATGTTGTCTAGTGGTGATGCTTTCGAAGGATAACTGCATACCTCCTCCTCTGGTCTCTCGGCGTCAAGATCGTTCTATGAATCCTCAACATTTTCGGAGATTTCCTCCTCCTACTCAGGTAGGTCCCCGTATTCTTCGGGATCTTCGTCGCGAGGTTCTGGTGTTGGGGTTGGGTTGAAGATACCTTCTTCCTCTCCCTCGGAGTCTTCCGCTTCTTCAGCATCGGCGTTTTCCGGTTCCGCAATCGTGGTTTTAGGAATTCGAAAATCCTTCAGAGATGCGTCAAACTCTTTTCTTTTGGAGGAGCGTTGCTATTTCGTCCTCGAGTCTTTTCCTTTTCTTTTCGTCCTCGAGAGCTCTCTCGGAGGCCGGGGATTTCCTCTTCTGGCTAGCGGTCACGTCCGGTTTCGACGTCATAGTGCTTTTCTTTGCGGGTTCGTGTTCGACCCCTTGTTTCGGCGTCTTCTGCGATGTTCCCTCTTCGGTAACCTTTGGTTGGGTTCCGTGGGGTTCTTTTAATCGCGGATGACCCCCGATCGCCTTTTTGCTTGGCGTCGGGGCTGCGCCTTATGTTCGTGGCCCTTCGGTTCCGACGGATGTGTATGTTGTCTTACCTTATCAGTTTTCTTCGTTTTTTCGCTCGCCTTCTTGTGGGCGTGGGTTTTTTCGGAGTCTCCTTCCAGAGTTTCGATGTCTGATCCCTCGTGCGTCGATTCTGCTAGTACTCCACGTTCTTCTGTGTCGTTGGAGAAACCCAGGTCTTTGAGGGATGTTTTCTTAGCGGTCTGCCACATCGTGGCGTAGTGGGCCTCTCTTTGGTTTCGGCGGCTTCTTAGTGTTTGACAGAAAAGCCGCGCAGGCCTCACAGTCCTTGTCCTGATGATCCTTGGGCAGGCACAGGTAGCAGACGTCGTGTGGATCGCGTTGAGCGTGCTTGTGGTGGCACTTGGGACAAAACTTGAAAGGGGTGTTTTTCCATGTCCCCTACCTCGCCATTTGTGGACCGACAAGATCCTCATTGGTGTTGTCGCCAGAGCTCTACTCCTGTCCCCAGTTATGCCGTCAATGAAAGGTGTGATTCGCTGTAGCCTTTTCTTCTGTTTCTTGAAGTTTTTGGGGAAAAATATGAAAAATCTTCCCGTCTTGCTTCCAGACCTAACAGCGGAAAAAAGAATCTGAAGATAGCTATCACGCACGTCGACCTCGAGGATACCGTCTGACGTCAAACAGGGGACATAACTGGCACCAAATGGTGGTCGACTGCGACCAAAAAAAAAAAAAAAAGATAGACCATTCCGGACCCAACCACTAGATGGCGGAATAATGCACAGCATGTGAATCCAGAAAATGATTCATGCTGCAAAACCCCCAATTCATAAACTGCATTTTGTAGCATATGAAGTAGTAATTAAAATTAAAAATACCTCCACCTTTCTAATAATTTCTGTGTGAAGATCTCCGGATCTCCAGCTCGGTGGCAGAGATCTCTGCACATGCAGATATAGGATTTTTGTAGAAAATATGGAAGCTATCAGGGAGCGTGGTAGGGAATAATTACTACAAAATGGGAGGGTTTTAGGGAAATTTGAGGTGTTTGGGAGGGACATGCTAATACAAAACACACCCACCAAAAAGTAAGAATTGTAATTCACAAAATACACTTCAAATGTTACTACAGAAACAAAGGTTGTTAAAAGAGGCCCATATGTAGGCCAGCCCGGCCAAGAACCACCCATGGCCAACAAGTGGCACTACAAATCACTCTGAAAGAAAAAACAATGAAGGCAGGGAATTAAAATAAAACCCAGAAGGAACTAATGTTAAATTAAATTAGTTAATATTTTTAAAATTGGATATATAGATATATTTAATGAAAATAAAGATTAAAGTAACCTTTTAGTTATGTATGGTAATAAGATCTTAGCTTACATTTAAAAAACCCAGATATTCACAGGAAAAAGACATAGGTAAAAGTGATGTTATAGTTAGGTGTTGAAATAACACAAAAATATTAAAAGCTAAAAAAACAATAAAATGTACCAGGTAATAGTTTACTGAGCTAACTATGCATTGTACCCCACCATGAAGTGCTTATGACCTCACATATTACATCATTCAGGACATGTTAGATATCATTGATGGCTGTAGGAGGCGGCCAACCTCCTGTTGAGCCACAGCCAAAGGCCACAGTTCATGTACAAGGAGTTGCCCGAAGGACCAGGGCCTGGCCAGGCCCAACTCCATGCGGATGCCAATCTCCCCTGAGGATCCCCTCACCCCATAATTTATTTCTATTTTTAATGCTTTTGTGAAATTGCAGTACTCCTGCTGTGCATGCGCTCAAACTTCACCCCCACTGTGCCCAATACCCCCACCCCATTTGTGGTCAACCCCTGCTGCACACAGCAGTTGACCATGCACAGCAAGCAGTTGGCAAAGAGCCTGTCTTCCAGCCAGGCCCTGAGCCCTACCCCCATGGGCAGACGCCCGTGACTATGTACAGCTGTGGACCATGCACACTGCATGTGGCCAAACCATGTGCAAGTGCAACCGCACACTGCACACAGCCTTCAGCCATATGCATCGGGGTGCTTGGCCCCGTCCTCCTCCACCCAGGCCCAGCGCCAACCCCCTGCAGATGCCAATCCACCCGTGGATCCCCATCCCTCATTTCATTTTTTTCCCACCAATTTTTAAGCTGTAGCGCAGTATCATTGCTCAACCTAATGAAGCTTGCACAGTCCAGTGGTACCTTGGGGAGAAGCCTGAGCGGCGGTACCATGCAGTATATCATGGGAAGGGTGCGCTGGGTTCTGCGCTACTCGGTACACATTCTTATTTTATTTTTGCGCTGGAGGGGGCCTTTTGGTTTACCCCACTTGTGCTGGTGCATCATGGTGTCACTACCCAGCCCCTTATGTTTTTTTTGTTGTTTTTTTTTTTTAAACTTAAGGACAGGGGGATGGAATCTCTGGGTCCTCTAATGGTGGCCGCAATTTTTCTCTTCGAGCTGCAGCCCGCCAATCAAATCTCAGTACTGCAGTCCCTGGGTACCAAAAAAGCCTGTAGGGACTTCTGTAGGACCAACAATTTAGATATACCTAACTTTTAAACACCTTCATGAGCACCCAAGCACCTATTTACATGGGAATTTCTTAAAAATGACTGAACAAATTTACACCAAATAACGTGCTTTCTGGGCAAACTTCTAACTGCCTGCCAAATGTGGTGTAATCCCGTTCAGCTGTTTTTTTTCTGCAGAGCTTCCCAAAATTTCTTATGGGAATTAACTTGGAAATCAATGTTTTGAGGCCACCCCCTTTTTCGTAAGCCCTGCTTGAAAGATCACTCCAAAACTTTTCAGGAAGGAGTGGAGGTGGATAAACATTTGTTTTGAAAGGTTTCATGAAGATTCGTCAAACTGTACCAAAGGTATTAGTGAAACAAAAAAGCTCTTCCTATGGAAACTCTGACATAACTAACTACAGAGTGATAAAAGTATGATTATTTTTTTCAAATTACAAAATCAATTGAAAAACTAACATTTTAGAATTTTTTTTTTTTAAATTAGAATGTTTAAAATGAATTACCTATATAGTTTTTAACCAAGTTTACTAAATATTAAATAAAAATAGAAATATTAGTAAAGGTGAATGTTAGACCTGGCACCATTGGTGTGGGTCTTCCTTCCATTTTTTTTCTGCTGTTGCCTCCTGTGTTTTTTGCTGGTCTAAATGCTTTGGGCACTTTGCCACTGCTGTTCAGTGCCAAAGTGCAAGTGCTCCCTTGTAAAGTATTGTTGTGGATTAGTGATTCCATGATTGGCATGTTTGATTTACTTGTCAGAACCTAGTACAGTGCACCATGTGTGCCCAGGGCCTGTAAATCGAATGTTGATGGTGGTCTTGCAGCACTGATTGTGCCACCCACAGAAGCAGCTTGTAAAATGTGACTCAGGCCTGCCATTGCAGAGCCAGTGTGCAGTCTGGGACTGCCATGTCGTCTTGGCAAGCGCACACACTTGCCAGTCCCTAAACCTTCCCTTTTCTACATGTTAGTCACCCCTAAGGTAGGTCCAAGGTACCCCTGTGGGCAGGGTGCATTGTATGTGAAAGGTAGGACATGCCCTGATGTGTGTGGCATGTCCTGATAGTGAAATACTGCCAATTTTGTTTTTCACTATTGCAAGGTTATCTGTTCCCATAGGCCAGAATGGGGAGTTAGTTTATAACATCTTATAAACATAACGGACCCTAGGAACAAGATAGGAAAATAAAGTTTAATATGCCTGAACTCAGAAGGTTAAGATGCATCTTTTAGTGAGGGTGATTTTTACATTCTGTGTTTGAAAATACCACTTTTAGAAAATAGGTATTTTCTTGCCTAACCATCCAGTGTGCCTCTGCTAGGTATGTGTATTGCATGTCTGGCTTTTGGATGACAGGGGCTGTAGGAGGGCTGTGGCTCCAGAAGTCTGATGGGTCAGGGCTGGGCTGAATAGGCTTGGTCTGCCTTCCACAATGACGGCTCAGCCCCCCTGTGGTGTATCTGAAGCCAGGGCTCACACTGACAAAGGAGGTTGTTGTGCACTTGCAAAGTGCCCCACAGAACTGGTTTTGGCTGGGTACAGACACACTCTGCCTTCAGAGAACAAAGGATTTTGGTGTATAAAAAGAGGGGCCCAGACCCCAGACTTTTAGATCACTCCTGGGAAATCAAGAGGAAACCTTTGCCAAGGAGAAGAGCCGGATAAGGAGAAGAGCCGGATAAGCTGAGGAGGAATACTGCCCCTGTGCTGTTTGCTGTCTGGGGTTGGCCTGCAGTGGCTGCTTGCTGCCAAGGAAAGGAGAAAAAGGACTTTGCTGTTTGCTGTGTCCCCTGCTTGAGGAAGATCTCCAAGGACTTGAAACTGAGCTTGCCTCCTGTTCTGAAGTCTCAGGGACACTAAGACTTCACCACCAGCTCCCCTGAATTCCCTTGCTGGGAATTCCAACCTGCAAACAGGTGCCTGCTGCCGTTTAGGACCTCTGGAGACTGTTTGTCGCTGGGAGCTCGATGCAACACCGAAGAAGCGGGTCGCATCTGCACTGGTTTTCCGACGCATCGCCGAAGAAACCGTCGCAGCACCTGCCGCGGCTCGAGAAATCGCTGCCGCCACACCGATCCCGACGCAAGCCTCCTGTGCGGCTGCACGAAGACACGCATTGTACCGGATCGATGCATTGCATCGAGGCACCAAGGCTTTCACATCGTTGGGGTCCGCAGTAAGAAACATACGCATCAACTCCCCATGCAGTAAGGAACTGACGCATCACCTTCCCTGCGCCGAAGTAAGGAACAGACGCATCACCTCCCCTGAGTGTAAGGAACAGACGTATCACCTTCCCTGCGGCCATTTTGTTTGCTTTGCGTGACGCATCTAAGGTACTTTTGAGAAAAGTGTTGCATTTACAACTTGCATTGAACTGAACTATTTCTACTGTTTGAAAGCCTTATTTTTAATACTGTATTGTGGATTTTTGTCGTTTGGTCTTGTTTTGGTTTAGATAAAGATTACTTATTTTTCTAAACTGGTGTGGTGTCCATTTGTAGAGTTTTCACTGTGTTACTGTATGTGTTCACAAATGCTTAACACACTGCCTCTGAGATAAGCCTGTCGGCATGTGCCAAGCTACCAAGGGGGTGAGCAGGGGTTATTTTAGGAGTGTATCCCCCTTACCCTGACTAGAAGCAAGGGTCCCTATTTGGACAAAGGTACCTACCTCTGCCAACTAGAGACCCCCATTTCTAACAGTGAATATTCAAATTATTGTTTAAAAGTAATATTTATAAATTAAATTATTTTTGTATTTAATACACATTTAATTTGAAGAGTTAGTGTTGTAGAAATATATTATTTACAGGTTAATAATAAATATTTTAGATTCACTTACATTCATATTACAAATTAAAATATTTGTATTTTCCTAATAACGCGTATTACATATTCCTACACTTTGACAGGGAGCTCTTCACCCAGTGGCAAAGTCTGCACCAAAAGGTGAAAAGTTACTAGCAGTAACTTTACACTCAAATTCTGTTGTAGGCAGCTCATATGAGGGGGTGTTGACATGTAAGCCAACACCCAGGTGTAAATTTGAAATTGTGACTAGAAAAAAGTGGGAGCATTACACCAAAGTGTAAGAGTATGTACACATGCGAGTACATTTTCACATGTATATTTACCTTTGCGAAGTGCGCCTCATTATGTGTCTTTGCACATATGTGTTTGCATGAAATTATATTGATACGCTGAACACTTTTGTAGTAGAAGTACAAATAATTATTTTTACAGGAGTTTGTACTTATTTCTCCTGTTTGGTTAATGTAAATTTTACTATTGTATTGTATTGTGATTGCATTTATATAGCACTTACTACCCCCGATGAGGCGCCAATGCAAGTTTTCAGTGAGTAGCACGCTACTCCAGAACCCATAAAGGATTAGTGGTGAATTAGTATTGTGAAATATGAAAGTAATTTGAGCGGCGGATATGTTAGTTATTTGGACTGAGAAAGATAGTGGAGGAATAGAAGAGGGAAAAGGTTTAAATTTATATAGCACTTGCTACCACTTATGAGGTGTTGAAGCACTTTTTCGGCGAGTAGCACATTACTCCGGAACCCATAAAGGATTAGTGGTGAACTAGTATAGTGAAATATGAGAGTACTTTGAGCGGTGGATATGTTAGTCTGTTATTTGGATTGAAAAGGAATAGTGGAGGGATAAGAGAGGGAATTTCCGGGTCTAGAAATCTTTTTTGTTGAGGGGGTAGGGGGGTTTATAGCTGTAGGAGGGGGTTTGGGATGAGTAAAGGGGAGGTGGAGGGGAGTTCGCATAGGGAAATATTAAATTAATTTGAGTGGTGGACATGTCAGTCTGTTATTTGGATTGAAAAGGAATAGTGGCGGGACAGATGAGGGATAGAAGAGGGCAGGGTCTATAATTATTATATATATATATATATATATATATATATATATATATATATATATATATATATATATATATATATATATATATATTCCTACTGGCAGTCGCCAGTAGGTAGTTATAGTTAGGACCTAGTTTCCATAGGAAAAGCGTTTTTGTTTTCCCAATAACTTTGGCGCCGGTTGACGAATCTTCACGAAATTTTCAAAACTAGTGATCAGCTCCTGTCTTGAAAGTTTCGGGTGATTCACCAAGCGGGGCCGAGAAAAAGGGGGTCCCAAAACGCGTTTTCCCCATGTTATTTTCCATAGGAAACTTTAGACAAAGCTACAGCTCGAACTGCTGAACGGAATTACACCAAATTTGGCAAAAAGGTAGGTCTTGGTTCAGAAAGAGTCCTTTTTGTTAAATGGTGTAAATCCATTCAGTAGTTTTTGAAATATTAAAGGAAAAAGAAAGGAAAAAGAAAGGAAAAAGAAAGGAAAAAGAAAGGAAAAAGAAAGGAAAAAGAAAGGAAAAAGAAAGGAAAAAGAAATATCGATATCTGGGCGGAGCCTGACCACACATGTCATCGTGAAATCTGATTGGCTGTCAGCACTTCATCCAGAAAATGAAGGCAGCCATCTTGGGACTACGTTGAACCAGAGTCATAAGAAAACAGTTAAACAAAGATGAAAAACAAGAAAAGGGGGCAGGGTAGGAACACCCCGACACCCTAGGCCTGCTCAGGGGGTCCCACAAGGACCCCCAGCCCAAAAACATTTTAAGAAACGTCCGAATTCGCGCTGAGTGCGCGAATCCGGAAGAAAAAAAGCAAAGAAAAAAAAAAAAGCATTGGCATCGCCAATAGGTCTCGCTGTTGGGACCTTATAAGTGTTTAGCCAGAGATATTGGCAATGTTTCTAAGGTATGTTGTAGAGAGAGAGAGAGAGAGAGACTGACAGAGAGAGAGAGACTGACAGAGAGAGACTGACAGAGAGAGAGAGAGACTGACAGAGAGAGAGAGAGAGACTGACAGAGAGAGAGAGACTGACAGAGAGAGACAGACTGACAGAGAGAGAGAGAGAGAGACTGAGAGAGAGAGAGAGAGAGAGAGACTGACAGAGAGAGAGAGAGAGAGACTGACAGAGAGAGAGAGAGAGACTGACAGAGAGAGAGAGAGAGAGAGAGAGAGAGAGAGAGAGAGAGAGAGAGAGAGAGAGACTGACAGAGAGAGAGAGAGAGACTGACAGAGAGAGAGAGAGAGAGACTGACCGAGAGAGAGAGAGAGAGACTGACCGAGAGAGAGAGAGAGAGACTGACCGAGAGAGAGAGAGAGAGACTGACCGAGAGAGAGAGAGAGAGACTGACCGAGAGAGAGAGAGACTGACCGAGAGAGAGAGAGACTGACCGACAGAGAGACTGACCGACAGAGAGACTGACCGACAGAGAGACTGACCGACAGAGAGACTGACCGACAGAGAGACTGACCGACAGAGAGACTGACCGACAGAGAGACTGACCGACAGAGAGACTGACCGACAGAGAGACTGACCGACAGAGAGACTGACCGACAGAGAGACTGACCGACAGAGAGACTGACCGACAGAGAGACTGACACAGAGAGAGAGAGAGACTGACAGAGAGAGAGACTGACAGAGAGAGAGACTGACAGAGAGAGAGACTGACAGACAGAGAGACTGACAGACAGAGAGACTGACAGAGAGAGAGACTGACAGAGAGAGAGAGACTGACAGAGAGAGAGAGAGACTGACAGAGAGAGAGAGAGACTGCCAGAGAGAGAGACTGACAGAGAGAGAGAGACTGACAGAGAGAGAGAGACTGACAGAGAGAGAGAGACTGACAGAGAGAGAGAGAGAGAGAGAGAGAGAGAGACTGACAGAGAGAGAGACTGACAGAGAGAGAGAGACTGACAGAGAGAGAGACTGACAGAGAGAGAGACTGACAGAGAGAGACTGACAGAGAGAGAGACTGACAGAGAGAGAGAGAGAGACTGACAGAGAGAGAGAGAGAGAGAGACAGAGACAGAGAGAGAGAGACTGACAGACAGAGAGATTGACTGACAGAGACTGACTGACTGAGATACTGACTGACTGACAGAGAGAGAGGAAAACCTGCTCTCGCTACAATGAAGCAAAGCAGGATTGCATGTCAGCAGCTCCCCTTGCTCAAAAGCAATGCCGGCTCCCGCAGGAGGCGGGCAGCCGGCGGGACCGTGGGGGCATTGGGGCTCCCCCCATGGTCCCCAACACAAAGGGCCGGCACCGGGGGATGGGGTCCCTGGGGCCGAAATTGGCCTCGGGAGGGGGGCCACGCGGCCCCCTTCCAGTTTTTTTTTTTTAAATGTAAAACAAAAGAGCAGGCCCTGGGGGATGGGGTCCCCAGGGCCTAAAATAATGTAAAAGAAGGGGGCCACACAGCCCCCCTTGTATAAAAAAAAAAAAAAAAAAATCTGGCATCGCGTTGGAGGCTCCGCCCCCTCCCTGCAGCACTCAGCAAACGCACCCCCTGGTGCGTTGTAAGTTGGGGAATTAATTCCCCTTGAATACTGAGGGTCCTGGGGCCAACTAGCCCACCAGGTACCTCCAGTAAGCGCCACAGAGCTGCGTTGCAGAGAGGTGGTCTGAGGCCACGCCCTTTTACACCTCTCTGCAACGCAGCTCTGTGGCGCTTACTGGAGGTACCTGGTGGCCTAGTTGGCCCCCAGGGACCCTCAGGATTCAAGGGGACTTAATCCCCAACTTAGAACACGCCAGGGGGCGCGCTTGCAGAGTGCTGCAGGGAGGGGTGGGGCCTGATATAACAAGTTAGCAATCCTGCTGTGTGGGACTTACAGGAGGTAATAAAAGGGGTAGTTGGCCCCCAAGGTTGACGTTGGGGGCTAACTATCCCTCCTGTTACTTCCGCTAAATCCCACACAGTGGGATTGCTAAAAGGTGTTTGAAGGCCACGCTCACCTTTCTTCACCACTCTGCAAACGCGACTGCTATGTTATAGTTAGAAATTAGCATTTAAAAAAACCTTAGAAATTCACTGAAAAAAACCATAGGTTTCAGGGACGTTATAGTTAGTTGGACATTTCACTCGTACAAAACCATAGAAATTCCGCCGTTATAGTTAGTTCAGCTAACTAGAACTCGCGCCCCCGCAATGCACTGCTGATGATGTCACATATTACATCACTCATGACATGGTCAGTGACATCACGGATGACATCACTGATGACATCTCAAATGACATCACTGATGACATCATCCACGTGAAAATCTGATGCACCTCCTCATACCCTAATATAACCTTTGATACACCCACTGTAAAATACAGACTACCATTTTCGAAACCATCATCACACCAATACCAGTTACTACATACGCACTCAGTGATTCCTAGGACTACACACACATCCACTCATTCACCCATGCAATCACTCATACATGCAGTCACTCATCAATACAACACTATCATATGCACTCATACACCTATACAGACACACACACCACCACTCATCCAGAGTTACTCACACACCTAGTCAGTCATGCAAAGAATCAATCACACTTCCATTTACTGACCTATACAGTTATACACACACCACATCACTTATTCAAACAGAAACAAACGCATACTTACTCTTATACAATCACTTATACAAGTACACACTCATCCATACAGCCACTCTCACAATCACTGACTCTCGCGTATAGTTATTTATATACTCCAACTCTCACATACACTGCCTTTTACATATGTAGTTACTTGGACATGTACCACTGAGACATCCATTCACTCACCAACACACCCATACACACACTCACCCACCCATACAGCTGTTTCCACATGCACTCTTGAACCCATACACCCAGTGAATCAACCACTCAAACATCTATGCACAGAGTCACACACCACCCACCCACCCACACACACACACACACACTCAGGCACCCATACAAATACTCAGGCAACCAATCGATAACCCATATAGACACTCATGTAGCTACTGACCAACCCATGCAGCAGCTTATACAACAGACAGATACAGACATTCACACAGTTTAGTCACTAACCCATGCATTCAGTAAGACACATGTAATCACTCACTTAAACAGTCAGTCACGCACCTACTAAATCCTCCATCCAGACACTTATACACCCACTCATTCTTCAATACACCTTGGCATATATATAATACATATTTAAACTTTAAAGAAACACACAGTCACTGGATGATGTCATCAGTGATGTCATTTGAGATGTCATCAGTGATGTCATCAGTGATGTCACTGACCATGTCATGAGTGATGTAATATGTGACGTCATCAGCAGTGCATTGCGGGGGCACGAGTTATAGTTAGCTGAACTAACTAAAACGGCGGAATTTCTATGGTTTTGTATGTAGTGAAATGCCCAACTAACTATAACGTGCCTGAAACCTATGGTTTTTTTCAGTGTATATATATATATATATATATATATATATATATATATATATATATATATATATATAATTCACTGAAAAAACCATAGGTTTTAGGGACAGTTATAGTTAGTTGGACATTGCACTCGTACAAAACCCGTGAAAAATAAGGTTTCCTGCTCTCTCTTCCAATATCCAAAGCAGTTTGCAATGACAGGACGGGAGCCGCGAGGCTCCCGTCCTGTCATTGCAAACAGCAGTGTCCCGGGGTAGGCACCCGGGACACTGCAGGAGCCGGCCCTGGGGGGTGGCGGTCCCCAGAGCCACCACAGGCTCCAGGGGGCCGCGCAGCCCCGCTCCTTACATTTTGAAAGCCCCGGGAGGTGGTGGTCCCCGGGCTTGGGGGTCCAAAACGGACCCCATTGTAATTTTTCTTAGTGCCCCGGGAGGTGGTGGTCTCGGGCGTGTGGGGGCTGGAGCCCCCACACAGGTTTTTCAAAAATAAAAAAAGAAGCCCCGGGAGGTGGCGGTCTCGGGGCTGCGGGAGGGCTCAGAGCCCTCCCGCACCATTATACATAAAGCCCCGGGGGTGGTGGTCCCGGGCTTGGGGGCCCTTAGAGGCCCCCACACATAAAATTAACCCCCCAGCATGCCCCCGGGACTTGGCCCACCCGGGGCCATTAACATCGAAGCGCGGGAGACCGCGCTCGATTCTTCGGCAGGATTCGCGCACCCTGAGCGCATCCTGCCGATTTTAAGGAGGTCAGGGTGTTTCTACCCTGCCCCCTTTGTGCGCTTTGCGCACTGGTTTCTGTCCCTCGGTTCTACCGAGGATAAAATGGCTGCCAACATTTCCTGAATCGGAATGTTGACAGCCAGCTGACAGCCAATTAACATGCAGCTCGTGATCGGGACGGTGCGCGCAGGGTGCGCTGAGGGTACGCGGACCCTACTCGGCCATAGATATATCTATCTTTTTACTTTTGATTTTCTCAGCAACTACTGAACGGATTTACACCATTTAACAAAAAGGGTTCTTTCTGAACCAAGAACTACCTCTTTGCCAAATTTGGTGTAATTCCGTTCAGCAGTTCGGGCTGTAGCCGTGTCTAAAGTTTCCTATGGAAAATTGCATGGGGAAAACGCGTTTTGGGACCCCCTTTTTCTCGGCCCCCGCTTGACGAATCCCCCGAGACTTTCACGGTAGGAGCGGACCGGAGCGGGCCATAAAGTTTGAAAATTTTGCGAAGATACGTCAACCGGCAAGAGAGTTATTTCAAATAGAATGTCGCGGATTTCCTATGGATAATAGGTTGTAACTATAACTATCTACTGGCGACCGCCAGTAGAATATATATATATATATATATATATATATATATATATATATATATATATATATATATATATATATATTCCAATCGTAAACACCCAAAAATTGGAAAGCCTCACGCAGCGTGTTGTCTTATCCTTTATTGGCAGCCTGCAAAATTCAGACACAGCAATTCAAGCGTCAGTGTGCCTCGTATGCCATACGCGTTTCAGGAAGCCAATCCCTTTTTCACTGGCTGGGCAATTAGAAGCTTGGGAGGCGAAAAGTAACGCTGCATTCGTAGCGTGATTTAAAGTTCTGCCAAAGTGGGCGTGTACTCTAGTGCATTCTGGTAATTCAAGTCCATCGTGGATACCTCCCATCATGCTCCTGACATTATATCTTCCTTTAGTAGGTTCGCTCGAAAGCCAGGTAAGTATTCTGCCTTCTGTTTGGCCACCAACGGTAACACATTGCTCTGATGGCACTCCTTTCCTTATCAGTGCCATAGACTCGCAATTTCAGCGGGTGGGCTTTCCGTGACCAAGGCAGGCCACTACATATTCCAATCGTAAACACCCAAAATTGGAAAGCCTCACGCAGCGTGTTGTCTTATCCTTTATTGGCAGCCTGCAAAATTCAGACACAGCAATTCAAGCGTCAGTGTGCCTCGTATGCCATACGCGTTTCAGGAAGCCAATCCCTTTTTCACTGGCTGGGCAATTAGAATATATATATTTTTTTTTTTTTTGGGAGTTCATAGCAGTAGGAGGGGGTGAGTAAAAGGGAGGGGGAGAGCCAGGCGGAAGGGTTTAGAAAGGCTTGTTTGGGCGATCTGAATAGTAAAAGAGGTATGAGATGATGCAAGGAGGGGTAGAGGAGGGAAGAGTCTAGAAAGGGTTGTTTTGGGGCGCATAGTAGTGGTATGGGGTTTGGGATGAATGAGAGTGGAGGTATATTCATAGAGGTAAAGGGTAAGAAATAGGGTAGTGCCTTGGATATGCTGAATTAGAAGAAAAGTAATAAATATATAGATACATAAATACATGGACGGTGTATGTGTGTATGTATATGTATATGTATATATATGTATATATATATATATATATATATATATATATATATATATGCATAAGGAAGGTAATAAATGTAGATTAAAGATGCATTTAATAAAAGTCCTGCTTTCAAGTGTTGTTGTACTTTAAATTATTTTTTATTTTTGGAATTCAATAGTGAAGCAATTGTAGATAGTTATGATAAAATATTTACTTATTTATGTAGTCACATATACATGTTAAAAACATAGAATAATGTAACTATAAGTAATAAGTACATTTGTTAAGCAGAAACTAATGAATATCTATATTTTTAATAACATAATTACTATACATGTTTATACAAAGCAATACACATATGTAGGTACATATCTATAGTCCAAAAAATACTCATAAACAGGATATGCTGTATTGTTATGTTTGTGTATGGTGGTTATGTGGGGAAGAGCCAATTCTTGAGTAGTTTTCTGAAGATAAGGTGGATATCCGTGGATCTTATGTTCAAAGGGGGGGGGGGGGGTAGGTAAAGAGTTCCATAGTGTTTGGCTGCTTGAACAGAGAAGGATGTGTTAACCATGGTTTTTTTCTTGTATGTCGGAATTTTGATGCGAGGTGCCACTCTAGAGCGGAGGTTCCTTTGTTGAACATATTTGATGATTTTATTCCTGATTAAGAGAGGCCCCGTTCCATGTAACAAAGCAGCTTGAATGTGGATCTTCTGGCAACCGGTAACCAATGCAGGGCCTTCAAGGCAGGGGAGATGTGGGCTTGCGGCTTTATATGCAAGATTAGTCTGGCAGCTGAGTTCTGAATCCGCTGTAGTCTTTTAATAGTCGTTAAAGGTGATCCGTGGTAGAGGCTATTGGCGTAATAGAGTTTGGACAGAACACGAGAGATGGTAGCCTGGACCTTATGTGGAAATCCCAGATGGGGGGAGATTTGTCACATAGTTTTTATAGTAACAAAAGCTTGACCTTGCTAGTTTGTCCACTTGGGCATTCATTGGTAGCTTGTATCCATGGTCATTCCGACGTTTCTTACTTCCTTTGATACTTTAGGCGATGTTCCCAGATCATCAGACCAGGCGGCAGGCAGGCCGTAATTTTTCCCATCGCCACACGTGTGTATTTCTGTTTTGGGAGCATTCAATTTGAGATGGCTCCACGTCATCCATTGATCAACGGCTCTGAGACAGCTATAAATTGGTGAGTTTCCAATGTCTCTGGGGCATTCCAGTTGGAGTATTTGCGTGTCATCTGCATAGTTACAGCACATGAGGTGAAATTGATTGATCAATGCCAGTAATGACTTCATGTAGATGTTAAAAAGCATGGGTGAGATGATAGAGCCCTGAGGGGGGGGTATGGATGACATTAGTTCTGTTGCGAAAGTAGGATGTGATCCAGTCTAGAGCAGTCCCCTATCTTTTTAAAGTAGTGAAAAAACAAAATGAGTGTTGATTATTTGATCAGAAGAGGCCCTTTGCAATTTCGGTTATGATTTACGTCTCATTTTTGATTGTTGTGGCCCTTTTCAAAATATTAAGTTGGCTAACACATCTTGATGCAAAAAGAACATGCACTGAAGTGGACAACATTAGCAAAACAAAGTGTATATTTAAGCTGTATTTATTTCTCTATATTAGGTTTCTTATATATTCTCAATCAATCAGGTTAGCAATGAAGGAAGATTAACAGATGTTATAATTTGCAACCACACCATTCAACTTTCTTTGTTCATCTAAAGCACAATGCCCAAGAGGGCCTAAGATCTTTCAAGGTTTTGCAACAGATGCCCTTTCAGGGTACTGAATTCTTAACTTAGCCACATTCAAATCTTTCGTTTCTCAATGAAAAAGCACATTGGGTGAAAAACAATGGACTGGAATGTAGTCCAAGCAACTGCCAGAGGCAGAGACTTTTTGCAAGCATTATTCCTATGTTTCCCTAAAACTTGCGAACCAGTCAGGGCTGCTATTGCCGGAGTGGTTATGCATCACATATCTGTGGCACACAGTCAGTGAGCCTCCAAACTGCTCCTTTGCCTCTGCGTCTGCAATTATTTGTGGTGATTTTGACAGTAAATTTAATTGAAGATTGCACATTCCAACGATTCAATAAAAAAAAAGCAAGCAGCACATTAGGTACGTTTTGTGGCACCAATATGTGTGTCAGTTTGCAGTCTAGAACAAGCCTGAATAACTGTGTTCTCCGCAATTCTACTATTTGAGCAAATAATCAGCCCAGCACCAGTTCAGATGTTACCATCATTTTGGGCACCAAACCAGATGAAGATGTTATTTTTTTTTTTCATCATTTATGCACTTCTGTATTGTGGGAGGATTTAGGCATTTATGAATATAAATGAAGGTACAACTGGTATTATGCAAGATGTGTAAAATGCAGAAGCATGGCATTCCTCTGTAATAAGAGTTTGCAAACAGGCTTTGGAGTACTGCAGGAAATGTAAGTGAGAGATGTATTCAAACTTTCAATGTTTCATGTTCCCGTTGTTGTAGCATGTGTCGGTCTGCTTACATGCTTAAATGAGTGTAAGAAATTTGATTAATATAGGGGTGGGGTGACTACCCACTTCATGGAATAATCACAATCATTGCAAACACAAGGAGATGGACGGAGCACTGAAACTTTTTAAACACTCACCCCCAGTCACAGATCAGGGTTGAATCCATCATCATCCTTAGCTCACTTCGCCACCCCAGTTCAGACACAGCTATATGCAAATCAGTCTAGACTCTGTGCCTCATGGGGACATGCTATTCAAGATGACCACCCCCGATGAGCTCTTCCCCGCGTCAGCCCTTATTTGACGATTTCTGGACGATTATTATCCAGAATTTTATTTAAAAATACTGGCAGCAATGTTTTAAGGCATTTACTGACCGCTGAGGTGATTTTCCACCTTTGCTGAACATCGGAAGCTGTACTTCTCCCATCCTGGTTTTGCCTCGATCTCTTCACTCAGGTATAGCAACAGAACTAATGTCACCTTTCATGGTGGGGGAAAATGGACTATAGTACCAATTTCTTTTTTTTTTTTAGCTATGATTCCTAGTCAATTTCCTACGAAGTTTAATAAAATTGTTGATCGACATCTTTCTAAGTTTCTTATAAGTCTCCTCGTATTGGCTATAAAAACAAAAAATGGCAAAGTGTAATGGAGGATTTGGTTTGCCAGATTTTTTTATTTTTTAACTATCATAAAGTGTTTATCTGAAAACAAAGCTCTTTGGTTTAATCATTCCCACCTTATTAATCCTCCTACATGGCTTCTTCTAGAAAAAAGTTTGGTAACTCGGTTTCCATTGTCTACATTGTTAACCATGTCTAACAAGTCAATATTATTTAATAAGTCTATTATTTTGAAATCCACAAAGTTATTAAATGATTTTGACTCACTTTTTCAATCAACTATTTCAAATACTGTAGATATGTCATTATGGTACAATCCACGACTAAAACTTTCTCGAACTGTTAAATTTTGGCATTCATGGATTAACGCTGGTATTTTTTACCTAAAAGATATTTACCATAATGATACTTTTGCATCATTTGATGTATTACAGGCAAAATTTCACTTACCCTCTTCTTATTTTCTCAAATATGAACTCTTATGTAATTCTATATTAGATTCCTTTCCTAATAATATTCCTTCAAATATAAATTCAGATTTAACAATTTATATTCAAACGGTATCCTCTTCATCTCATGCGGTTTTATTAATGTACAAGAAACTGCATGCATTTCAAGGTAACAATATTGATGTGATTTCAACGTTTTGGAATAATGAACTCTCGATTTCTTTCTCATATGATACATGGAAAAAAAATATGGTTGAATAATATTTCAGGATGGTTACCTGTATCACTTTATCAAACAAATTCTTATATTCTGTTTAATTGCTTATGGTCCCCCTTAAAGTTATTTCAGGCTAAGCTTCTTCCGAGTTCAAATTGTTGGCATTGCAACTCACATATTGCTTCATTAAAACATATGCTTTTTGAATGTACATCTGTTTTTAAATTTTGGAATGAAGTTTGGGACGTTCTACAAAAAATACTCAATATCTCTGATGGACTTTCATTTAATATGTTGATATGCAAATCTGTTGCTCTTTCTAAGGAACTGTGACTTAGATTGTAAACTTTTAAATTTTGTTGTGGTCAGCTGCTCTAGTCTATTACAACTTGTTGGAAAGACGTGTCATTATCTGTTCATGCTTGGTGGTCATGGATTATTTTCACTAGAAGAGGTGCCAATTTATCTTTGTCTGGTATTACTCATAACTGACTCTTATCATTCATTTTGGAAACCGATTGATCTTTATCTTTTTAGCTTTATCCCCTTCTATGTATTCCCTTACATTATAAAATGCACGTTTTAACTTATAGTAGCTCTACTCAAATTGCTTTTTACGATAATAACTGCTTGTTCCTTTCCCTTCCTTATGATTACTACTTTTATATTAGATTGTACCTGTTTTATATTCAATTAATGTTCTTCATAGATATGTTTCTTATATGGGGAACTCTATACGGTGCTCTTTTTTGTAATGTCACGGTTTATTATAAAATGTAATAAACTATTTTGAACACAAAGAAGCCAACAGCAGGAACCAGTCAAGGTCCATTTGCCATTGGTCAATTGGGCAGTTGCAGGAAAGGGCTCTTGTGGCTTATTGTATCCCTGTAGCTTAAACAGGAGGTCACAGTCTTATGATCCTTGGAGACACTTCTTTGTGCTGGATACAAACGGGAAAGATTGAGTCCTTCATGGCTCCTCTCTGGTCTGACAGCAAGCCCAGTACTCTTCTGTTCTAAATCAATTCCAGATAGCGTTCTGCAGTGGGTGCCTCTATATGCCACATTTATACCTGGCACAAGCTAGATGGTGGAAATGACTCCTTGGCACTCCTAACCAATGGGGTAAAAGGTCCCAGGGCCAAATTCATGCACTTTGGGCATTTTCAAGATGGCGAAAGTCTTCGCTCACACTAAACTTGGGCTCTGAAAGCTGGGGCGGTGTGTGGGGAGCATACATTGGTAACCCTATTGTCCTCCCACATCCAACACTAAAATCCAGATCGAGGTAGCCACAGTACCCACAACAAATCCAGAGACGGAAATCTGGTAGAACAAAAGTAGGGTTTTTCAGCAACCAGATAGCCGATACAAAATAATTGTATGAGAATCCGGTTTCTCTTCCTTTCAAATGTGCCCCCAGTGTTAAATGTAAACCCAGCAGACCTGTCAAGCAGGATTTGACAATGTAATGTCAAAAAGGATACTCACAGTCCACACCCTGCATATTCTGCAAGGCTCAGATTCATTGTCTCAGCCCATTCAGGTCAGTCTATTGTTTGCCTCTGGGAAGCATTGTACATATTTTTCACACCTATTCAAAATCTAATCCCTGGCTGGGTGAAGTTGAAGAGCAAATTAACTTCAAGCAAGGATAAGGTAATTTTCTAAGAGTTGCTTTTCTTTAAAATGCATTAAAAATATGACTCAATTTAATTGGATTTTTAATAACTATTAAAAATAGTGGTTGAATTATTCTAATAGCTACTTCCATTCCCGAGAAACAGTAGTAGGATTTTAATCTGCACTCTGGTTTTCTATATAGGACAGCTAGGCCTGCCACAGTGAAAAATAGCTTTGGGTGGTAGTCACTGTAACAACATATTAACATTACATTTCTAAGTGTGCTACTTTGCCTGTGGGCCACAAGGACTACACAGGGGTAATTTATCAATAATTAAATGGGAGTTTTTGACCTTTCAAAATTGTTTATTTTGACAGGGCAAACTGCAGTGTTTAAACTGTTACAGACAGGCTGCAATGGTAGGCCTGAAGCCATGTTTTACATGGTCACTGTAATGGACAATAGATGCTGCAGTCCACTAATGACATGTAACTTACATGCCATGGGTATATATATTGCACGATATACTAGAGACCTGATGATAAAAAGGTTTCAGCAAAACCATATACAATACATAAAACAATTTCTAAAAAATAAATTTAAAAAGTGTAAATTTTGTTATATACCAGATGTAGTACAAATTATCCAGCATGTTATGTCTCAAAGCTTTATCATCAATTATGTTTTTTTACATGTCCAACATATTTGGGTGACGTTTCCCTCAAACAAAATTAAATTGCTTCCAAAACTTATGATTCCTTCAACATGAAAAATCGTCCTTACCCATTTCCTACATATGTCGAGGAGTGTCGGGCATAAGCAAATTAAGTGTTTTTAAAAAAAAAATATGTCTTAAGTTTTTATTTTTCAGTCTTTACAAAAAAGGACATCTTAACTCGACCATAATATTTTACATAGTACCAATTAAATCAAGTGAACAATTTGCTAACTGTAAATCACGTTATCCCTCCCTTCGTCCCCGAGGCTCCGCCATGGGACCGCACATAGCCTATGTTGTCAAACTGGAGTGAGCCTCATTTATCGCTCACTTTCCGGCTCCCCTTCCCGCCCCAAATCCAGTATATGATTAGGAGTGGAACAGTGGGGCCAGTTGCATCCAGCAAGTCTTGTATCATTGCTTCCCATGCAGGCAGTACCTCCGGCAACTTATCATCCCTTCTTGTCTTTCTTATGTGTTCCTCCTCCGCTTTGGCCCATTCCTGCAGGTCCCTCTCCCACTTCTCTCTAGTCAGGGGCCTACCACTCATCCAGTTCATCGCAATGCGCCATTTTGCCATCATGAGGCCCAGTACTGTAAAGCGTCTACTTGATTTTCGCTTCGGGCTGTCGGGCAGTAGGCCCAGTAAGCATCAATTAACTGTCAGAGGTACATCCCCACCCTGTCGCCTGCTTAAGCTGTGCCAGTATACACCGCCAATAGACCGCTACAGGCAGGCAGTGCAGGCCATGAGTAAAAAATCAGCCTCAGTAGCCTTGCATCTTGGACAGCGGGATTCTCTCGTCAGATAGATAGCATGCAGCCACTTAGGGACAGGTAGATCATGTGGATTACATCAAATTGAATCCGTTTAAACCTGGCGCTCACTGATTCTTTTTTAACCCACATGTATTTTGGACCAATCCTCGGGAGAAAGGGGTTCATCACTAAAGGATTAACATTTCTCCTCCACCCACAGTGGTTTGAGCCTCTTGTCCATGCGCAGTGCTCAATAAAGGTGTGACATGTCGGCAGCCCCTGCCCATAGATAACATAGTAACCAGTGTGTAGGTGGGTTTGGGAGCCTCCAGAAAGGTCGGCCACAATTGGCACGCCATGGCAGCTATCTTCGCATATTGCATGAATTGTCCCAGGCCCAGAACAAATGTGTCCGTGGCACCCTGCAACGTTATAAACCTACCTCCTGGGTACAGGTAGGCCAGAATCGGGCAACCTCTCTCTTTCCATCTTTCCATGGACATCAGCTGGGCCATGTGGTCAAAATGGCGTATGATCTAAATGTCCAGATCCTGAGCGTAGAGTGCTCGCTTTATTATTCTCTGGACAGTCATTTGCCACAGCCGGATCAGACAGGGGAAAGTCTGAGGTATATATCTGCCGCACATTAGAAGCGATTCCAACTGGCAGTGGCTATCCGTGCCAACCAACAGGGACCTGTCCCAGCCAGGTTCAGCAACCAGCCAATGGACTGCGTGTTGGAGTTGGGTTGCCAAGCAGTATAGCTCCAAGTCCGGGACCTCTATGCCCCCCTTCTCCCACTCTCTCCGCAGTGTATCGAGGCCCACCCTGCATGTCCCACCGCTCCAAAGAAGCTCCACCAAAAGTGAATCCAGTTCTCTGAAAACATTTCTAGGGAGTACATAGAAGGATCCCTGCATGACAGAGACAGTGTGGTACCACCACCATTTTAATAAGGGGTCTCTTACTCATCAAGGACAGATGCAGTGTGTTACAGAACCAAATAGAATGACGCAAGCCCTCTATCACCCTCCCCATGTTATTGTCATAAAACTGCTTTTCATCATGGGTTGTGTATATCCCCAAATATCGGACTTTGTCCACCTTCCAGGGTAACTCTACCCGTGGATGCTGTTCCTTTGGTAAGTCTCTGAGCCGTCCAAGCGGAAAGAGAAGACACTTGGCCCTGTTAATACGTAAACCAGAAACCTCCCAGACCTCCTCCAGTGCTCTCAGCATCACCGGGACCGATAAATCTGGCTGTCTCAAGTATACCATAGCATCATCAGCATACAATTAAATGATATGCTCAATTGTGCCCGACGGCACTCCCCATCATTAAGGACTTGTTTCATATGGGAGGCTAACGGCTCCATTGCTATGGCCAAGATTAGGAGGTAGAGAGGACATCCCTGCCTAGTATCCCGTTGTAGAGCTATCACGTCCAAGACATGCCTCCCTGTGCGCGCTCTGGCCTGTGGGTTCACATATAACAATTTAATCCAATTTATAAAGGGTGAATCCAAAACCATTTTTTGGAGTACCCGTGATACGTATTCCTATCAATGCAAAAAATTTGTTAAATTGATTGCAAATCCATATTACAAATGGGGAGGTTAATTACCTTTTGTCGATGCATTCTAGAACCCATCAGATTGGATGAAAGTAAGAAACAACAATCTGAATCACAGGATGTCTTTGCATTGTTCGTGAACTTGAAGCCAAAGTATGATTTACACTTCATGGTGTAGGTTCCCAAAATGTAATTACTGTTTTTATATGTCACTGATTTCTTAGAGCCAATTTTCAAGAAAATTTGTTTTAATTTCCGGTTTTAAAAATGGTTGACAAACTGTTCTGGTCATCTTTATTAGTTCCTTCAAAGCAGGTATATTAAAAGATAAGACTTTGCTTAGGTTGTATTCGGACAATACCATTTCAGAATTTTGTCTAATCAGTTTGTCCTTAATAACCGATTTCAAAATGTTGATACTATTAGAGTGACAATCCAAATAGTAATTGAATTGATTGATAGTTACGGTTGCCATCATTGGTGTAAGCCCAAGTTCAAGTATTACATGCTTTGGGGAGAAAAGCTTCTTAGGTTGGGTACTTTTGGATGGAACTCAAATAAAGGCCTTCTAGTTTTCCTAGTGTTAGATTTCCAAAGTAGGCAACCATAGTTAAAAACAGGAATTAATTTAGCTTTGGCTATAAAATAGGAACCATTGCACCCCTCCTTCAAATTTTTGTGCAAATTGTTATATTTCGTTACTATTGTAGTTTTGCTGAATAGATTTTCCATGTGTGGGTTCCAATTAAGATTTTTATCTACAAGATACCAAGTTAATTGACTTGTTGTGAGTGCTCGGTCTTCATTTTACCTATAACCATTAAAAGGTTTGGCCTTTTACTACCAAACGACATAACCTTTATCTTCTTGATGTTTAGCTGCGGACGTTGTGACCGCTATCGCTGTAAGCCGATCTCTGTAGTAGAGAGGATGACTAGGTCATCTGCATAGGCTAAAAAAGGTATTGATATGTTGGCAAAATGTAGGTGCATCTCCATTATGGTGTTAGAATGCTGCAGGTAGATCAGATATGTAAACAGGAAAAAAAGCAGCAGCACAAGAATGCATCCTTGTTTTAAGCCATTGTTTTGAAGTATTTTCTGAGTAAGCCTCTTGTCCTCGGACAGCTTCACCCTGCTCCCTATATCACTATGTAATTCGGTCAACAAATGTAATAACCCTGTCTCCAACCCCTAGCAATTTAGTTTAGACCAAAGGTTGGTGTCTGTTCACCTTGTTAAATACAGTGGAGTGGTCTATAAAGGAAGCAAGTTTATTCCTAGATTTTGATGTAATCCTTTTCGGCCAAAAGGGTCAATGAAACGATGTTATCAGAATTTGTGCATTTTGGTCTGAAGCCCTTCTGATTGAAGGTTAGGATGTTTGCAATTGCTATCCGATCTTCCAGATGTGAGAGGAGATATTTAGCAAACATTTTCCTGTCCACAGCAAGTGGGGCAATTAATCAACAGCTGCTTGGTGCATCTTTTGGTCCTCTTTTATAAGTCACTTTCAAGTTAGAGCCTCTCCATGACTAACATCTGGGCGTATTTTATTAATGTGTTAAAAGTAGGAGTCATCTGCAAGGACCAGCACTCTACAGAGCTTTATAATAACTGCTGGCAGCCAATTTAGTCTGGGAGCACATTTAATTTTGCTTTCTTTCATGCTATGTCTAATGGCCTTTTCTGTGGTTAGGTAGCTAGATATGTCACACTGAATTGTTGAAGTTATTGAATTTAGATTGGAACTTCCATACACATTGTATAAGCAGTTATTCCATGTTCTATATGATAGTCACAGCTTTTCTGTGCCTGTTTGTGCCAGAACCTATTACGGAGCAAATATTTTGTGTTTTTCTAGTGATAATGGAAGACTGAAGTTCAGTACAAATAGCTTCCTGATTAACCGTTTTGATTTTCTAAGTCCTTTTCTAACGTGTTTAACAGTTTTCTATGTTCTGATTTCTTGCTGGAGTATCCGTTGAGCTTTGTTTTTTTCCTGAAAACATATTTTTTGAGTTTGAATAGAACAACATGTGGATTTTGGTCTTATCCGGTCCATACGAGTGAAGATAAACGGGCAAGAGAAAATCACATATTTGTTCAAGAATAGATTTGCACAAGCTGATGTCCAAAGTGGAATCTGAAGCCCTGTTAACAGTTGATTCATTGGATTCAGTAATAAATTCTTGTTTCCATACTTTTAGTACTTTAGCGTTAAAGGAGGCATTTCACACAATTCTTTCACCTCGTATTACTGTAATGCTATCCTCTGGCATTTTCTTTTCTGTTATTAATTCTTAACTTTTATATCATAATACAATTTGCTGCAGTTGGTGATCACTTTCAGTTCTATTTATTATTTTGAAATCAAAGAGTTTGTTGAATTTAGGAATATGTAAAATTTGTAGTCTATGAAGAATGTTTGGTCCATGACTACAAAAGAAAATTGTGCAGGCTGATCATTTACTTCTATCCCATTTACGTGACAAAAGCATAAGTCATCAAGTGAAGTGCTCATCAATTTACCACACATTTTTCTTTTTTTACTTTAAAAATAGCTTCAGGAATAGGAGAGATGCAATCCGCTAAGTCTTTATCAGTGTCATCTTCATCTGAAAAAAATAAATGATTATTGAAATCTCCTGTTAGGAGTAGAGTTTTGATAGTTATTGACATTTGATTGATTGGTAGTGGAATCTGCTGTCTATCTTTTGTCTGTTGAGGAGAAATGTACATGTTAATAAGATGCATAGAAAAGTCACTACAGCACTTCAGCCACACTTTTGACTGTTCCGATAAACATCTCTTAATTACTCCTAGGTACAGGAAATCAAGATGGGGAGGTAGAACTTTTTTGGTGGCTGCGTCCAAACTGTGGAACTCGCTTTCCCCTTCGATTTACAGTCTTCAATCCCACGCCCTATTTCGCAAAGCCTTAAAGACCTGGCTGTTCACTCTGTAATGGGTATTAGTTAGCTCCTTCTCCCCCCCTCCGAAGACTAATCTATCAGCACCTTGATGCCATTCGGCATTTGTTTGCGTGCTACAAGTCTGTTTCATATCATATCAACTGTATCTATTTTTTGGGAGTTAAATGTAAGTGTGTTTAATCGGTTCTAGATGATATTTTATAAATATCTATAGGCCCCTGTTTGGCCTATCCATTTGACCATTAGTGGCTGGTGAGTCTTAGTTTAAATCATTCTAATTTGATAGAATCCATTTATCTTGCAAGTAAATAAGTTGAAAGGGACTTAAAAATGACCCAAGTTTGGTGTCATGTTTACTCAATTGCGGTTTTATACCTGAAATGTTCAAGGAGAAAATCATTAATTGATCTATAAATAGAACTTCTCTATGAAGCTCAATAGCAGGAGAACTTAGTTGTTATGGTTTGATTCATTGAGAGGAGTCTGTTACGTCTATGCTTTTGTAGGTCAGTATTGTCTGTAAGGAAAGAAAGATCAATGTTCCTTCCTGAATTATGCCCCTCGTTTGTTGACATAAGGTTGTCAAATCAAAGAAACTTTATTCGGTTTTAGAGATATAAAACCATAAAAGTTGACAATACATAAAATGATTATAATTTCCTAAAATATCGACACAATTTATCATAGGATATCCCATGGCGGACTGTAGCATAAAACCATAAAAGTTGACAGTACATAAATTATTACAGATTTGTGAAGTGTCAACACCATTTAACATGGTAAAAATACGTTGTATCATGACCCCAGGTAATTGGTGACATCAAGAAATACGGTTCAGAAACCAGTGGTCTTCCCCTTTAAACCAAGTTCCCCAATAAAAATTATCCCAGTTTACAGAAGCATATAGGTCTTAAAATAATCAAACCCTGGCCCTCATCACTTTTAATCGAGATAAGCCCTGGACTTCACCACAGATTTCAAATAACCAACGACGAAAAAAATACATTCGTCCTTCTGCAGTTGTAGATACAGGAGAGCTGGGCGAGCCTGGATAAAATTCAACTTCTTTAAAATAGGGACTAAAAAAAGACTTCCTAGTAGCCTCATAAAATTTACAAAAAAAACATAAAAACGTAGCAAATCCTGTGGAGACTCTCCGTCGCAGCCACAGGATGCTAGCTGCTGGCCTCTACTGCACCCCCTAGGGAAGGCAAGCAGGAGGTGAAAAAGATCCAAGCGAAACCTAGTCAATAAAAACCGTTCATAAACATAAGGTTGTCAATCTCATTAGGTGCTGAATTATATGGCCCTTTAAATAATGGTAATTGGTTAAAAGCCACATTTTTCATATAAGACAACTTTTGCTTGCAATGAAATTTTAGGAAATAGGGATTTTTTGGGCTCAACTGCTTTGAGCATAATCCCCCAATGTGATATGGCCTTACTCTGATTCAGTATTTTTGCGTTACTACTTTGGGAATTCCCGTTTGTAAGTGTAAACTCTTTAACAGTAGTTTGATCTATTTTGAATTGAATACTTTTTAAGTTTCGCTTGCACAGCACTTGCGCTGAGCTTGTGAAATCTATTGTATTTGATACAAATCTTAAAAGGGGTTTACGTTCCGCCCTTGCTTTTCATTGGTTCTTGTGCTTGCCACTTACTTTTCCTCTGTTTCTATTGGCTGCAGCATACGGTTTCCTGTTGTTCATCAAATGTTTCTCTTATCAGTGTTCAGTGGCCCAAGTACTGTTTTCATCCGCGTTTGTGGAACTTTATGTACACCCTGCACAGTGCTTGTTTTTATGTTTAGCCTGCATGTTTACATAATCCCCCCTGTGGCTGCATGCATTTCAAGCATACTTTTTTTTTTTCTTCTGAAAGCCTCTGAGCCGCCCCAGTTTCCCCGCACAGTGAAGGATGAGACTCTGGCATCTAGAACATGGCGGCTGTGTGCTATTGCTTTTTGAGATTATATTGCTCCTCGCTTTAGAACAATAGTTTATAATGCTTCCTTTTACTATTGGCACATTCAGGTTTTTTATTTTTCGGTGCTTTACTAATGCCCGCAATCCTTGTTGTTTCAGCGTAGCTCATCAATACGTTCTAGTGATTCAGACTCCGATCTCATGACTTTTTATGTGAAAGGTAGCTTTCTTAATTGAAAAAAAGCAGCATAAAGGGAGTTAAGAGTTTACAGACCCCCATAAATCTCCACTTGTTGGTTATCATGCCAGTACGTTTGTTGGGCTTTTTGGTATGTATGCATCATGTTATAATAGCTCCAACGATTTATATGCTGTTTCACGTATTTTCTGCGAAGAAACAAGTTATGGCACATTACACGCCTATATCTTTGTATACTCTAATCCCCTTCACTTTTGTGCCCATAACCAGCCGTCTTTGAACTGTTGATATCACCACTATTAGAATGCAAACACCTAGGGCAACTCAAATATATTCAAAAATAATATAACATAGCTTGACATATAAGGACATGAATACCATGTTATAAACAAGTACAAATATTATTTTATTGAAGCAATACAATAAATATTAGTTGATATAATTCACATGCATACTGCAATCATAACTGCATTCACTCTAAAATCATTCTACACAGTGAGGACAAGGTACACAGACAAGACAATAACAGTTATAATCAACTGATAATATCTCGTATTTTCCGATACATGATAAACATTTCATCAAAGACACTGGCTTGTCAACATAAGAAATAATACGATCAAGTAAAAATCAGTGGCTGGAACACAAAATCCTTTCAGGGATGTATATATTAAGCTATGCTATATTTTTTTGAATATATTTGACTTGCCCTGGGTGTTTGCATTCTAATTTTTCCCTGCCTAGAGGAACTCTTACCCATTTGCAGGAAGCCCTTGTTATTTACATGATATCACCACTATTTACCTACGGTGCACCTTGCAAGACAGGATTATGGTGTACTTTATTTACATGATGCTTCACCTATTTTCTGCACAGCATTCATTTATGGCCGGTGACACTTCAGTCCTTGTACCTTTATGCTTTTTTCAGTATTGTGTGCTTAATTAGTAAGTTTAAGTGTCTCATGACTGATTGTGAACTGTGTGCTTATTCAACCATAAATGTTGCTATTTTCCCTCAGCACTTTTAAGCACATTATTTAAATTACTGCCCGCCATGCATATTAGCACATTGTATCAAAGTCGACCTCTGCTTCATTTAGAATGTTTCTGCTGCGCTACTCTCAGACTATGTTGAGCTTCTAGCATTTGTGTATTCACGCTGGCCGCCATGTGTAGTCAGACTACCTATGATGACCAATTATCATGAGGCTTAGCCATGTGTTATAATTTTGCACTTTCTATTACCACATATTGCCTCTCAATAAACAAGTAACACTTTTTCAGAGTTTCTATAAATTATACTGCACAACTGCTCACCAAGCTAAAACTTACAAAATAAATTCTTATTAATTACATAGGCGAAACCTATTGCATTTATCAGTGCTTGTTAAATGCTGTGAGTCGGTTTGTGTCCCATCCCATCTAATTTAAGCGAGCCTTGTGTTCAGTGAAAAATGTATAAACTGTGTTATTATGCATTGTGGTTTTCGGAGTTAGGTCTTCAAAACTGATGGTGGATAAAACCTCTTGAGTGGTTACTCGCCAGGTTAGATTTTCAATAAGTTAGTGCTTGCTTTCAGAAGGAGAGCTGATAATTTTGTGATCCTCTGAGATGGCCCCTTGTTGGATTGTTCATTAGGAGATCTTATTATAGCAGAACGCCATCTGAAATTTGAGCTAGTTTGTCATTATAGAACCTTGACTGGGTCCATGTTTGCAGTCTGAGATCTTTGTACCCGAGTTTGTGACTAAAACTGCACTGGACTTGTTAATGGTGGGTAGGGGCAAATCCTTTCGTTGCAGCACATGTTGTGTGTTACTTACAATTTTCCATATGTCATGTAAGCTCACTGTTACTAATGTTGTAACCTGAGGGGTAGAAAACCTATGTGGAGAATCCTGACAGTTATTTGGATAAGACTTAGAATGCATGTCTATAATTGACATTTCTGTGGCTGTTGGCAGAAGGTCTGAAGATTGTCCCAATCCCACAGACTTTTGAAATGGCCCATTTTTCCTTAGATGTTGAGTTTTGTTCTGTTTAAAGTTTGCATCAAAAATGGTGTAAGATTTTTGTGCTAGTGGCATTAAAGTACTATCAGTTTCTACTTTTCGTAGTTTAAGATTTGTATTAATTATTTTACTTAAATATGCTTGAAATGGATAAACATGATTGTTAGCCCTGATAATTGAGGTAATCAGAGTTTTAAGACTGTTTTGGCTCCCTGGAGAAAATACAGTGTTTTCATGTGATCGATTTAGAGGTTTCTCTATATCAGGGGTCTCCAACCTTTTTTGTAGTGAGAGCTACTTCTGATCAGTGAAAATCATTGTGAGCTACTGAAGGCTAAACAACTTGCGCACGATTACCAGACAACCCCACGCCCAGCTTCATTGACTTTAAGCCTAATGTCCACAGAGCCAGATACTATGGTCTGAACAAAATACTTTAAGGGCACTATGACAGGGCTGCCATATGTCAGTGAGCGCGGTCGGGGGGGGGGGGGTGTATGAACATGTGTGCATATGAATGGGTTATATTGGTGTGGGTAACTGTGAGCCTGTGTCGTATTTACTTGCAGCACAGGAGATACCTTTATCCATATGTGGCACCGTTACATGTACAATACAAACAATCATTTATTTTGTTTATAAATGGGAGAAATTTAAAGTGCAGAAAAATGTTCTGCAAAAATGTTCATAATATGGAACTTTTTTCTGCACTTCAAATTTCTCTCATTTGAAAAAATGGCTGTATTTTTCAGTTATACTTATGGCACAGTGTCTACTGGCCACTGTGAGTAAGGGGCCTGCTGTTTGTAAATGCAACACTTTGAAATGATAGAAAATTAAAACGAAGAGTTAACTTAATCAACAAGGTAACTCATTTTAATTTTCATCCATTTAAGCATTCAGAAACATCATTTTGTTCACAGCTCCAATATTGAGTTGACAGGGATTTTTATTCAAGAGTTAAATACCTCAGTGCTTCAGTTGTTCACCTCTGTGACCCAGCCTGGGTTATAAATCTGACTGAGCACTGCTCATTATCAGACCCTATCTGCAGTCTGATAATATCAATGTAAAATAAACACTGCCTTCCCTTAATTTTGAAAGGATAGGATTATGCTACTTACTCTTGGCATGTAGAGCTGAAGATTCACATGGTTTGCATACTCCTGCAATCTAGTGTTGGTTCCGGATGTTTGCAAGTTGTTTTTCTCCGAAGAAATCTTTCCCAGTCACGAGGTAAGGTGTCTCCTCGTTTCGGTGACAGTGCGCATGGGCATCAACTCCATTGTTAGATTGTTTTCCCGCAAGAAGGTGAGAATGGAGTAAGTGAGTGTAGTACAGAGATGTCCATGTGTATGTAATATAAATAAGGAAAACTGCAACAACTACAGGTGCCCGGGGAGGTGGGAGGGCGTATGTGAATCTACAGCTCCACATGCCAAGAACAGATGCTTACTGGGTAA
Source organism: Calotriton arnoldi (assembly GCA_963921515.1). Classification (NCBI taxonomy): domain Eukaryota; kingdom Metazoa; phylum Chordata; class Amphibia; order Caudata; family Salamandridae; genus Calotriton; species Calotriton arnoldi. The sequence goes on along the minus strand of CAWUFW010008954.1, from coordinate 247,266 downwards.
GTAGCATAATCTGTTCGAGGCACGTGTGCTGTAAATACACATGCTTTGCATAGACTATATAGCAGTGTTCTCCCAAAGCAGTGGCTAACCAGTAGATGTTGCAGGTGTTTGAAAAAGTGTCTTTAGCACTGCTTGCCCTACATTGGCTTGTTGACGTGTTAACACATCCACACAGTAGTGTTTGGTAAATGTGTGTGGTGTGGACCATGTTGCTGCCTTACAATTGTCGGCTATAGGCCACAGACGCTCCTATTTTATGAGTGGATGTGCTCTAGGAGGTATAGATAAAGTTATTTTAGCTTTAGCATAGCAGGTTTAAATGCATCTAACAAGCCATCTTGCAATACCAGATTTAGAGATCGGATTGCCTTTGTGAGGTGATGCAAATGGAACAAACAGTTGCTTTGTTTTACGAAAATCCTTTGTTCTTTCAGTATAATACAATAACGCTCTTCTAACATCAAGAGTATGAAGAGCTCTTTCTGCCACAGAATCAGGTTGAGGAAAGAACATAGGTAACTCAACTGATTGGTTGATATGAAAAGCAGAAACCACTTTGGGAAGGAATTTTGGGTTGTGCGAAGAACTACTCTATCTTTATGAAGCTGAAAGAAGGGTTCTTCTAAGGTTAATGCTTGCAGCTCACCAACTCTCCTCAATGAAGTGATCGCAATGAGGGAGGCAACTTTCCATGAAAGAAACTGTAGCGGACAGTTGAGTAACGGCTCAAAACGTGGACCCATGAGCTGTGTCAGCACAATGTTCAGATTCCAAACTGGTGCAGGAGGAACCCTGAGTGGTATTACTCTTTTAAGGCCTTCCATAACGGCTTTAATTACTGGAACTTTGAACAAAGACAGATGTTGCCCGTTTTGTAAATATGTGGCTACTGCCGCAAGATGCGATAGAATTGAAGTGTAGGCTAGACCAGTACGCTGTTAATGCAGAAGGTAACAAATGATATTTTAAATCAAGGCATCTAGTGGATCAATATTGTTGTTGGTACAATATATAACAAATATTTTCCATTTTGCTGAATAAAATGCTCTGGTAGTAGGCTTTCTTGCTTCCTTAAGAATAGTCATACACTCTGGTGGCAAGTTGAGATAGCCAAACTCTTTGACTTCAGGAGCCAAATCGCTAGATTGAGCTCCTTGGGGTATGGGTGTCTGACTTCTCCATGGTTCTGTGTGAGAAGGCTGGAATTGAGATGCAGCTTTTGATGTGGAACTACTGATAGTTCCAAGAGTGTTGTGAACCACGGTTGATGGGCCCAAGTGGGAGCCACTAGAATTAATGTGAGGATGTCTGCTTGAGCTTCCGAACCAAAAATGGAAGGAGAGGGAGAGGCGGAAAAGCGTAGGCAAATATCTTTGAACAATTCATCCACAGGGCATTGCCTTTGGATAGAGGGTGTGGGAAGCGGAAGGCTAAGTTTGGGCATTTTGAGTTTTCCACTGTGGCGAACAGATGTATTTGTGGGAACCCCCATTCTTGAAAGTATGGAAGGAGAACTTGGGGATTAAGTTCCCACTCGTGTATTTGTTGCAGCCTTCTGCTGAGGAGGTCGGCAATCTGATTGTTCACTCCTGGCAAGTGCTCTGCCAGAAGATGAACTCCATGATAAATTGTCTAACGCCAAATGGTCTGAGAGAGGCGTGACAGTTGCAAAGAATGTGTCCCCCTCTGTTTTTGTAAATAGTACATAGCTGTCCGTGCAGACTAGGACAACTTTCCCTATGAGGTGAGACTGAACATTTCAGTGCTAGATACACAGCTAGAAGCTCTAGATAGTTGATGTGAAGACTTTTGTACTTGTTGTCACATAGACCTTGAATTGTGAAATTGGGAAGATGGGCACCCCAACCTGTGAGAGATGTGTCTGCTGTCAGCACGATCTGTGGAAAAGGGTTAATGAAGAGCCGCCCATTTGATAAGTGTTGTGTGTTCCACCACTGCAGAGAGCGATGGGTGCAGCTGTCTACCAACACTAGATCTGTTAATTGACCCAGAGACTGATTCCACTGACATGCTAAACACTCTTGTAGAGGACGCATGTGAACCTTGCATGAGGCACTATTGCAATGCATGATGCCATCATTCCTAACAGTTGGATGAAAGTCCTGAATGCGAAGTATTGATTGGTCTGAAATTGTAGTAGCAGAGTTTGAATATTTTGAATTCTGGCTGGATTGGGAGAGGCTAGAGCTGTGTAGGTGTTTAGAGTCACTCCCAGATAGGACTGCATTTGTGAAGGCTGAAGATGAGACTTCTGTGCATTGACCGTGAAACCCAATTGGTGGAGTAGGTCCAATGTAGTCTGAGTGTGTTGCAAACACTTTTGGTGTGTTCTGGCTTTGATGAGCCAGTCGTCTAGGTATGGGAAGACCTGAATCTGTTGTTTTCTGAGATGTGCTGCCACTACTGCTAGACATTTTGTGCACACTCTGGGAGCAGTGGTTACTCCGAACGGGAGTACTTTGAATTTATAGTGTTTTCCTGCTATCACAAATCTGAGATATTAGCGATGTGCTGGGCGAACTGGAATGTGAAAGCATGCATCTCTTAAGTCTAGCGTGGACATAAAATCGCTTTGTTGTAGCAGCGGAAGCACCGGTTGAAGCGTGACCATGTGGAAATGTTCTGACAGTATGTACAGATTTAACGTCCTTGGATCTAAATTTGGTCTTAAGGAGCCGTCCTTTTGGGGGATCAGAAAGTACAGACAGTACACCCCTAAACCTTGGTACTGTAACGGAACTGGTTCCATGGCTCTTTTTGTTAAAAGAGCTTGTACCTCTTATTTGAGGAGCTGTAGGTGCTCTGACGAGTGGTTGAGAGTGCGAGGTGGACTATTGGGAGGATTGCTGGTGAGCTCCAGGCAATAACCATGTCGGATTGTTATGATTCGTAATGTACCCCAATATAGGCCAGGGAAGTCACCTAACCTTTCACCTACATTTACCGTGCCACTGTACTACATAACGGGCATGTGCTGACCTTTTGCCTAGTTGGGTGCTGCATAAATCTGGTGTGGTTTTCTCAGAATCACAGCCTAATTTATTATGCATGAGGTTTCTCAGAATCACAGCAGGAGCACCATCTTCTGCATCTCCTGCATAACAACTATGTATAAGGGTCATCCCCATCATCATCCTCGGCCGACTGACACAGCAAAGTAGAACCCCTGAGGGTACCTTTTTGGCTATCTAAGAACCATATCTTTGCTAGGGCAGAGGAGAAAGACTTCCATGCTGACACACTGACACAAGACACTGAGGTTCCTGCACACAGACACTCCAGCATGCAGTGGTCTGACATCCCTCGCGGGGTGTCCATCTCAAGACCAAGATGGGGTTCTTCATTCTTTCACTTCAAGTAATGAGGTTGGCTCCATCCTAGGGAGATTCTTGGCTATACACCTACACACATGCTAGGTACATTTAGGTACATCTAGTTCGGTTTAGCATCGTAGGAATACGCATTATTACTGTCATGTATTGATAAGCCTGCATATATTCATCGTTTTAGCACTATGGTAGAATTCTACAATTTATTTACTCTGTTGGTGCTCATAACCGTATATATCTGTTTCTGTCTTATGGCTGTTGCAGCACACATTCTACACTAGAAGGATGCTGGTTCAGTAAATGCTAATTGAAAACGTCCCCATCGTTTATTCTGTGTATCTCTCTGAGACAAAGTGAGCACGAGTGACTGATCGAAAAGAACTGTACTGTTTCCACGATCCCTGAGGGGACAGGGTTGTCATGTTCGAAAGTTGCCAGAAACTATTCAGTCCTTAGTAAGAGGGGTTCATAGTGGCACTGTGAGCTAGCTGGTATACAGGCAAGAATATCAGGTGGGGGTGTCTGGAATCAGTCTGGACACCATTCCCACAGTTTATGTGGTCTAAACGCGCAGATCCTATATAGAATTATAGGAACTACACGACATGGCACCACCAACATTGGTTTGGTTCTTATTTAACGGTCAAATCTGAGTAGTTCAGTCGTGCTTTTGTCAGAGACCCCTACTCACATCTACCCAGAGACGTCTGGAGTGGGAAGGGAAAAATCCGCCACACCCGAGTATGCAGATCCTCTGTATTGGCTGTAGGTTTATTCAAGCTTGAAGGATTATAGTTCTCTATTGTGCATAAAACCATCTCAGTTTCCTTGAAACTCTTTCAACAATGTCTGTCAAAGAGAACGCTGCGTTATAGGCGAGGGGGATGGGGAGCAGGAAGGTGTGAAACATTTCAGAAAATGTCAGAAACGCACTCACTTTAAAACTAGCAGAGTTTGGAGTCTCAGCATTAGGTGGGACTTTAACATTCATGATTGAGGAACAGGACTCATTCATGACAGAAGTATTCTATTCATGGGTCGAATTCCCACCTGCAGATGCACGCACCGATACATTTCATACTTACAAACTGGATGAAACACCGGAAGAATATGGTCTATACAAAGACATTGAAGTTCCACTCAGTTACCAGGAGCATATAAACTGGTTTAAAGGCACCCTCCCACACACCACAGAAAAAGTAAGACTCGGTCCGCTCAGCAGAGATGGAGCGACTTGGCTGGTCCTGGCTGCTTACACGCCGCACAGACATTGACACATTGCCAATAGCAGACTTAAGTCCACCTCACAAAGAAGTAATAAAACTTTACAGAAATCTGGCACAGTTCGTTATGAGAACACACACTACAACCAACTAAAATTACTCCAGCAGGTCAACTTCAAGGGACTGTAACCAAAATTACCCCACAAACGCTGAACGCGATTATGGGAAGAATGCCCACTAAACATGAGCAAATGCCATTCTGGATAGCACAGAAAATAGCACAGTTAGAGGCAGTGTTTCCACAAACAGGTCCACAAGAAAAACACAGAATACTGACAATTTGCTTGCCAATGGGAATAGGTCCCCCAATAGAGTATTGTACCTCTTGGGGTACAGTTTTTGCTGCCATCTACACCAGAATCACGGTATCCCCTCAATAACTGTGATAGCAGAAGTATTAAGACAAATACAGAATGAATATGGAGCAGAACCTGCGCTGAAATTGGGGATGAAATTAGGCAATTTTTATCAAGTATCTACAATGTTAGCAAACATAAAAGGGGAGGCAGCAGCGGTGGCTATACGCCAACGCCTGAGGGAATGCACTCGTGCACAAAAGAAGCAAGAATTACCTGAAATTATCCAAGATACATACGCCGAATTAGGTAAGGATAATTTGGGAGCTAAAGCTACAAAACTGCAAGTAATGGGTAGTCCTGAAAAGGATACCAGCAAGGAAACCCCTGATTCTTCTAAAAAGAAATGGGAGAATACAAAACAAAAAAAATAGAAAGAATAGATCACAGTCTAGGGGTGGGTCTCAACAGGAGCCCTCCGAAAGGAGGTATAACCTTAGAAATCGTGATAACATTAAAAAACCTGACAGGTATCAGGATACTGATGCACGTTCTACTCGTTCCTTTCAGGGTTCATTAAAAAACTCAGAGAGGGAAGGACGGTCAGAACACAGATCAGAAGAATGAATAAAGTCCAGAGATATACATCGTACTTCGGACTATAATATCAAAAAAGAAGATAAACCAAAACCTCAATTTAAAAAGAAGAAAGTAGTTGGTCTTAAAGTAACAAATGCCCAGGCTGCAGAGGACTCAACTTCTGAAAGGAGAATGGGCTCGGACGATGCTAGACAGTGCAGCAGAAGTAACAATAGCTCGCCAGAACCTGATGGAATTTCTGGTGACAGTGGTGTTGAATGAACATATCCCAGTGGAGACATCTGATACTAGGGTAAGTGTCCCACACCCGTTATACGAAATAATATTCCAAATGGAGAGGGACTGATCCAGGAAAGTTAAAGGTCCCTTTTGGGAGAACCTGACTTTTGGTTATGACATCCTTTTGACTGAAAAAGATTGGCCACATGAGTTCGTCATGGATTGCTCAAAAGGGGAAACGGTAATTTTACCAGCTTTCTCGGACCTCGTTCCAAAATCACTAAAATATTCATATGCGCAGGAGTGGGCGGTAGCACTTGCACCTGCATTATATCGCAATCATGTAGGGTGGGATGCTAAGTCACCTCACCATGAAATCCCAGTAAAACCTACTCCAAATCCACAGAGACAGTACGCAATAAAACATGACGCGAAAAAACAAGTCTGGGAGATCTTAGATCAACTTGAATACCAAGGTGTAATAGAGAATTGCACCTCTTCCATGAATAATCCTTTGTTTCCCGTAATGAAACCAGATAATTCAAATCGTCTAGTTTTAGACTACAGACATTTGAACACTTGCACAAAGACAATTGCAGTACAAAATGCACACAGTGCCACATTGATTAATAACAGTGCAGAAAAAATACAAAACAACACTAGATATCTCAAATGAATTCTTTTGCCAAAATATAGCGCAAATATCTGAAAGCAGATATTTGACAGCATTTTCAGCCCTAGGCTCTCAGCGTCAATTCTGTCAACTGACCCAAGGGTATAAGAATAGACCCGGGTTGTTTTCAGCAAGGGCAACAGAGTAGCTTCAAAATTTTGATGAGGAGGCATGGTCCTATGTAGATGATATCTATCTGACGGACGATGAATTATTGGTTCATTTGGCCAGAGTTAACAACATAATACTGGGGTTCGCCTCGAAGGCCTACAAATTTAACTTTAAAAAAAATCTAAAATTGCCCGCCTCAATGCCCTATTTTTGGGATATGAGTTGTCTAGTGAAGGGAAAAGCCTAGCAGCTAATTTCTTTTAGAAAAGTGTGCGCTGCTCCAACCTCCAAAGACTCTGAAAAATGTACAGTCTATTTTAGGATTCCTACATTTTGGCAGACCATACATTTTGGATTACGCAGAAAAAGTAAAACCTTTCTAAGACTTAATCAGACCTGATTTTTCAGTCCATCATTGGAAACAGGAACACACAGAAATCCTTCACTCATTGCAAGCGGACATGATAGCTTCCAAACACTTACACACACGTATAAACACTACAAATTTGGTGATCCATGTAAAGGAGGGTCAATCTGGGTACACTTACTTAACCTTCAATGAAGGCGAAACTGTACCCACTGCATATAAATCTCATCTGTACACAAACGCGGAGATGCACTTTGGATCCACTGAAAAGATTCTAACAGCAGTACAGACTGCTGTAGGGAGAGAAAGAGCACTGGCGCAGGGAAAATGAATAATTGTTGTGACTCCAGTAACGGCCTTATAGGCTGTTACAAAAGCTAGCGTTCCAAACGCAAAAGCACTACTACATCCACGATGGGTACAATGGGCTAATTCCCTCACTGCAACAGATGTAGACTAAAATTTGATTCTACATTAAAAACACAAGCATTTCTGCAGTACGAACAAGAATATCCTCTCCCAAATTAAATAACGACTCTAGATCAGTATGAATACATTTTTTACACTGACGGATCTGCTCAGCTTTCCATAGGAAGTTAACAGCAATACAGCGCAGCATGTGCGATTGTTAAGGGTCAGATGCGGGACGGCAAGTTCCGTCCTAGCAATACATAGACGCAATCTCTAGAAGATTGCATGGCTCAGCTGGCAGAAACAAAAGCCCTAGTACTGGCACTAAAAACACGGATCGATAATTCCCCACACTTATTTTGTGTGATTCATTTAATTGTGTCCAGTCCTACAATGAATATCTTTTCACTACTGGGGTCAGAATGGTTTTAAAGACTCAAAAGGCTGCACAATAAAGCATAAACTGCTTTGGGAACAAGTGGCAGAGCTGAAAAAAGGCTTGCCGCTGACGCACGTGATCCATACGCTGAGTTATCAACGTGTTGGCGTGCACGTTGAAGGGAATTCATTGGCTGATGAAGCCGCCAAGGCAACAGTGCGAACTGCTGCCGTAGCTGCAATAACTCGTTCTCGTACAAGAATAGACAGAGACATAATGGTAGTTGTCATTGCTTCACACAAAAACAGCTCAGCCGCGCCAAACGTTTTCCACTCAAGTACTCCTACAAGTTAGATGCGCAAAATATTCTGTATGCTCAAATTCCAGGAGTGGGGGATGGAGTAATACCAGACATGGATCGCAGATTAGGTTTAATTCTAGCAGCACACGAGGGTCTGGGTTTAGCACACACAGGGATTACTGCGACTGTTTCACTACTGAAACAACGCTTTTGAAGTCCAGGTTTAACGAAATAGAAAATGTATTTGTCCTTAAGTGCGACATCTGTCAGCAGATGAAGGGTTTCACCGTAGCACGTCCACCACAAACACCACTACTGCTATCAGACAGATCTCTCGCTTGTGTCTATTTGGACCACTGCGGCCCCTTACAATCTGATGGGGCATACAAGAATATCTTGGTGTCAGTGGATTCATGTGAGAAAGTGCCCTCTTTCTGCATGGTTGCCACCCCTTTTTGCTAAATTGCTGATGTACTTTGACTGAGTGTGCCCTGGGCTCCAGCTAATCAGGTACCAGGGCCTATATTCTTTCCCTAAAACTGCATTGAAGCCTAAACCCAATTGGCATCTCTGGCCACAGGTCAGCCCCTGGTAAATGGTACCACAGGTACACAGGGCACTGTGACCAGAGAAGGCCTCTAACGGCTGCAGCACTTATTGTGCCACCCTTAGAGGACCTGTACCCAGACACTCACACACTGCCTTTGCAGGCTGCATGTCTTGGTGCAGAACAAAGTGAAGAGTCGACATGGCACCCATCCCTGTGCGTCATGCCTGCAAACCACTGCCCTGGCATAGATCAGTCACCCCTCTAGCTGGGTGCACTATACCCATGGTGAGGGTACAGGTGCATGAGCCCTGTACCCCTACAGTGTCTAAGTCCATTCTTAGTAATTGTAAGTGCAGTGCTACCATTAAGAGTATATGGTGCTGGGAGCTTGTCATTCCGAACTCCACAGCACCATAATGGCTACACTGAAAACTGAGAAGTTTGGTATCAAACTTCTCAGCACATTAAACCCACACTGATGCCAGTGTGGGATTTAATGAAAAATGCACACAGAGGGCATCTTAGAGATGCCCCCTGAAAACTAACCTACCACTAGTGTCCAGGCTGAGAGGCTGCTTTCAGCTGCCACCACCAGACATGTTTCTGTACCCCTGGGTCGAGAGCCTGCTGCTCTCTGAGGCCTGAAACATTGCACATCCTGGGACGAGGTGCCAAGCCTCCTCCCCCAGGATGGGCAAGGTTCACGAAGGGGAAGCTTCAAAGGCTTGCCGCCTTTGTGAGCTTCCCCAGGACACTCGCTGCTCTCAGCAACTGGTCCCCACTGGTTCTGACCCCCAGTTTGGGCGGGAGAACCGGCAGGAAAAACAAGTGAGGAAGAGAGGTGTGCCCACCTCTGCCAACTCCACCCCTCAGGTGGGGGAAGCGAGGTGAAGCACAACTCTCAGTCCACGCCATCTTGAAGAGAGAGGGGGGGGGGGGGGACTCAGCCAACCAGGGACAGGCTCATGCCCCCCTCCCACTGGAGGGTGGCATAATAGGGGGTGTACCCACCCCAGGGAAGGGACCCATTGGTCCCTGCCTTTTACCTACCTGTAACACCCCTAAATCTAGTATTTAGGGGCACCCCTGAACCTTGCTTCCTCAGACAAGAACCTGCAACTAGAAGAAGGACCGAACAGCCGTGCAGCAGCTAACAAGAGGAAGACGCCCACTGACTTGGCCCCAGCCCTACCGGCCTGTCTCCCCCTCGAACCTGCTCCTGCGAAATCCCGGTGTGTCCTGCAGCCAGCAACCTCGAAAACCCCGGAGGACCTGCCTGCCTTCAACTACAAAGACTTTGTCTCCCGCGAACACCGGATTTGTTCACCTGCAACCTTTGGCTCTGGCCGGACACCGCGAATCCGCCCCACTCTGCACCCGCCATCCACGGCCTGAGCTCGAGTGCGCAAACACCACGAGGAGGTCACTCCGGCGATCCTGACCCAAGATCCGGCGACCCCTGACCTGCCTCAAGCCGACGCCTGCAGCCTAAATCCAGAAGGCCCCCCTAACCGCAACCAGGAGCTGGTAAGAAGATCCAACCCCAAAAGGCACCCCTGCACCAGACACCCCACGGCCTTGTGTGCCCAAACCGACGGTGCCTAACCAACCCCTAACTTCCCAACTTACCTCTCGAAGTGGTGGTCGCACCCAGAAGACCTTCGTCCCCAAGCCTGCAGTGTCTTTCCAAACCGGAGGTTCTCCATTGAAAACAACAGGGCGTCCAACGTCGAAACAGCACTCTGCACCCGGCCGCTCTAGTGTCGCTGAGGGTGCACCTTTGGTGCTACTTTGTTTCCCCATTTGTCCTGAGCTAAAGTCCAGGAGCTTTGCTCCCACAGCCAAGTGGCCTGCTAGTCAGCAGCCACCAACCGGAGGCCCCCTATCCCCCATTGGATAACATTGGGCCTCAGCACTCTGCACCCGGCCGCCCTAGTGCCGCTGAGGTTGTAACATGTAGAGTGCATCCTTGACCCTGGGGGACCCCTGAGTCTACCTACCTCAACTCCCACTACCAAATACTTACCTCAAAACCGATAACACTATTTTCCTCCATAGGATAACATTGACTGTTTTTCTGTGAAATATTTCTAAGTGTGGAGTTTGAGAAACTAAAGAAATTCTTTAAAATTGCATAATCTAACAAAAACGATTTTACATACCTGTTTTCAGGAAATGACCCAGAGTAGTATCTAGGTATACTACTCTGTGTAAGCCTAGTAATCTCAAAAGTTACTTACCTGCTATTTTACTAAAAAGTCTATTCAAGTCTATGTACTGCATTTACTAAGTATTGCATTTCTCTGCACCCATACTGTAAATCAAACCAAAGTGCATATATAATTATCATTCAAACTGTATTTCAATTGCATTACTACTGTAAAGTATTTATTGCTTACCTGTGCCAGGCTCGCTTGGTTCTAGAAAATAAAATAACTAAAAGAATATTTTTATACAAAAACAATTGGTCTGAAGTTCAGTCTTTGAGTGTGTGAATTCATTTGCTGACCGAGTGTGTACAACAAATGCTTAACACTGTCCTCTGATACTGCCTTACTGCTCGACCACACTACCACAAATAGAGAAGAAGGTTCTCTCTAACTTTACCTCTGCCTACCTTTGGGGTTCCACTGGACTCTGTGCACACTATACCTCACTTTGGTATAGTATATACAGAGTCAGCTTCCTACAATTTATGCTCTAGATTCCTGTGGGTTTGGTCTCAGGGCTCAGCTGGCAACCGAACTGTTATAAAGGATTTGTGAGTCTTTATAGGGACATATGCAATTGGCACAATACATTCTGACAGTGGCCCCGCGTTTAGCTCTCGGGCTTACAAGGAAGCCATGGGAAGTTTGGGTGTTGCATTGCAGTACTCATCTCCGTATCATCCCGAGGGAAATTCGATTGTGGAGAGGAAAAACCGGGACTTAAAGCAATCCTTAACAGCAAGGGTATTAGGCTCAGGTGGTAGTTGGGTCAATAACCTATATGGGGTCCAGAGGGCACTCAATAATATGCCAAGAAGTTCCCTAGGAGGCCGAGGTCCTATTTGGGACGAGAATGTGGGTACCCGATCTCGATTGTGGCAGCACAGTGGCGGATGAAGAGCCATTTGACATCGATAACCGTTTGGCTGTTTTACAGGAACTCAATGAATTCCAGGCACTACAAAGCAACGTCCAAGTAAAACGCACGGCCACTGGGGAAGTAAAATCCGTCACGGCAAGACCTGCCTGGATCCCAAACGTCGGGGATCTGGTCAGAGAAAAGATTGTGGACAAGAAAGAATTTGGGCCATCATACAGAGTGCCTGTACCTATCCTGGCTGTCGAAGGAACACGAACAGAACTTCTTCCGCCTCTTGCCAGTAAAAAAATCAAAGAAATGCGTCCCCATTGATCTGATTAAACCACACTATGTGGCCGATACTGAATAGCAGGCCGCGTGGGCTCCTGGGGTAGCCGCCGATCTCCTCTCGCTACAATTCAGGAGGTTCAGACAGAAAGACTAATAACATTTGAAGAGTCTTCTATACGAAGTAATGGAGTTACCAACAATGAAATTGAACTCGTACCTGTTAAACTTGAACAGCAACAAAACAGAAATGAAACACAGATATTAATTCGGCCTAACGACGACATCAACATGCCTCAAAACAAGTCATCTGCCAGTTGAACAAAACCTGCTGAGCTACCAAAGATAGATCGATCTGCATCTGGCTATTTCATCAATTTTGACACTTTTTCTCTGGATCCAAGTGAACCTGAGTCCCCGCCAGCTCCAGTTTACCGTAAAAAACAACTTCATGATTTCTACATTTGGCTGAAAAAGACTTACCTAGTTTCACCCTGGCTACAGCTTTGGATAGCACTTGGTCTACTGTTCATAGTACTCTGCATAGGTTTAGTGACTGTCTTTTTCGTACTACTGAATGGACATTATCTCCCAGAATGCCCCACAGCATCACATGTGAACTTGGTACTAAAACCATATACGTCATCTCACCGTGAACAGACACCTGTCCTTTGTGAACATTACAGCAGTTCCAGTTCGGGATAGGGTTTCAGATGATGCATTTGGTCCACTGAACTTTTGAAAATACCACATGTATTTAAAATTTCTTTGAATTCTATCATCACCTCCAGTACATACTCTGACTATTGTGATTTTGAAACTGTAAATAGTATGCGGTCTGATTTAGAACAATCTGCTGCATTTTCTAGAAGTGAAATGTATGATGTGTCTGATTTTGACACCATGTATTGTTACCAACATTATGGTCATCATGGTTTGCATAAAGCAAGTACACCACGTAATGTTTTCACATAGCACCAATGGGAACATTGCCCAACACCACCGAAAGCTAGTTCATAAACGTTTGTACAAAAGTTTGCTTATTTTTCTGGGTTCAATATATCAGATCCACAATCATATTATAAATTTGCACCTACATCTGCAAAGAAAAATAGGCTTACTAACACGAAACAGATATACTCTGCTTCTTTTCTCTCCCAACTGTCTGAACAGGGTTTCGACTTATGGAAAGGCACTATAGACATAAATGCAGTCTAGGGGACTAAGGAGTGGCAGGTTTAGGGAACTGAGGCATTATTTAGAGCGTGCCTCATACCACAGCAGATTATTTTCCTGAACGACACTGTGCAACAGACTTCCTGTCTTGGGTTAGCCAAGATTAAAGACTTGACCACACCTCGTATTCCCTTGCTTTCACACTTTGAGGGATGGCAAAATTATACAGAAAACAGTGAGGGTACGCTAAATGGCATCATGCATGACGCTTCACACAATTCATCAGACCCCAATTGGAAGGGATGGTTAATTTGGCCTATTGACACAAATAGGTGTCAGTCAAGATTCAAGGGTACCACCGAATGGTTTAGTATCCATAGGCCTGACCTACGCTATGTACAACGAGAACATCCAGGGGTGGTGAGATCATACAGTGTTGGGAAGTTATGCCTAGATTGGCTAAGAACCTAAACACTGTCCCAGGTAAAACAACACTTGTCCTTACTCTCAGATGACATGGATTTAAGGGATTTTTTGCTAGGTCCCCGGAAACCATCGAAAACGCTTCTTGAACGCTATCTATAATGAAATTTGGAAACTCACTCAACAGGAAGCTGCGGAGAGATTGCGTGAAATTGACAGAGTTAACTTAGAAAAGGCTTTCACAGTGGTGGACAATGGAAAGACCACACTAACATCCAGGATTTATTCACTGGGCAACATTGGGTCTCCTGCAATAGATATAATGGAACAGGATCTTACAACACGGGCAATCGCAGTTACGACCCATTCTATTATTAAGCTGGATGCTACAATCATTGCGCTCTGGTTAGGTGCCCTGGCGATATATCAACAGTACGTCTTTGTTCTCTGCATACAACTTAACAGAAAGGCAGACAACAATGGCACAAAGAGATGCAAAATATACAATGCTGCTCACTGAAAAATTGGACCAGTTACCTTTCACCGTGGCAGAGTCACCGTCCACAGAATGGTTAATTCATGGCCATATAACATTGCCAGTAACAACTTTCCAATTTCAATATTGCCTAGAATATCACCAGGTAGGCAGATATGAAGCAATGGGTAAGGACTTCATCCATGAATAGTGGGAATTACAGTATAGATTTAGATGCAGGAATGGGGACACTGAAGTGTTTCTCAGTGGTACAGACTGCGAGACTTCATTAAGTGGGTCTCTACTTAGCCAGGATACTATGCTTCACGGGCCAGTAATGGTTGAATGAATGAATATAAAATGTGTAGAGCGCGAACTAAGCCCAAGGGCGTCAAGGCGCTGTATGCGGACATGAGGGTGCAGACAGAGAGACATGCTCATACCGAGGTCTGTGAGAAAAGCCAGGTCTTTATGGCCTTGCGGAAAAGAGAATGGGACGCCTGACTTGAGAGCTTTTCCGGGAGGGAGTTCCACAGTTTAGCAGCAGCAGTGGAAAAAGCTCTACCTCCCCATGTAACCTTCTTGAATCTCGGTACTATTAGCAGATTCTTATCTGCGGACCGGAGCCGCCTGCTAGGAACATAACGAAGGACAATAGCCTTAATCGCCTCAGGACCTGACCCGTAGTAGGCATCGTGAGTCATGTACAAGGTCTTAAAGAGGATCCTACGGTCCACAGGCAGCCAGTGCAGCAACCTAATGGAGGCTGTGACTGAATGATATTTTGGTAAATTCATCACCAACCTGGCTGCAGCGTTCTGCACCATCTACAGACGTCGCACTAAGCCTTTGTTGATGCCCAGATAAAGGGCATTACAATAGTCCAATCTGGACGTTACCAGGGCAATGACGGCCTGCTTACGTGCATCGAAACAGAGATAATGGGAGATTTTCCGTAGGATCCTAATGATCCCAAAACACGTGGCGACTGTCCTGCTAACCTGCAAGCTTAGGGACAGTGAATTATCCACGATGACCCCAAGGTTTTTACCATGGGAAACCAGAGAGGGACAGATGCCAAGGGCGTCCGGCCACCAGTCACAGGACCAGATCTCCTGTTTACTCCCAAAGATCAAGACCTCCGTCTTCTCTCCATTTAATTTCAGAAAAGTTTCCACCATCCAGGAGGAGACTGCCTGCATACAGTTCCTAAAGTTAAGGGCCGAATCCTTTATACTATGCGAAATAGACACCATTATTTGGGTGTCGTCCGCATAGGACAACACGTCTAACCCATAGGATCTCACTACCTTAGCAAGAGGAGCGACATAATTTATTAAAAAGAGTTGGGCTCAGGGAGGAGCCCTGGGGAACACCGCACAACAAGGGTTTGGGGGCTGAGTAGAATTGACCAAGCTTAACCGTCTGTGCCCGCTCACTGAGAAAGGAAGCAAGAAGCCCCAAGGCCGAGCCCCCGATACCTATCTCTCGGAGGCGGTCAATCAATCTGCAAGGAGACAGGGTATCAAAGGCTGCGGTAAGATCAAGTAGAACAAGGAGGGTGGTGTGCCCTGCGTCCACTTGAGTCCGGATATTATTAAATACAGCCGTCAATGCTGTTTCCGTGCTATGATGGCTTCTGAATCCATGTTGAGAGCCATCAAGTAGGTGGAAATCTTTTAGGTAGGTGCTAAGATGAGAGTTGGGGTAGGTTTCCAAAATCTTAGCTGGAACAGGAAGTAAAGAGATCGGGCGATAATTCTTCAGTTCACCAGGATCCAAAGAAGGTTTCTTCAAAAGTGGCTTCACTACAGCAGTCTTCCACAGAGTGGGATATTGCCCCTCTGAGATGGCAACATTAAGAACATCAGTCAGATGGGAAATAATGATTTCACGACCACATTTTAACACCTTGAGGGGACAAGGATCCAGCGGGGAGCCCGATTTAACCCGTTCTAGAAGCCGATCGGTCACCTCAGAAGACATATAAGGAAAGGTAAGAAGACTGGGCGGCCCCTCCGTGAGTGCGGCCCCAATGGGATGGAAGGTGGGTCGAACAGATGACCCCGCAATGGGGTTGGAGGCTTCAAGCAAGGAGTAAATGTCTGAAATCTCTTAGTATGGAAAAAGTCAGAAATGTTATCACAACGCTCCTGGGAAAAGTCTGAGGGGTCAGAAACATGGGGAGAGGTAAGAGAATTTATTACCTTGAAAAGATCCCTAGAGGATCTCATAGAGTCAGTAGTCTTGGAAAAGTATAATCTCTTTTCCTCCATGACGGCTGCTTTATATTCTTTAAGGCCCTGCTTATGTAGTTCCCTACTCAACGGATCCAAGTCTATGCGCCAGAGCCTCTCCTGTTTACGACAGCCCTGTCTCAGCTTTCTGAGCCTCTCCTTAAACCAGGGAGCAGAGGGTTTTTTCCTTGCTGAGTAGTGCTGCCGACAATTGTTGCGATAACTCCGCAGCTGCCAGATTAGCGTCGTGAAGCTTAGTGAGCTCAAGATTATTAAGGAGGTTGGAAAGGGACTCCTTACTTATGAGGCTAAGGTTCCTCCTTTCTTCCAGAGTCCTGTTACCAGAGAGAGCCATCGCAGATGACAAAGTGCAAGTCAAAAGGGACGGCGAAATGGTCAGACCAAGCTAGGGGGATAGGTTCCCCCACCCTTCCACGAGGGTCATTAGAGAAGACCCCGTCAAGTATGTGCCCCGCTATATGGGTGGACTTCCTGACCAGCTGTGAGAAACCACAGCAAATCAAGGTTTCCAAAAGACCCTGGGTGTCCTTGCAATCAAGGTTATCAAAGTGAAAATTAAAATCCCCCAGGAGAGTAAGATTGGATCTTTCACAATAAGGTTCTAGAAGCCTACTAAAATCCTGACTAAAGGCAACCCTAGAGCCCGGTTGCCTATAACATAAGATGCCAGAGAAGCTTTCCGTGGGGTGTAGGTTAAGTGAAAAATAAAAGGCCTGGTAGAGATCAGGAGGAGCGGACAGAGCCTGAGTGCGACAAATCAGGGTTTCTCTATAAACAATGCCCACACCCCCTCCCCACACCCCCTCCCCGCCGATCTACCCTTCAGTTGCAAACTTATCTTGTCATTTAAAGGGATCCACAGCTGCTGTGGTTAATCCAGTATTCAGGCTGCTCTCGAATGGGAGTTACTTAATTCTGAATGATCAAGGCTGTTGATGCTTCCAGGCATCGCATATCTAGTCACAGTACGTTCCAGGGTTACTTGTTGCATGCAAGTATTGTTTCCACCAACCCACACAGTCAGGGAGGCACCGTTATGGCCTTCATTGAATCTTTCCTTTATACGATTTGATTCTCTGAGAAGACTGAAAGCCATGCTTTTACAAAAGGATGTGCCCTTAACCTCAGCCCTAAAGACTTTTGATCTTCAGGTTGCACGGTCCTCAGCTGAGATACAGGCACTAGTACAAACAAATTGCCCTTTCCATTTCGGAGAACTGGTACAACGTATCTTTAACATGTCTGATACGGAGGGTATAGTACACCTATTTAAGAACATCGGTTCTGGACTAATAAGCATCTTTCAGACAGTCTTCGGAGTGATTCCAGCTTTCATACACTCCGTATTTGGAAGCATTTTTGGAGGACTTCCGCTAATCCTGCTACTGGCACTGGGAATCTTGATTTCAATTTTTCTGCTCCACAATGAACGTCCCAGATCCCAAGGAGATGGAAAAAGCGCTCTTGGAGCGGCCTTGCCGCGAACGCATGGTACTCCATCTGGGCACACCTCGGCTTTGAGAGCTAAGCGAGAATTGGTTCCCATCATTCGAACCAATCTGGATTGACTGTGTCTTGCCTGGTCTCCGCTGCTTATACTGCGGACAAGAATGTGTGTTGGATCTTTGTCTAACACTTCCATTGGTTGCGCCACCGGACGTGGATGCATTGCTGAACCTGTTAAAGTCCCACGTAGTGCAGTGTCCTCAGTGTATTCCCATGTTGATGTAGGCATTCTTAGACCGACCACAGGATGCTTCAGCTCCTGTTGGATTGGACACCGGCTCTACTGCTGGCACGCAGGATTTGGATGTTTCAAATGCTTCCTCAGCATCGGCTGTGGGAACTGAAGAAGATCACCTTTGCTCGACTGACCTGATCTGTGAGGTGTTCCACGGACAGTCGTCTGCGAAGGCAAGCAGCAGTGATGTTGCGTTCCACTCACAGGACACAAACAACTGGCTCTCCGTGTGCAGGGAAAAAATTCAGCCTTTTTTACAAAACAACCGAAAAAGGAATTTTAAACAAAATGTCTTTTCTAACTGTTACTGAGCACCATGGCTTTCAGACGTACTCAATTTCTCAGAGCTTTTTTTTACATATATAAAGGATTTATAAAGTTTTTTTGAGCATTTTTTATATAACGTTTTAGAAATTTTATACTGAACATTTAACACTGTTTTCATGATTATAAAGAGACATTCCTTTTAGAAATTTTAGTATGGTGGGCGTGGTTTCACCGAGCAGCAAGATGGCCGCTCGCTAAGAGAACTCTGCCGGCTGAGATAAAATCGGTTATTTATCCTGTGAAAGGAGGCGCAAGAGACACCAGGAAATATGGCGAACCGCAAGATGAGCAATCGGACAATGGCTGTGCCGTATATCGATGCTCCTTGACGCTCGAGCTGGGCTGCAGAGGGTGTGACGCAGCTGGCCTTCCCACGGCTCCGGGGAGAAGGCCGGAGACAGGCTGGGCGCGAACATCCGGCATCAGGGGCGACGGAGCTGTATCCTGAAGGTGAGCCTGGCTGATAATACGCCCACCGGAGAAAGACTCAAGGTACAGCGTGGGGGGCGGTTACCCCCCCGTGAATAAAATAAATCGGCGCCGATCGAGCTGGCCCGCCGCCACCGAATATCATCGGAGCTCTCCTACTAGCGCCTCAGTCTAGGCCAGATAGGGTGAGCCCGCCGAGGTGCATTTCGCTGCGGGCTCTGGTGGACCGTGATCCTGCACTCGGGAGAACCCTGCCAGACCTACCTGTGTCCTGACTGGATGCACGGCTGCTGCTCGGGCCGTCGCGGGGCCAGGAGAGACCGCAACAAGGTACGAGGCTGATGTTTGGGTGCGCGCCGGCGGCTGACGCTCATGGTGGAGTCCCGACTCCTCGGTCGCGTGAAGGCTCAAGCCGTCCCCGGTCTGCTGTGGACGCTTCGGCTGCGCGGGGGAGCCCAGCCTGTCACAATATCTGAGATCACCCGAGGCATCTGTTTGCTGGTGCACACAGGATTGGCCTGATTTGGCAGCAGCACTAAAATGAGATACTCCCTGGCCCCACTGCCCAGTACCCGCACAGTTCTCAAGCTATTGGCACCTACTCTCACATGACGGAGCTGCGGCCAATCAGTGGATCTGCCTGGGCAATAGCTCGTGCACCTAGAATCCTGCACCCAGCCACAACCCATAATAAAGCAAGCACCATGGGGAGGCATGATACCAAACAGACCAAGCTTTCGTTCGAAAACAAAAGACATCTTGTCAAATGGACACAGTCGCTGAAACCGACACCGAGCATGGCACGAGGGAGGAATCAGAAGGCGCAAACTAAGATCTGCACACTCTCCTATTGGAAGTCAAATCCAGCCTCAGAACGATCGACACCAAACTCGACAGTCACATCCCAGATGGACGAAGTTAAAATGCAGGTTGACTCATGAACTGCGCCTTGATCGGCATGAGAACCGCGCAACTGATGCACACAAATTCCAGGTCAAATCTAAAGAACAATTACTCCACATGAAGAAAGTGTTAAATGTCATCAGGGCCAAAAAGGAGGAACCTTAAGCTTGTTCCCACAGGAACAACTTGAGAATCACCAGAAAACCGGAAACGACCGCAATAGGCAAGATGGAAACATTTGTGGAGTTACTCCTAAAAGACATTTTCGGCTCGGACTTATCTGAAATGTTCATAGTGGAGCGCGCCCACCGATCGCTGGGCCCCAGACCTCCTGTCGGGGCCATTCCCATGCCCATCCTGGCGAGACTACTAAATTATTGATACACAATCCTTAGAGGCGCTAGAGAAAGGGGCCAAATTTCCCACAAAGGTAATAACATTTCTTTTTACCCCGGACTTCACTCCTAGTGTTCAAGCAGCTCGGCGCGATTTCATACCAGTCAAGCGCATCCTGCAACAAGCCGGAGTCCCATATGCCCTGCTGTACCCTGCCAAATTGAAAGTTACTCTTGAAAGAAATGTGCACTACATCACGGATGCCAAATGGGCCTTAAAATTCGCCAAGCACATCGGAGGCATCAAGAAACAACCTTCTACATCTGCTGCGCGACAACCCACGGACAATGGTCTTAGCGACAATGACTAAACCCCATACCTAAGCTGACCTACATCTGGCGAAATCCATGTGGGCAATAGTAAGCCGCAACTTCTGTCTGAAACCTTTTTGTTCATTTCCCCATAAGGGACGCTGGTAACATTTCATTCTGTACTAAGATGGTAATATCTCTTGTCTCTTCTACCACTCAGCCACCCTGCCTCACGGCTGGGTCGTACGCCGGTGCCATCACGCCCCAAGTTAGAGTTCACATATTTCTATTCTATCTTTGTTTTTCTTTTGAGTTCTAAGATGGTTCTTGTATGGGTGGGGGAAACGTATACTCAACCTGATTGGGGGGGTTAGAGTGGGTGGGGGATGGTTCTTCGGGGTTACAGTTGTTATTCTAGGGAGAAGAATGTCACATCATCACAGAGACTCAGATGCACACACAGATACCACGGCACACTACAGTCCTCTGTTCCTTATCGCCTTAAATATGAACAAGGGTGCAGGCCATCAGCAGGCGCATACGTGGTCCTTGACAGCTCATACAGTACTAATACATGACTACATATAACTGCCTAACTTGGAATATCAGGAGTTTGAATGACCATAGGAAAACCCGACTTATTCAATCCCCTCTGATCAGACACAAAATTGATGTCTGTTTTCTTCCGGAAACCCACCTGCACAACACACCTGCCACCAAATTACAGCACAACCACTGGCGCGACAACTACTCAGCAATCTACTCAAACTATGCCGGGGGGGGGGGGGGTCGCCATTCTCATCCGCCGTGGCCTGGGTTGGAACATGATACACAACCAACTTGACCATGAGGGGCGTTTCATAATTCTGGAGGGCTCATTGGGGAACACCAGGGTGGTCATGGCGGCAGTTTACGGTCCTAATACAGACAAAGCTGATTTTTCACCAATATTTGGGCAAACATTGCACTACTAGGGTGCGACACCATTCTGTGGGGGGAGACTTGAATGCCCATTTTGGATGACTCCATGGACCGTAAGGGAGCATCCTGTAGACTACATCCCCAATGCCAGTGCCACACTGAATACAATTATGCGTGACAATGGGTTAATAAATATCTGGAGACAGTGGAATCCTGGGGCGACTGAGGGTGCCTGCATCACAACTCAACATGCCGCCTGGACCTGACTCGACTTCTGGCTTATATACAAAGACATAGCAACATGGACAGTAGACGTCAAACATTTACCCAGAACGGTATCAGACCATGCCCCCTACCTTCTATGATTGCTGATCCCATCGTCACCATGTCGAGCATTTAATTGGAGGCTCCAACCCAGAGCTTTACTGGACACTGCTTTCAAGAAAGAATCAGAGGAGGCATAATTGAATATTCCACGTTGAATGAGGGATCAGTATCTTCCCCGGCCTCCCTTTGGGAAGCCTTCAAGGTAGTAATACGAGGACTATGGACATCTCCAACTCGGGAATCCCTCCAGACCCAAGACCACCACCCTTGAGTGCAACACCACCTGAACACCTGGCTGAACGATGGCAAGAATTTCCTGCTCTGTAAATATGTAATATATAATTGTCCAAGCCTAATCGCTGTTAAAATGTAATCCTGAGTGAATTTGCAATATGTATATATATATATATATATATATATATATATATATATAATCTACTGGCGGTCGCCAGTAGATAGTTATAGTTAGGACCTATTTTCCATAGGAAATCCGCAACATTCTATTTGAAATAACTCTTGCGCCGGTTGACGAATCTTCGCGAAAGCTTCCAACTTGTTGGGGCGCTCCGCTCCTAGCCTGAAAGTCTCGGGTTGATTCGTCAAGCGGGGGCCGAGAAAAAAGGGGGTCCCAAAACGCGTTTTCCCCATTCATTTTTCCATAGGATCCTTTCATCGCGGCTACAGCCCGAACTGCTGAACGGAATTACACCAAATTTGGCAAAGAGGTAGCCCTTGGTTCAGAGTTGTGCCTTTTGCTTAAATGGTGTAAATCCGTTCAGTAGTTTCTGAGAAAATCACAAATAAAATCACATATATATCTATGGCCGAGTAGGGTCCGCGTACCCTCCCGATCACGAGCTGCATGCTAATTGGCTGTCAACACTCCAAATCAGGAAGTGTTGGCAGCCATTTTGTCCCTCGGTAGAACCGAGGGACAGAAACAAGTGCGCAAAGCGCAAAAAGGGGGCAGGGTAGAAACACCCTGACCCCCTAGGTCTGCTCAGCGGGTCCCACAAGGACCCCCTGTTTGCAGCTCCCGTCCTGCCATTGCAAACTTGCTTTGCTTCATTGAAGCGAGAGCAGGGAAACCTGCTCTTGCTTCAATGAGGCAAAGCAGAATTGCTTTTCCATAAGGGGAGCTGCATGTCAGCAGCTTCCCTTATGGAAAAGCAAAGCCGGCTCCCGTAGGACGCGGGGAGCCGGCGGGACTGTGGGGGGATTGGGGACCCCCCCCACAGTCCCCAACCAGAGGCCAGGCCCCGGGGGATGGGGGTGCGTGGATCCCGCCGAAAAAAGAAAAAAAAACGAAGCGCGGTCTCCCGCGCTTCGTTGTTAATTGGTCCCCGGGTGGGCCAAGTCCCGGGGGCATGCGGGGGGGGTTATTTATAATATGTGGGGGCCTCTAAGGCCCCCAAGCCCCGGGGACCGCCACCCCGGGGTTTTAAAATAAATGGTGCGGGAGGGCTCTCAAGCCCCCCCACACGCCCCGGGGACCGCCACCTCCCCGGGGCACTAACAAAATAAATGTGGGGGTCCATTTCGGACCCCCGAAGCCCCGGGGACCTCCACCTCCCCGGGGCTTTAAAGACATGGGAGGGGGGCCGCGCGGCCCCCCTCCTGGAGCCTGTGGTGGCCCTGGGGACCGCCAGCCCCCGGCTCCGGCAGTGTCCCGGGGTGCCTACCCCCGGGACACTGCTGTTTGCAATGGCAGGACGGCAGCCTCGCGGCTCCCGTCCTGCCATTGCAAACTTGCTTTGCTTCATTGAAGCGAGAGCAGGGAAACCTGCTCTTGCTTCAATGAAGCAAAGCAGAATTGCTTTTCCATAAGGGGAGCTGCATGTCAGCAGCTCCTCTTATGGAAAAGCAATGCCGGCTCCTGTAGGACGCGGGGAGCCGGCGGGACTGTGGGGGGATTGGGGACCCCCCCACAGTCCCCAACCAGAGGCCAGGCCCCGGGGGATGGGGGTGCGCGGATCCCGCCAAAAAAAGAAAAAAAACGAAGCGCGGTCTCCCGCGTCATAGTTAATTGCCCCCGGGTGGGCCAAGTCCCGGGGGCATGCGGGGGGTTATTTATAATATGTGGGGGGCCTCTAAGGCCTCCCAAGCCCCGGGGACCACCACCCCCCGGGGTTTTAAAAATAAATGGTGCGGGAGGGCTCTCGGCTCTCCCGCAGCCCCGGGACCACCACCTCCCGTGGCTTCTTTCTTAAAAATTAATAGTACCTGTGTGGGGGGCTCAAGCCACCTCCCCGGGCACTAACAAAATAAATGTGGGGGTCCGTTTCGGACCCTCGAAGCCCCGGGGACCACCACCTCCCGGGGCTTTAAAGACATGGGAGGGGGTTGCGCGGCCCCCTCCTGGAGCCTGTGGTGGCCCTGGGGACCGCCACCCCCAGGGCCGGCTTCCTGCAGTGTCCCGGGTGCCTACCCCCGGGACACTGCTGCTTGTAATGGCAGGACGGGAGCCTCGCGGCTCCCGTCCTGCCATTGCAAACTTGCTTTGCTTCATTGAAGCGAGAGCAGGAAATCTGCCTCGCTTCAATGAAGCAAAGCAGAATTGCTTTTCCATAAGGGGAGCATGCAGTCAGCAGCCCCCTTATGGAAAAGCAATGCCGGCTCCCGTAGGACGCGGGGAGCCGGCGGGACTGTGGGGGATTGGGGACCCCCCACAGACCCCAACCAGAGGCCAGGCCCCGGGGGATGGGGTCCCCGGGGCCATTAGTGGCCTGGGAGGGGGGCCACGCAGCCCCCGTCCAAAAATGTAAATAATAAAAAAAAAAAAAAAAACAGTGGGCATGCCCCGGGGGATGGGGTCCCCGGGGCCAAAAGTGGGCAAGGGAAGGGGGGCCACGCAGCCCCCCCTCCCATACAAAAAAAAAAAAAGACCGGCATCGCCCCCTCTCTGCAGCAGTCTGCAAACGCGCCCCCTGGGGAATTAAATCCTCTTCAATCCTGAGGGTCCCTGGGGGCCAACTAGCCCACCAGGTACCTCCAGTAAGCGCCACGGAGCTGCGTTGCAGAGTGTTGTAAAAAGGAGCGTGGCCTCTGTACACCTCTCTGCAACGCAGACCCCTACTAGCAAGATAGATACTAGCAAGGTCTCCTACAACTGCTGGATGAACTGGATCATACACCTCAGGGGAGCGGATAACATCACCCTACAAAATTCACCTTGGAAGCCCTCAACGAAGAGTATGTGGTCTACTCTGGACGAGTACTTTGCCACCCATAAACCACCATGAACTTCTTAAACTGAGATTTAAATCTAATTTTGGTGTCATATCAATAGGTGATTGTTTGCCAGATACTTAAAGCACTACGTCAAGCGGTGTATGGAGCTTGGGTCTTGGGACTGTCTCTCACTCGTTGTTTTTTCCTTGCTTTCCTCTTTCTTTTCTGGGTTTTTCTTCCCTTTTCCCTCTTATTTCTTTTTTCTTTTTTCTCCTCTTTTATGCTGGTGAATAAGAGGTTATCATTTCGGATATATTGTTGTGACATACATGAACTGCCTGCAATTGTTTTGATGTTCTTTTGAAGTATTGAATTGTGCATATTGCGATAACTTCGTCATGTCATTAGTTTTTGTTGATGATCTTTTTTTTTTTTTTTTGGTGTGAAAATTAAATAAAGATTATTTGAAATAAAAAATAAAAAAATAAAAATAAAAAAATCGCCTATATGACTTAAACGCATTCTTTCAACTGTTTACAGGAGATGCACCAGTGCTGGATCCAGGATCCACCACTGAGTAAGAAAAAGTAACGATAACACTACTTACCTGCTAAGTGAATTTCCTTCCATAGGATAACATTGGTGATTCTATGAGAAAAAGTTTCAAAGTGTCAACTTTTAAAATACAATAATATTCCTTAAAAATCACTACTGTAACCAAAACGCTTTTACTCAACTGTTTACAGGAGATGTCCCAGGACTGAATCTAGGATCCAGTCCTGTGGTTAGAAAAGTAATCCATAAAGTAACTAATTGCATTTAACTAGAAATTCACATTGAGCTCAATGTTGCATTGTGTTTGAAATTGTGTTGCCCATTGCAACAACTGTAACTACTGTACTTAAAAGTCTATTGCCCATTTGCAAAGTATTTAAACTAAAGTAGTTCATTCTGAGAAAGTATATTTTGTAATGTAATGTATAATGTAATTACAATGTAATTTAAAAAATAAAATATCTAAAAATAAATAGTTTAAAAAAATGTAGTAAATCAGTATCAAAAAAATAAATATAACAATTAATACATTTAAAAATTGTCATTTACAAAACCATAGAAATTCACTGAAAAAAACCATAGGTTTCAGACATGTTATAGTTAGGAATTAGCATTTAAAAACCTTTGAAATTCACTGAAAAAACCATAGGTTTCAGGCACGTTATAGTTAGAAATTAGCATTTAAAAAACCTTTGAAATTCACTGAAAAAACCATAGGTTTTAGGGACAGTTATAGTTAGTTGGACATTGCACTCGTACAAAACCAGTGAAATTCCCCCGTTATAGTTAGTTCAGCTAACTATAACTCGCGCCCCCGCAATGCACTGCTGATGACGTCACATATTACATCACTCATGACATCTCAAATGACATCACTGATGATATCACTGATGACATCACTGATGACATCATCCACGTGATAATCTGATGCACCTCCTCACACCCTAATATAACCTTTGATACACCCACTCTAAATTACAGACTGCCATTCGCAAAACCATAGACACTCCAACACCAATAACTACATACCCACTCACTGATTCTTAGGTCTCTACACACATCCACTCACTCAACCGTACAGTCACTCATACTTACGGTCACTCAGTACAGGACTATCATATGCACTCATAGACCTATATAGACACTCACACACCGCCACTCATCCATAGAGGTACTCACACACCTAGTCAGTCATGCAAATAATTATTCACACTGCCATTTACTCACCTATACAGTCATACACACACCAGCTCACTTACTCATACAAATACTAGCACATTCTTACGCTCTTATACAATCACTGATACAAGCACACACTCATCCATACAGCCACTCGCACAATCACACACTCTCACTTATAGCCTTTTATATACTCCAACACACATATATACTGCCTTTCTCATATGTAGTTACTCACACATGTACCACTGGGACATACATTCACTCACTAACACACTCTTACACACACTTACCCACCCATACAGTCTATCACAGATGCACTCTTGAAACCATCCACCCAGTGAATCACCCACTCACACATCTATGCACAGTCGCACACACCCCACCCACACAAACACTCAGGCACCCATACAGATACTCAGCCAACCAATCAATAACTCATATAGACACTCATGTAGCTATTCACAAACCCATGCAGCCACTTACACAGCAACAGACAAACGGATACAGACATTCACCCAGTTTAGTCACTAACCCATGCATTCAGTAAGATACGTTTAATCACTCACTTATAGAGTTAGTCACGCACCTACTAAATCATCCATACAGACACTTATACACCCATTCATTCTTCAATACGCCTTTCCCTATATATATTAAAAATATTTAAACTTTACAGAAACACACAGTCACTGGATGATGTCATCAGTGATGTCATTTGAGAGGTCATCAGTGATGTCATTTGAGAGGTCATCAGTGATGTCATTTGAGAGGTCATCAGTGATGTCATCAGTGATGTCATCAGTGATGTCATCAGTGATGTCATCAGTGATGTCATCAGCGATGTCATCAGCGATGTCATCAGTGATGTCATCAGTGATGTCATCAGTGATGTCATCAGTGATGTCATTTGAGAGGTCATCAGTGATGTCATCAGTGATGTCATCAGTGATGTCATCAGTGATGTCATCAGTGATGTCATCAGTGATGTCACTGACCATGTCATGAGTGATGTAATATGTGACGTCATCAGCAGTGCATTGTGGGGCGCGAGTTATAGTTAGATGAACTAACTATAACGGGGGAATTTCACGGGTTTTGTACGAGTGCAATGTCCAACTAACTATAACTGTCCCTAAAACCTATGGTTTTTTCAGTGAATTTGTAACTACCTAACCTTATGGGTAAAAACATTGTGATATGCGGTGGCAATAAAAATTTAATAAAACAACTTTATTATCGTAATGACAGTTGTGCGATGAAATGCAATACCGATGTTATTTAGGACAATATGTCGTAACTGTGACCACTAGTATATGTAGTAGACCTTTGTACTTACTACCATTCCTATGTGATTTTACAGTTTATCTGTTTGTATCTCTTCCTTGAGTGACTTTACAACTTGTACATTTGCAATTTTTTTCTGTTTGTATCTCTTATGTAACTCATGTAATCCAAAGTCCTTATGTAACGCAACTGGTTCTTTTGTAAAGCGCTCTGACACCTTCGGGTAATGTTCGCGCTATATAAAATCGCATTAAATAAATAAGACAAGCTGGCGCCCTAAAAGCCCTCAGACAGACACTTAAGACACTTGAATCTCACATACGCAACATAGAGTTGAAATTCGAAGTACAATCTTTGTATATGAAGAGGAAGCACAGCGGGAGGTCAAATTCCTTAGGAAATACACTCAGGCCAGGCGATACGGGGAGGGGGAAATCGACCGGGCAGGACTCTGGCCTCCATTCTTAGGCCACCACGTATCACAGCTTATATCACAGAACTACTCGATGAGAACCAGAAGCCCATAAGAGGACCTCAGGAAATAATAGACCACCTCACACACTTCTACTCCACGCTCTACACATCCCAACAGCCCGACATACCTGAGGAAATCTGCACATATCTAGACTCGATTGAATTGCTGTGGCTGGGTAGAGCCTACAGGGCATATCTTGATGAACCCTTCACCACAGAAGATATCATTCAGGACATTAATATTTTACCCAACGATAAAGCCCCAGGACTAGATGGCCTTTCCGCCTCCTTTTATAAATGCTACGCATCAATTCTAGCGCCCCATCTCCTGACGGTATATCAAGACTCATTAAAGACGGGAAGACTACCCCCCACAAGGCAAGAGGCGGGCATACTGACATTGCTTAAACCTGGGAAGGCCCCAAATCACAGAGACTCCTACCGCTCACTTTCTTTAATCAACATCGATAACAAAATCTATGCCAAATTGCTTGATTACAGACTCCAGCAGCTCCTGCCTCTTATAGCCAGACATGACCAATCTGGTTTCATACCCGAATGATCAACCGCACACCATCTCCGCACTTTCTTTGCGGTACTCCACTATTTATATCCTAAATCGCCTGCAGTGGCTGCCCTCCTGGACGTCACTAAGGCCTTCGACTCCCTGGAGTGGTCATATCTATTTGCAGTCCTGACGAGACTAGGGGTCAGCTCATCATTTCTACAACTGATTAAATTGCTCTACTCGGAGCCCACGGTGTGCCTTCGAGCGAATGGCCTGGTTTCAAACACATCCCCATCACACGTGGAACCAGACAGTGCTGCCCTCTATCCCCACTTTTATTCACTGTGGTGATGGAGCAGCTCGCGGCCCGCCTTCGACAACACCACGCGGCCAGAGGTCTAGGGTTCACATCTAGAGGGCTGATCGTCTCGCTATATGCAGATGACATCACGTTATATATTAATGACCCTAAAGAAAACATTCTCCCTGTCCTCCAGGAAATCACTAAGTTTGGTGGCATATCTGGCATCCTGATTAATTGGGCTAAATCCATACTCTTCCCCCCAACTGAAGGCACCAAGCCTTTCGAACTGGACTATCCTCTTAATTGGGCGGATGGCCCGGTCAAATATTTAGGGATCTGGCTAAGCAGGGACACCCAAGAGCTTTGGAGTATGAACTACTGTTGTAGGGATTCTGCACATACACAGAGCTATGCACAGGTAATAGGACCTCGGAATATAGTGGTGAGCCAACAATAAACCTTAGCACCTAAAACCCCAAACCGACTAGCTGTAGCGTCTCATTAGCAACAATGCTACCAATGATTAGACAACCCAGAACACGGTATCTCGCTCTCTCAGGACTCGCAGTAGCAAGAACAGCCTTTCATACTTCACTCATACCTGTCCACAACGCGCGTAAGAGACACTGTATAGTTTAAAATTTTTATTTCAACTAACGTGCTCTAAGATACAGTACACGTGCCAGTACTATCAGCATAATGCATAATGATAAAATAAGCAGCATAGTTACAACTCCATAGAATACAAACGGGGAAAGCATTTCATAAAGCAGTGGATATAAGGCTAAATGACCTTACCACCCTCCCCGTGCTAGTAGCTAGTTTTTTATAAAAATAGAAGACCTCTGGGCTTTGACTAGCGAACCCCCATACCTCAATATCTAGATGCAAAGTTTACATCATCAGACACAAACAGCTCCTCTCTGGAAAGGTTGTTCTCCAAGTGCCTCTAACAGTGAAAAAACACAATATTAAAGGCACATGAATTTCTCCAAGGCAGCTGTAAATAGAGTGTTATGTCTAGGTGCGAGGGACTGGCCAAATCAGCAGGAACAAGGGACGTTGTTTTTCGACCTTGTACATGATGTGCAGACATAGCCCAAAAGGGAACAGGAGAAGAGGTGAAAGATAGAAATGCAGACAGTGCCGGGCAGAGGCATGAAAAACAACGGCACAAAGGAACGTGCGCAAAAAAGGCCTCATGGCAGCTAGGCCCAAGCCAACGTAGCAAGGCAGACCAGGAGGCCACAAACCACACGACACTACGGGCGTACTATCACCTGGCTGGAATGGAAAATAAAAACCTGGTCTAAACTACCGCTGTCACTAGCGGGAAGAATTGCGATATCCAAAATGATCGTCCTTCCCAAATTCTTATACATCTTTGTGAATCTTCCTCTTCCACTCACCCAAACCTTTTTCAAAACTCTGCGCTCATTGAAGATCTCACTGGTATGGGCGGGCGGACAGGCAAGGATTGCTTGGGAGATACTCACACTCCCGCTGAACCAGGGAGGATTGGGTGCGCCCGATAGTCTCCTCTATGCTTTCTGCGCGCAAGCTCTATTGCTTCAATACTGGATACATCCAACCCCGTTCCACCCCACGTAGCGATTGAGGCAGACATAGCAGCTCCCACCCCCCTGGACGTAGCCATATGTAAGCCATACAAACGGCCCGAAATGTCATTGACACGACTGAGACACTGAGATGGACATAGGACGGTATACTTGCTAGTTCAGGCGCCGAGATAATTTTTGCCCCCTCTATTCCACTAACAATCCACAAATGCCTCCACTAGATGATCGGGACAATGTAGCTAGAGCACGGAGACTGGGCATCAATACATATGCTAATCTATATCCTGATTACACTTTTATCGCCCCACCACCACCAGACAGGGTGCCCCGCCAAGTTTCTTGGACTTATTACTATATCATTGCATACAGGCCACTTGCCGCCAAATGCACAACACATTCCCTGGCCCCCCGCCCACCCTGCTGGCCCTAGAACACATTCTGACCACACCATCACCACGCAAGCTAATCACCCGATTATACACATCTATGCAACAACACTCCCCGGTGATCATATCAAAGGCATGGGAGGGATGGAACACTGAGATACACCCCCCCATTACAGAGGAACAATGGCGATTTTGCTGCGAACAATTAGAGATATTGTCCCCCAACTATAAACAGACTGATTCACTTAAAATCTCTCAAATGTTACTATAGAACACACGAGCAACTACATCGCATGGGCATCCGTGCAGACACCAAATGCTGGAGATGTCAAACCGAACATGTACCTTTCCTGCACCTGGCATGGGGTTGCCCCACCATTGCTACTTACCGGGAGGAAATCTTCCGTAAAATAAGTTAAATCCTGGAGATACAGCTGGAACCCACGCCCCTTTTAGGGTTACTGGGTTATGTAAAAGACGCCCCAGTTGAAACCCGCCGACTGCTTGCTATTTTGCTGCTGTTGGCGAAATGGAGGGTAGCCATGAAATGGGCAAGACCCTGTGCTCCCTCAGTTAAAGCTTGGATACTCAATATCACCTTCTGTCAGGAGCAGCTATCCATTTTCTGGGAAATGATGCCCTTAGCCTCTAGACCCAGGAATAATATGGAGCCCCTTCCTCACCTGGCTATGTGCTTACAACCAGGACACTCCATGCTCACCCGCGTTGCCTGGACGACAAACCGGTGACTAGCTAATTCCCTGCAATACCACACATAACCCCACACACACTTACCTCATCATATTTAGGGACGCACCTTTAACCCACTGAAGCTGTGAATTGCAATATGTGCCGGCGATTCAACCTGTACGCCATGGACCTAAATTTATAAACTAGTTGATTTAACTCTGTATAATGTAGATTGATGCAGCTTTTCTCCCTACACGTTAGTTTATGTTATGTTTTTGGTTATATGATTGGCATCAAATGTACTATATACTCAAATACCTTTTGATGCGACTATGTACATGCTAATTCTAAATGCCAATAAAGACAATTTCCAAAAACAAAAAAAAATTGATTTTTAGTATACTGTCCGGTCGGATGAGGAGTGGGTGTTATGATTTGTAATGTACCCCAATATAGGCCTGAGTAGTCACCTAACCTTTCACCTATATTTACCATACCATTGTACTACATAACGGGTTTGTGCTGACCTTTTGCCGTTAGGTGCTGCATAAATGTCGTGTGGTTTTCTCCGAAAACTAGCCTCATTTATTATGCATGAGGTTTCTCAGAATCACAGCAGGAGTACCATCTTCTGCATCTCCTGCATAATAACTATGTATAAGGGTCATCCCCATCGTCATACTCGGCTGACATGAAGCAGCAAAGTAGAACCCCGGAGGGTAAATTTTTGGGTATACAAGAACAATATCTTTGCTAGGACAGGCAGAGGAGAAAGACTTCAATGCTGACACGAGACGCCGAGGTTCCTGCACGCAGACACTCCAGCACGCAATGGTCTGACATCCCTTGCGGGGTGTCCATCTCGAGACCAAGACTGGGTCCTTTGTTCTCTCACTTCAGGTGTTGAGGTTGGCTACATCCTAGGGGGATTCTTGGCTATATACCTACACACATGCTAAGTACATTTAGGTACATCTAGTTGAGGTTAGCATCGTAGGAGTACGCATTAATACTGTCCTGTATTTACATGCCTGATTATATTCATTGTTTTAGCACTATGGCAGAATTCTATCAGCTATTTACTCTGTTGGTGCTCATAACCGTATATATAGGTTTCTGTCTTATGGCTGTTGCAGCATACATATTTTACACTAGAATGACGCTGGTTAAATAAATGCTTATTGAAAACGTCCCCATCATTTATTCTGTGCATCTCTCCGAGACAAAGTGAGCATGAGTGACTGAGCAAAAAGTACTGTACTATTTTCACGATCACTGAGGGGACAGGGTTGTCATGTTTGATAGTTGCTAGAAACTATTCTCTCCTTGGTAAGAGGAGTTCATAGCGGCACTGTGAGCTAGCTGGTATACGGGCGAGCATATCCAGTGGGGGTGTCTGGAATCGGTCTGGACAACACTCCCACAGTTTGTCTAAACTCGCATATCATATATATATATTTTTTACGAACTACACGACAGGATAATGTCTAACGCCCATTTGTCTGATGTTATGGATTGCCAAATGGGAAGAAATTGTTGAAGTATTCCCCCGACAGGTGTTAAATGTTTAGGGGGAAGTGTAGGCAAGTCACTGTTTATTGGGGGAAGGGGAGTTACGCGTTGGCGTGCTCTTACCCCTACCTTTAAAATTGTTTCCTCTGTACCTTCCTCTATAGACGCCTCTAGAGGAAGAGGGTTGAGTGTTGGACTCATCTGAGGAAGCGTTAGGTTCCGAGGATGTATTTTTGGACCCTCCCCTATAAAATGAGCAGCAAAAGGAGCCTCTGCTTGATGGAGACTGAAGCGCTCCTTATAGATTTCGCCACGTCTGTCTTTTTTCATCTTTTCTAAAGCCTCATCCACTTGAGGTCCGAAAAGATGTTGATTGTCAAAGGGGGTATTTAAAATAGACGGCTGGATTTCTGGTTTAAAACCTGAAATCCTAAACCAGGCATGTTGACGCAAGACAATGCTGGTGTTAACTTCTCTCGCTGCAGAGCCAGCAGCATCAAGAGCACATCTAATAGAAGAATTAGACACAAGTTTTCCTTCTTGGACTAGCTCCTGTGCCTTTTTCTTGTGCTCTTCTGGGAGGTATTGAAGTAAGCCTTCCATCTCGTCCCAGTGTGCTCAGTCATACCTAGCTAGTAGGCCAGCATATTGGCAATGCACCAGTGGTTAGCCACTCTTTGACCAGATGCATCAATTAATTTAGACTCTTCATCTAGCGGAGGTGCATCCCCAAAGGTCTGTGAGTTCACTATCTTACGAGCGTTAGAAACTACCAGTGAGTCTAAAGGAAGATGTTCTTTAAGAAAAACAGGATCAGAGGGTGATGGTTTGTATTTCCTATCAACCCTGGTAGTTAAAATACGGGCACAAACAGGGTCCTTAATAATCTCATCTGCATGTCTCATCATGCCTTTTAACATATGGAGACTCTGACTAGTTCTATGAGAAGACCCTAGAGTCTCAAATAAAAAGTCGTCATCCAAAGCCTCTTTGTGCAGTGTAACTCCATGATACGCTGCTGCCCTGGAACTCAGCTCTAGATAATAAACCTCATCATCTGAAGGTGATGGTTTTGCAGGGTATAGATCTGGATTATTATCCATGGGCGGATCAATATTCTAATCATCCCATGGATCTCTTGGCAAAGGGACATTATCATCATCATCATCATCATCATCATCATCATCTCCTAAATCAGGCTCTGTATGACGAGATTCCGGTGGTGTTATGTGTAGTGGATTCGAACCGGAAGATTTCGGCTCCGAACCAGACTTGCCTTTCGGAGCAGAATGTTTCGGAACCGAAGATATTCTGACTGGACTCGATCCCGAGCCAGAAGGCTTGACCGCTTGCTTCGGTGCATCGGAAACATCGTCTCGGTGCCAACCAAGGCCTGAAGGCAGAGGTGGTGCTGAAGCCTTGCGTTTAGTGGAAGATAGTTTATGGGGTACGGGATTTAGTACTCGTGACACCCCATCCCGCTGGAATGTCTTCAGACTGCAGTACGATCTCTAGGTCGGAATCCAATTCTGCGACGGAGAAGGCCTCCTCTTCTTCCGCAGCTGTTGCTTCGTGTTCGGTTTCTTCTCCGAAGATATCCGGAGTATGTTGAGTGCTTTGGTGCTGCATTTCTCGTCGTGGAGCCCACGATCTCGAAGAGTCTTTTTTGATCGGAACGACAGACAGGCCTCGCAATCTTCTGCCTTGTGCTCCGGTGAGAGGCACAAGTTGCAGACTTGGTGTAGATCGGTGCACGGGTACTTGGAGTGGCACCAAGGACAGAATTGAAACAGAGTCCGTTCCATCGGCAGAAGGCTGGACCGATGCGGCTAGGCCCGAAGGCCGCCCACGAGGTTTTTGACCGAAGATGAGACTTTCCCGATCGAATGGATACGCAGAGAGGGAAACGCGTACGATAACAATACCATTGAGGCTACAGTGGATTGCGCACCAAGGGGAACCCGAAGGACGGTTTCGAACCGGAGCGCAGCAATACACGCCCGAACCCGATGGCGGAAAGAAAGCAATCTAACAATGGACTCGATGCCCATGGGCACCATCACCGAAAGGAGGAGTCACCTTACCTCGTGACTGGGAAAGACTTCGAAGAAAAACAACTTGCAAACATCCGGACCCAACACTAGATGGCAGGAGTATGCAAAGCATGTGTATCTACTAGCACACATGCCTCGAACATATGACCTTGTACTTATTTAAAAAATGAACTCAAGGCTGTGAGCTACTCTGAAGGTTTCTGGGAGCTACTATTCGCTTGTGATTGACTGGTTGGCGGCACCTGCTCCATTTGATTTGCTGGAATTGTCCCATCTGCATACATCCAATAGATGGTGTTGACCTAATTAATTGCTGGAACCAAAGAATTGTCTGTGATAATTTAATCTGCACACTGACTGTTTTGGTATATCCTTTAAAAAGGGCCTCCTGGGGGGGGCGTGTCCAAGATGGCGGCCGTGTAGGACGTGTTTTACTGCTCCTCCGGCTCCGCCAAAACCATCGCATTGTAATCGCATGCTCTGCGACTGCATCCTTGGCAGGGAGAACATGAGTCGATACCCGGAGCACGCCCGTGGCCTGTAGGGCACTTACCGACACACAGCTGGGCTCCGAAGCAGCGACGAAAGGCGGTCTGAGTAGAGGTGCGGAAGGCAGGCCCGAGCCAAGAAGTACGAGACCCCCGTCGTCCCAGCGGAGGCCTGGCTGGCGATCGCTCCCGGGGGCGGACCGCCTCATCTTCAATCAATCAATCATGTCACTTATAAAGCGCACTACATACCCGCGAGGGTCTCAAGGTGCTGGGGGAAGAGGGGGGTGGTGCTGCTACTGATCGAAGAGCCAGGTCTTGAGGAGTCTTCTGAAGGCCAGTAGGTCTTGGGTCTGTCGGAGGTTGGTGGGGAGGGTGTTCCAGGTCTTGGCGGCGAGGTGGGAGAAGGATCTGCCGCCGGCGGTCGTTTTCCGGATGCGGGGGACTGTGGCGAGGGCGAGGCTGGTCGAGCGGAGCTGGCGGGTGGGGGTGTAGAAGCTGAGTCGTCTGTTGAGGTAGGCTGGTCCGGAGTTGTGGAGTGCTTTGTGTGCGTGGGTGAGGAGCTTGAAGGTTATCCTCTTGTTGACAGGGAGCCAGTGCAGGTCTCTCAGGTGGGGTGTGATGTGGCTGCATCGGGGGATGTCGAGGATAAGACGTGCAGAGGCGTTCTGGATGCGTTGCAGCCGTCTCAGGAGCTTAGCCGTCGTTCCTGCGTAGAGGGCGTTTCCGTAGTCCAGCCTGCTGGTGACGAGGGCCTGGGTGACTGTTTTTCTTGTTTCGGTGGGGATCCACTTGAAGATCCTGCGGAGCATTCGGAGGATGTTGAAGCAGGATGAGGAAACGGCGTTGACCTGCTTAGTCATGGAGAGGGTGGGGTCGAGGATGACCCCTAGGTTGCGTACGTGGTCGGTGGGTGGCGGGGCTGTTCCCAGTGATGTTGGCCACCAGGAGTCGTCCCAGGCTGAAGGGTTGGAACCAAGGATGAGGACCTCCGTCTTGTCCGAGTTCAGCTTCAGGCGGCTGGTCCTCATCCATTCGGCGACGGCCTTCATTCCTTCGTGGAGGTGGGCTTTGGCGGTGTGAGGGTCTTTGGTGAGGGAGAGGATCAGCTGGGTGTCGTCGGCGTAGGAGATGATGTTGAGGTTGTGCTGTCGGGCGACGTGGGCGAGGGGTGCCATGTAGATGTTGAACA
Organism: Calotriton arnoldi; assembly: GCA_963921515.1. Taxonomy (NCBI): domain Eukaryota; kingdom Metazoa; phylum Chordata; class Amphibia; order Caudata; family Salamandridae; genus Calotriton; species Calotriton arnoldi. Next base: position 210,362 of record CAWUFW010008954.1, on the reverse strand, counting down.
GCGTTGGGCTGAGGGAGGAGCCTTGGGGTACGCCGCAGATGATCTTGGTGGCCTTGGATCGGAAGGGGGCGAGGCGGACGCTTTGTGTTCTGCCGGAAAGGAAGGATGTGGTCCAGTCCAGGGCCTTCTCTTGGATCCCGGCGTCGTGAAGGCGTGTTCGTAGTGTGTGGTGGCAGACCGTGTCGAAGGCGGCTGATAGGTCCAGGAGGATGAGGGCTGCTGTTTCTCCGTTGTCTAGCAGGGTCCTGATGTCATCGGTGGCGGCGATGAGGGCGGTTTCGGTGCTGTGGTTGCTGCAGAAGCCGGACTGGGAAGGGTCCAGGATGTTGTTCTCCTCGAGGTAGCGGGTCAGTTGTTTGTTGATGATTTTCTCGGTGACCTTCGCGGGGAACGGGAGCAGAGAGATGGGTCGGAAGTTCTTGAGGTCCTTGGGGTCTGCCTTGGGTTTCTTGAGTAAGGCGGTGATCTCGGCGTGCTTCCAGCTTTCCGGGAAGGTTGCTGTCTCGAAGGAGATGTTGATTATTTTCAGGAGATGGGGCGCGATGGCTGTACTGGCTTTGTTGAAGATGTGGTGAGGGCACGGGTCTAGCGGTGAACCGGAGTGGATGGTGTTCATGATCTCGCTGGTGTCCTCGTCGTTGATGTTGGTCCAGGAGAGCAGGCAGGTGGTGGTTGTGGGGGCAGTGGTCTCGGTGGTTGCCGGGGTGGTCGTGGTGTTGAAGCTGTCGTGGATGTCGGCGATTTTGCGGTGGAAGAAGGTGGCCAGTGAGTCGCACAGGTCTTGCGACGGCTGGATGTCGTTGGTGTTGGAGCTGGGGTTGGAGAGTTCCTTCACGATGTTGAAGAGCTCTTTGCTGTTGTGTGCGTTGTTGTCTAGGCGGTCTTTGAGTGAGGCCCTTTTGGCGGATCTGATGAGGTGATGGTGACTGCGGGTGGCGCTCTTGTGGGCGGCGTAGCTGTCCGCTGTCCGTTCGTGGAGCCAGATCTTCTCCAGTTTTCGGCATGTTCGTTTGGAGGCCTGGAGGTCTTCGGTGAACCAGGTGGCTTTCTTGCTGGTGTGGCTGTTGGGCGGATTCTTGAGCGGGGCGAGGGTGTAGGCGCAGTCGTCGATCCACTGTCTGAGGTTGCGGGCGGCGGTGTCGGGGTCGGAGGGTTCGGCGGGTGGGCTCAGGGCGAGGGTTGTGGTTAGCTGGTCTTCCGTGACTCTGCTCCAGCAGCGGCGAGGCATTTGTTCGGTGCGGTGGTGCGTGGTGGGCTTCCTGTAGGTGAAGTGGATGCAGTGGTGGTCAGTCCAGTGGGGTTCGGAGGTGTGGTTGAAGGAGACGTGTGGGCTTGCGGAAAAGATGGAGTCGAGTGTCTGGCCGGCGGCGTTGGTGGGTGTAATCACGAGCTGTCTGAGTCCGAGGGTGGCGAGGTTGTCGATCAGGGTGGTGGAGTTGGTGTCCTTGTTGTTCTCGAGGTGGAAGTTCAGGTCCCTGAGGAGGATGTAGTGCGTGGAGGCGATGGCGTGTGTGCTGACGAAGTCAGCGACGGAATCGCTGAACTGTGGTCGGGGTCCGGGGGGTCTGTAGATGAGGGTTCCTCTGAGGGTGGTGTTGGGATCGGTGTGGATCTGGAAGTGCATGTGTTCGGCGGTGCTGAGGGTGTCGTCGGTGTTGTTTGAGACTCTGAGGGTGTTCCTGTGGACGATGGCGATGCCTCCTCCGACTCCGTTGGTGCGGTCCCTGCGGGTGATCTTGTATCCGTCCGGGATGGCAATGGCGATGTCGGGGGCTGAAGCGGGATTCAGCCAGGTCTCCGTCAGGAATGCGACGTCTGGGGAGGTTGAGTCGAGAAGGTCCCAGAGTTCGATGGCGTGTTTGCGGGCGGAGCGGGTGTTGAGGAGGATGCATCTGAGGTAGTTGGGTTCTTTCCTGGGCGGTGGTTTGGCGGGGCGGGTGCTGGCGAAGCTGCAGTTCCGGCAGGTGAAGGGCCCTTGGGTGCGCTTCGGGGTGGCCTGGTAGCAGGCGTGATCTTTTCCGGGGTTGAGTGCGTGGAGGGTGCTGGCGTCGTATCGGCGTCTGTTGATGTGGCGGGCGCGGGGGATGCCCGGACCAGGGGGTCTGGCGCTGGGCGCGGTCGGGCGCAGACGGGCTTGCCTTCGGCGCAAGCGGCGCGCCCGCTGCGCACGTCCGCTGCGCGGCCGCACAGCGGCCGCCATAAATGGGGAGGTGGGAGGGAGGAGCAGGGAATGGGGCAGCGAATGGGCAGTGAGGGGGCGGGGCCGCAGGGGCGCAGCGGCGGGAAACAGGCACAGAAGGGAAAACGAGCACAATCAGGGCATCAAGGGGGCACAGAAAGGAAAAAAAAACTAGCACAATGAGGGGCAGCAAGGGGGCACAGAAAGGAAAAACGAGCACAATCAGGGGCAGCAAGGGGGGCACAGAGGAAAAAACGAGCACAATCAGGGGCAGCAAGGGGGGCACAGAAAGGAAAAAAAAAACGAGCACAATCAGGGGCAGCAAGGGGGGGCAGCAAGGGGGGCACAGACAGGAAAAAACGAGCACAATCAGGGGCAGCAAGGGGGCACAGAAAGGAAAAACGAGCACAATCAGGGGCAGCAAGGGGGGCACAGAAAGGAAAAACGAGCACAATCCGGGGCAGCAGCAGGGCACACAGACGGAGCTGTGTGGTGGGGGAGCGACCTACCAGTCAAGGTCAGGGGTCGCTCCCCCCCCCACCACCATCTTGACGGGTCGAGGAGCTCTGATGGCCCTGTGCCGCTAATTGAAGTCAAGCGGCCTGGGGTGAGAGCGGCATAGCGGGAGCGGGCCGGCCTGGTGTGCACTGCAACGGCGGGGAGAAGCCGGACGTGGCCAGGACCCCTGCCGCCCACGGATGGACCGCTGTGCAGGATGAGGCGACGGAGCCTAGATCACCTGGCTGGTCCGCGCCCGACTCTGGCTGTTTGTCCTGTGAGCGCTGAGAGGCAGGGGGCAGGCGGAGAAACGCAGGATACGCCGAGGTGGGCCCCGGAGCCACGGAGTGCTGCGACCGCCAACGGAGGGACGGAGAGGTGGCCATCGGGCTCCGGTAGAGAGCCAAGAGACGCGTAGAACACCGGCTGGGCCCTAGTGACAGCAGACGCCTTTGGGTGCGGGGGCCTGGGCGGAGCGCTCCAGCGGCCCGGGGAAGCTGGAGGATCCTGCTTTGCCGACCAATCAGCCAGGTGAGGGAGCGACAGCACGCGTGGGCCCGCTTCGGCGAGGGAGCGGAGCTGAGGCGCAATAGATACTCGGCAGGGTCTCTGAGGCCTGCCCGAGGAGCCAGACAAAAGGTCTAAAACCTGACCTGTTGACGCCGCTGGGCCACGGGGGAAGAACTTGAGCCGCACCAGCAGGCGCTCAGCACTTGGGCCATTACTGCACTCCGCCGGAAGAGTAGCTTGACGGGGGGCGGTCGCCACCAGTTAGCAAGGGGGAACCGAGAGCCCAAGCGGGGGAGGCCCTGGAGACCCTTGGGAGCTGTGTATGAAATAGCTGACAGTGGCACTCTTGTTGGGACGAGAGCGATACTGTTGGGGCGCAGCAGGTGTAGGAGGGGAAAGGCCCGCTCAATGGCATAACTGCAAGTTTAAGTCCACCAAGTGGCTTCAAAGACAGCATAAAGTGCTCAGCCGACTAGCTGGCGTCGTGCTCCGCAAAACACTTCGTAGACGGAGAGAAGTAGCTACGGAGCTGCTTGACCCCAGGTGGTGAGCACGGTCCGACACCTTTCACAGCACTTGCGTGTTGGCCAAGCAGGAAGAGCACTGACCTGAAGTCACTGGCGCATGTAGCCCGATATCTGGAGCTTGTACTTGCAGCCAATAAAGAAGTCCTGACCTGGCTCACTGGCTCACACAGGCGAACCAACGCTTGCTTCTTAACGACACCGCAGAGAGTCGCACCACTTCGGCCGCGCCGAACACAGAGGATGGCCAGTGCACGTCTGAAGAAGGAGCACTCCGTTAAAGAAATGCTCTTGAAGCAGTCCACTCAAGGGGCGTCGGACAACACAAGCTTGGAGACGGAGGGGGCACAGGGGTCCCAAGAAGCAGCGGATGCTACGGCCACGAAAGCCTTCATGACGGAGCTGTTCACTAAGAGCTGGGCTCCAAGAGCTTAAAGAGCAAATAGAGGCCGACTTCAGATAAGTGAAACCCGACGTGGAAGATATCGTGGAACGAGTGGCGACCCTTGAAGAACACGAAACCGGACGGGGTGAGGAGCTCGAGATGATGCAGCAAGAGCTCCTTCGTCTGAAAGAGTAACATATTGAGCTACAAGGTCAGGCCGAAGATCTGGAAAACCGCTCCCGTCGCAATAACGTACGCATCCGAGGAGTACCATCAGGCGCAGAAGGGGAGGACATCAGGGAGTTTGTGTCAGCCCTCTGTAAACAGGTGCTGGGAGACTAGCACACAACTGAAATCCAGATTGACAGAGCTCACAGAGGAGGCCTACGACGAGGCGGGAAGGCGCCACCACCAGACATTCTCATCTGTATCCACGATTTCCAACTAAAAGATTATAATAAAGAAAGCTAGAGCGGCGCACTCGCTGCAGTTTCGTGGAACCTCCCCAACGCTTTACCAAGACCGCTCAGCTATCACCTTAAGTAAACGCAGGGACTTCAGGCCGGTTACAACGCACTTGAAAGAATTGGGGATTGCCTACTCTTGGGGCAACCCCTTTCGAATTATCTTCAGGCATGGGGGCAAGCTGCAGCAGATCCGATCTCTCCAGGAAGCCAGAGAGGTGTTAGTTATGGCAAGGTCACAGTCCCCGGAGCCGCAGCGCAACACTACTACAGGATCGGGCCAGGCGCATCTCCAGTGGCACAGAGTGGGGAAACGTGCGTCACCGCATAAGCCAGAGACAGCCACTATTCTCAAAGAGCGTGAAGCAGTCATCTCCTCCCTTTCTAATGGCCCGACCAACATGCTCCCTGCTGAAGACACTGCCTGTAATCGCATCAGAGCACAGCCTAGAGGCGGAGCCGGAGACGGAGCTCTCTTCTTCTTGTGGACTCACTTTAGGTTACTGCCCCTTTACTTGTTGTTTGGCTGACGAACTTTGGTCATCATGAACTATCATTTTATGCCGTCTTCTTTGATGGTTGAGAGCTCAATGTTTAGTGTTCTGGGATTTATTTTTCTTTGGGTATCCTGCACCAGTGCTAAGGTCCCTGGCCTCAAGATGGGGCAGATGAGTGTCCTTAGATCCGTACCACACCGGCCCCCACAAGCCGATAGTGACTCCTGGCCTTCTCCTCCAGTAGGTACCTGTGATGGGTGGAGATCTTAAGGTTATCTCTCTTAATGTTCGGGGGCTTAACCAACCCGCAAAGCGTTCGGCTATCCTCTCGTTGTTAGAAAATGCAGAAGGGGACATCTGCATGATACAAGAAACCCACTTACTATCCAAAGACACGCCCCGAAAGCGCACGTGCAGATTTCCGGGCCAATATTGGTCTGCCAGTACCTCCAAAACCGGTGGGGTAGCTATATTATTTAGTGCGAAATTTGAAGGCAAAGTCCTCTCAACGCTGTATGAGGTAAGGGGGAGGGTTCTTGCTCTGCAGGTACAATGGGGCTCCACACTTCTTACTCTCAACATCTACTCCCCTAACACGAACCAGGAACCTTTTCTCATTAAGACTCTCACGGACGGGCTGGCATCAGCTGACGCAGCGATTTTGATAGGGGGCAATCTTAACTTGGTGATGGATAATGACTGGGATCGATCTTGCCAGCGACAAGCTGAGATGGGTGCGATCTCCTCTGAGGGGAAGGGGTGGCTGGCAGAATGCAGGCTGCACGACATTTGGCGCCTTCATCATCCAGACACGAGAGATTACACATATTATTCAGCTGCACATAAATCATACGCGCCCCTAGACCACTTCCTAGCGTCTACACCGCTGTGGACTAGCATACGGGAGACCTTAATAGAACCTCGCTCATTAACGGACCATGCCCTCATCACGGTCACACTACACAAGAGAGGAGCCACTCCCACTCCGACACGATGGCGCTTGCGTGAGGGACTGTTGCACTCAACACACAGTGAAAGAGATTAAGGGGAAAATTGTGGAATATATACACCATAATGATAGAGCATACACCCAGTTAGATGCAATTTGGGAGGCCTTGAAAATGGTAATACGAGGGGAGTTCATGGCCATATCCTCTGCCGAGAATAGAAAGTGCAGGGAAACGAGACAGAGCATCACACAAGAGGTGAAAGAGTTGGAAGTGATAAATAAACGCACAGGAGCGCCGAGGGTGTGGCGGGAGTTGGAGAGAAAGACTCCTATTAAGGCGTCTTGACCTGGACAGGGCGGAATATGCACTACTGCGTTTACGTCATAAGTTTTACTTAAGCAGCGATAAACGTGGGAAGATGCTGGCTCATCGGTTGAGGGCTCGGACGCTGGCAGAGGCGATACCCATGATAAAGACGTCGTCGGGGGAGGAGGTCTACGCAGATAGTCCAATCGCGGATACATTTAAACGGTTTTATGAATCATTGTACATCGAAGACGATACTGGGCAGCCGGCCATGGGTGACTACCTTGCAACGTGCAATATCACACCTCTTCCCAAGGATCAGGAGAGTCAATTGGACGAGCCCATCCGTCCGGAAGAAGTCATATCAGCCATAGCTCGGCTGAAGCGAAACAAGGCACCGGGCCCAGACGGGTACCCAGCCTCATTTTTCAAGACCTTCTGTATAGAACTGGCGCCTCTCCTCACGCGGCTGTTTAACTCCTTTCTGGATAGCGGCACGATTACTGACTCCATGGCGGAAGCAGCGATCTCAGTGATCCTTAAGCCTCACAAGGACCCCAGTCAATGCGGGTCATACTGTCCAATCTCCCTCCTTAATCTTGAAATGAAGCTATTCACGGGGATACTGGCTGCTCGTTTGGGTCCGATGATGGCGGGGCTGGTAGACCCGGACCAGGCAGGGTTTATCCCCACTACGAAGGGGGAGATAACACAAAGCGTCTCCTACATCTTATGGACAGCGTGCGCCGCTCTGGGAGGGAAGCTCTGTTCCTGTCCATAGACGCGGAAAAAGCGTTTGACAGGGTCAGGTGGAGCTATCTGTTCAATACCTTACGTCGCTTCGGGTTTGGGGAGCGATTCCTAAAGTGGATCCGATGTATATACCAGACCCCTCGGGCTTTTGTTAGAGTTAATGGGACGTCCTCATCATCCTTTCGAATAGCGCGAGGCACGAGGCAGGGGTGCACGCTTTCACCCCTCCTCTTTGCCCTCTACATGGAGCCCCTGGCCCAGAGGATCAGGGATCACCCCCAAATCAAAGGGCTGCGCTTTGGCGGAGACATCCATAAAATAAGCCTTTACGCAGAGGATGTGATTTTATCGCTAGCGGAACCCCTCACCTCACTTCCGGCTCTTTTAGAAGAGATGGAGAGTTTGGGAACCCTATCAGGTTTTAAAGTTAACCTGAGCAAATCCCAGGTGCTCAACCTCACTACCCCACCAGAGCAAGAGGAGTCGCTGCAGGAGAGATTTCCCCTACAATGGGCTTCACAGCCGATAACCTATCTAGGTATTCTATTGGCCCCGACGATCTCAAGGACGCTGGAACTAAACTATTCCGCACTGTTAGCGCAGACAACCAAAGCCCTTGCTGGTTGGGAGAGGCTAAAACTAGCCTGGTTCGGCCATATAGCAGCAGTTAAAATGACGGTGCTACCGCAAATCCTATATATTTTCCAGCTGTTGCCGTTGGTTCCCCCCCCCCACCCCCCAAGGTACTGCGCTCCCTCCAATTGGCCATTAATAAATTTGTCTGTGGAGGGAAGACGACGCGCCTCCCTTCTCTCAAATGTAAGCCCAAGCAGGAGGGAGGTGCAGCCCTCCCTGTAATAGAGAGATACCTACAGGCCTCTCACCTCCGATATATTGTGGAGAGGAATCGATCACTTTCTGAAAAGCACTGGACCTTTATGGACCAGGCGGTTGCCGGAATTAACATTTGGAGAGAGGCATGGCTGCCATGCAAATTGAGGGCTTGGGGTCTCTATTCGTCACCAGTCACTGCAGCCACGATTAAAGTATGGGACACAGTGGCGCTCAGAAGGGGGCTGACTACTTTCCCTTCCCCAATGTCCCCCATTGTCGACAACCCGGACTTCCCTCCGGGCTGTAAATCTGAGGTATTCCAGCGATGGAGAGAAGCGGGATGTAAGCGGATTGGCTCGCTGTTTGATAGCCAGGGTATCATCCCTTACAAGCAGTTAAGACAAGACTACGATTTGCCTAAAGCCGATGTATTCCACTATCTCCAACTCCGACACTGGGTTACCTCCCCATCATACATAGCGCAGGCTTCTCGACGACTTACCCCATTCGAGAAATGGCTGGTAGGCAAAACGGACGATAAGCACCTTATCTCAGATCTGTACACTATGTTAGCCGCTGGGCAGGGAGGGGGGCGGACGAAAGGGCAACTCCGCTGGGAGGAGGAATTGGGTAGAGCTTTGACGGATAAAGAGTGGGAGAATATCCACTACAGAGCCCACCACACAGCGCACAGTACTGCTGGCACCGAATCAGCTTTCAAAGTCATGTCATACTGGTATCTCACACCGGCACGTATTCATAGCTGGGACAAGAATCGCATGGAGGAGTGTTGGCGGGGATGCGGTCTCACTGGCTCTTTAGCGCATTTGCTTTGGCATTGCCAGCGATTAGAACGCTTCTGGGAAGGGGTGTTGAACGACAGAATCTCTTCGACACGGAGATCCCACGATTCCCGGTGTATAACCTTACTGGGTCTCCCCAACGCACTGACATTTCCCGTACGCTCATTGAGGGCTAGGCAGATAGCACTGGCGTTACTAGCAACCCGTGAGACACTTTTGGCGCAGTGGGATCCCGCGAATGTTCCAGACCATACTGCATGGCTACATCGGCTTTGGTTAACCCTGGCCATGGAACGCCTTTCGCTGATCCAGGAGCACAAAGGGGAGAAATATGCCGAACTATGGGCCTCTTTTATACACATATTGTCTAAAGAATTCCGAGAGGTAACGTGCCTCAAATATCTCCAAATACGACACTTGCTTCCTGCAGAGGCAGACGCAGGGACATCCCACAGGGTAAGGGCCGGGTCGTGAGCTATGTTTCACCAGGGTAGAGGATCGCTCCCGCATTAAGTAGACTGCTGGCCGGTGCAGGTACCCCTTTTTAGGTCTCGCCTGAGCCAGCGCATGCGCTGCTCTGGCGAGAGTTTTAGTAAGCGGGTTTTGGAAGTGCAAACAGCAGTTTGCTGGCGACCAGCTTGCGTTCACGCGCGATCAGGCGCCATATGGCTTTCCTCGCCATCTGCTCGCGATTACTTTCACTTTCGCGGCCGCGCGGCCGTATCACTTTCGCGGCCGCGCGGCCATTGCTCGTTTCCGGAGCAGTTTGCAATTCCTTCCACGTTACGACGACTGAAGCAATCTCTTCCGTTGTTGGGGCGATTGTAGTTCTTTCGTGGGTAGGCGGGCTTTCTTTTTCTCGGTGGGTTATATTTTTCTGTCCAATCGTGGGTTTTGCCGGGAGTTAGTGCCTTAAAGAACATCCTAGGATTCCCGAGTCCGTTACTCAGTTTTAAAACTACACTTTGTTTACCTCACCCCCTTTTTGCTTAGAGAAGCTGCATTTCGATATTTTCTGTCCGTTCACGGAAGGTAAGTTCCATTTTGGAGAATCTCCACCAATTCGAGATGGTTGTCATGTAGGTTTTATGCATTTAAGTCCTCTACTCCTCTCATGTTTACATTACTGTGGTGATTCCTTTTTCTTCTTATTCACTGTGTCCGTTTATGCCTTCAGTCTATCATACTTCAGTTCAGTTCATTTTATTCCTATTTCTCTCTTGTGTTTGTCATTCTATATTTTCGGCTCTTTACCTTAATTTTCCTTTTGTTGCTTCTTCTTCCTGGGTCCATTCTAGTCTTTTGTCTCATACAGTTACCTTTCTTACAACTGTATCGCTTGGGCGCCTGGGTATAAGAGCTCAGAGGGCCCCGCCCTTCCAATAATTCAAGACTGGATATAGGGGAGTGCAGCCCTGCCAAGTGCCACGCATCTCAGGTCAAACGAACTAATGCATTTGCAAATTTATGTTGCATCACTGCAAGGCCCAAGATTGTCATGCAATCAGTATTAATAACAGACTGACTGCCACGCCCTCACTGTGATGGTCCCATAAAGCCTGAGGGTTACAGTGCCAGGACATCTCATCTTAGCTGTACAGCTTCCAAGGAGGTTGAGCATCTTACCTCTCTCGTGTGCCAGGAGTTCATACGTCTCCTTTGCAGTGTGCCAGATACTGGGGCGAGGTAGAGTCACAAGGGGACAGGCAGAGGAGATTGGGACAAAAGTGAAGATGTACTTAAAAGCCCACAGGTTACAGAACAGCAAGGCAGGCACTGAACTAAAAGAGACCCAGCAAATCCGTGCCATACTGCTGGCCAAAACGACAGACACAGGGCAAGTGTCCTTTCACCACATCCAACTCTCTTCTTAACTCTGAAACATCTTTTCATACTAGTAATGGAACGTGGAAATTGTTTGGGAAGAAATTCTAGAAGACCAGGAGATTCCTCCTTTTGTGACCTGGAAGCATCAAGGGTCTCTGAAATCTATAAACAAGCATTGGCATAGCCTATAGGTCTCGCTTTTGGGACCTTATAAGTATTTAGTTATGCAGCACAATATCCTTGGTGCAACAACATCAACTGTTGCATGGCTAAACACTTATAAGGTCCCAAAGGCGAGACCTATTGGCTATGCCAATGCTTGTTCTTTTTGTTTTTGGGAGGGAGGGAGGGCTTTTTCCATTGTTTTTGGGGCATTTGAATGCCCTCTTTTGTTCTTATTGTTAAGTTGGTACATACAATCTACTACGCTGCCGCCCCTGGGTTGTAGGCAAAAGCTGTGTTCATGTATTATGTCTGCGAGTTTTGCGGCCAGCCTTTTTGGTTGTGGGCATACAGCTGTGTACTGCTAATACTGCAAGATTGTCGTTTAAAACTAATACAAGATTGGTTCCATAAAAAGGGCCTCCTGTGAATGTTTAAGTTTATTTGGTAGTAGTAACACAAGAGCCATAAAATCATCAATTTGAAGCAGTTGCTGGATTTTTGAGGTAGGTTCTTCTGTAAAACTACCTAGTGCAAAGTTATCATTAAAACATGTTTTTAAAGTGCAAGTATTCTGTGAGATTCCCTTCAATACAGTAGTCTGTTTGTCAACTAAGATTGTGCTATAAGCCTGTGAGTTATTTAGGTAAGCATATTGCTAAATGCACTCCTAGCTAAAAGGAGTGGATATGTAGGAGGGATATTGTCATCTGTGCCCTGTGATAATAGTGTAATGTGTGCTTGTGGTAATCTGTAAGTATTTGTTTAGTGCCTGTAGATGAAGTTGTGACTATGGGCCTGATTTAGGGTTCAGCGACTGGTTACTCCAACACAAACATGACAGATATATTGTTCGCCATGTTAAAAGTGCTTTTGGATATAACGCAATTGTAATATGGCAGAAGGTATATCCATCATGGTTGTGATGGAGTAACCCGGCCGCTGAACTCTAAATCAGGCCGGCCGTATGTCTCTCGACTTATGCTACTACAAGTGGTCCTGGATCGGAGCATAATATATTATCTGAGAGTGGATCAAGGAGTCTAATTCATCAGTTAAATATAGGTTATCAAAGGAGTTGCCCAGTTCATATTTTGGGTGTTGAAACTATATTGTTTATAAGGTTCTCTTTGTCCCCCATAAATTGATTTGTTGTCTTACTCAAACCAATGTACACTCAACATCTGAAATATTGTATGGGGTGCTTGTTTGAGCTATGAAGACCAAAGCATTCTTATTTTGGATGGGGTCTTCTATAATATTGTTCGGGGAGTTTGTCTGGTGAACAACAGGAGCAAAACAATATGTAAAAGTTTGTAATTTGGTCGAGAGCTCTCCAAAAATAGACAGGGTTGACTTGCTAAGTAACTGACCACCCTCGGATTCTCCTTCCCTGCATTAAATTTCCCTTTTTCAATGAAGTTAGCCTCTTCTGAGCTCGGGTCTTCAGGTTATTAAAAGAAAAAATTGAATCGGATTAGTCCTCCCGCTATTCAAGTACACTTACTTGTTTTGGTAGTTATGAAAACAAGCAAAAGATGTGGTAGATAAATGCTTTAAAACAGACTAATCCAATGTCTGTCCTTCACGCAGGGCCCATCAATGGCCACTGGCCGAATCGTACAATGAGGAGTGCAATCAACTCGTGTTCTCTGTGAAAGCAACAGCCACAACAAAGCAATTACTTGTAAACAACTTACCGCATCCCAAAAATCCACTCAAGCGCTGCCTCTTCCAACCACCGGTAGCTAGGATTCAGTTTGTTTAAGCTACTCTTCCGTTAGCTGACAGATAACCCAATGATTCATCTAGATGGCATACAGCTAGGGGCTCACAGGACCTCTCTGGCAATCCTGGAGAAGGGGTTGAAAGACACCCTGCCACCGCTCTACTGGATGCTCTTCCTCCCCAGGCTCCCAGAGAGAGGTGAGCTCAGTAGCGGCAAACAGCGTCCACAGCAACATGATGGTGGGGGTATTCAGTTGTGGGTAAGAGAAGCTGGGCCCCCTGGCAATGTCGGTATCAGTGGCATTAACAGAGGACAAAAACCTCTAAAGAGCGATCCAGCGTTACACTTGGGGTTCTGGCGTTCGACATGGGTGATAGCAGAGAAACAGAACGAGAATTGGCAAGAGCACCGAGCAGCTGGTCAGAAGGGAGGTGCAGGCTCCTAGGGACTAGTATGTAAGTTAAATATACCAATTAGGAATATGCCAATTCAAACCTGTTTAAAGTAGGAGAACAGGCACTTTGCTACTGGTTAGCAGGGATAAAGTGCACAGAGTTCTAAAGCCAGCAAAAATATAGGGCCCAGCAAAAGGTAAAAAAAAAATTTCAGGTGTGATCATACAGAAAATGCAGATTTCCTACAGTGATTATTTCGAGCAGATTGTTCCAGTGGATGACTGGGAGCATGCAGGGTCCTGGAAGCAAGTTCACATAAGTTGGAGTTATGCACTAATGCCAATATGCGTATGGAGCATATTTGCATGAGGTACATATTTGTGGGCTGAAGGATGACTGTTTCGTAGGTACGACTGTATGATGAAGACATACATTCCACATGCAGCTTCTTCATTCATAAATGGGAGAATATGGTGATGACATATGCCAGACTATTTACGTGTTTTTGTGTGGGTTTTTTTTTTTTACAACCTATGTAGAAAATAAACTGCTACATGTAATTTCTGCTGACAAAGAGGGTTGTGTTATATTTCATGGATACTGTACCCTTTTACAGAATCTGCCAATTCTGTTTATTATAGAGTTTTGCTTAGGGAGGGTGTGCAATAGTTGCGACCAATTCCCTCTCACTCAACCGTATAGTTTAGAAGGCAAGTAATTTCTGGGCAAAAGTAAGCAATATTGTTGATTTGCTCCTGTGTCATGAACTACAGGCTGTGGTTTCCATACACTAAGCATTGCCTTGTGACAAACCACAGTATGCACCAAGAGGCCATGTTATAGTGTGGTTGATTGTGTAGTTTTAGACTGTTGAGTGGCAGATTATGGCATGCACTGCAGAAAGTTTAATAAGCCTCTGTATTGCAAGCTTCGCTCATACTTGATATGTTTAATGGTATTTGTGTCGTTTTAGCAGCCTGGCTCTATAAACTGGGGCTTTTTCTGTAGGGTGTTTTTTGTGAGCTGTTGGTTTCTCTGAAAGATGGTTGATGGGTAATATTCTATTTGACCATTTTTTTTCGTGTTTAGTTTATACCTGGTATTGCATTGTTCACTTGTTTAATGAGGGAAGAGGGCTGTATTGCAATTGTTCTGCTGTATGTACGTCAATGTACTTTTTTCAAATATGTTAGTCTATTTGCTTCAAAGTGGAATGTGTGATTATGAGTGTTCCAAGGATTTGGGTGTCCTAAGGCTCACAAATAGGTGGGACCGAGCAGAAAAGGCACCATTTCTCCTAGTGGCTGTGCAGTGCAATGGCCGATCCCAAGATAAACTGGAGAAAAGGACTTAATCAGGTCCAGCCTTCATTGCAAACATGCAGCCTCAAACATTAGAGAAACCTTAGGGTATCTACCGATGCAGAATATCTTGGGGGACAGGATCTGGTCATCAAAAACCAAAAGATGCGACTCTGTTGTTGGGGAGCTCACTGCAGAACACACCCTATATGTGCTGCCCATCAACACCTTTACTTTTGTCCCTATAACTTGGAGAGCCACCCTCGTTTTTGCTAATTTTTTATTGAAAGGAGTTATGAAATTCGCAATTCATCATCCTGTTTAGTCATGTCATTAGCTATGGGGGCCCTTGTAACCTCTTCCATGTTACTTTGTGCAGACTCGGAAGTCTTTTGGGTATGAACTTGGGATCCGCATCTTCCATCTGACACCTTCACGTCAGTCAAGCAGATCACCTTAGGCTACAGGTGACTTTGGCGAGGAAGACTGTCAGGTGTTCACAATAAGGATGCGTCCATCTGTTGACTGGGGATGGTCGTGTTGCATGTGCCATCTCAGGAAAGGAGACACTGAAAACTCTTCATTTTAGGTTCTTCTTAAAGCTAAAGGCAGGCAAGTTGAGCAGTACACCCATCAACTAAATTTACATTTTTGATCTATATAAGCACAGGTACTATTGTTGCTGTGTTGTGCAGGATAGTTTACCAAAATCAGGTATCTTTGCAGATCATAAGCATACATCTGGAGTTGCTAGTGGAAGACTGGTACTGCCTATATAGTTGATGAAAATGTGCCTCTTCAAATTATTTAATAAACCGCTTTATATTGAAAAAAGAAATTAGGCTAATTTCCCATTTCAAGCATGCACAAAGAATAATGTTTCTTGCATGAGGTGGAGATCGCGATAGAGGGTAAGCTGTGTGCCCCAGCTTGGGGTGGAAATGTTACTCATGGTTTGCCCTGATGTGCCTTTCCAAGTCTGTTCTCCCTGCTACCTCTCAGGAGTCGAGATTCCCAAAAAATTTAAATAAAAAAATAATAATTGGAGAAAAAGAGATGGAGCTACAGCATATATCTCAAAGCACATGCACAATTCAAAGGCATTTTTTTTGCATACAAAAACACATACACCATTGAAAAACTGGAAGAAAGTAAGTATTATTTCATCGGGGACAAGCCAACACGAAACCCTAAGAGCAGCTCACGAGTAATGAATGGTTTCTGTAATATTTGAAGTCCCTCGTGCTTGAAAGAAACCGCCATTCGGGAGTCCCATCCAATGGGGATTGTACAGTGCCTAAATTCGTGTAAATGAAATCTCACAAAATGTTTCAGCCAACCAGACTGGTAGAAACAAAATGTCTGAATAATTAAAATGGCTGAATCTCTGAATCACATGAATCAATCAATCACAGAAGAGAAAACTCCTTCGTTTCTTCGCGGGCGTTATTTTCTATAGTTCAGACCGGAAGCCGACTTTAAAACATCATGTGTTACATGAATTCGCATCTTGATACATTAAGGACACATTTTTCAAGCCCCTATCACGTAGCACTGACCCTTTAATCATTTTTTTTTATACATTGAGCAACGGATGTGTGTGGTCTCAAAAGTAAAAGGACGGTAAGACATGTGTATTTGTAAACTAATCTGATAAAAGATATCGAAACATGCATCGTGCAGCATTCTTTCAAAGAAAGAAGTTAAAATCTACCTATCACACACAGTTAGCTGTGTTTTACTATTCACTTGCTAACAAAAAATGATTTTGAAAAAAAACCTACCTTTGTGAGTCACGTGCGACAGCAAACCTCCGACCATTTTCCCGAAGGAGTAAGCATCTCGAGCGTGGCCATGTGCCTCCGGGAGAATGCCAAACTCTGCAAACTAACAATGAGGAAAATATAGGAAGTATTAATCAAAGGCCCGCCTCGCTCTAATCTGCAGGACATTAGAGATTAAAGTATTAAGTAATTAAGAAGGGTAGGCTCGGAAAGGACAGAAAGCCGGCCATACGACTTAGCTCCAATTACTCTATAACTGATATAGTTGCTCTGAAGACCTATACAAACAGTCCTTTCTCAAGTAAGCCCTTCACAGACCGTATTTACAGTACAACACAGAAGAAGCTGCGCTTAGGTGCCAATATGACTGAGCCCAGGCTATACAAGTGCTGTTTGTTAAAGTATATAAATGTTAGGCAGGGCAAGCAAAAGGGCATCCAGCCAAGAAAGCGTACGAACACCAGTTAAATGAGCCACCAATGTGTACATGGGAAACAGCGCTCAGTGTTGTGTGGGCACCCCTTAAAGCACTGTGGGTGGGGAATCTATGTATTTATTTATGCGTTTTTATATAGCGCAAACTTTACCCGAAGGGGTCAGAGTGCTTCACGATAGAACCAGTTACATTACATAAGGACTTCAGAGTACATGAATAACATAAAAGATACAAAGAGGTAAACTCTAAACTCACATAAGAATGTTAGTGATCCAGCGATCAGGGATCGATAATTTTTCATAAACATAGGCCCATTTACACTACCCAACTAATCCCTTCACGCTGGGGTTCAGTGTGATGCAAGTTTATACCCAATTTACCACAAACACTATCGAACCTGCATTTCTCCACATATAATTGTGGCGACAGACCTACAGTTGAAGAGTTGATGGTAATAATTATATACTCATCTATACTTCTAAATAATAAGAGACTCAGTGTGTATAATTCATTTTGTTTATCGTAAATAATGTAAAATGAATGCTCATTAAGTACAGTCACACAATGCAAGTCATGAATTATCACGAAAAGAAAAATATCAGCAATGTATTAAATCAAGCTCATGTCAAATAAACAGTGCATTGAAGGAGTGGATAGGCAAAGAGAAACGTTTCAGAGACTAAATACATTTGCAAATGAATATGCAAATTCAGAGATATCACTTATACTAACCCAAATAAGAATCCGGGAAATCTACCCTCTGGCCAAAAAGGGCAGCAAGGCCACTCGAGAAGAGTCAGGTGGCAAAGATTAAGTCAGGAATCGGGAAACAGGTAGGCCTCTATCTGGAAACAGCAAACCGACGACAGTTACGATTCTCCCGCTACCTAAACACTAGCCGACCCAACAACCACACCCCCGGGGACTTTCAATTATACCCTAAAACTCAAAAGACCATCCCATAGAAGTATCAAACTCGGGCTCTACTAGTGATTTGATTGGCTAGGAAAGGAGGTGTATGATCACTTCACTGTCTACACATGCATAATTCTATAAAGGGCTATTGTTTGAGAATAGGCTATGACATCAACCACGTAACCCAGGAAATATTCTTCATTTTACTATCCACCTTTCCTCTAGTTTGACAACAAATTCAAACATGGTATAAATCTTCCGCTGAGCGTCTCTGCAGAGGTAGTTTCTCTCCGTTCACAGCAATGTCCTTTTGTTCAGATTTTTGGCACGTTCGCAAGTCTTTGAAGGACACATTCAGGCTACTTCTCTTCTCCTGCTCGCACTTCATAGTTTAAAATCCTTTTCCCCCCCGATTTCTTCACTACTTAACCCGACATGCAGAACGAAATCCCATGCTTTGTTTTCTATAGAGAATGAAACACAAACATTTATTATTTTCATGAAATGTAATTTTCAATGTGCACCATCCCAGCATTGCACTAACCCATGCACAACCCGTATTATTCCTAGCAATTATTATTAACATGCACATAAGCAGCATTAGTCTTTTATTTTTATTTTAGCCAAAAGCGTCTGCGGCCTAGTTTTCATGCATTAGTACACGCATGCGCAAAAGCATTTCCTCTTATCTTAGCGTTCTTTAATAATAATTCTCACAGCACACGGTTAATGAAGGTTACTGAAGGTTCAATCTGAGCAGGTTTTATTTTCTCAAAACCCTGCTCCATCGATCCCCTTTGATGTCGTTTTTGAGTCATCATAAAAATACCCACAAATACAACTTGCCACTTATCTAAAATACTGTACTTCTTTCTCGTTTTATCATTCTTCCGTCTAAATCCTTCTTGATCTCATAGTAATTTCCTCTCATATCCTCTAATTCTATCTCTTCTCTCTTTTTCTAGCTCTACGTTTAAGATCCAACACCTTTTCCCTTCTACATTTGCAACATTTATAAATCAAAAATCATTAAAGTCACTATAACTACTGAAGTAATAGGTTTTAGTATTTTCCCTAATAAACGATTCCCTAAAGTAGAAAACCAATTTCCCACTGAGGAAAAACTCTTACCAAGTTTCTCCCATGCACCATCAACCTTCAATTCAGTCAAATCTTCATGAAGTTCTGTAATATTTCTAATATATCCCTCAAGATTTTTACTCTCATCAGGGATGTAAGTACAGCATTGTTGTATTTTCAACATGCTTCAGACTCCACCCTCTTTTGCCAATAATATATCAAGGGCAAGTCGATTTTGCAAAACCATTGATATAATTGCAACCATTTCAGTATCAATCATCAAAAACCCACCAGCAGTATCTGTTGATAAACTATCAACCACTGTGGACAGTTTTCTAATTTTATGTGAATTCAGAATGACTCCAACTGAAGGTATCAGTGCTCCGAAAATATCCCCTATCATTTCAGAATAACTCGCTCCTCTCATTACGTGTTAATCCCCGTTTTATTTCATTAACTCTATTATTCTTATCTACATGGTACACTTTTGGAAATACTATGCCTAAATAACATCCATACCAACCTACAGGTAACCTATAATAGGCATTCTTACCACACACATAATAAATTCCCGGGAAAACAGGATCAGTTGCACCTTTCAATCCCCAACTTCCTTTTATCAAGAAAGTATGCTCACATTCACTAGAACTAATGAAGTAACTATTAAGTTCAGTCTTTTCTCTAAACACACAAAGCTTTCCTCTATGTTGAAAATCTAGAGTCATGGCAGCGTCAGTCTCACCCTTTTGTAATCACCCTCTCTGAAAGCCCATGGAGGTACAGGAGACTTTTGCTCAGCAGCTTTCTTTTTAAATCTCGTCTTCTATCTTCTACCATATTCATAAATTCTATTTCTTCATGTCGTAGTTTACAGGTTAAGTTCTTTCTATATGCATCTATTGTATCTATTGGTTTGTTACTAATGAAAAAATCACCCATGTATGCCGCATAAACAGGACCATAAACAATTTTCAAATCTCTAACAGGAATTTCAGAAAATATTAAACCAAAATTAGAGTAATAATACTCTAATCCTTCCCTCTTATAGAACAAACGTGTTAAAACACTACGAGACACACCATATGTTAAAGGTAGGTGATGATAGGTCACCCCTCTGAGACAGACGATGGTAGTTGCATACACACAACAATCTCTCGCGTTCATTGTGTTAACATATACATACAACAATTTAGTAAAAACATTTAACGAAAAATCATTAATTGATTTATGATGATAAACACCATCATGTTCTATCTTTTCCATATTAGTGTTTAGTTTTTCTTTAGTACTAGAATCCATTTTCTCACTTCCCACATCATTAGTATTATTTTTGTGATTAGTCCCCATTAAAACAGGCACGACAATAATTAGTGTTAACCACACCAACATTAGTAATAAGACACTACATAAGCAAGCACTAATACATCTACGTTTAAAACTATGATTTTGATATCCAGTCTCTGTTACCTTTGCCATTTTAGACTACATATAAAAAAAAATCTAAGAAAAAACCCTAAAAAAAAAACTTGAAAAACTGAAAAACTTTTGAACAACTTATCCAAAAACCATCTAGAGCAGTGCATCCTTACACTTTGGCCTCTCTTCTTTACCCCTCTTTTTTTTTTTTTATATCTTCTCCATCTTCAAATCTTCTGGAACTCTTGAAATAATCTTCATTGAATTTTATTGCACTTTAATTTGCTTTCATCACTTTGATCAGTACCAGCTTCTTCTTCCCTTTGATTTGTGTTCTCAATTTCTTCCAACACGACATATGTCCATTCTGGAGCTGCGTATTTCTTATTCGGAAATCTTATTGTTTTTCGTACCAATTCTTCTTCTGAATCACTTCGTTCAGTTTGACTCGATATTTCATTTATTTGTTCTGGCCTTTTCTTTTCTAGAGCGTATTTCAGTCTTTTCACTCCTTTTGGCCACACATCACCTTTTCTTGCTTTCCTAACTTGAACTGCTTCTTCACCTTCGTTGTCAAGTTCGCAAGTTCTTTTATTCAATTCTTTTCTTTGTTGTACTTGCTCTTGATTTTCATTAGTCACTTTCTCTTTTTCTTTCTCAACAGCAGTCTCTTGAGACCCAGTAGCTGGTGCCCACTTTATTAGACTTGTACTTGGTTCATCTTCATGTTCAGCCTTTTCAGAATCTGTCTCACTAGATTCTATAGCTTCGTGCCCTTCAGCTTCTGGTTCTTTTCTTTACCAGTTGCTGCTCTTCTTTTTGTCTTTCAAGTGGACTTGGGACTCTTCTTGTATGACTTGTATGAATCCAATTCGGCAAGCCACCACACTTTACTGCTGTCGTTGTTACCAATATAATTTGGTATGGTCCGTGCCATCTGGGTTCTAAACACAACTTCCTTACGTGTTTCTTTACCAGAACACACTCTCCTGGACTCAAATCATGTGCTTGATCCGGCTGTGTTGTGGTTGCAATTTATCCAACCTGATGAGACACAGAACGCACCAGATCAGCCAATTCTTTGCAATAATCAAGCACTAGATCATCAGTAATATTCATCAGTTTGTTTGCTGGTACAATTGCTTGTCTCATTGCTCTTCCCATCAGAATTTCGTGAGGATTCAATCCAGTCTTTATCAGGAATACTTCTAAGACTCATCAAGGGGTAAAGCGTCTGGCCATTTCAGTGTTGTAGACCCACACACTTTTGACAGTCTTGGCTTTATAGTGCCATTAATTTGCTCGACCGCTCCAGATGCTTCTGGTCGATAGGCACAATGCAGCTTTTGCTCAATTTGTAATGCTGCGCAAATCATCCGAATTATTTCATTGTTAAAATGTGTTCCTCTATCTGTTTCTAAAGAGACTGGAAATCCGAACCGTGGAATTATCTCCCTCAAAAGCAGTTTAGCAACAGTCAGGCTGTTATTCCTTCTTGTTGGATAAGCTTCCACCCAACATGAAAACAAGCAAACAACGACCAACACATATTTCAGTCCATTACAAGGGGGAAGTTTGATAAAGTCTAGCTGTAACCTGGTAAATGGTCCTGCTGCTTTTCCAATTTGAACCCAACTAACAACTGTCTTTCTACCTGGATTTTGCTGCTGGCAGACTATACACCTCTGGCATAGACTCTCTGCAATGACCCTGAATTTTGGATTATACCATGACTGCTTGAAGAGTCTGATCATAGCATCTCTTCCAACATGTGCAATTCCATGGTACATCCATGCCATCTGAGAAAGTAAACAACCTGGCATAGCTGGTCTTCCGTCAACATACACCCATACTTCATCTTCTGCTCTCTTTTTACAACATGATTTTATCCAAAATTCTCTCTTCCTCATTTGCTTCCTCCTGTAACTGTCTAATTTCCTCCCATGTTTCCAAAGAAGAAAACATCAAGTGGCAATTTGTATCTTTTTTCTCCATCCCTCGGTTGATCGAAATTGAATTTTGTGCACAGAAATGAGCCACTTGGTCTGCGTATCTTTTCAATTGTCACATAGTCATTTCCTGACTTATGTGCTGAACATTTAACCACAGCAATCTTTTTGGGCATTTGTAATGCATCCAATAAATCTTCACATTTTTACTGTTCCGGATTGGGGATCCTGAAGTCAAGAATCTACGTTGCATCCACAACTGTCCTAAGTCATGTACCACCCCAAAACCATATTGACTATCAGTGAATATGGTTACTCTCAGATTTTTGCCAATTTTGCATGCTCTTGACAAAGCAATGAATTCTGATATTTGAGCAGAATTTACCCCCCTTCAGAGAGGATGCTTAAAGAACCATTGACACTGTACATACTGCATAGGCAGCACTCAATACACCCTTTTCATCTCTCAGACAAGATCCATCCACAAACATCACACTATCTGATTCTCCTAGTGGTGTATCCTTTATGTCAGGCCTTGGTTTCGTGCACAATTCTGTCACATCCAAACAATCATGATCTGCTTCATCTTTTACTTCTTCACAACTTGAACTCGGCAACAAAGTTGCTGTATTCAATGTTGTGCATCTCGTTACTGTCACATTTTCAGCACCCAAAATCACTCTTTCATATCTAGTCAGCCGACTATATGATATGCTGAGTCCGAGTTCTTGTTAGAAGTATTTCAACAGAGTGTGGCACATATACTTTCACTGGATGTCCCATAACAATTGCTTCACTCTGCTCAAGACTCACACAAGTAGCAGCCACTGCTTTCAAACAGCCTTGTGATGCTGCAGCCACTGAATCCAGAGTAGCAGAAAAATATGCCACTGGGCGACGTGCCATTCCATGTTTTTGTGTTAATCTGAAAGTGCACATCCATCTTGCACAACAGAATAATGCAAAATCTTTTGTATAATCTGGCATTCCCAATGCAGGTGCTCGACAAAGACTAACTCGCAATTCAATAAAAGCTTTCATGCGCCCCGAGGACAACCTGGGCCCTATGATACGAGAGGTGATCCGCTATGGTGGTCTTTCGGGAGTGCATATCAACTGGAGTAAGTCTGTGATATTCCCCCTCACATCTGGCACGCAGAAATTTGACAATGAATATTCGGTACGATGGTGCTCGGAACCAGTCCGATACTTGGGGGTGTGGCTATCCTCTGACATGCAGGAACTCTGGACTGCCAACTATGGGAAGACGGTGGCATGGATTGAAGAGCGAATCAAAAGATGGAAGACACTTCCATTATCGCTAGCGGGCCGCATAGCGATAGCAAAAATGATCATATTGCCCAAGTTATTATATCTTTTTGTAAATCTGCCGCTCCCACTCCCAATGCACTTCCTTAGAAAACTACTGTCACTCATGATCGAACTGGTATGGGCTGGAGGCCCACCTCGTATCGCGTGGGAAGTGCTGACACTGCCGCAGGAACAGGGTGGGATGGCAGCCCCGGATCTCGCTTTATACGCTTACAGTGCACAAGCACAATTCCTTCATTTCTGGGTGCACCCTACACTATACCAACCAGACGTAGCAATCGAAATAGACCGCGTAGCCCCCTCACCAATCTCTACAGCCCTCTTTCAACCATACAAACGACCGCGAGGGGAAATAGATACTCCGGAAGTATTGCGATGGGCATGGGAAGGTATTCGCAAACGTGCTCATTTAGAGATACTATATGCACCTTCTGTACCGCTTTTTAATAATCCCATGTTTCCTCCGCTGTTGGAGAGAAAAGCCCAAGAACACGCCAGCACACACAACTTAGCGACGGGCGGCGACCTTTACCCTAACGACACATTCATAACACTTCAACAAATGTGCTCCACAGGGCAACCAACGGCATTTGACACACTATTGTATTATCAGCTCCATGCGTCCTGTAGGAGTAAACTCCCCACATTTCCGGAACCCCCGCCCACCTTGCCGGCGTTAGAAAATGTATTGGCGGTGAGTTCGGGAGGGAAACTAATAACACGCATTTATAAATACACGCAAAAAGCCTCCCCAATAGCTGTTCCCCCCCCCCCCCCCGCCACTTGGGATGCAGAATTAGATACCCCCCTCACAGACACACAATGGAAGCTGAGCTGCCAACAGCTTGAACGCCTGTCGCCCAATTATCGCCTCCGGCTTATACACTTCAAATTTTTGCATTGGCTATATCGCACCCCCTTACACCTGTATAAAATGGGATTGCGGGAGGACGATTGTTGCTGGAGATGCGGCGCCCCCCTCGCTAATTTTATACACTTAGCCTGGTACTGCAGGCCCATAGCACAGTTTTGGCTGGAGGTTCACGTGCACATTAGAGACGTAACTGGCCAGGACATCCCTCTCACGCCGCTCACATCCCTGCTTGGGGTGTTGGAGATGGTGCCCCCCAAGTCACGCAAACTGCCCTCCATGCTCCTATTAATGGCAAAAAGGCAAGTGGCATTGCATTGGGGTGCAACGCGACCCCTTTAGTTAAAGACTGGATCGTGCAAACCACTTACTGCAGCACGCAACTTTCCACATATTGGGAGCTACAGCCACTTAGAACCCGACCCAAGGATATCTGGGCACCATACATCACCTGGTTGAATTCTAGAAACGTAGATGTGTAATGTCATGTTTGCATGCCAAATGTACCTCATGAGATCGCTCCGTAATGGACTCTTGTGGAGTTGGTGAGGTGTAGAAATGCCGAGGTGTCTGCTATTTCTTTGGGTTCACTGACGTTAATTGTTGTACATGGGACTTTGGAGACCCCAGTCTTGGTGGGAGACAACGAAAGACTGCCCTGTCGGCTCAATTCTTGTCATACAGCACTGCAATGTGGTTATTTCCTTGTTTGTTGTTATATGATAAAAATGCCAATAAAAACCAAATTAAAAAAAAAAATAATAAAAGCTTTCATACTCTCCTCAGCCAACTCAATCGGATCAACCACATCTTTATGCGTCAACCTCTGTAAAGGTTTTGCAATCAGTGAAAACCCACTGATCCACTGTCTACAATATCCGACCATTCCCAGAAACATTCGACTTCCTTTTGAGTCTTAGGAGGACTCATTTGCAAAATCACATTGATTCGGTCTTGCATCACTTTTCTAACTCCTTTCTCAATTTTGTGTCCCAAATATAGTACTTCTTTTTGAAAAAAACTGTAATTTTGCTGGTGGCACTTTATGCCCACCTTCTGCCAAATGATTCAGTAAGGCAATTGTATCTGTCACACAAGCCTCTTGTTTTTTATGCCACAAGCAGGTCAGCAATGTACTGCACTAACACTGAATTTTCTGGTATGATCAATGACTCCAAACACTTTTTCAGAATCTGATTAAAAATTGAAGGGCTCTCTGTATACCCTTGAGGAACTCGGCACCATGCCAAAACATGGTCCCCGAATCGGAATGCAAATAAATATTGGCTATCCGGATGTAAGGGTATCGAAAAAATGCCTGACACAGATCAATCACTGTGCATCGCAAGGAATATGATAAAGAATCACTGCTGGGTTTGGCACTATTGGACAACAGGGTACCACACTCTTATTAATTTTCCTCAAATCCTGTATTATTCTGTATTTTCCACTTGGTTTTTTAATCCCCATAATAGGTGAATTACAAGGACTACTTGGTATTTCTTTTAAAATACCTTGCTCTATCATTTGATCAATTACAGGAATCACTCCTGCTATGATCTCAGGACTCATCCTGTACTGAGGTGTGTTTGGATATATTGCACCTGGTTTAACTGTAACTTTAACAGGATCCACACCCTTCATCAAACCAATGTCTTTTCCTGTAAAATCCCATACATCAGGTCTTACTGCTTTTCTCAACTCTGCAGGTAAATCCTCTTCTGTAAGCAGTGAATACAAATCATTCACTTCTGTCCCTTGCTTCGCTAACATCATTTTAAAAGCAACATCCTCATCTGGTGTTTGAAAAGCAATACCATCTGGCGTACAATAAATGGTGCAGTTCATTTTGCAAAGCAAGTCTCTTCCTAAAAGGTTCACCGGACTTGTATCACATACCACAAACCGATGCATGTCTCTGAATTTTCCAATATGAACCTCTATTGGTCTTGTTATTGGAGTTCTAATATATTTATTTGAGACTCCCACAACTTGGATAGTTTCTCCAGAGAGGGGTAGGTTTGGAATTTCTGCTACTCTCACAGTAGAACCGGTAGCACCAGTGTCCACTAGGAATGTAATATCATTACCTTCCACTTTTCCATCAACAAAAGGACCTGATTGATCTACCTCCAGAGATGTGCCAAGCACGCACTCTTCCTCCCCCCTCAGGCACCGTCATTGAGATGAGTCTGAATCACTCTCAGAACATTGCAACAAATATTGCGAAACCACTTGTACATTTTGATTCTTACCAACTTGTTCACCTGCGTGAAATCCAGTATTCACACTGTATCTCTGTACTTGAGCATTCACATTATTTGGCATAGGAGCTTGAGGCACCTGTACTTGTTGTGTCTGTGGTGTAACTACCTGCTGCTTTTACTGCTTCACAACCACCTCATTCTGCATCTGCGGATTGAAATTTTGATTCATTCCATTATTTTTCAGTAAAGATCTACACTCATTCCTCCAATGTCCAAATTTTCCGCACGCATGACAAGGATATTTCTTTTTCATTTCTTCTCTATTCATTTTACCTCTACCTCCATTTAGTACCTGGCCATTTTGATTTTGTCCTTTCATCTGAAAATCTGTTTGAGACCATTATTTCCATCTTTCTGTTCTGCCACTTTCACCTGTGCCCACATCATTTTCTCTTTCAACTTTTTATGCCTTGATTCAATGTCATCACTACAATATTTGGCATATCTCAGAATCTCATCAACTGTTTTACTCTGCCAACAAATCAAATGTTGCTGAATCAGGTTACTAATTTCAGGTTTCAATCCAAAAACAAACCTATATACAAAATGTCCCATATCTTTGTCACCTATACTTTCAAAACCACTATACTGTTTAAACACCTGTAACAACCTCTCATAATAAGCATGTACCGATTCTTTGGGTTCCTGTGTTGTCCTGTCAATTTTAACCCAATCTGTTTCCTTTGGAGGAATCTTACTTTTCAGAAAAGTGATTACTTGATTATATTTTTTCATCACCTCTTCTGAAGGTGCTCCTGTTTTCACGTCTCTAGGATATTCTTCCTTAGGCCAATCAACAGTAATTTTGCACTCAGTCCATAAGTCAGCTGGAACCACAATCTCAAACAAACCATTTAAATCTTTCAATAACACTTTTGAAACTTTTACAACCCTCTCTACCGGTTTGTACCACTCAACAGGTTTCTCCCTCAACTTGGGAAAGTCATTCGTAAAGGATAATATATCCTGTCTCGACCAAGGAACATGAACATATCCACCACCTGGAACTTCTCTCATTTGACATACCATTTCAGCCTGTCCTGTTTCCCTTAATGGAAATAGACACGCATTTTTACTTGCAAGCATTTCTTCCTTCTTTTTCGCCCATCTACCTTTCCATCGTTCAAAATCACCCCATTTCTTCAAAGTATTCATTAATTCTTTTATTTGCAATCGTTTACCAGACGTATTCAAACTCTCCAAATCTTCATCAGTAAAATCTAATCTATACGTTTTCTGCAAAACCTTAGACTTCTCTATATCAACTCCATATTCTTGTGCAGCTTCTGCCAACTTCTCATGCAAATTCTTTGCTTTCCATGTTATATTCTTACACAAAAATAACTCATCACGGTACTTACTCAATCTCTCTGGACTTCTTGTACCAATAATCATTTCATTTCAATCATTTCACTCTCAGTCTACCTACATCTATGCTCGATTGAGACTTATTATTTTCCATTCCTCTTATCCAATCATCTAACTCCTCTGGCGAAGGACCCACTGAACTCCCTGACACTGGAGTTGTTTCTCTAACATCTTGTACTATCTTTCTAGGATCCATCTGTACACTTCTCTTGGGTGTTTCGATCACATTTTCACTAACTGGAAGATCAATCAATGAAGTATTTATCTCAACTGGTTCCGATCCACTAATATTCTTGGCATTATTCACGGTAATTGTCAATGCATGTACTCTCGATATATTCCGACTCTCACCATACAATGGAACTATAGGACCAATAGTTACTGGTACCGATAATGCATCTGCATTCAGACTCATTTGACTAATTCTCCGAGTTAAGTCCTCTCTTGCTTTATTCAACATGTCAAACTCATTCTCTTCTAACACTCGAGTACCTGATGAAACTTGTGAAGCTACCGGAACTTGTGTAACCTGTGAAGATTGTGGAGCTTGCGGAGTTAGTGGAACCTGAGGAACTTGTATTTCAATTAATGGTGCATTTGGAATGGTTTCCCCTGAGCTTTCCTGATATGGTGGAGGTCTCTTTGATGATGAGTTAATGGATGAAATACTATTAATTTCATTCGGGTCTATTCCTTGTTCTAAAGTCTCTAAATTATTCTTTTTCCTCTCTACATTTGCCTCCAGTCTGATCTTCAGCAACTATTACTGGATACAATCCATCTGCACTTACATCTCTCCTCCATCTTTTCTTTTGATCATCCCATCTAGCCTCAGAATACCTCGATATTATATTCCTGTATTTTATTCTATTCCTGTCTCTCTCCCTTTTATAAGCCTCATGTTCCCATTCCTCTAGCGCTTCAGACTGCATAGGTCTAGGATTTGGTTTCAATGAATTCATTCGCCCTCTCAAGTTCTCTAAAATCCTTACATTAAATGTACCATGCTCCGGAAAAGCTAAAACTCCATCATCTTCTGTATAACTCATCCAATTTTCTAACCATGTGCACGTATGATACCCACGTTCCAACATCATGAAAGAAGTGGGTGTTCTCGGAGGAGGTATAGGAAGTCCCTCTCTAGTAACTATCGGCTTGTCCTTTTTAAAGAAATCTTTTATTCTTTTTACCATCTTCATTTTTCAACTCTTTTTAAGCTAAATATCTCAGCAAACAAAAGCAAATCCTTCCGTATTACTGCTTATTCTATTTGATAGCGCTCGTCCAATACCAGCGTGACTCACACCAACCCCCCAATCAGGGCTCACCACGTATCTGCTATTCTGACCAATACCAACGCAGCTAACAACAATCAACCAATCACAGCTCACTACGCGCCTGCTGCCTGACCAATGCCAGGGCGGCATTTTGTGACATCAGTATTACTCCTACTACTGACCCTCCCTTTACAAAATAATACGGCAATGTATTTCCAGGTTTTCTTCAACTAAATTCTTGTTAGAAACACAAAACAATGCTACTTTGTCTGCTCCACTAATAAGAGATAGTTTCACCTTTCAAAACGAGATTTTCTTTCCCTTCTAGTAAAATAACGACCAGCGCTACTCTACTCTCAATCAAGTTAAAGGAAGACTTGGTACTCCTCTAGGGATACTAGCCAAAGTTTCGGAAGAGGACTTTCCTTTCAGAAAGAGGTCTTGGTACTCCTTTGGGGATGTAAGGCCAGAGTTTCTGAAGTGGACCCTTCACTATTTCATGCAATCTTCTTTCGATCGAATAAGTCCCTAAAATAACATCAACAGCCTTTCGCTGTTCGATATTACAACAGACAAAGTACTTCTGCAGTGTGATATTTTCCACACTATTCCTCTGCTACATAGGCTAAAATAACATTATCCCAGGATCTTAGCTAACTCTGTACCCGTACTTCCAGACAACATAAAACAAAAACACAAACTTTTCATGTTAATAACCAATAAATCAATAAATCAATAATAATTACCAAACGAATCAATAATTAACCATCCTCTGCTACCAAAACTGATCCAGCGATCAGGGATCGATAATTTTTCATAAACATAGGCTCATTTACACTACCCAACTAATCCCTTTACGCTGGGGTTCAGTGGGATGCAAGTTTATACCCAATTTACCACAAACACTATCGAACCTGCATTTCTCCATATATAATTGTGGCGACAGACCTATAGTTGAAGAGTTGATGGTAATAATTAAAGCGCCGAGATACCCCTTCGGGGTGATTCGTGCGCTATACAAGTACTGGATTTACATTTTTTTACTCATCTATAGTTCTAAATAATAACAGACTCAGTGTGTATAATTCAGTTTATCGTAAATAATGTAAAATGAATGCTCATTAAGTACAGTCACACAATGTAAGTCATGAATTATCACGAAAAGAAAAATATCAGCAATGTATTAAATCAAGCTCATGTCAAATAAACAGTGCATTGAAGGAGTGGATAGGCAAAGAGAAACGTTTCAGAGACTAAATACATTTGCAAAAGAATATGCAAATTCAGAGTGATCACTTATACTAACCCAAATAAGAATCCGGGAAATCTACCCTCTGGCCAAAAAGGGCAGCAAGGCCACTCGAGAAGAGTCAGGTGGCAAAGATTAAGTCAGGAATCGGGAAACAGGTAGGCCTCTATCTGGAAACAGCAAACCGACGACAGTGACGATTCTCCCGCTACCTAAACACTAGCCGACCCAACAACCACACCCCCAGGGACTTTCAATTATACCCTAAAACTCAAAAGACCATCCCATAGAAGTATCAAACTCGGGCTCTACTAGTGATTTGATTGGCTAGGAAAGGAGGTGTATGATCACTTCACTGTCTACACATGCATAATTCTATAAAGGGCTATTGTTTGAGAATAGGCTATGACATCAACCACGTAACCCAGGAAAAATTCTTCATTTCACTATCCACATTTCCTCTAGTTTGACAACAAATTAAAACATTGTATAAAAATCTTCCGCTGAGCGCCTCTCTGCAGAGGAAGTTTCTCTCCCTTCACAGCAATGTCCTTTTGTTCAGATTTTTGGCACGTTCGTAAGTCTTTGAAGGACACAATCAGGCTCCTTCTCTTCTCCTGCTCACACTTCATAGTTTAAAATCATTTTTTCCGATTTCTTCACTACTTAACCCTTAACCCGACATGCAGAACGAAACCCCATGCTTTGTTTTCTATAGAGAATGAAACACAAACATTTATTATTTTTATGAAATGTAATTTTCAATTCACACCATCCCAGCATTGCACTAACCCATGCACAACCCGTATTATTCCTAGCAATTATTATTAACATGCACATAAGCTGCATTAGCCTTTTATTTTAGCCAAAAGCGTCTGCGGCCTAGTTTTCACGCACATGCGCAAAAGCATTTCCCCTTATTTTAGCGTTCTTTAATAATAATTTTCACAGCACACGGTTAATGAAGGTTCAATCTGAGCAGGTTTTATTTTCTGAAAACCCTGCTCCATCAGAAGTAAGTACAAAAATCTACTACAGATACTAGTGGTTAGAGGTAAATATATACAAGTTGCAAATTCACTCAAGATTACATTTTAAGAAGCGATTTAATGGAAAAAGATATATTGCATATTTACAGAGCATGATCTTCTCGCCGTCGTTCAGCCAGGCCTTCAGGGTGCTGTTGTACTCACGGGCGGTGATCTTGGGCCTGGAGGGATCCCCGAGCTGGCGATGACCGTAGGGGTAGAAGGGCGGGTGGCGGTAGGTGGAGGCGGCATGCTGGATCACGGTGCTGATCTTGAGCTAGTGCTGGGCTCCAGCTGTGGGAAGGGGGAGGACGCTCCAGGCAGGCAGATACATGCCACAAAGTCAGGTCTCCCGCTGGGCTCAAGCACCCACAGCGCTGCTGGGTCCCAACCTCCACGCCGCAGGGTCTGTCCTCGAGGGACCCGGGGAGGGCGGGGGCGGGCACTCTCGCTACTCCATTGCTCCTGCCGCTAGTCTCAGGCTCCGGGCCTCTCTCAGCAGCAGGCCTCCGGTGCCGATGGGTCTCGCTCAGCCGCTAGTCACAGCCCTCCTCTGCCATCTTGAGGGCTGCATGCGTCTCCGCGGCCATTGGCCATTGACTGCCAAAATCAGTGCTGTTCGTTGCTCTTGACACGGCACTCAGCACTGGGGCAGAGGGGTTCCATCTGAGCTCACTGGTGCTCCAGGGTCCTTATCACCTGCAGGATGGCATCGGAAGGGGGACTCCAGCGGGAGCTCACCCTGTGAACCTCCTGCCGGAGCCCCTGAAGCGGAAGAGCCAATATATCATAGCAGGGTGAAGGAAAATCAAGCAACAGATAGAACCCATCAAGGTCACTGGCGAACGGGGTCTGCTGAGCCTCTCAGCTTTGAAATTGTACAAAGGCGCGTTAGAACAGGCAGGTTTTTACTTGTTTCTTTAAATTAAGGACAGCTTAATACAAAACCAACAAGCATTGGCAAAACCAATAGGTCTCAGCCGTGCCCGAGCTATTGGCCTTGTCAATGTGAATGTCTTTTAGCCATGTTGTCTAGCAGCACATCTGCTGTTCATCATGGCTCAAAGTCACTGAAAGCCCAGAATCACAGGATGCTGAGCCAAGGACGAGTCTGTTCACCTCCCCATGTAGAGTTTATTGTCCTGCCCCACAAAAAAGTGCTATGACATCGCCTGTGCTGGCAGCATCATATTGCTTTTTTGCTGAACAGCAGATATGCTTCTAGACAACATGGCTAAAAGATATTCACGTTGACAAGGCTAATAGCTCAAGCATTGCTATGATCTATTGGCTTTGCCAGCGCTTACTTGGTGTTGACGGGGTCTTGCTGAACAAATTAGGAAGGGATAGTGAGAAACAGCTGAGGAGCTTTGAAGTGAAGAGAGAATGTGGCGTAACGGCCAGAGCTGCCGACAGGGGAAATGGGGAACCAAGTTTGAATCTCTGGGTCGGCTGAACAGATTGTGATTCTGGGCAAATCGCTTTTGCTTCCCCCTACGTACGACAATGAATGGGTCATTGTGTAATGTAACTAGTGAGCACTTAAAGCGCTACAATACCATTGGCTGGTGTTAGCACTATGGCAAGATGGAGGACGGAACAAGCGCTCCAATACCATTGAATAGGGGAAAAAAAACAAAAAAACAAAAATAAATAAAAACAAAAGCAGCAGTCGACAAGGGAGATAGTGGGCGGGACGGGCAAAGCAGCGACGCAGGAGAGGATCGGGAGATGGGCAAGCAACAACAGGAGAGGGGGGAAGGAAGCAACAATGAAGGGGGAAAAATGCCTTAAGTAAAGCAGGAGCAGTGACAAAAATGAATGTGTCATTGTGGAATGTAACTGGTGAGTACTTAATGCGCTCCAATACCATTGTCTCGTGTTCGCGCTATGGCAAGACGGAGAGCGGAGTGAGCGTTCCAATACCATCGGAATGTGCAAAAAAATAAACAAGTGCTGTTCATGTTTTAACAAATGTATTTATGTTCACGCACATGCATTTGAGTGGTGTGTGTGTGTGTGTACAAAGGAGACTATGGCAAGACGGAGGATTGAACAAGAACGAACACTCCAATACCATCGGATCGTACAAAAAAAATAATAATAAAGCAGCAGCGACCAGGGAGGTAGTGAGGGGACAGTCAAGCAGGAAAGCAGGAGGGGAAATGGGCAAGCAACAACGGGAGAGGGCGAAAGGAAGCAACAATGAAGGGGTAAAAGAATACTTTAATTGAAGCAGGATCAGTGACAAAAATTAATGTGTCATTGTGGAATGTAACTGGTGAGCACTTAAAGCGCTCCAATACCATCAACATAACTTTACTGTTCATCACAAAGATTTTATAAAGTGCATCCCGTACCATATATACACACATTAAAAACACTAAGAATGATTTAGAGTACAAAATGTGTTGTCCTAAAAACATAGAAACTGAAGGGCCAATGGACAAAAAAGTACATCATTCTATATAAAAGCATCAAATCCTGTATTAACATGAAACCATATAAAAACAATACATATTGTTTATAATAAAAAGCATAAATTAACGAATACAATAGACTAGGTATGTTACGCAGGGCACTTTGAACGTCTAATCCACAGGGCCACTCAAAACGTAACTAAGCCAAATACCACAACTCTTCTAGTATCTGTACTAAGTGTTCGGAGTACTTCTAGGTAATGGCCAGTGAGCCTGCACAAGTGAGTAACCCACTTAGACCTCAGATTATCGTAGTGAGGGCAAAAGAATAGCAGGTGGACTAGCGATTCAGGATTTCCTTTACATGCAGGACAGATGGCATTGGAGAGAATATAACGGTGCCATTTGCTACAGAACACTTTGGTAGGGAGAGTCTTATACCTAAACTGAAGAAAATTTCCGTGCCAATGGCAGAACAATTTCATCAATGGTATCTTGAAAAAGTGGATAGGATTTAAAATTTAAGAACTGTTGAGTAAGTGAACAAATAGGATTAGACACATTCTCCACAACAACAAATTCCCAGTAGATGTCCTTAACCCTACTTTTCGTGATTGTGGACATCTCCTCTGGGTCAGTCCAATAATCCTACACCCCCAATTTTCTCAATAGTTCCCTAAGGGAACAGAACCAGGGAATTATACTAACCATGGGCAATATCATAAGATCCCCAAGTCCCACTCGATAGGGGCAAGCTCCTCAGTACCAAAACATTAACTGCTTGTACTGAATCTTGTGAGCGATTTTTCTATGGGCCAGATCAAGACAGATATTAGTCAGAGTAGAGCTATCCGGGAGGCTGAAAAGAGAGCTTATGAAATGATGTTCGGTCACAGAGAGACAGTCAGTGTTCCCACTTCCCCATAGTTCTGCTCCACAGATACATGAACCTAAAGCTTTTGTGTCATAGACTTCTATTGCTGGGACCACTTTTCCACTTTTCTTGACACGGTTCTTCTATTGATCTAAGTAATATGGGCCGTTTGCTGAATTAGAGAAAGAGGTGCTTTCTCTATATGAGGGGTCCAGCACACATTCGGGGTTGAACGAATCCCCAAATAATCAAAGGTAGAGACTAATTCAATGGGTTTGTACCCAACATACATACATCTCTTAGGGGGCTTCAAAGTACCACTGGAAAACACAATATACCTTGTTTTTAAATCATTTAGCTACAGGCCACACTCGTCACAAAAATATTTAAAATCATTCAATAACTGTTGGAGCACTTGTGGAGAGTTTTATATCAATAACGTATCGTCAGCAAAAAGGAGGATAGAAGCTCTTCTCCTGCCGAATTTTGGGGCATTACACCCATCTCTGTCGAGGTACCCTACTACCCCATCAATGAATAGTGAAAACAGGGTGGGTGCTAAAACACACCCCAGTCTGACTTCACGTCTAATCATTGAGGGCTCTGTTAGCGGTCCTTCCTCTCCCCACCAAACTTGGGCCTTGTTTACTGTATGTAATCGCATCAGGATATACACAAATTTGATGGGATCCCCATCTCTGCTAGCACCTTCTAAAGTTTACCTCGTGGTACCAGGTCGAAAGCTGTACACAGGTTCACGAACGCTTCATACAGCTTCCCCCCCTTTAACTAAAACGTCTTTCCAGTAGATACAAAGAAATCGAAAGAACTGGTCCAGGGTACTAATGATGGCACGAAACCCACCCTTGAAGTCAGACAAAATATTCCCCTCTAAAATCCATGCCTGAAGGCGGGCCAAAATCTGCTTGCAGAAAATGTTCTGCAGGGAGTATATTAAGCTAATGGGTCTGTAACTTCCCGATTAGCACTGTCCCCTTTCTTGAAAATCAGTATGTTCTCAGCCGACTTCCAAGACGAGGGGATCTTCATACCCAAAAGAATGGCATTAGATAACAAGTTGATATAAGCATCCCACACTTCTGGGTCTTCCCTCTACAGATCACTCGGGATTCTATCAGGGCCAGGTGCTCTTGCTGGAGTACAGGAGCTGAATGCTGCATAGGTTTCTTAGAGCGAAATATTGAGGACTTGAACATTGCCAGATGGAGACTTAACCAGGGGCTGCTGTTCTCCTCAGGGCTATGGGCATACAGACCCCCAAAATGTGACACCCACTCCTCCGGCTGTACAGCGTATTCTAGACTAGGGCAGTTCTTGGCTCGTTCAGCCAAAAAGCCGCTTTCTTCCAAAAGGACTTATTGTCTTTATCTACTACGGCGCTATGTAGGGAGGACCTCAGCGAATATTCCCATTGCTTCTAGGCACGGTCAAGTAACTGTCTATATCTAGCTCTACACCCCACCAAATCAAGGTGAGACTTAGATTTTACTGCCTATAGGAGCTCGCCCTCGACCTTCCTACATTCCCAATTGTACCACTCTAGTGCATTGGGCCGCTTTTTCCCCCCTATTTTAGCTTGATGTATCACCCTCTTTTCACTTTGCCCAAGGTTTCCCTAATCTACGTGTAAAGTACCTTGTGCAGATTATTCAGGTTCTCTAGTCTATCTACTAAAAAAAAATTCTGACAGCATAGCCACCTCCTCAGATACTTTGGACTTAACAACTTCTAGGACCCAGGGGTTTTTCTCCACCCAATCCCATCTTATTGTTCTTAGATCATTAGTTTTGGATAACATCGCCAAATCTTTAGAGGCCCTGGCGGCAGCTTCTGACTCCTTAGAGCTGGATAATAAGCTTAGGGCATCATGGTGGCTATCGGATCTTTCAAACACTTTCATATCATGCTCAATAGGCCAAAGTCTGATCGACCAGACAATCAATTCTGCTTGAATAGCCAGGTCTGTTAAAATTCATTCCACCATTACGATCAGAATTTGTCCTCCCGTTTGTGACCCTCAACTCATGCTGAAGCATTAGGGCCAACACGTGGGCTCTTTTTTTAGTCCATCTAACGCAAGGTAACTTTTCAGGTTCTATTCCACTCATCTGTCAAATCTGTTGGAGTGGATGCAAATGGCTCAAATGTGCAACTGAAATCCCCAGCTACCAATATACTGCCCGTATATTCAGTAAGAGCATGGCCAAGAACCTCTATAGTATTGGTTTCCTCTATACTGGGGCCCACTCTATTATATATATTAAATACTCTGATTTTCAGCACAGAGGACAGGGCAAGATAAATTGCCAAGCTGTCCAGAGAGTCAACAGGGACTATTAGAGAGCAACTTTAACCCAAATTGCTAGACCACCCGATGGTCTCCCTTTCCCTTTTTTGGTCACATTTATACAATAGGAAGAGTACCCACTCCTATAAGGTGGGAACATGCTCCAGGTTTCTTGAAACAAACACATCATGGGATTCAACAAATTTGCTCCATTCTTGCTCTATAAGCATCCGGGCTATTCCAGCAACATTCCATACCAGAATGGTTAGCTGCTCTGGGGGTACAAAGATGGGATTTGATTTCAGACGTTGGTCCATAGGTACATCCCTCCAGCCTCCTGGAAATCACTATTGCCGGCGCTGGCCTCGTGCCCCAGGACTCCACAGCTATTGGCTTGTTCACCAGATAAATTGGGGACTGTCATATTTGGGGAGGGAGAAGGTGGGGGCCTAGGTAGTGGTTCCCCTAAAGAGGGGCCTGCTATCATTTCATACTCCTCCAGGTGAGACATACCCTCTTTCCTGAAGTCATCCTCGCCCACCAACAATCCTCCTTACTGCAAATCCCGTCGTCCCCCCCCCCCCCCCCCGATGGGTAGAACCACCTGTCCGGGTGCAGTCGTCCAAAGTCAATCGGTACTTGATCACAATAAGAGTATTGGCAAGTGGGATTATATAAAAGTCTATGGCCATCAGGCCGTCTACTATAGCTCTATGGAAAAACTGACTTTCACCATATCATTCGACATCCCTGGTGTAGTAATCCTTTCCACCTGCTCAATATCATCCATTATAATAGAATAGCAATGGCGTGTTTCCATTAGCTAACAGATAACCTTATTTTTAAGTGAGTCCTGATCTTCTCATCTGCCACTGGGGAGTTTGGGGACTTGTACAAGAAAAATTGCAACTTCTTCCCTCTGGGCATAATTTCTAATATAGAAATCATTTTTGACACCCCCTTGCATATGGTTTGACAAATCTCATATCATGGGAGTATCCCTCATCTAGCACCACCTCACCCCTGTTGGGGTTCTCTTCCCATGCCTCTGTCCTGTAAAGCACCTTGATGTACTACTGATCCATCACTAGGCCTATTGCGGCCTCCTATATCGTTACTAAAGGCTGGCTAGGTGGGAGAGTGTAAACAGGGGGGGGCGGGGGGGGGGGTGTCCACTGACTTTTGGCAGCTACCATGACACAATCGCACAGCACCTGGGGCCAGGAAGGGGCGTCTCGCTGGGCATCAACGTACGGGGACCCCTCACAGTCTCCAACTATTACCTCGGTAGCTGCATTCCGAGCCTGATCTTTAACTACCCTTCACTCCAAGTCACCTACCACCTTTCTTAGGGCTTCTACCTCCTCCTTAAGGCCTTAGAGTATGCCCTTTAAGCTTTAGAACAAAGACAAGCCTACATTGCTTGTGACATTCAAATCAGAGGTGTCCCTCCCCTCTGCTCTATTCTCTGCAACTGAAAGAGCAGCAAACCTATTACGGCATTCGACCTGATCCATCAGGTCTGCCACCTGTGCATCTGGGGGCTGCTCTTAAGTACAGGAAAATGTCTCTAGTTTACTACCTCTACTGCTAGCATTTGTGCCGTTGAGAGCATGCGTACGTGTGCGCAGTTTGCTAAACATCTGTGATATACGTTTAGTGGTTTTCTTGGCAGATGGAGGAGTAGGGGAGGTCTCTAATGGCTCTGGGATTGTGACATCAAAAGTTGAGTTGGGGGGGGACACGAGTGGGGGAAAGAGTGGGGAGTGGGGGGAAGAGTGGGGGGAAGAGTGGGGGGGGGAAGAGTGGGGAGGGGGAAGAGTGGGGAGGGGGGAAGAGTGGGGAGGGGGGGAAGAGTGGGGAGGGGGGAAAGAGTGGGGAGGGGGGAAAGAGTGGGGAGGGGGGAAAGAGTGGGGAGGGGGGAAAGAGTGGGGAGGGGGAAAGAGTGGGGAGGGGGGAAAGAGTGGGGAGGGGGGAAAGAGTGGGGAGGGGGAAAGAGTGGGGAGGGGGGAAAGAGTGGGGAGGGGGGAAAGAGTGGGGAGGGGGGGAAGAGTGGGGAGGGGGGGAAGAGTGGGGAGGGGGGGAAGAGTGGGGAGGGGGGGGAAGAGGGCCGTGAGCAATAGCTTGACATTCAGATAGCAAACCATCAATCCTGTCCATGCCATAGTTACAAATTGTGCTCCAGTACCATCGGCTCATGTTTGCGTTTAGACAAGACCGAGCAAGCGCTCCAATACCATTGGATCGTGCAAAAAAGATAAACAAGTGCTGTTCGTGTTTTAGCAACTTTATAAGAAATGCAATTATATATATATATATATATATATATACATACACACACAGGTGCATGCATTTTAGTGGCATGCATACAAGGGAGACAGCCTGAAAACACAAGTACTCGTATGCTGTGCTCGAAAACAAAAAAATTGCTGTGCAAACCGGGAGCAGTGCAAGGAGACATGCACTTGGTCCATGCGATATGAGAGGGCCAATTACAAGGAGAGGTCATGACGCCCACATGCCATGACGTATGGCACCAAAGAAAATGAGAGAGACGCTGAAGTTTACCAATGGAGATGGGCAGCCTGTAAGCCCATAGACAGAACACAACACATCCCTTCGAGACAGAGCATGATCTGTCTAGCAGAGACCTAAAATCAATAGATTTCGCACAGGTGAAGTCTACTGATTTGCCAATGCTTGTTGTGTTTAGAAACGGGGAGATTAAGTGATTTATCCGTAATCACAAAATGTGGAACTGAGGCAGAGGCTAGAGAGATGTGGCATCCTCTTGGGAAAGGATGTGCAGCAAGTGCAAGAGCTGCAGACTATGGAGCTGGGAAACAGAGTTAGAGTTTCAGCATCGGCTTAACATCCTTGATTCTGTGCAAATCACTTAACCTCCCAGTGCCTACAAAAATGAATGTGTCCTTGTGTAAAGTAACTGGTGATATGATATGTTAAAAACATTTAATATAGTGCACAAATCACTCCCGAAGGAGTATCTCAGGGCTGCATTGCTTAGAGAGGGAGGATATTTCTAAAATAACCAACTCTTCAGCTCCTTCTTGAAGGAGGTAAAGTCTGAGCAAGAGCGGAGACTAAGGAGGAGTTTGTTCTAGTGATAGGGGGCAGTGTAGGAGATTGATCTACCCCCCAGTTTTGAGGTCTGTATGCAAGGGATAGCCATATCCGAGGACCTAAGGCATCTAGAGGGCAAATAGGGTTTTAATCGAGTAGACAGATATGCTGGGTGGGATTTGTAAAGTGCCTTGTGTGTCAGCAAACAAAGTTTAACGATGATGCGTTTTCTAATTGGCAACCTTCATTCCGAAGTATACGGGAGGAGGGCGAGCGAGAAGGAAGATTGCAGATAAGGAGAGCGGCAGTGCTCTGGACCACTTACAAATTGGATAGCAGGGTATTGTTTATTGATGTCAGCAGAGCATTCCCATAGTCCAGGCGGCTGGTGATAAGAGCCTGGACAAGAGTTTTACTAGCGTTGTCAGGAAGCAAAGGACGGGCAGTTTTAAGGAGCTTCATAGTGGCAAATCAGTTGCTGCAGGTGACATTAACTTGGTATTTCATGGAAAGTAATTGATTTATCTCCACTCCAAGATTTCTCACTGACTGCTTAGGTGAAGGGACAGGGCCAAGTTCAGAAGGCCACCAGTCAGCAGACCAAAGCTCAGTTGCTTTTCCAAAAGCATAATCTCCGTCTTCTCGCTGTTCAATTGGAGATAGCTGCTAGTCATCCAAGCAGCGACTTCCCTCATGCAGTTAGCAAATTTACTTTTCACTTTGTCTGTATTGGGGCCAAATAAAATAAGGAGTTGAATGTCGTCAGTGTACGACACTATCTCCACACCACAGGCTCTCACGATCTGGGCAAGTGGTACTACGTAGATATTAAAGAGGGTTGGGCTCAGGAACGAGACCTTGGGCACTCTCTTGTTCAATTCCCTCAGACGTCACTTGAAGCAGTCCAAGCAGACTTGTTGCATTCGATTTGTAAGGAAGTCACAGAGCCAGTGTAGCACCTTACCATGCACCCAGCCTTGTGAAGGCTGCAGGTTAGAATGGAATGGGAGACCGTATCAAACGCTGCCAACAGATGCAACAGCATAATTGGGGTGCCCGTATCTAGAGAGAGCCCGATATTATCAGCCACAGCCAACAGTGCACTCTTTGTGCTGTGGAGCTCTCTAAAGCCAGATTGCGAAGTGTCCAGGATGTGGTTTTCCTCAAGAAAGGCAATGAGTTGGTTATTAATAAACCTTTCCAGGGATTTAGCAAGTAAAGGTTACAGCAAAATCGGTTGATAGTTGGAGAAAACATTCTGATTTGCTGTAGAGTTTTTAAGCAGAGGAGATACCAATCCGCGCTTCCATTCCTTGGGCACTTTGGCTGTAGTCAGAGAAAGATTGTATAGATCCTTAACTGCAGGTGCTAGACAGGTTGATAAACTAGCTGCTATTCTGGGAGGGCAGGGGTCCAGAGGTGAGATAGACTTGGCGTGGGATAGCATATCCAACACCTGAACCTCAGAGCAGTGTGTGAATTCGCTCAGGCTACCTATGGCCATAGGATGGGGATGATTTAAATCAAAATCGTACTGAAAGCAATCAGGAGTAGCTGAGAGATTCTTGTAGATTGACTCGATTTTGTCTTCGAAAAAGTCAGCTAAATTATTACATAAATCCTGGGAGGCCACAAAGGTAGAGACACAAGAACGTGGTTTCACAAAGTTATTTAATGCTTTATAGAGCTCTTTAGTGGAGTTCCCTGATTTCTCAATTGAGATTGCTAGGGAAGCTTTCCAGATGACCTGATCAAATTATGATAAACTCCAAGCCTGGTACGGTATTCCGCTTTGTCCTTAAGGAATTTAGTGGAGCGCCATCTGCGTTTGCAAACCGATTTCTCTTGACGCAGGGCGTCTGAATACCATGGGGCAGAACTTCTAGAAGAGACAAGAGATGATTTCCTAAGAGGTGCAATCTAATCTATGGAAGTCGTTAAAGAGTCATGATAAATAGACAGTGCTGTGTCCACTTCTGCAAAGAAGGAAGGTGAAGGGAGGCTAAAAACCTCTGTAAAGGCAGAGGAAGTGACGGAGTTCCAGTCAGTCCCGCGTCCTATCTGAGCAGGACTCCCAAGATGGCCTCCGTTCAGTGCCCGACGTGAAACACGGTTGATGCTCCAGTGCCTTGAGACCACGTGACCGCCGCGTCTACAGGAGTGCCGCGGGAACGGATGCGGTGTGGGAGGAAGACGCAGAACCCAGAGGGAGGGAGACGGCGAGAACGGAAGAAGCATCGGATGACAACGCCCCACAGCATCCAGGAAGGAGTACCTGGCGGCAACTGCCTGGGAGAGACGCGACCGGACTACGGAGGAGCCACGACCAACAGGAAGGGGAGAGAGAGAGAGAAAACCAGCTAGAGGCACCGCAACTCAGTCCAGCGAGGAGAGAGGATGCTGCGATTCCCTCGGCCACGATCCTGGAGGGCCATGGCTTCAGGCAAGTGCCTTTTTTAATTATTTTTCAGTAGGAAGGTGGTGGGGCGTGTAGGGTCGCACCAGAACCACTTGGTTTTCTTTTTTTGGGTTTGTCGTTTTGGCCAACACAGAGCACGGGTCAAACTTGGGAGTCTAGGTGGAGGCATAACCTAGAGACCCTACAAATATTTAGCTCGCCTTGACCAACTCTTTCCCCTCACTATCCCTAAAACTGTACCCCGACCTAACGCACCCTCCCGCCCCAGAAGATCGATGGCCTATCTCATGCTTAACGATATCGATTACTTACTCAACTCTTACTCGCTTAGCCTAGACACCAACAAGATTCCTACAGGGCTAATTCAAGCCATTCACGCTAACCCGAGCTGAGAACCCCCCACAACCTTAGAGTCCTAAACAATGACAACCTCATGAGAGTGAACATCATACAGACTCCTCCCCCCCTTACACCCATACAACTTAAATGCGTACTACTCAACTGCAGGTCAGCCAGCAAACACGTCTCTGATATCTTCGACCTCATCCAACACAATGAGATGGACATCATCCTCACTGAAACTTGGCTCAATCCATCTTCCACTCCTATCCTAGACCTCCTAGTGCCCCCTACCCATGACATAATTCGTCTAGACAGAGCTATGAAGCTGGGAGGTGGCCTAGCCTGTATACATCGGAGCACACTTGCGGTCTCCCTCTCGGAGTCTTCTACGCCATCATCATGCGAATACCTTTGTCTCAACATCTCTAGTAACAGCCACCCGGTGTGCAAGCTACACACATTCTATCACCCCCCTGGGGACAACCTCCCCTTCATCAAACAATTAATGGAAATCATCTCTGGCAATGTCGATTCCGTTCTGTCCCACATCTACCTCGGTGATTTCAACCTTAACTGGTCTAACCCTAATGACCAAGCGGTAACATGCCTCAAATCTTTCTTGAGTGATCACGAGTTGATACAACATTGTGACCGGCCAACCCATAATAAAGGAGAAACTCTGGACCTCATCATTACCAAAGGACACACCATCACAATGGATACCATCACCCCTTGCGATTGGTCCGACCATCACAGCATCTTCTTCCATATTAACATGGAGGTGTCTCGGAGGATGGCTCAACCAATGAAATCGAAGATTTGGAAAAGGGACCTCAGAGATGTCAACACAGCAGATCTAGCAACCCAATGTAAATTTGCCCTCTCTTCCCAAATTGACATGTCTAAGGTTCATGTACTCACTGACTTCTACAACTCTACTATCTCTAGCATCATGGATTCCATTGCTCCACTCCAACAAAAAAATGCCTCAACAAAAATATCCAAACCATGGTTCAACGGCAACCTAAACTCGGAACGTCGCAACCTTAGGGCAATCGAACGATCCTGGAGATCCAAACCATCCTCGGACCAGCTAAAAATCCTTAGATCGGTAAGGAGTTCCTATAACCAAGAAATCAAGAGAGCTAAGGCGGACTATTTCAGATTCCAACTGAATCAAGCCGCAAATCGCCCCAAGAAACGTTTTGAACTGGTTAAACAACAATCTGTGAAAGCACCAAACCGCTCTGACTCTGAAGTCAGCCCTCCCTCATGTGATGATCTGGCTGCTTTCTTTACTGAGAAATCAAGACTCATCAATGTGGACCTGGATACCAGGTGGGCTCTACTGCTATCCAATGGGTCTGCCCCCCCCCCCCCCGCTCCCCGGCCCTATTAGACAAGATCGAACCGATGAGCCTGGGCATCAAGAACAATGCCTCCTGGGACACCTTTACCCCCCCTCAGTGAAAGAGACATTAAAAAGGTTCTTCAGAGTATCAACCCATCTAATCACTTCAGTGACCCGTTGCCACCGTCCATCTTCAAAGATGTCGTCTCTCCCATCTGGATAAAGATTGTCAACACGTCTGTCACAAGGCACGATCCCGGAGTGCCCAAAAGCAGCTCAGGTAACACCTATATTAAAAAAAACTACAACAGACAGCGCTGACCTTAACAACTTCCGCCCTATCTCTAACATCCCCACACTAGCCAAACTCCTAGAAAAATGCGTCCATTCGCAACTCTGTGCTCACATCGAAAATTTCCATCTCTTGGACCAACATCAATGTGGCTTTTATAGTGGGCACAGCACCGAATTGGCTCTCACGTTATGGATGACATTTTAAAAACGCTTGACCAAAATGAATCATGCCTCCTTATCCTCCTTGACTTTTCCTCGGCATTTGACACTGTTAATCACTACAACCTGCTATTCATTCTGGAGCACAGGATGGGCCCGTCTGGTCCGGTGTTGCAATGGTTCTCGTCCTTCCTCCATCACAGATACCAAAGAGTGAAGGCGAACCACTTTCTCTCCCAGCCATCACCAGTATCCATGGGGGTCCCCCAAGGGTCCGCCCTATCTCCCATACTCTTCAACTTGTTCTTGGAACCATTAGCTAATGCACTAAATTCCATGGACATTCTCTTCAATATGTATGCAGATGACACCCAACTTTATCTGAAAATCTCCTCCCCGGATAACATCATTTCACTCAACACTACCCTATTGACTACTCAAAACTGGTTAACTGAGAACCACCTCCTGCTCAACACCTCTAAAACAGAATTCCTTCTCATTTCTCCTCCGAATCACACTCCTAAATTAGACCTCTGGATGAACCACCTCACCGCCTTCAACTGCTCCCC
Source organism: Calotriton arnoldi (assembly GCA_963921515.1). Taxonomy (NCBI): domain Eukaryota; kingdom Metazoa; phylum Chordata; class Amphibia; order Caudata; family Salamandridae; genus Calotriton; species Calotriton arnoldi. Next base: position 165,456 of record CAWUFW010008954.1, on the reverse strand, counting down.
CTCATTATTGACTCAGCTAAATCTCTCGGAATCACCCTGGACAAGCACTTGAACATGAAGACTCCTAATAGCAATGTGTGCAAGGGAGCTAGCCACCTGATGAGGATACTCCGGAATCTCAAACCTTTCCTCCCACAAGCAAGTGGTCCAAGCTCTTGTGTTGCCGAGGCTAGACTACGGCAGTGCTACGCTCTGTGGTCTCCCCAAATATACCTTGGCCCCACTAAGGGCCTCATTGAACGCGGCGGCCAGATTGGTTACGGGTACCAAAAGAAATGCGCACATCTCCCCAGTCTTAAAATCCCTAAATTGGCTGCCCTACGAAGCAAGAATACAGCTAAAGATTGGCTGCCTATCCCACAAAGCCCTACATTTCAAAACTCCCAGTTATCTAGCACAAAAGCTGGAACTATCCAGAGGGGGTAGACCTTCTAGGAGTGCTAACTCTCTCCTACTGAAACCTCAGATCTTTCGCAAAAAGAATGTGTCACCGAGCTTTCTCCGGCTCTGCACCGAAGCTCTGGAATCGTCTACCACCGAAAATACGTAGAATCTCCTCCAAGGTTGCTTTCAAACTGGAAGTAAAAAGATTCCTTATGAACAAGTTCTTACCTTAATAAGGTGATGGATCGTCTGCTCTAATGCATTGGACTTACACCTTTAAGCCCTGCGCTGGATGCTATTCTTGTTGGTTTGAATCATTTGCTCCCCTCCTATTTTGCTATATACCAGTTTTCATCTTATTCTTTGTTGACCATTGATATTTGTAACCGTTCTTGTTCTGTGAGTTCTATTTGATTTGTGTTCTGTTTGGTATTCCCACTTGACACATGTAATGCAACTGTTACCTTCCTATCCCTCCAATTGTAAAGCGCTCTGATATCCCTCAGGATCATGTTCGCGCTATATAAAACTTTATAATATATATATATATATATATATATATATATATATATATATATATATATATATATATATATATATATATATATATATATATATATATCCATCCCGGTTGTCACCAGACCTCCACGGCGTACAAACACAGGTACGGACCACACAAGGGACGAAATTGAAAGAAATGCTGTGCTTTATTGAAAATGACAACAGCAACCAGTCAGTCCTGGCCAGTGCCCCAGCATGACGCGTTTCGACCGAAGCAACTCGGTCTTGTTTATATATATATCCACAATAGGTCCCAGTAAACGCCCCAATCGGCGCGAACAAAGAAGGCGGCACACCAGGAGAAAGCACAATAATTTTATTGTGCACTACGTGAAGGACGACGCGTTTCGGCGTTAGCCTTTGTCAAGTGTTTTTGCCTCACACCGACTTCCTCTAGAAATACATCCAATAGTTCATAGACAGAGGAGTTATCCCAAACATTTTAGCGTTTTTTTCGACATCACCAAAAATAAACATAATATATATTAATACATGTCTGGTTATGTCACAACACTGATAAAGTGCATAATTGAGATATCATATAAATAAATAAACTTGTGAATTCATTTTAACAGATTTCGTATCTATACTGAATACTGTCAATAAAGTTTTAAAATTTCAATTTCACAAATGGGATATAAACAAATTAATGTCTTACTGCTCATACTGTTCTTACTAATCCCGGGACCCGTGAGAAAGGAACGGCTGTTCCGAAACGCGTCGGGCGTTTGTTTGTTATTTATTGAAGAAATAAACCACGTGTAAATTGGATACTGGGCTCGGCGCAATCTGTTGCATGTACGTGTAAAATTGGTGTTTTGATATATATATATATATTTTTTTTTTTTAGGGTAACCCTCCTTTCCCTCCTGGACTCTCACCGGGACCTGGACCAGAGAGCAAGCCTTCTCAAGGAGAAAGACGAACAGCTGGAAACACTTAATACGCCCCTCAAGAGACTGTGGACATAACCGTCTACCTACCCCTACCTCATTCCCCACCTTTTAAAGAGAGGGAAAAGGGACTTTGCACTTCTCTTTTATTTCAGACGCTAGCCTCCCTAAATTACAATGCACATTGCAAAGCACCAATAAAAACACAATAGACACTTGTACACTGTAATTCATGTGTGCATCTTCTTCTGGCCCTCGGTGACCACAGCGGTGTCAGAGTGGGATTTGTCGTCATTTAAGCCACCATGACACAACCCATTACAATGGAAGCCATGGTCACTCAGCTGGCCGAGGGACAAAGACACCTCCAATTAGTACTGGAACAACAAAACAAAACCGCGCAAAAAGAAAGGGAGGCATTTCAGACAGCATTGAAGGAACAGGCTGCGTTAATGGCTTAAAATCAGCAAATACAGGACACCGCAATTCTACGTCTAACAGACAGACGCTATATCTAGTGCTAGAGCCCACCCAAATATCCCAAGTTCGGTCCTACAAAAATTTCAGGAGGGTGATGATCCCGATTATTTCTTCGTTAATTTTGAGATCAATCAATCAATCATGTCACTTATAAAGCGCACTACATACCCGCGAGGGTCTCAAGGCGCTGGGGGAAGAGGGGGGTGGTGCTGCTACTGATCGAAGAGCCAGGTCTTGAGGAGTCTTCTGAAGGCCAGTAGGTCTTGGGTCTGTCGGAGGTTGGTGGGGAGGGTGTTCCAGGTCTTGGCGGCGAGGTGGGAGAAGGATCTGCCGCCGGCGGTCGTTTTCCGGATGCGGGGGACTGTGGCGAGGGCGAGGCTGGTCGAGTGGAGCTGGCGGGTGGGAGTGTAGAAGCTGAGACGTCTGTTGAGGTAGGCTGGTCCGGAGTTGTGGAGTGCTTTGTGTGCGTGGGTGAGGAGCTTGAAGGTTATCCTCTTGTTGACAGGGAGCCAGTGCAGGTCTCTCAGGTGGGGTGTGATGTGGCTGCGTCGGGGGATGTCGAGGATAAGACGTGCAGAGGCGTTCTGGATGCGTTGCAGCCGTCTCAGGAGCTTAGCCGTCGTTCCTGCGTAGAGGGCGTTTCCGTAGTCCAGCCTGCTGGTGACGAGGGCCTGGGTGACTGTTTTTCTTGTTTCGGTGGGGATCCACTTGAAGATCCTGTGGAGCATTCGGAGGATGTTGAAGCAGGATGAGGAAACGGCGTTGACCTGCTTAGTCATGGAGAGGGTGGGGTCGAGGATGACCCCTAGGTTGCGTACGTGGTCGGTGGGTGGCGGGGCTGTTCCCAGTGATGTTGGCCACCAGGAGTCGTCCCAGGCTGAAGGGTTGGAACCAAGGATGAGGACCTCCGTCTTGTCCGAGTTCAGCTTCAGGCGGCTGGTCCTCATCCATTCGGCGACGGCCTTCATTCCTTCGTGGAGGTGGGCTTTGGCGGTGTGAGGGTCTTTGGTGAGGGAGAGGATCAGCTGGGTGTCGTCGGCGTAGGAGATGATGTTGAGGTTGTGCTGTCGGGCGACGTGGGCGAGGGGTGCCATGTAGATGTTGAACAGCGTTGGGCTGAGGGAGGAGCCTTGGGGTACGCCGCAGATGATCTTGGTGGCCTTGGATCGGAAGGGGGCGAGGCGGATGCTTTGTGTTCTGCCGGAAAGGAAGGATGTGGTCCAGTCCAGGGCCTTCTCTTGGATCCCGGCGTCGTGAAGGCGTGTTCGTAGTGTGTGGTGGCAGACCGTGTCGAAGGCGGCTGATAGGTCCAGGAGGATGAGGGCTGCTGTTTCTCCGTTGTCTAGCAGGGTCCTGATGTCATCGGTGGCGGCGATTAGGGCGGTTTCGGTGCTGTGGTTGCTGCGGAAGAGGGGCAACGACTGCCCCTTCGCCCACAGAGAGGTGGGGCCAATACATAGCCCCACTCCTCTCTGGGGACTTACAGGCGGCGTACCAGGCCACCAATACTGCCGGGGTTACTCCCTATCCCAAGATAAAGAAGGCCATCCTTGCAAAGTTAGGACATGATCAAGAGTACTATCGAACAAGATTTCGTAAGGAGCTGTGGGTAGCGGGGGATAACCCTAGTGCGTTATATTACAGCATCAGGGACCTAGGGAATAGGTGGTTACAGCCCACCTCGACAACCATCGAAGATGTTACTGAGAAGATTTACCTCGAACAGTATCTAGAGGCTTTAGCATTAAACACGAGGTTGTGGGTAAAACAACATCTCCACCTGATGGTACAATCTGCCGTAGAACTGGCTTGTGCCTATCATAGGTCCCTGGACTTCAAAGCCCAAACCGTAAGAGACCCACTTGTTTCTCATAAGCACTTCCCGAAGCTAGGAGGGGACAAAATAAGGTGCCAGGAATGTCTAAATCCCTGGTTAAGTCTCCCGTACACCCCTTTCCTTCGCAAACAGGACCACAATGTTTTCGGTGTGCATAACGGGGCCATATCGCCCGCAACTGCCCGCTTAAAAATGATGGAACGGAACCAATGGAAGTAGGATTATCCTGAGTAGAGGTATGCTCACGGGAGAAGCTCCGGGACGGTATAGAATACCCATACGTCTGAACGGTAAACCGGTGGAGGCCTTACTAGACACTGGTTGTCACCACAGTGTGGTTTGAAACTACCTGGTTCCTCTTAACCAGATGCTTGATGAAGAAAAGATACAGGTCTCATGTATCCATGGGGATGTACGCTCATACCCCTTAGCGGAGGTCTTAATGGAGATAGATGGGAACCCTCAGGTACTGAGGGTGAGGGTAGTCCCAGTACTGTCAGAGAAGGTACTCCTAGGCATGGATCTCCCACACTTTGATGACTATTTGGTAACACTGACTAAAGATGACCCTAACCCAGACTGGTTAAAAGAATCCCCTTTTCATGCAGCAGATACAGTGCACCCAGACAAAAACACCAAAAACCAGGGCAGAGAGAAGAGAACATGAACTGTATAGGAAGTTAACCAACCTCCCTGTTACCCATTTTCTTTCCTCCCCAGAGGATGAACATATGCCCTCCCGGAGCTTTAGGGCCGCACAAAAAGAAGACAGCACACCGGTGAACGCGTGGAGACACGCAGAAGAAGACCCAGACAAGGTAGTCCCTTATTTCTGTGTTAAGAGGGGTCTCCTCTATAGACTTAGTGGAACCCCGAATCGGCGTATAGAACAATTGATTGTTCCCTTAGCCTTTCGGGAACAAACTATGCACCTTGCTCATAACCAGGCTGGGGGAGGACATTATGGACAAGAAGACACCCTGAAGTACCTACTAGAGAAGTTCTATTGGCCAGGGGTTTAAAAGGAGGTGGCCAGGTTCTGCGCCTCATGTAATAGATGCCAACTAGTAAATCCCTCAACAGAGAAAAAGGCACCCCTATTCCAGTTACCCATTATTGATGTCCCTTTCAAAAGAGTGGGTATGGATTTGGTAGGACCACTTTTACCGTCCGCACTAAGACACCAGTACATACTGGTCGACTATGCTACTCGTTACCCCGAGGCCATTCCCCTCTCCAGTATAACCACTCTTTCAGTAGCTCAAGCAATGGTCTTTTTTTTTTTCCCCGGGTGGGCTTCCCATGTGAGCTATTAACAGATCAGGGAACTCCCTTTATGTCCAGACTAATGAAGGAGGTGTGTAAGCTATTGGGGGTTCGCCAGCTACGGACTGCGTTATATCACCCACAGACAGACTGCTTGATCGAAAGCTATAACAGGACCATAAAAACGATCCAAAAAAAAAAAAGTATAAATGAGACTGGGAAGGATTGGGATCAAACTCCCCCTTGTACTGTTTGCCATCAGAACGCATGAGCAGAAATCCACGGGGTTTAGCCCTTTTGAACTCCTTTTTGGTACAAAACCCCGCACACTCCTAGAAAAGGAGGTGGATCAATGGACTGAGGAAGAGGATGAGGGAAAGCCCCTACTTGGATATACCACATCCTTAAAACAAACCCTATACACCCTCTGGGAGGAAGTACACCAAAACATGGAGAGGGCTCAGCAGAGACAAAAAGCCTGTTATGAAAAGGGACCAAAGTAAGGTACCTGACAGGGGGGAGATAGAGTACTAATCCTTCAACCCTCCTCTGACAAAATGCTCTTAGCAACATGGCAGGGACCCCATGTGATCAAGGAAAAGATAACCCCTATTACATATAGAGAATCTGTTCCTCGCAAAGGACGCAGTGGACAAATATACCACATTAACGTGTTAAAAAAATGGGAACCTCCTACCTTCCCGGTTAAGGCCAACACCTCCTTGACTATCAATCAGGTCACCCTTACGAAACCCCTAGAGATCCCGTTGCCGTCCTGTAAAAAGACGATGCTAGAAAGACCTCACCTCGGTGAGAATCTTACACCCCTTAAACAACAACTCTATGGCCTCTTAGACCGGTTCCCAGGACTGAGTTCCAGCGTACCTGGACGCACCTCCTTGATCACACATGCTATTAAGACAGAAGCTGGGAAGGTCCTAAAACTAAGACACTACCGAATCCCTGCCACCCGGCGACAGGCCGTGCAACAAGAGGTTGAAGCTATGTTGCAAGCTGAAATTGTTGAACCCTCCCGAAGCAACAGGTGCTCCCCGGTGGTACTTGTTCCCAAACCGGACGGAAGTCTTTGTTTTTGCATAGATTTCCGCCAACTGAATGCCCACTCCAAATTCGATAGATACCCTATGCCCCGAGTGTACGAACTAGTAGAGAGGCTGGGGGGAGCAAGGATAATGTCCACCACAGACCTAACAAAGGGGTACTGGCAGATACCTCTCAGCTAAAGAAAAGACGTCCTTTTCTACACCCTCTGGTCTATATCATTTTAAAATCATGCCTTTGGGCCTCAATGGCGCCCCCGCCACCTTTCAATGATTAATGGACATCCTCTTGAAAACCCATCAACAATACGCTGTGGCGTACCTAGACGATATAGTCGTCTACAGCCCCGACTGGGAAACCCACAAGCGTCACCAAACTCAGGTCTTTCCTACTTTATACCAAGTAGGACTCACCTTGAACCCAAAGAAAACCACTCTAGCCACTCATCGAATCAAATATCTAGGATATTCCATATGTGCAGGCACAACACGGCCCCAACATAATAAACTAGAAGCAGTACAAAATATACCACGGCCCACAACCAAGAAGGAAATAAGGTCATTTCTGGATCTTGTAGGTTATACCCCAGTTCTCAAATATAGCTAGCCCTCTAACCGATTTGTTAACCCAGCGCTATCCAGACAAACTAGAATGGATTGAACACCAAAAAAGACGTTTTCACACACTAAAATCCCTCCTGTGTAATGCCCCGGTATTGATCTGTCCAGACTATACGAAATCCTTTATTCTACAAACTGATGCGTCAGACCGGGGAATAGGGGATGTCCTATCCCAGCCAGACCTCCAGGGATACCTTAGGCCCATTCTGTATCTAAGTCGTAAACGGTTTCCACGAGAAAGGCATTATGCGACTATGGCGAAGGAATGCCTGGCCATTAAGTGGGCCATGGAAGCACTCCAGTATTACCTGTTGGGCAGTACCTACTTCCTAGTAACAGACCATGCTCCCTTGAGTTGGCTCTCCACCCATAAGGACACCAACCCAAAGATCCTTCGTTGGTTTTTGTCCTTACAACCATTCTCATTTCAGACCCTCCATATGCCTGGCAAACATCAAGGGAATGTGGACTTCCTGTCTCACTGCCCAGTTTCTGCATGGCCCGAACGTCCATACTCGGTGGAAGGGCAGTGTAGTCCTGCGTCCTATCCGAGCGGGACTCCCAAGATGGCCTCCATTCAGTGCCCGACGGGGAAACACGGTTGTTGCTCCATTTACAGGAGCTTCGCAGGAACGGGCTGCGGTGTGGGAGGAAGACGCAGAACCCAGAGGGAGGGAGACGGCGAGAAAGGAAGAAGCATCGGATGACAATGGCCCACAGCATCCAGGAAGGAGAGTACCTGGCGGGAACTGCTCAGGAGAGACGCGACCGGACTACAGAGGAGCCACAACCAAAAGTAGAGAGCGAGAGGGGAAACCGCCTAGAGGCACCACGACTCAGTCTAGCAGTCCGGAGGACGCTGCGACTCCCTCGGCCACGACCCCGGAGGGCCGTGGCTTTAGGCAAGTGCCTTTTTTCATTATTTCTCAGTAGGAAGGTGGTGGGGCGTGTAGGGTCGCACCTGAATCACTTGGTTTTCTTTTTTTTGGTTTGTCGTTTTGGCCAACACAGAGCACGGGGCACACTTGGCCATCTAGGTGGAGGCATAACCTAGAGACCCTACAAACATTCATATATATTTGTTTGTTTTTCTTTTTTAGGGTAACCCTCCTTTCCCTCCTGGACTCTCACGGGGGCCTGGACCAGAGAGCAAGCCTTCTCAAGGAGAAAGACGAACAGCTGGAAACCCTTAATACAGCTCAGCTGACAAACATTGTATAAGCAATCATTGATGGAGTATAAAAAATTAGTACGGGATGAGAAAAGCAAATATTTTACTTCAAAAATACAACAACAGGCAAAGAACTCAACTAAGGAATTGTTTCAAACAGTGAAAAGCCTAGCCAAACTCCCAGAGCCTCCGAAGATGGCTGGCAGTAAGGAATTCTGCAATATATTGGCTGAATTTTTTGGGACAAAGTGGAGGCAGTGTATAAAGAGCTTAGTGGATATGGCAATACATTGATCGACATGCCCCCAGTTGGCTTGCCAGCCTCCCCTGCCCACCTTCTGACCGGTTTCTTGCCTCCTCCCATAGAGCAGATTATCCAAGTGGTTAAAACGTCTAAATCCGGGGCACCGCAAGATCCCCGTCCCCCGAAAATATTGCATTTGGTCCCGGAAGTGGTTAGTGAGCAACTGTGGGTCCTGTTTAAAGGGATAATTGAGTCAGGTATTTTTCCTGCTGCATGGAAAAATGCTTCAATTTTACCACTTTTGAAGAAATCGGAGCTGGACCCAGCTGAGCCGAGCAATTACAGACCCATTTCAAGACTACCCTTCCTCACAAAAATATTGGAGAAAATACTTAATTTGCAACTCTCATCCTTCATCTCCTCTGAGAACCTCTTGGATCCATCGCAATATGGGTTCCGGGAGGGACATAGTACAGAAATGGCCTTGATTATGGCCACCGAGGAACTGAGAACTATGTTGGATGATGGGGGGAGGGCCGCATTGATATTATTAGATCTATCAGCGGCCTTCGATACCGTGAACCATACTATTTTAATCAATAGATTATCAGAACTGGGTATTAGAGGACCGGCCCTTAAATTGTTGACTTCCTTCCTCTCTGATAGAGTCCAATCAGTTGAAGCGGGGTCTTTTGCTTCAGAACAGTTCTCACTCCCGTGCGGGGTGCCTCAGGGCTCTGCCCTCAGCCCCACGCTGTTCAATTTGTATGTCTCCCCTCTGGCCAAGATCATCAGGCAATGTGGGTTCTCAGTGGTCTCGTACGCTGATGACACCCAATTGGTGGTGTCAGTTTCCAGCAATATGGAAACGACTGCAGATCGTTTCAATCTTTGTATGTCTCAGGTACATCAATGGATGAGTCTAAACTGCCTGAAACTGAATGGCGGGAAGACAGAGGTCCTCTTATTGGGCTCCGACCCCTCTTTCTGGACACCCAGATGGTGGCCAACGTGCCTAGGTGACACCCCTAAGCCAGTAAACAAGGCCAAAAATTTAGGCATTGTCTTCGATGACAAACGGAACTTCAAATATCAGATCACCTCCCTGTCTTCCTCCATTTTTTTCATCCTTAAGATGATTAGAAAAATACGCCCCTTCATTCCACCGGAGTCAGAAAAAATTCTGGCGACAGCACTGGCATTGTCCAAACTGGACTATGGAAACGCGCTTTATGTAGGGATCCAAAAGCAGCATCTTCAAAAGCTACAACGGCTTCAGAATGCAGCAGCTAGATTGCTGCTGGATATTCCAAAATTCCAGCCGGTCTCACAGAAGTTAAAGAGCCTACATTGGCTTCCGGTGGAGAAGAGAATTTTATTCAAAGCACAATGTTTAGCTTTTAAGGCACTCCATGGGGCAGGCCCGGACTTCCTGAAAAAGCAATTGAAATGGTATACACCAACCAGAAATTTGAGGTCGGCTCATTGCAAACTCCTCCAAATGCCCAGATTCAAAAGAGTTTGCTGGGGCGGAAGAAGTTTTATTTCAGGAATCGTTAAAACCTGGAACGTGCTTCCCGGTGAGATAAAGAATTGTCCCACTATCCTGGCCTTCAGAAAAGCTTAAAAAACCTGGCTGTTTGTAAATTAAGTTCAGTTCTGGATTGCGTGGCAACCTTCTTTTTCCATCCGGCTCAAGCGCCTAGACGCCGTTTGGCAGTTGTGCGCTATATAAATGCTAAATCAAATCAAATACACCCCCAAGAGACTGTGGACAGAACCGTCTACCTGCCCCCATCTCATTCCCCGTCTTCTAAAGAGAGGGAAAAGGGACTTTCCACTTCTCTTTTAGTTCGAACGCTAGGCTCCTTAAATTACATTGCAAAGCACCAATAAAAACACAAGAGACACATGTACACTAATTCGTGTGTGTATCTTCTTCTGGCCCTCGGTGACCACACAGAGTCACATGTTACTTCCTCAACGTTTGAATCCGAGTAATTCCAGATCGGCTAAAAGTTGAGTGACGCCGGGATCGTCAGTGTTTTCACCGTGGTAATTAAAGTCAGCCAGTACTAGGAACTTCCAAGAGGCCAAGACATAAGGTGCAATAAAGTAAATTATGCATGCGAGAAGTCCTTCTCAGCACCTGGAGGGCGATACAATAGCGCCCCTTTCCAGGCTTCTGTAGCAGATAGTACCAGCTTAAAAATGCAAATCTCAAGTCGCCCGGTACATAGTGTGTCGATAAGCTCAACCTTAAGGGAGCTGTGAAAGGCGATGGCAATGCTCCCTCCCGTCCCCCCGCCTCCCCCAGCGTTCTGTCTGGTCAGATCTGACCAGGGAGTAGTGCTCAGGAATGGCTATTGAGATGCAGGGGACGGCAGAAGCAAAGAGCCAGGTTTCAGTGAAGAAGCAAATCCCGGGTTTGGATGTCGAGAAGAGGTCCCACAATGCTATGGTGTTCTTAGGTCCACTGGATAAATAAAGTGGTGAGGCTGAAAGTTCCCTTTCCCACCAACCCTTCCTTTCCCTACCAAACAGTGGTGAAATACAGTGATTAAAAACAAAATAAAACGGTAAAGGCCGAAAGAAATGCCCCCATAGCAGCACTAGTGCTAATGTAAAGTGCTTCAATACCTTCAGGTGGTGTTTGGCGCTATATAAAACTGCACACAAAAAACAAAGAATCGCAGTGTTAGGATGGTTTACAGTAGTGAATGTGAGGAAATACATTGCAGCGGCAACCACATTAAAAGGACTACTTTTGCCATGGACACTGAGGGGCAGGTAGGCCTTGAAGACATCAAAACTCGGCCTGGCTCCTTTGAAGAGAATTCAAGTTAAGCAACAATGGCGCACAGAAACACTTTAGCCTGAGAATGCGGAAAGAGTAAAAAAGCGTCCAGACGGGAGAAATTTGATAAAATAGAGTCCCACCATATGAAATGAGAAGCAACAAGGTGAGACACAAACAGTTCAATCAATTTGCACAGGAGAAACGTGGCTATGCAATTACAGCAGAAGACACAGGTACCTTAGAAGCTCTGACAAGCCCTGTGATAACGCATACCTGATTCACTTGAGGTCTGATTTTCCAGCTATAAACACCATTGCCGAATGACCACATATGATGTAAACACGCACACTTAGTAGCCACATGCTCGGAAAATAAACAGAGACTACACGTGTGCCAAGTAATAGCAGCAATGCACACACGGTCCAATCAGCACGTCACCTATACACTAACAGGACATTAAAAAGCAGAACACCACCGCTCACTAGAATGAAACAGATTACAATGGGGTCAGGGGAGGAGGTGATTTGTGGATTGGGCAAGCACTGGGAGGTGCAAGGGTGCGTCGTTGTTGCGCCGTCCGGATCCCCCGAAGGGGAAAGGTGTCCGAAGGCCTCTCTCCTTCTCCGGTGTCTTCTCAATCGATAAACGGTAGTCTTTTCTCTTATATTCCTAGATTTTTTTCAGGGATTTCGTGCAAAACTTCGGAGTGTCTCCCCGTGCTTCCAGACCCAATGGTGGAAAAAATAACTTGAAGATGGCTACCACGCAAAGGAACTTACGGGGCACCTTCTGACATCACACAAGAGAAGGACCTAGCACCAAATGGTGGTCGACAACGTCCCAGAGAAAAAAAGAAAAAAGAAAAAAGAAAGACAATTCCGGACCCAACCACTAGATGGCGGAATAATGCACAGCATGTGAATCCAGAAAAGGATTCATGATGCAAAACCACTTAGAGCAGCACTTCCACATTTTCCAAAAATGCACTTGCTTTACTAACTGCCACAACTCATTAAGTTGAGCAATGTTTTGAAAATGACTGTCAATCTATGCCACTAAAATCAAACCAGATGTATATCAAAAGCTGTGACATTATCTTGCATGAATGGAAATCAAACTAGAAAATGCACAAAGGTGCAAACATTGTACAGAAGGAGAATACAATTTTACACAAATAAAATGGAAAAAAGCTATTTTGTTTTCAAACTCTCGTAGGCGGTTATTGAAAATAAGCAACAAACATGCATCCTATAAGGAAATGCGGGGTGGCATTAAGGATCCCGCGAAGAGAGCACCCATCGCGCCATACCATCACCCAGCAAAAGCCCAGCAGGGTGCAGGGTACTCTTACCGGGAAGCATTTGCAGCATCACGAAGCAAAGGATCGCTGGAATGGGGAAACCGTTGCGCCTTACTGGCACCGGAAGCCAGGCCCGCGGCACCTAAGAGGAGGCAGTGGGGGCACATAGGAACCTCCCACAACAACAAGGGCAACTTGGCTGGAAGTATCCAGCCAGGGAACACTGACACAGTATGAGCTGGCACGGTCCGGAAGGCCGGTTTCTGACTAAGGAGCACAGAGGGCACCCTTTCATGTCATACCGGTGCCTGAAGCCATGACGGCGGAGCCTAAGACTAGGCGGTGGTTGTGGGGGTCCCCCAAAAGCAACGAGGCAAGATGGCCAGAAGTATAGACTTCCCAGAAGCACCTCCAGCCAGCACTGCAGTAATCAGGGGAACCAGGCCAGCTAGGAGGTAAAATACTCTGGGGGGCCTGCTGGTCAGGTCCAGCACTGCACGCAGTTTTGGTGTGAGCGGCAGTCCGATTGAGGAAAGCGTGGTTCAAGCATTACATCCTGGGTTATGTCGCTGTGGGGACTCGCGGGCAGCGAATCTCAAAAATCCACGTCAAGATGCGGGCGCGTATCAATGTAGGGCATGGCATCTACTTCAAACGAATTAAAGTTAGTAAGGGCTGATTTCCAAATCCTATATGGAACAAAGCAGGCGAAAAACGCATTTAAAGGTCAGGTTGACAGGAGTGGAGAGGATTACACTTTCCTGGAGGACAAACAGTTTACATAAATTCCATGTTAATTTGGGGTTACCACCTTAGACGCAAGGAAGGCACGTTATCACATTGCTGTTATTTCCACAAGTACAACGTTGAATGGGGGTCCAACTCTCCTCGGTTTCATAAAAGCACAGAGAATCGATATCAGGAGTGCTGTTGGCAATTCCGGTAGTGTAGAGTGGCAGCTCTTGACCATCGGAGAACTGAAACTATGTTATGTTATAATGTATTTATAACGCGCACGGATACTCTGGAGTGTCCCGGCGCGGAAGCCAGTATAAAGGAGACAGAAGGGCGTGGAACGCGGCTGGGTGTTAGTTAAAGAGCAGGGTTTTTAACTGCTTTTTGAACAGCCTAAGGTCTTGGGTGTTTCGCAGTTCGTAGGGAAGGGCATTCCAGGCTTTAGCTGCCTTGAAAGAGAGGGAGCTCCCCCCCATCCTAGCAAGGCGGAAACGTGGTATAACGGCGAGGCATTGCCCTGCGGAACGTAGATGTCTATGAGGCACATAAAAATCAAATCTTCTGAGATAGGGGGGCCCAGATTTATATAGGGCGCCATGGGCAAGAGTGAGCGCCTTGAACAGGACACGCTGTCTCACTGGGAGCCAATGCAAATCCCGAAGATGTTGTTTTGTGCTGGACCTACCTGGAATGCCCAACAGCGCTCTTGCTGCTGCATTCTGGATGCACAGCAAAGCCAGCGTGTGGCATAGTTCAGTGTGTTAACATTGCACGCTTTCATCTATAAGGCGTTTAAGGTGTGGAACATTGTTACTCAATTGGCAAAAGATGAACTCATCTGTAGGGGGCACAGACTTCTGAAATGCCGTTCATTCATCAGGAAAAGAGTCTGAAGCACCGCCCTGGCGCACCTAGCCTTCATTCTACCAAGATCGATCAAATAATTACCACTTGAGTAACTACCCTGTCCCTACCTATAATGCGCAGATACCTACAACAGCGCTTGAAACAATATGTGCCACAATAGCAGGAAACAACCGCAAGGACATAATTAGTTTAACCAGGTGCTGTAGCTCAGAGGCAAGGTCTTCTGCATTGGGTGTCACAGGTCCCTTTAAGGCAAGGGTTCAAACCACAGTAGTGGTAGCAAGGTCATCTTTAACAATTTGCGAATTTGTAAGGCCGTCTTGGCACCACTCAGCCATGTCTATTATGCGCTAGAGACGGTGTAGGGATAGAGAGTTGGAGTGGGCTGACCTGTAAGAATCCCAGCTGCTGCTCATGGGAGGACCACATCAGTTATGAGAGTTTGGGGTAAAGAGAAGTTAGCAGGGGCAGAGGCAGGCTCATGCTCCTGCTGGCGGGTATGGCGCAGAGCAGAGTTAGTACATGTCAAAAAGAGTCACATCACAGGACAAGGGGTAGTAACTACATCTGGCCAGTTGAGATCAGGCTGGGCACATGGCAGGGCAAAGAGGCCACTTAATCACGTATTGGGCCATGGATATGTGGCACACTCATGGCTGATAGCGCAGTCATGCCAGGACGACAGGCTGGGGCAGAGCCTGGTATATTGGGTTTGCTTGCCAAGGTCGAGTCAGGAAAGGGTAGCATTGTAAAGGGTTGCAGGTTGCAATCACGACATATTGATACACAAAGGCATGTCATTGCAAAGGGTCGATGGATCACCCTTCAGTCTATGTTAATGGCATTTCAGTGCTGCTCTAAGGTTAGTGAGATGAAGCTGGTTGGCTGCATGAGTTGATGGCACCATGCACAAATCATACCAAGAAACTCATGGCCACTAGTGAGTTTTTTCGAAATACAGATATACGAAACCACCGTTTGAGGGACAATGCCACTTGGAGAAAAGCAAAATGCAAGGAATTCCCTGCCTTGCAGAGGATTGCCATTCCAGTAATTTTACGAAAAAATTCCTGATTAGGTGAGTGCTGTTAATTAATAAAGGAATAATCACCACGTTCCCTCCCTCAACCTTTTGTGAGTATGCTGAGAAAGTTGTCCCCAATACAATCATGGCAATACCACAGGTGAATGCTAGTCACAATTGCGCCGGGGCTGGCAAGGAGACGCATTATAATCTATATGTCTGCAGTGAGCCATCTCAGACCAGCTAGGAATTTACAACAAAAATCCCTCAGTCTGTACACAAGGATAGGCATTAAAACACTGGCGAGAGCGTGAGACATCGATACCATTTACAGCTAGCACATGGTCAAACCAGACAAAGGATTCATTGAGTACCAATGACGTGGTCATTAATACTGCCAGTTGTATTCGTCGAACCACGGGCCAAGGTACTGTTGGCTATTAAGGCCAGTCAGTGTCGTCCTCCTAGCTTCCAGGTATCTTATCTATTTAGCTTGCAACCAAGCTCACAGGCGTACTTGGTACCCCTTTATTATTTCTTAGGACTTTTTTTCCTAACAGTAAGTGTTCCAGGCATTTAAGGAGCTCGGTACCCCAACAAGTGTCTTGTTGATTATTACGGTGTCATTGTATTGCAGAAGATTCCACTTCTAGACCCGCATATTCAGTGGCAAGAGAATTGAAGTTTCCAACACCAGGTTAAATCAGTCATATATAAGGTAAATAGTAATCATTCATCGATTTACGGTCTGCATTCAACCTTATCCCTAGACACAAACTCTGGTGTGTCCTGAAGGAGATGGGCCTCCCCATGTGAGATACTAGCGCTGGTTGTTAGTCTCCACAAGAACAACTACACAAGGGTTCGCTGGGGTAGCCAAGGCCAACTGACCGACCCGATTGGCTCCTACTCTCTTTTCACCCTTCATAAATGGAGTTGTACAGCACCTTGCCAATAGTCCAGCTGACCCTGGGGGGGGAGGGGGGTGGACAAGGTGACAACTTTACTCTTCGCTGATGATAACCTGATAGTTTTTAAGACCGCTAGTGGCCTGCAACTCGCTTTGAGTCCTTTTGCGCAATGAGAGGCCTTAAGGTCAATACCTCGAAGACCAAACTTTTAATGCTGAATCCACAGAGATCTTTAAAAGGAAGGCTGCTCCTGGATGGGATCCCTCGAGAGAGTGAGCACCTCGGACTATTTGGGTGTCACTCTCTGAAGACTTGTCTTGGAAACATGTTAAGAGGCGGAACCTCTCCCATGTGTTTCGGTGCTCAGGGGCTGAGATAGCCCAACGAGCACCAAAACTGTGAAACTGAAACTACGTTTCAGTTTTGTTTTCGTGGTAATGACAACAGCGCGCCATGCGCGCAATCGTCATTGCAAGGAAAACACTAAATATACCTTGGGAGGTTGGGGAAGCTCTTCCCCACCTCCCAAGGCAAAAAAGAAAGATAGGAAATCCCTCTGCTGTTTACAGCAGAGAGATTTTTTGCTAGTGTGCTCATGACGGAAGGGTTTTGTCATGCGCACACATTTCCACTTGAGCTCATGACGGAACCTTTCCATTATGAGCACAGAAGGGGTTAAGGCTTTTGCAGTTAAACATAAACCCAGTACAGTACTTAATTACTTTGGCTGGAGGCAGAACAGATGAGCAGTGATCTCACAGAATACATTCGTACATGTCAAACAGAGTGGATAATCATTGACAGTGGTAGATGACAATACGCAGGAAACCAAATGCATATTCCAAACATATGCATATATACACCTTTTATACACAGTAAATGTTACCTGTCCGGGCACAGCAGAGCAAAACTATTGTCTGGCTCCCAGTTGTCCTAGCTTCCCTCCGGCTCCCCAGTTTCTTTCCCCACCAGATATTGCTGATATAATCCCCAGAAATCTTTCGGTCGACTTTGTGGAGGGAGCAACTCATAATTATCTGATTGTAAGTTACAATAGAGCATATCTTTTTCCCAGTCATCTATAGTCGGGATAGGGCCTTTGGCCCAGCGCATGGCTACCCTACGCTTGGCGAGTAGTCGTCCCATATCCACCAAGCGTCTGCCCTCTTTGCCTATAACTCTTACTGTATCCCAATAAGTAATGCAAGTAATGGGTCTGTGTTAAAGTAAGGCCCGTAATTGTGTTTAGCGTATGGAAGACCTTGTCCCAGAAACCAGCAATCCTGGTGCATAACCAGGCGATATGTAGAAACCCCGCCTCTCCCTCCCTACAGCGTGGGCATGCAGCAGACTCTCGCAAGCCATATCGTCTCAGCCTCTCTCGTGTATAGAAAACTCTATTGAGATATTTGAAGTGAATTAGGCGGGGTTTACCATTAAGTGAGATGCGTTTAGTCATTTCGCAGCAGTAGCGCCATGCGCTGTCTATTACCATGTTCAGGTCTCTCGGCCAGTCCTGTCTGGCCTTCGTCTGGATTGGTCTCCTGGCGTCAAGTTATAAATGACAGGGACTGTCTTAGTGGGAGAAGTGGAGCGTAAAATGAAGGTGAGCAATGGGGTCTCCATGGGTTCCTGCATATCCTCCCCCAGGAGATCACGCAACGCATGCCTGACTCTATGGAATTGATACTGTGTTAAGAGGGAGGAATCTTGCTCCCCTGCTAATACATCCTCCCACCTGCGTGCAACCTCGTCCTGGAATAGATCGCGCATCTGTAGGATGCCTAATTGTTTTAATGCTGAGGCCACTTCCTTTTCTCGTCCAGTCAAAAACCAATAGCACCAATCAATTGGTATCAGAGGGGAATATAGCAGAGCGCCCGCCTGTCTATTTAGCAGGATACGCCAAGCATGAACAGTGGTGTTGATAGAATCAAGCACACCCGTCCTTGTACCAGGAGAGCGGAACAGCATCTGAGGGAGAGTGCAGGGGTTAGCAGCGACTTTCTCGATGTGTAGATGTGGCAAGTTCTGTGGCTCATGGATCCAGTAGTGAGCATGCGAGCACTGAGCCACTCTATAATACAGATTGAGATTAGGTGCATTAAGACCGCCCATCGAGTAGGGCAGGGTCAGTGTGTCCCTCTTAAACCTTGGCTGTTTCCCAGCCCAAGTAAGTGTACGACCAGGGAGGAGCATCGGAACATTCTGAAACAAGAACTAGAATCTGGGGAGGACAAGCATTTACATTAAAGAAATACACCCAACCAACGAGAGAGGAGGCCAAATCCACTGTGTCACATCCTCCTCCAGTTTAGAGGTTGCCCTCCCATAGTTCTCAGAAAATACTATGTTAGGGTCAGTGTGCACTTGTAATCCCAAATATCGGCCAGAGCCTGTGGTCCATTGTAATGGAAAGTCCAGCATCACCGGAGTCATAGCTGGAGTCAGTGGAAAATAGTAGATTTGGACCAGTTGATCTTCAGGCCCGATATATCCCCGAAATTTGTGACCTCCGTAAGTACCGGAGGGAGATTTTTCCCCAGGTCTCGAATGTATAAAACCATATTGTCTGATAAGCAGAGATAATATCTGGGAAAGCGCAGCCCCCTATGTCCGTGATATTCCCTTAGTGCGCAGGCCAATGGCTCCGCAACAAGGGCATAGAGTAGAGGCGACAGCGGGCAACCCTGTCAGGTACCCCTAGATATAGTAATGGGAGAAGTGATCATATTACCAATTCTAACCCTGGCTACTGGAGCGGTAGATAGGACCATCACGAGCCATAGAAAAATATCCCCCACCCCGAAACGTCCAAGCACTGCTTTCATAAAAGCCCACTCCACAGAGTCAAATGCCTTTTCTGCGTCCAAAAAGACGGCAGCGGCTTTGACCTCAGGGTTAGTATTCTGAATAGTGCCAAATACAGTTCTGAGATTATAGTTAAACATGGGCCCGGGACACAGCCAGCCTGCTCCGGGCAGACCGGTAGCAGCACCAAAGGAGCTAGGAGGTTAGCCAATATTTTAGCAAACAGCTTGGTGTCAACATTCAGGAATGAGAAGGGCCACAAAGGAGGAGCATGCATTTGCCGGCTTCCCTGGTTTAAGTATAGTAACTATCAGGGCTTCCCTATTTGGATGGCGGCATCTGCTCGGCTTCCACCATCTCTTCGTAGAGTGTAACCAAGTGTGGTATAAGTAGATCCATGAATGCTTTATAAAAGGTCATAGTTAGGCCATCTGAGCCTGGTGCACTACCGTCACGCATTGACTGAAGTGCCTGACGAATCTCACTGGGATCTAGGGGTGACATAAGATATTCTCTATGCGAATTGGTGAGCCATGGCAACTGTATATGCTCCAAATAATCCTTCATGCTTTCCTCATTCAGGGTCATCCGGGAGCTATACAATTGCGTGTAGTATCTGCCAAATCTCTTGGCTATCAGTGACGCCTCATGTATCTGGCTACCATCCTCCCCGAGGATCTCAACTATAGCGATAGATTCCCTTTTACGATGCTGCAGAGCCGCCAGAACTGCACCAGGACCTTCTCCCTCGCCATACGATCTAGCAATGGCATACTTGCCCAAATGTTTCACTTCACTGTCCGCAGCTTCCTGGTGTTCTTCTAATGTGGGTTTGATATCCTCGAGCAATTGTGGCTCACCTCTAAGTTGATGAGCTCGCTCTAAACTCACCAGTTTCTTTTCCAGGGCAGTAAGTCTATTTCTGAGTGAGCAAAAGACCCCAGCATGTTTTGATATGGCAACCCCTCTGATAAATGCCTTAAACGTTTCCCAGACTGTGGAGAAGTTGGAGACTGAGCCTATATTAAGCTCAGAAAACTCTTCAATAGAGGAGGCGAAATCTGCATTAAATACAGGGTCTAGCAGGGAGTATGGGGGGAACCTCCAAGTAAAGGGCGCACAGCTCTTGGGGGGCAATCTGATATCTAAAAGTATTGGGGAATGATCTGAATACGTGCGGCGGAGTGGTTCACTGGGTCTGACATTAGATCCAACTGACCTAGGAACCAACCAGAAGTCTATTCTGGTGTGTATGTCATGAGTAGCAGAATAATGAGAGAATCCAGGGGTGTCAGACGATCGCCAGCGCCATACATCTAGCAAGCCTATTTGTTCCGTGATGTCCCTTATCGCCACGGCTGCAGCGGAAGGCCTCCGAGGTGGGCCTCTGGAGCTATCACGGATCGGATCAAGGACACAATTAAAATCGCTGCCCCATATCCATGGGAGATCAGGCCCTCTGAGGATTCCAGCGGCAAATGATTGATAAAAAAGCAGATCATCATAGTTCAGGCCATAAACGTCAACTTGTTTATCATTCAGCTCTTATTTATAGCATCTAGAGATAGAAGTCGACCTGAGCTGCAGATTAGCTAACTCTTGTAAGGTATTCACCCACGTGAGGACTCCCCTAGCATGCGAAGTGAATCCTGCCACTCTGAAGTTGTCCTGCAGTCGCCTATGCGTAAGCATATTACAATTAGGGGTTAAATGCGTTTCTTGGATCAATGCAACGTCAACTGGATGTCGTTTGAGATACCGCTACCACTTTGCGTTGTTTTCTGAAATCGTTCAAACCCCTCACATTCTCAGGTGGCGATGGTTGGGGTGGTGCAGAGAGTGGTGCTGTTTAGGATGGTGGTGGTTAGAATGGCGAGGGTGGTGGTGGCAGTTCGGGAGGTGATAGTGGTGGTGACTGGGGTGGGGTGGTGGTGGTGGTGGTAGTTTAGAGTTGTAGAGGTGGTTAAGGTGGTGATGGGTAGGATGTGGTGGTGATGGTGGGTGTGGTGGCCATTAGCATTAGGGTGGCGGTGATGGTGCTTAGGTTAAGGTGGTGGTTAGGTATGTGGTGCTTAGAATGGTGGTGTTTAGGGTGATGTTGATGGTTGGGTGGTAGTAGTTAGGATAGAGTGGTGGTTGTTAGGGTGGTAGTTGTTAGGATGTGGTTAAGGTAGGTCTGTGGTAGTTAGAGTTGAGTGGTGGTGAGGGAGATAGTGGCGAGGGTCATGGCGGTGGATAGGATGGTTTTGTTGGTGGGGTACTTGTGGTGCTACGGTGCTGAAGTTGGTTAGATTGGTGGTACAGAAGTGATGAGTGGTGTCACAGAAGTGATGAGTGGTGTCACAGAAGTGATGAGTGGTGTCACAGAAGTGATGAGAGTGGTGTCACAGAAGTGATGAGAGTGGTGTCACAGAAGTGATGAGAGTGGTGTCACAGAAGTGATGAGAGTGGTGTCACAGAAGTGATGAGAGTGGTGTCACAGAAGTGATGAGAGTGGTGTCACAGAAGTGATGAGAGTGGTGTCACAGAAGTGGAGAGTGGTGTCACAGAAGTGATGAGAGTGGTGTCACAGAAGTGATGAGAGTGGTGTCACAGAAGTGATGAGAGTGGTGTCACAGAAGTGATGAGAGGGGTGGTAGAGGTTGGTGGGGGTGGTAGAGGTTGGTGGGGGTGGTAGAGGTTGGTGGGGGTGCTAGGGTGGTGGTATGGGTGGTAAAGATGGCTAAGATGCTGGTGGTTAGGGTGGTGATGGGTAAGTTGTCATGGGTGTGGTGATGGGTAGGATGGTGGAGGTGGTTAGGGTAGGAGGGTGGTGTTTAGGCTGGTGGTGGTTAGGGTAAAGTGGTTGTGGTTATGAAGATACGGTGGTGGTGATTAGGGCAGGGTGCTGGTGGTTAGGGTGGTGTTGATGGCTAGAGATGGTGATGGCGAGAGTGGTTTTGAGGTGGTGGTGTTCGTGAGGTGATGGCAGTGGTGAGGGTAGTGGTGGGTAGGGTGGTGGTGGGTAGGGTGGTGGGGGGGATCGTGTTATGGTGGTGGTTGTAGGGTGGGGATGGTAGGGTAATAGTGATTAAAGGGAGGTGGTGGTGGTTAGGGTGGTGGTTAGTAGGGTGGTGTCTGTAAGGGTAGTGTGTTGGGGGTAAGGTGGTGGTGGTTGTGGAATGGAGTGGTAGGGAGGCAGTGGTAAGGTGGTGTTTACGGTGGTGGTAGTTTGAGTGGTGGTGGTGGTGGTTAGGTGGTGTTAGGGAGATGGTGAAGGTGGTGGTGGTAGGATTGGTGATAGGGTGGGAGAGATGGTGGTGTTTAGTGAGGTGGTGGTAGAGTGGTGTGTGGCGGTGGCAGGATGGTGTGGTAGGGGTGGTGGTACACACATTGATGCGGGGGCGTAAGCAACAACAAGGGCGATGGGGAAGACAAGAAAAAAAATTACCTGAGTTGCAGCACAAGTATCGGAAGAACACGAATCATAAAGAAGCTATCATTACTTGGTCTATGCTCCGCAGACAAGAGAAACGAACGAAGAGCATGTGAAACCAGACACGCTGACCCATCAGGAGCCAGCACATAAGAATGACCATTAAGTCAACGAATGGTCAGCTATGAGCGGGCTCCAAGCCCTTTTTAGTTTACAAAATGTCCCATAAGCAACAGCTCACACACTATCTCAGAAGAGACCTAAAAAATTATGGAGGGGCTGTGGGGGAAGGGGCACGCTGCTACACATACAGTGACAGTGCCTAAAGCTACAGTTGTACTGGAAAGAAGCACTAAACACTAAAGAAGTGATGTTCTCCACTTCTATCCCAAGATTCCCTACATTCATTATCATGGGCCTAGGAAATAAACAGACATATTTGTTCCACTCCAGAAGGGGCAGACCAATACATTAGCGCTATTGGCAGCTAAGCAAGGTATCACAGCGAAATGGGGAAAAAGAAAGAGCACAAGAATACAGGGAGTGGTTACACAAGATATAGGATATAATGAAATGGAGAAAATCTCATATGCAATTTCTGAGAGAACTATAAACTTATGAGAAAGACGGTCCTTATTCTTGGATTTCTTGTCCAAGGAATTTGTAGAAATCCCCAGCCCAAACTACTTAAGAACAGAAGGGTAAGTGAATGAAACCAGCACAGAATGATAGCTTTCAAGAACTACTGAAATCCATTCCACTTATCTATATCTATCCATCCATGCGATTATCTCATGAAGCTGGTGTAGTGGGGAAGGGAGTGGGCTGGGGATAGAGGGTATTATTAAGCCATGTTGAGTTATGACATCCCTCGCCATCCACTAGATGTAGGCAAAGTATATGTAAGCAGTAAGTAAAGAAACAAAAAGATTTTGATCGTAATTCTAATAATAAACTGGTCTGTCCGATTTGTGGAGCGGATTAGCTTGCAGAGAATCAAATTAACCTAGTGGACCAGGGGAGGGTGATCACCAGAGAGGGTGTCAAACGAAGTTCCACTCCTTAACTATATCAAATCCCTTAGCCATACAAAGATTTGGGAAGCTAAAGTTCTGTACTAGCTCCATACCTAATGCTGAGACCCTGTTGATTAGACATGTTCTAGAGGTAAATTCTTAAACGTTGACTAAATATTTTTCTAATGTGGAAAACAGTAATGTGCGCTATAAAGTTAATACAATTTTAAATGTATCTAAAAGTTACTTTTTGGACCTCTCTTCTGGCTTCAACACAATCATTCCACCCTCGTATGCACCCAGAGTCGCAAATGGGATTCATCAGCAATGCCCTTCAATGGTTGTCCTCCTACCTCTCAAACCAACACCACTAGTTTGTTCATATGGGCACCTCCAGGTCACAAAAGATCCCTATAACATGTGGAGCCCCTCAGAGTTACTTAGTGTCTCCTGTCATCTTCATCCTTCACATGGAGCGGCTTGGTGCTCTACTCTTAGATAACAGAATCAAGATTCACCCATAAGCATATGATACACACCTCTACTTGAAAATGTCCTCTGCTTCACACATCCAATGCCTCAAACATTGCCTTCACATCATCCAGACAGGAATGTCCAGCGCATACATGAAGGTCAACCTATCCACGGCAGAATTCCTATTTGTCAAGAGCAACAAACAAAACACACTGCAACCCTAGCTCAATGACATTAACCTTGACTGTTTTGAACCCCCAACTCTCATCCAATGGCAAATCACTTGGATTCACCCTGGACACCAACCTCTCCCTAAAGGAACACATTACCACAAGAACAAAGACGGCCTGGTATCAGCTCTCTTCTAAACAAAGTCAAACTGTTTCTTCCAGTAAGTGACTACAGAACTGCTGTTCAAGCCCTTGTACTCTGGCATCTCGATGGTGATAATGCTCTACTCCATGGCCTGCAAAACTCTACACTGGTACACCTTAGGGCATCCTACACGACTAAGCTTCCCAGCTCATCTTGCAGAGAGGTTCACCATCTCTGGTGGTCCTCGATACATCTACAGCCAGGACAGCAACAGACTGCAGACTAAAAAGTGTAAAAAAAGAAAAAACAAATAAACAGGCCGCTTCCAGTCTATGCACCCAGGATATGGAACAACATCCCGTATCCATCAGGACCACCCCAACCCTGCTCAAATTTAGGAAAGAGTTGAATACCCTACTTTTTAAAAGACAACTACAACACAATGCATTAACTGTCCTCAACTTCACTTCCTCTCCTATTACTTGCAGACATTAAGCTTGCCTTTGACCATGAACAAAGCTCTGGTGCCTTTTTGCTAGGTTTGCGCTATAGAACTACCATATACATACAAAAAAATAAATAAGTGGCCAACATAATAAAGACCAAAATGTAACAAATTAAGGAATTTTATTCATAATTATAAGCCAGCAATTGCATATGGAGCCCTGAAGGCGGAAATACCTGAACATTAGATGCTACGAGTAATGACAAAGGTTATACAACATTGTCAAGAAATCCTTCATTAACTCTTTCGGTAGTTTTCTTTAAAAAAAGTATACATTTTCCTAACGGTCACACAAAACAGCTGGACTATTACCATTCAGCTTCCGGATTAGCCAAGCAGGCAGCTCAGACCCTGGTGCTCATTGTCCAAAACAGAAAAGAAATAAGGATATTTTCTAAACTACCTTGTCCCAATTCATGAATTTTGCAAGCATTGCCAGCAGAATTCATGACTTTTGTTCATAAGCAAATACATTAGCCACAGCTTCAAGGCAGGGATAAGCCAGTCAGTGCACACATGAATCAGAACAGATGTGGCAGCACTCAGGTGTTTATGAATCGTCCTGCGTACAAAATTGTATTCACAGATGCACACTGACAACGTGTTGAGAACACCATGCAGCCTGTCACGCAGTCATGTGATTTAACTGTAATAGTTCAACAGAAGGATACATTTTGCATCCATGAACAATATGAACGAGAGACATTACAAGTGAATAAGCTCTTGGAAGGATTCGAATCAGCTGCTATATAATAGACAGGAAGACCGAGTCTTTTCAATAGTGACATGTCTCCTCTTTTGTTGTACTGCAAAATTTGTAGAAAGTTGTGCGTTCTGTTTTATTATCAATAAAGAATACTTATCTATATGAAAAAATCACTTGCCTATCATAGTTTCTACTCAAAGGGATGTTACTGTAATTCTACCTGCAACTGTGCAGTTATCAGTTATTGTGTAGCAAACACGAAGACTTGACTGATCAAGGGCAAGTGTCATTCCAAGACGCCTAGGGGCATCTGAGGTTTATGTGAAGGTCGTGCTGCGGAGTCCGCTATAGACTACAAAGGTAAAGAGTTCCAAAAAGCGCAGCTGATCGACAGTTTACTGAATGAGGCATGTGACTATGCAAGATTCAAAGGCTGAGAAGCACTGTTTGGACAAGTGCATAAGAAGAAACCAAGCAGCGTATTCAATGCGCATTTTGCAAAGGTCAGTACATATGCTACAGAATATTAAATAATAAAATTCCAACACAGGTTAAAGAGGGCAGAATCTATGCCACAATTTCAGGGTACCGTTGATTAAGTAAATGAGTGACACTTACATTACATTGTATGTACATTTCTATTATGGGGCTAACCTAAAAATCAGCTTGGATCAGACCCTACTGGACGTACTTGGGAAACCGCAGACACAGGCTATGCGATCTCTGACGTTTACAAATAATGAAAGTAGCAATAAAACAATATTTAATCAATTAAAACATTACACCCCATAGCTACATGTGTGGCCACCACCTACGTTGCTGCAGTAATGGCAAGAAAAGAAGTGCTGGCTTTGCCAGGGAAGATTAAGACTAACTAGATGTAGAATATATGATATGCGACTGAAGAAACAAAGTAATGGGCAGAAGGTAGGATAGGCAGGGGTGACTTTAGAAAAGGTGTTTACAATTCCAGCTCCACCTGGTAAACACAACATTCTGAAAACAAATATCAACCGTAAAGGCATTTTTGTCACTTGAGAAAAGAAAATGTTCAAAGTACAGTTTACGACTAGCCTCACTGGTCATGCTTCAGCAGCTCACTTTTAATGTGCCAAGATACAACTTTGAGACCGTGCCAAAGGAGAGGTATTAAATCCAATTTTAAACAAGCAGTTGCAATGCAATAGGTCTTGCAATATTGAAAGTTTGCGCTATAGGTGTTGCAGATAAGAATGTTTGTTTTTTTGTTAAAAAATATCCAAGCTGTACTTCTGGTCCCCGCTCACATGCAAGAAGAAACTGGCTTTCCATCACTGCCTGCTGTGTCCCTTTAAAAGAACTCCAGGCTTCAATAACTTCAGGTGCGGTGTAATAAGGTGGCTACTTTTTAACCAGGTCAGGCGTGTTCTACTTCTGGTCCCTGCTCATGCACACCAGACTGGGTAGGAAACCTGGTTTTCCTACCGAGTCTGCTGTGATCCCTTTAACTGGCCCCAGGGCACCATTGGTTGCTGACGCTTCAGAGTGTGACCTATGGTTAACAACAGACCCAAGTTCTAATACTGGTTCCTGATAACTTGCTCCTGCTTGACATGAATCATTGTAGGCCTCGTTCACAAGAGAAACCTTTTCTTCCCTAGCCGGTGAGAGCTGAGTGAAGGGTGTGCAGGTCATGCATCAGGCCCTTCAAGGATCCTGCCAGCTGATATATTCCACCCGTGTCAGGGACTTCATCTGAACGGCGCGCACAGGGCCCTAGCAATGATCGAATGGCGACGTGGTGGGGAAAAAGGGCCTCAGGATAAAAATCTAAAATAGTGCAGGAGGCTTGGCTCCAAGACCGCATACGTCAGCGGGGACGTTTCCTTCTTAATGTATTCCTTGTTAGGAAGGTGCAGAACGTCCATGAATTGGATTTTATTTGCTGAAGGGAGCAGCAGTAGTAGTATTTACTGATGTACGTAAATTGCCAGAGGAGAGAGGGCGGAGCTGTCCAATGCAGGAACCAGAACCCCTTTTTTATGGCTGGTTGAGAGGCTCCAGTTCCGCTGAGAGGGCAGGGGAGGAAAAGAGACTTGGCGAAATCATATCTCAAATAACGGTTCTCTCCGCTTTGAAATAACTGGCACATAAGAGAGGATGAGAGGATGAAGGTGCTGAACTGTACGCACAGGAGAAAAGTGCTACAATGCAAACAAACACTACAAGGTAGATTCACTGCTGCTCACTCCCTGTCTCTCCTGTCACAGGAGAAAGGCGGGTGAGTCCTGATGAGCGTAATGGCTATCCTGCAACAGTTACGCATTTACTAGATTTGCTCAAAAGCAAATAAATAAAAAGAAAAGCATTTGCAATCAAATGGGTGTTGCAGGTTTTTATTTAATGGAAATGTTTTTACTTTTGCGATGGATGGGACGGAAGAAGCAGCGACCTCCGAGGGGTGCGAGGGCGGGCTTGCACTGGTGTGGGAGGGTAGAGGTGGGGTAGGGAACGGCACAGGGAGATTAAAAGATTAAGTGACGGGCCAAGCTGAAAAATGAAGGTTTCATGGCAGGAACCTGAGCAGAGGCAGGGTAACCCAAAAAAAAAAAGAAAAGTGTGCCGTTTCAATTTTGGGAAATAACGTGAAGCGTATTAGCACATGTAAAAGGGAAAGTCCTCATGGGAGGATACAAAAGCCCAAAAGAAGGGACTAGTAAGCCTTTCCACCAATCAAAAGCGGGCAGTTACAAAGGACAATAAGAGAAGCCAATTGAAAACATGTGCAGTGCTTAATACCCATATTAGAGGAACAACATGCCTCGCAGAGCAGCACGTGCGCTGACCAGGCTCAACCTAAAAAGGACTTATTTTTTAAAGACGGAAAATTAAACTTAGATAATTAAATAAAAAGTAAATGCATCTGAAATTGAAGGCCAATAGAACAACTGTTCAAGCAAATTGAGAAACATGTGTACAAAGTCTTTAGATTGTACCCCTTGAAAATCACTGTGTCAAGTCTCACCTCTTGTGCCGCTTCATTGAGCTTAGAGACCATTTCCATCCCTCCAAGCTTCCAATGACCATCCTCGCTGACAAAGATGGACGATAAACAGACGTTGTTGTGCGCTGAGTTTCCCTGCAGTTCAAAACACAAACACACACTTCAAGTGCAAGAATCAGGCGACATTAATAGATACAGTTGTATTGGAACATATCCATCACCAATATTTAAACTAGTTGACCTATTGCTCCCAAAGTATCAATGATTTTTTTCCTCAAATTTTATTGCACATGCACCTATCTCCAAATTTGAGCAAGTGCATAACGCATTTTACAGGTTTGCGTTTTTGTATATGATCATTAAACATGGCATCAACCAGATCTAGCAGTCAGATGTACCTCCAATGTAAAGGGCAAATATGTAAAAAATCACTGCTAGTACCCTACATGCACTTTTACTACATCACAAACAACTGTCCCCATTCATCATCATTTCAAGAATTAACAATAGCCATGTAGGCAAGCGCTGTGGCGCCCCACATAGTAGTAAGCGCTTTATAAATTTTGTAATACAACACAATACAAAAAAAGTATGGTGGTCTAATCACATCTGATCTGGACTTTATAATTCAGGAGAAGGGATTATGCATCCCTCCTTCAAACTTGGCATCAATATGAAACGGAAGAATTTGCATTGGCCCTTTTCAAGTATTTATGTGATATTTACATCGTGCAAACCTAGACAAAGGCAGAGAACTGCTATACATGGTGGGGGGCAAGTATACAGTCAACATGTTATTTGAGAGTTAGCTGGCTTGTAGACTGTTACTTCTAATATTCTTTGAAGAGGTGCGTCTTCAACTCTTTCCTGAACTGCAGCAAGGTTGGGACGGTCCTGATGGATACGGGGATGTTGTTACACATTCCGAGTGCATAGATGGAAAAGACTTCCTCATTGCCCTGGCTAGGGGGGGGGGACTGGTAGACGAGAGATAGGAGTTGAGAATCAATCAATCAACCAGGGGTTGGTAAAGCGCAACTACTCACCCGTGAGGGTCTCAAGGCGCTGGGGGGTGAGGGGGGCAGCTCCGTTGAGTGCTGGGGTCATCCGAAAAGCCAGGTCTTGAGGTCCTTCCTGAACTGGGGGAGTGTGGGAGATTCTCAGATGTGGAGGGGGAGGGTGTTCCAGGCTTTGACTGCGAGGTAGGAGAAGGACTTGCCTCCCGTTCTAGTCTTGCTGATACATGGGACGGTGGACAGAGAGAGCTGGGCTGATCAGAGGTATCTTTTGGGTGCGTGGAAGGATAAGCGGCTGTTCAGGTATGCGGGTCAGAAGTTGTGAATGGCCTTGTATGCGTGGGTGAGGAATTTGAAGGTTATTCTTCTTTCGAATGGAAGCCAGTGGGGATCGCAGAGGTGTTGGGTGATGTGGCTGCGAGGGAGGATGTCGAGGATCAGTCTGGCAGCAGCATTCTGGACAGTCTGGAGTTTGCGGAGGAGTTTCGGTGGGTGTTGACAGCCTTTTCGATTGCCTTGGCTGCGAAGGGAAGCAGGGAGATAGACCGGACGTTCTTGAGGTCCGTTGGGTCCGCAGAAAGTTTCTTCAGGAGGGGGTTTGACTTCGGCGTGTTTCCAGTCGTCGGTGAAGATGGCGGTCTCGAAGGAGCAGTTGATCGTCCAACGTAGTTCGGGTTCGATGGACGAGGCGGCTCTGTGGAAGATGGATGTGGTGCCTGCAGGGGTCTGATGGTGCTCCAGAGTTGATGCTTTCCATGGTCTTCAAGGTGTTTTCTGTCCTGAGCGGGATCCATTTGAGCAGGGTCTGTTGAGTGACGTTGCATGAGTTGGGAGCTGGAGCGGTAAGGTGGTCTTGGTTGTCGAAGTTGTTGTAGATCATCTTGATCTTGCGGTGGAAGATGGTGCTGAGTCTGTTGCAGAGGTCTTGGGCGGGTGGGACATCGGTTGTTTCGCTGCAAGGTTTGGCAAATTCCTTGATGATGGAGAAGAGCAGTTTGGTGTTGTGTGTGTTGGTGAGGATTCTGTCTTGGAGGGATTTCTTCCTTGTGGATTTGATGAGTTGGTGGTGTGCTGTGGTGGCTGCTTTGTAGGCGGCGCATGTTTCCGGGGTTTTGTTGTTACTCCATGTCTTTTCGAGTCGTCTGCAGGAGCGCCTGGATTCTTGGACTGCAGGAGTGAACCAGCTTGCTTTCTTGCGGTGTCTCGTGGTGGCTTTCTTAAGGGGGGCGAGTGCTCCAGTGGTGGAGGTTGCGTGCTATGGTGTTTGCGTCTGACGTAGTTGGTGGTGGGGTGCTGACGAGGGCAGAGGTGAGCTGGTCTTCGGTGATTTTGTTCCAGCTTCTGCGGGGAGGCAGTGGGCGTGCTTGTGTACGGTGGGTTTTTTGAAAGAGAAGTGGATGCAGTGGTGACCTGTCCAGAGGAGTTCTGGGGTGTGGCTGTAGGAGATGCGGTTTCCTCCGGTGAAGACTGGGTTGAGTGTGTCCCCCTGCTGTGTGCGTGGGGCGGTGACTAGTTGTTTCAGTCCTATTTTGGCGAGGTTCTCTAGGAGGGAGGCGGTGTTTGAGTCGTCGTGGTTGTCTAGGTGGAAGTTTAGGTCTCGGAGTAGGATGTAGTCTGTGGATGCGAGGGCGTGGTGTGCAATGAGGTCGATGACGGTGTCGGTAAAGGGAGCGCAGGGGCCAGGCGGCCTGTAGATGAGGGATCCGCGGAGAGAAGTTTTGGGGTTGGTTTGGATCTGGAAGTGGAGCTGCTGCATGAGGGTCGTTGTGTCGTCCAGGTGGGTGGTCATGCGGAGGGTGTTTTTGTGGACGACGGCGATGCCGCCTCCTGGACGGATGGGGCGGTCCTTGCACAAGATCTTGTATCCGTCTGGAATGGCGGTGGCGATGTCGGGTGCAGAGTTGGCATTGGTCCAGGTTTCCGTGAGGGTGGCGACGTCGGACGAGTAGGTGTTAAGGAGGTCCCAGATCTCTATGGGGTGTATGTGTAGGGAAAGTATGTTGAGCGGTTTGTGAGCGTTGACATCCGGTAGGTCGTGAGATGCTGCTGGGGTACAGAGGTGGGTGAAGGTGCGGCGGCAGTGTAGACAGGAGAGGGGGCCGTGGGTGTTGTTGGGCGTCGAGGGCTGGCAGTTGTTGAGTACAGGGTTGAGTTCGTGGAGGGTGCTGAAGTTGTAGCAGTGGCGGGTCAGAGGGCCATGGTCCCTGACGCTGCTCGCGGTCGGGCGCAGACGGGCTTGCCTTTGGCGCGCCCGCTGTGCACGGCCCCCATCAAGTAGGGATCGGGGGAGAGCGGGTCAGTTGGGAGGCAGGAAGAACACACTGGAAGGGGAGAGGGGCCAAGGGGTGGGGGGGGGGGGGGGAGTAGCGGCAGGGAGATAAAGAGGGAAAAACAAAGGAAAGAGTGAGAAGAGTGAAAAGAAAGAGAAAAGTGACATAAGGGCAAATGAAGGAAAGAGAAGGAAATGAAAGGAAAGAGAAAAAGAGGGCACGAAAGAAAAGAGGCAAGAGAGGCAGAAGAGCAGAGTGCTCTCCCAATGGACCACCAGGGATGAGGCGCAGGCAGGAGCCTGCAGGTGGAGGAGGGCCTCAAACACCCTGCAACTGTGAGATCAGGGCCTCAGGGGGCAGCACTTAGTGATGGAGCTGCACGGGTGGAGAGTAGTCACACTGTTTAAGGAATTGTGCAAAATGTTTATGAGTGGGCTGATGAATGGAAGTTGATGGAACGCATCAGGATTTACGTCTGGATTAAAGATGAAGAAGTTTGACATTATGGTACCTGCACGGGTCTTGCATCCTTTTTTAATAAATGTATTTGAACTAAAATGCTAACTTACCGTTTCATGGAGGAACACAAGGGCCTGTAGGATGTCATAGATCCCTGCACAGAACTCATCAGAGGAGAGGCTGTCCAGAACCATTTCTAAGGGTTGAACTCGCTCTGTGACCAAGTGAATCCCATCCTCCTCAACTGTGCAGGACAGGAAGCGCAGCAGACAAGGGTGCCGCAGGGTTTTTAGGTGCTGTGAGGAAAAAAAAAAGCAAACAGCCATCAAATATTAGGCAGTTGAAATGGCGCTCCATCGCACAGCTGTATTACAGTTTCACTTAAAGTCAACAGGATTGCAATTTCGACATCATTTTATTGCAGGCAAAGGGAGTTTGTTTGAAAGAAAGAATACGTTTTAAGGATTTTTTTTCCCTGCAAATCAGTTTGCAGTTCCATGTACCTATGCAATTTGCGTGCATGTTCATCTTAGTCAGACGTGGTTAGCCATACTAGGACATTTCGGCCACAAAACCGGCCTTTGTCAACCTAGCGGATGCCATATCGCTTTGACTACTTATACATACTAAAGCGGTGCACATGATACATAAACATAAAAAAGTTACTTCCAGTGCTGCTGCCCTTAACGCTAATACACACAATGTCTGTAAAACTCAATTGTTATTGTTAGACAGCTAACATTTTTTGTAAGTACAATAAGTCTGGTAACCTTCCTGTTGACATTTTATATAGCGAGGACCTCTGGTATACTACCTTGGACCAGTGTTGGATCCTCACCAGTAAACCCCAACACTGCACAATAAAAAGGTAATCCCCTTACACAATGCTGGAGTATTTGTAGGCTGTCCGGTTTTAGGTTTAAACCTATAATAACTGATAAAACCCCACCGAATGGAAAATAGCCCTCACCAGTGTAAACATAAAAACACTGAAAAAACACCTTTGCAACCACAAACTAAATGCCATTCAAAGAAAGGAAAAGGTGAGTGAAAGTCATTTCTATTTCTTCCTGAAGGGCTCAATACAATGTAACTTTGTTATATAAGGCAGCAGCAATAAAGACTGGACTAACATTCTGCTTGAGTTTTGTTGTTTAGGGATGCCACTAAAATATTGTTTCTTCTTCCTGTTGTCTTTTTCCGTTTTGTGGTCTTTGGTCTAATGATGCAGGGTTTAGAAGCATGTTTTATGTCTTATTTAATTATTTTATACACTGTAGAGAATCAGGAAATACATTTGATTCTTTCACTGATCGGTAAAATGGCTGGTTTCATACGAATCTTTCTGAATATGTACCATCACATTTACCCACAGACAAAGAATGGGTGAAACCCTTTGATACATCAGCCCCTTTTCTAGCGAGTCATTATTGATAGTAGGTGAATTGCCAAACACCCTAGGCTTTAAACATTCAATGCAAGGTGTAGTGACAGGTATATGTGAAAAGAGTGCTGTCACCAAGCATCTGGGATAGTTGGGAAAACATGACACCAGATGTTTGGAAAACATGGAACGCAGTGTCACTTGGAATGCTGCTGCTAAAAGTTCTTAGCAAGTTCAACAAAGATTTGAGGATATTGTTTGTATTTGCAGTAATTCAGCTACGTATATGAAAAAGTTGTGTGATGACCTGTCAAAATCCATATTTGAGCTGAAGTGCTTCCCTGTAAGAGACCCTTGCCATTTGTAAGATGGTATGCTGAAAGCATCTTTACAATCTTCAGAGTTAATGAAAAATGCTATTGACTTTGTAGTCCATTCTGGTGCACTGTTTCATTATGCGCGGGAACTAAAACGCAAATATTTCTCATTTTGTGCTTTGTGTGGCATCAATGAAAGAGTAATCCCAACTGTCATTTAGCCGGTAATTCTCAGTCCTAGAGGCCGTGAATGCTATATTATCCATGTGGCGACCGTTTACAGAATTTCTGCTTAGTGATGATGCCAAAAGTCAAGAAATGTGAGGCTCTTTGTTGTCATATTTATACTGATGTGAAAAGAAGTACACTCTTCTGCATTCTTGTATTTTTACAGGAAAACATGATTGCTGTAGTGAACATAATAAAAAAACTAGAGTCTAAAAACACCCTTGTTTACCAAGTGTTCAGCGTAATTAGTGAAGATGTGAAATATCTCCTTGTGAGTTGGCTAGGCAACACTTTTAGTGACTTTGGCACTGCAACATGTTCCATGTTAGAATTCTTGACACTTGGTAAGCAAAGAAATGTTGATGAGAAATTCAGGAAATTTCATTTTACAGTGCATGAGAAATGGCTGGCAATGATGAATAGAAATGTCCCTTCACCAACCATGGCATTTGAAGTCAATGAAGCCTCACTGTGGTACTCTGTACAAGTTCTAGTGCTTTTCCGGAAATGGGAATTTTCTCCGGTGTTTGTAAAGAACTGCTTAATTTTTGACCGCTTCAATAACTGAGGGCATATGCCCCCCAGTTCAACGCATATTTTGCAGAACCTGTCCCAGAGAATCGCAATCTTCAGGTGCACCAGTATTGGCATGGAAAGCTATGTCAGCGGCCAGAGTTGGCAAATTGTTAACTGGCTGTTTTGGCGTTGCCTGTCTCAAGCGCCAATGATGAGAGGGCCTTTTCACAGATAAATGTTTACATGGGAAGGAAAGAGCGAGTGTGCATGACCAAAGACTCACTAAAGAAGTATTGTATGGTGCACCACAATAAGTTTGATTTTAAAAAATGTATTTGAACCTCATACACCCTGTATGCACACTGTCTATACACATGCACTATCAGTGCAGAAAGCAAGCAATAATAAAAGCAAAATGTTCCATAAATACCGGAAAAACACTGTTTCTGTTGTTCTTAATTGCTCGAAAATTTGTAACCACTGATAAACACTTTTTTAAAGTATTGAAAACACTGAAAACACCCCACCAGAATTGACCAAAAATAGAAACTGAAAACAGGAAAGCCTAAGTATTTGCCATAATGAATCTAGTTTAACATGGCAAAACAGACACTCTTCCCCCAAAAGGAGTACATAATTTCTGAAAAGGGCAAGATTTTACACAGCAGCACTAAAAACAACAGTAATTACAATTTTATGTGCTCTCCATAGCGTTTCAGTCCCCGAAAACACACCAGTTGAAAAAACAAGGGAAATCGTTTCAGGGAAAATAAATCAGACTGCTGGGAGTCGCATAAAATAAGTACTGAAAATTCATGTTATCAGGATGCCAGTCAGAACATACACTCTCAAAATCATCTTCCACCTGGCATTGGGCTTTAAAAGTTCCTCACTGAGTCATCTTAGTTCTAAATGTATAATCAGTTAGGTGTGCCAATCACTCCAGATTTGGCGCACATATCCCAATAACTTATTTCAAATGGCCCGCATTCTCAGAAAATCAATCAGCCGGTTCTTGCAAGGGGGACTCCAACTCCAAGAATTTCCAGGGCCCCAGGAGGCAGCCCTGCAACAGCCTTCACCTGTGTCGTTTTGCGATATAAAGTGCCTCTTCCACACCCGCCGCGCGGGCCGCATCCGGACTAAGGACGGGCCAGTCCTTGCTCGGAAGAGGCGGGGCCAGGCCACCCCGCAAACATTTGCCCCAGGTAAACAAGAGAGGAAGGTATTGTGCATCCTATAGAAGTGACTTTGTTACACCGGATAGCCATACCTGGATACGAACTGGTGCTGGACATAGTTTTATTTTTTAAGACCTTTCTTTAGACCCACACTAAGAGTCATGTTCTGATATCGATTTAGTTATAGGAGCTGCCAGGCCCATGACTGACAAGATCGTATTGTTTTGAACGTTACTTATTGAATTGAATTGCACTGGGGCTGGGTTGGTCACTTGGTTATTGGACTGCTGAGCAGTATCATATCACTTCATTTTGGTCATTCTGGTCTACATGAGACAATATGGGCAAGCACAAGGACCCTAATATTCCCTCAGCATTGGATAACCCCTGCATAACAATCAACTCTTTCTTAGTGCGGGTGGTCAATGTCATTTCCAAAGAAATAGACATGGCGGCACAACGTCTCTCAGTGCAGGGGGAGTTGGGGCATCCATGACTGATGTGGTTTTGTCCCCAGCATGTGAATTGCAGCAAGGGGGCTCATACTGTTCTAGCGCTGTTGAGGGCTTGGATATTTATGCAGCTCTCCACCCTCCATCAGAGGACCCCATTTCCATTGCCCACCATCCTACACCAAAGAGAAAAAGAAAGTGTATGAAGGCCCCAGTGGTAGCCGGTGGAACGCGTGTTTATGAGTCTGCCCCCGCAATATACTCTGAGGCCAATAATGGCTCAGTTTCCTTTGCGGAGACACATTGGGCACCACTTATGGGCAGGATAACAATCAGAATGGAAGATCTTTTAACTTCAATTAGAGAAAAGTTGGAGAGTTTGATCGCTGAAGTTGATAAGTTTAGATCGTTCTGCCAAAATTCTTTCCTAGGTAATATGAGGATTGACAGCACTGGTAAGTCATCACCACAAGCCATAGCACTCTCCATGTTAGAATCTAATACTGGGGCAACCAAACATCATGCAGAGAGGCTCCCTGGGGTCGGCTCTGCCACTGGGCCAACCCACAGTGACTCTGAACGTGCACCTGTTCCTATGGACAACATGCGGTCTATCCCGCAGCTAGCCCCAGTAAGCAAGGCACATTCAACACAAAGCCACATACCCTATTCTGAGTCATAGACTATAAACTTAAAACCAATGGGTGACAATCGTGTAAATTCTGCAGGGAATCACATTACGATAAATCTGCCCCCAGCATGCTGCCCTTATGTGGCTGTCCTAGTTAATGTCCCCCCACCCCCGTGGTCACGTCAAATAGAAACCCATAAATCTTTGAAAAATAGAGAGTGATGCACTGGCTCCATAGGAACTGCCAATAACCTGTGGGGAGAGCGCAACAAATATTATTAACCAGTGTTGAACTTGGCCTTTTTGCAGGGTCATCCCTAAACTTTTTGCCTTTCTCATAGCCATTTTTCTGACATGGTGTTGGTGGTTTTAGGACTCTGGGCACTTTAGCACTGCTGTCCAGTGTAAAGTGCGTGTGCTCTCTGTGATAAATGTGGTAAGATTGGTCTACACCCGTTTGGCCCATTTAATTTACCTGTGAGTCCCTTGTAAAGTGGTATCTCCTATACCCAGGGATGGTAAATTAAATGCTACTGGTGGGCTTGCAGCGCTGATTGCGCCACCCACCAAAGTAGCCTTTCAAACCTATCTCAGGCCTCTGCCATTGCAGGGCCTGTGCGCGCAGTGTTACTGCCGCTGTGACGTGGCACCTAAAGTGTGTGCCATGTCCGTGACCCCCCTTTTACTACATGTCAGTCACCCCTAAGGTAGGCCCTAGCTAGCCCTATGGGCAGGGTGCATTGTAGGTAAAAGATAGGACATGTACCTTAAGTGTGTGACATGTCCTGGTAGTGACAAACAGCCAGTTTGGTTTCTCACTACTGTGGGGCTGCCCTCCCATAGGAATACATTGGGGATTCCCTGATAAGTGTTTCAGTGGTAATTCCGGATATGAGAGGCGCAGCGTGGTCAAGTTTGGTATATTTGGAATAGTGATAATAAATGCTGCGCAATGGTGTGCGCAGATTTATTATAACTATTTTAAAAATGCCACTTTTAGAAGTTGGCATTTCTGTGTGCTATGTGTCTGCCTGCCTGATGTGAATTGCATGTCTGGCTTTTGAGTGACAGGGGCTGGGAGGTGTGTGTGGCTCCAGGAGGGGCAGGGTGAGTCAGCGCTAGGCTGAATGGGACATCTACATTTTGATTAGTGGGAGGAGAAGTCCCTGGTCCCTGAATAGGGCTGTGCCTAGCCTGTACAATGCTGGCTCCGCCCCCCTGTGGTGTGTCTGATGACGAGCCCCCACCTGACAAAGGGGAAGAGGAGCTTGGCAAACACAGTCCTCCAATTCCCCCCTGAACCAGTTTTGGCTGGTTCCCCTAAAGCCCTGTACTGCAGACAAAAGGAAATGGTGTATAAAAATAGGGGCTGTGACCCCATGAAATTGTTCAGTCTTGGTGTGCTGTTCCTGCCGGGGCGTGCTGCTGCTGGGGCCCAGGGGGGGCTGCCAGGAGGGCTTGCCTCCCTGGGCCCTGCATTGCCCCCTTGGTTCCTAAAGGAACTTTTGGGACCCTTTTGCTTGTGATCCTTCAGGACCTTTTTGCTGTATTCTGCGCCCTGTGAGCGCTTTATCCCAACTTTCCCCAAAAGAGAGGGAGAGCGTGATCTTCGCAGCACGGAGCTGCAGTTCGAGGGAATCCCGACGTGGGGATTCCCCGCATTTGTGGTGCTTCTTCGGTGGTTGCCCACCCCGCTCATTTGGATATTTTAATCGTGGGTGCCCACCCCACATGGCCGCTTTATACTTTTAAATCAAGAGGGAGCCTACCCCTCATTGCCGCATCTTGACAAGAATCACCGCCGCGGCCCCGAAACCGGAAGTCAGGCAACGTGGTGCCTGACGTGGGGCGGGACTTCCGCTTCCCAGAGGGAAGCCCCGCGCCCACGGGACGGCCGGAGGAAGTCGCGCAAGGTTTCCGAGAGCAGCGTGGGGCTCCCGTGAGCGAGGGAAGCCCCGCGCCAGTGCCGGCTGTGACGATGCAGAGTCCCGGGTCCCAGGAGGGGGCCCAGGTGAAGTCAGAGAATCCAGGCGGGAGCCCACCCCGCGCTGGACATTGTGAGGAGAGGAGACCCGAGGAGACCCAGAGCGGCGCCAGCGAGTCCCGGTGAGTGGGGGCTCGAGTTGTGTGGTGCCGACAAGAGGCACAGAGTCTGAGCGGCCTGGTCTGGCAGCGGGCCGCTCCAACGCTTGGGGGCAGTTTCATTCATGAATAAAAGAGCCCCAGAGGGCCCCAGTGTCTTAGGGGCAGATCGAGGCACATTGTCGGTGCCTGGGCGGTCCCGCCAGAGAGCGGGCCGCCCCAACGATGGGGGCATGTGTTTAGTGCCACGTGGGGGTCCAGAGGGCACAGAGGTGCCGGGCCCCCTTTATAAGAAGTGCCACAGCTGCGCCGCACCAGCGCGGGCAGCTGCAACGAGATGAGCATGAGTTTGAGAAGTCCCTGAGGGGGACACAGGAGTTACAGTGGTGCCAGGGCCTTCCCGTGATTCACAGCTGCGCAGCACTTAGTGGGCAGCTGCTACGTTTAGGCTTGCACCCTTGCGCACTTTCTTCGGCTGTATTGGCAGCCAGCCCTGACATTGGGACATAGGGCATTCCAGCCCTCTGAGAAGGCCAGTTTTGGTGACATTGGTAGAGCGTCAGGCTCTACCAAATTGCGTAATGTGTCTATTAGTAGGAGTGTTGCCAAAAGAGTGATTTAGGCCCATTGTATCTACACTAATGCGTTTATGTGGGTGATATCTAATGCATAATGTGTTTATGCTAATGAGGTTTGGGCCTAATATGGTTATGCCTAATGTCATGTTATGATGTCTTGGGGTAAGGCCTATTTGCGTAATGTGTTTATGCTTATGAGGTTTGGGCCTAATGTGGGTTTATGTCTAATGCTTATAGGATAATGCTTAGGTCATTATGGTACCAGTAGTTACTGGTTGTGTTTTATATTTGCATTTACTTACCTGTTCTGATGGTTCTGACCATGGCCCGATTGGCCTGGTCCTGTATATAATTCCCCTGTGAATATTGCCCGTGCCAGTTGGCACAGTGTAAATGTGTGATTCTGTTTCTAATGTGTTTGATAATACAAAGGCTATTTTTTATATAACCTTGTGTGGAGTTTCTTTTGTGGTGTGCCTAGTGTGTTGCTGCTGTGTGTGCGCGTGTTGCGCAAACGCTTTACACATTGCCTCCGGGATAGGCCTGACTGCTCGTGCCAAGCTACCAAGGGGGTGAGCAGGGGTTATCTTGGGTGTGTAACTCC
Organism: Calotriton arnoldi; assembly: GCA_963921515.1. Lineage (NCBI taxonomy): Eukaryota > Metazoa > Chordata > Amphibia > Caudata > Salamandridae > Calotriton > Calotriton arnoldi. The sequence goes on along the minus strand of CAWUFW010008954.1, from coordinate 125,358 downwards.
CTTGCCCTGACTATAGTGGTGGTTTCTGCCTGGCTTTGGCGCAAGCCTTAGCCAACCAGAAATCCCATTTCTAACAACCAGGAAAGTGAGATGGGTTGGCCCCTTGAAGAAGAGCTTTAAAGGGGACTGTATCATTATCAATTTCAGGGATCCTGATTGAACGAGGGAAGTTCTAGCTAGGGCAATATCCCCATTTCAGATGGATTTGAATATGTCGCTTCAGCCCCAGGGTTTCTTTTATAGGCACTTACGTCACACCCAGTCTTTAGATAGGGATGTTTGTAATGTGCCTAAGGATACAGGCTTAGAATTTCCATCTTGTTTGCCTCTGAGCGTATCCAACAGGTTTCAAGCATTGAGTGCTCTTCACGATAAAGACTGACTTGACATGGGGTGCACTTTTGCGAATTATGTTATTACTTTGGGGGACAAGAGAGTGGATACTGTTACGGTCACTATAGATACTAGTCCTACAGAAGAACCTCAGCCTGGCAATAGTTTAACTACCACATTTTTGCGACCAGGGAATAATACTGTGGATAATACCGGTTTGAGCAGTATACAGCATAATATGTCATCCTTTGGTAACTCCGGTCTTGGTTTAGACATAGGATATAAAATTGCATCATGGAATGTGGGAGGACTAGCAAATAAACAGGGCTTTCCTGAATGGTCTCATTTTATCAGTGATTTTGATGTAATTTGCATACAGGAAACATGGTGTGTACCTCCCATTTACTTTGAGGGTTTTTCATCGCACTGGCTTGAGGCTGAACCCTCCCCCACTGGTAGGGCCACAGGGGGTTTATGACCCTTATTTCGAATAAGCTCTCTGTAAACGTTAAGAAAACTAAAGCAATTGTGCCACACTTACAAATATTGTGGCTAACTTTTAAAGGGGAACGGGATTTGGTATTGGTCAACTTCTACAATAATGTATTTGATTCCACCCGTAGCAAAGCGGTTTCTGCACTCGATTGTGGCTTGGACAAATTTTTATGTTCTATCCATACTAGTTTCGTACTTCTATGGGTAGGAGATTTTAATATTCAAACTTGTCCCTTGTCTGGCACACACGTTTGTGGGGTAATTAATGAGGATGGGCTGGATATACACATTTTCATCTTAATGACTACAGGGGTACACTGAACTCAATGATCAGTAAGTTTGACTTACAGTTACTTAAATGTGATTGTGACAACAATGGAGTCCTGATAACTTTGGCAGGAAGAAATGCTTCAACTGTCATTGATCATATTTTGATTTCAGCCAATGCTAGCAACTTGTGTAGTACACCCAGTGTTGCCCAGTTGGTATTGAGCGACCATAACTATTATATTGACGATCTTCTTTTGGGGTAGGAAGAGCGAAGTCACATTTACTACTATTGGTAATATCACCCCTATTAGGCCAAATGGAGTACATATCAAGTGGGCTGGAGTCAACGGCCTCAGAGTCCTGCATGATATTATCTCTAGGAGCCTTGCAGATATTTTTTATTGGCCTCAATGATGAAGTCACCTCTTACCAGTTACTTACTAGCTTTACAAACATAATCTGTATTATTAACTATCTATTGACCCGCACTTGTAATCCAGTACATGGACAACGTAGAGGTTGGTTCGATCATGCATGTACCACAGCCTACCAACAACTGAAACTGCCCTTCCACAGTCTACCTAGAGACAATATGCTGATTAAGACCCTTCGATTTAAGTTTAAAAAGGTTCTTTGTGCCAGGAAAAAAGAGCTACAAGAGGCTACATGGTTTAAATTGTTTCAAGCAGCAGATACCTCAGACAATAAACTTTTCTGGGACATAGTCAACTCATCATTCCTAAAGAGCAACTCTTTCCCAGAGATGTTATCTCAAGTTACATATGATACCCGAGTGGCCATTTTTTCAGACATTTTTACATTGCCTGATGCGACGAGAGGGTGTATACATAGTGAGATACAATGTTGTTGGTCTCCCCTACCATTGAATATTACGATTGAAGAGGTCTTGTTAGCGCTGAAAGAAAGTGTAGGGGGAAAAGCCCCAGGACCCAGTGGATGTTTATAAAGCAGCCACAAATTTGTGAGGCCCAATTTTAACCAGGGTGTTTAATATAGCCGCAACTGATAAGATTCCATCATCATGGGATATGTCTATTATCATACCCATTTATAAAAAAAAAGGGCAATAAATCTGAACCAAAAAATTACCGCCCAATATCGCTTCTAGATTCTTCTGTAAAAGTGATGAGTATGATATTATTAAAGTGACTAGAAGAATGGGCATGTGAATACTCTATACTTTCTCCGGCACAGTTTGGCTTTAGACAAGGTGTGGGGACCCTAGAGCAATGTGTGAATCTGGATCTTCTAATAGGTAAATACACTTGTGCTAAAGGTGGTAGACTGTACCTTTACTTTGTAGACCTGAGTAGTGCTTTTGATTTAGTTGATCATAGAGGACACCCTGCCGCATGCCTCGAATGATTGTGAATGGCTTCGAGCATTATCCATTAATCTGGACCTTGGCTGTTGGGTGAAAATATAGGAGAGCGATCCAGGACAAGAAGACAAGAATGCCGGGAGGAATCCTATGCGCTGGAGTACCGCCATCCGGTATTCCCATTCCAGCAAATCAAAAGCCTTGGTGACATCTAGGAAAACTGCCACTGAGGACAATTCCAGGTCTATGTCCTGTAGGAGTGCAAACAGGGTGCGCAGATTATGGGCTGTGGCCCTTCCAGGGATAAACCCCGATTGGTCTGGTAGGACTGGAGCCATCATTAAGAGATTAAGGCAATTTGCCAAAATCTTAGCCAGTATCTTTGCGTCACTATTAATAAGCGACAAAGGCCGGTAGGAGTCACAAGCATCTGCCTTTTTGTCAGGTTTTAGTAGAGCGATTATTATGGCTTCCCTCAGATCTCGGGAGTGTGCCTTCTTGCTTCGCCTCACAGTATACCGCTTTCAATATCGGCGTGAGAATGCAAAGGTAGGTTTTGTAAAAATCCGTGGGTAGGCCATCCGGGCCAGGGGCCTTGCCCAACTGGATAATAGCCTCCGGTATCTCATCCTGTTCTGTATCATCTGCAAGGAATTCCTGCTGCGTGCCACTCAGCCATCCCAAAGGTAGGAGTCTATATCAACCTCCTGTATCCTTGTAGGGGTGTATAGTGTACCATAAAATAAGGCAAACACTCGCAAAAGACTTGCGTATCACGCACTAAGGAGCCATTGCTGTCTCTTTTCTCAAGTACTGTATTTGTTAAGCAGGGTTTGCGCATCATGGACGCCAGGTCATGCCACTGCCTCTCACCCTTGCCATAGGTCCTAGCCCAAGCATATCTACCTCGGTACAGACATCCTTGTTCTGCGGTTTCTTGAAATTCAGACTGCGGGGCCCTGATTTGTTTGGCTATCCCCAGATCCACATTCGCTCCCAGTCGGGACTTAAGGGCCTTTATGTCTCCTTCTATAATCTTGAGGATGTCTGAGTGCACGGAGCACACCGCCGCTCTCAGCCAAACATAGCCCCCGTATTGTGGCCTTAAAGGCCTCCCAAATGGTGCCTGGTTTTGGAACCATTTCTTTGTTTCTATCAAAGAAGTCGCTAATTTCTTGCCCCAGTTCCTCCTGGAATGGTGCCTCCAATAGTATATGTGGCGAGAGACGCCACAGCGCGCTGGAAGGTCATCGGGTGGGACTCAGTAGAAGGAAAACAAGGGAGTGGTCTGAATAGGAACATAGGAACAGCAACATTACTTGAGGAGAAGGATACAAGTGAGCTTAATACAATAACAAGCGTTACAGTACATGAGAAAAATGATAATTGTGCAAATTAACAAAACCAAACAAGATACAATAAGAGATATACATCACAAGAGGATAAGTGACAGGTGTTCAGGATACATAAGATACAAATTACAATCCGAGGTATAATACTGCAATAAGTGGACGTCACTATGATCACACTGGAATGCACTTCAATAGGCTTGGATTACAGTACCTCCTATAGTGGATGATCTGCCTTGCGGGATTAGAAAGGGCGTGATTTAAACTGTAGCTTTAAAATGAAGGTTACTATCTTCTATCGAACCTCAAAATGGTGGCTATACTGTCTCCTGTAACCCTAAGGGAAGCCCATCAAGCCAGCATCACCCGTAAACCAAGGCCTGGACATGAGAAAGATCTCGGTCTCTAGTTTGTGCACTAAAACATAAAAAGGACTACAAAAAAGGACTCGCATTAATAGAGGAGCTAACCTCGACTTACGTGGTGGCCATCTTGGATTTTTCCACTCATTACGCCCATTGAATGTTATGATGGCTGGATTTGTTTAATGGGAGCTTTTTATTATACATTCGCCTTTGACAAAGCTGAGGTGATAGGTTTCTTCCCTTGCCTTCGCTGTTCTCCTCGGTCTACGCTCACCATGGCGACCAACACCAGCATCCCGATTGAAGGATCGCTCTCTAAAATGGGCTTCAGTGCCTTTAAGATCTCATATCCACCTAACCTCACCAAGAACGCTTCAAAAAAACTCAAACACAGCTTAATAAAAAAAAAACCCGGAAACACTTATTTCAGACACATATTTCAGCATGTACAATGGCAACACCATGTCCGACCTAATCTTCTTCACGAACAAGAGAGCCCAATGGAGGAAAACGCTCATATCATTCTTCCAGTGCAAACAGATAAGGAAAACACCCCATGGATTTAGTCTTTATTACTTCCTCTCCTATCCACAAAATAGATATCACCATTACCATCTATAACAATGGGATCGTTCTCATTCAAGCCTCTAATCGAAACCTAGAACAGTTCGACAAACTCTTTTTGAAGATCAAAAGCTCAGTAGCCAACAACTCAACCCCAGGGCAACTAGACACAACACTAACCACCTCAAGTTCACTTCAAATCAGTGCTTCAATTCCACCCTCAGACTTACATCCCTCCTCTCTCACCACCCTTCCCCTGCCGGATGCTGAACTGTTCGAATTACATAGTTCGCGACCATTAACCCTATCACCTCTCCCAACCCCCTTATCAATACTCCCTGGAACACCTCTAACATTCAGTAACCAACCCCCTCCTCGGGAATCTCCCATTACCGCCTCTGACCCCTCTAACGCAGATCGGCACCCTACCCCCCTCGGCAGTTCTCCACACGCAATCAACATCCTGGTCTATGCATCCTGGAACTCGGCTCATATTTAGGGACCTACCTAGGGTATCCCCCATTACCGCCCCGGACCCCTCTAACACAGTCACCCTCCCCCCTCTCCAGACCTACACACTCAATTTCCTTCCCTCTCCCAACACCCAGACATGCTGGCACGCTTGGACGATATCTCCCGCCAGCTGCACCTTCTCTCCCTCGAACTCCACGGCTTGAAAGCCCTCTCACTTGAATATCTCCCCTTGTTAAGCCACCTCCTCTCTAGTCCGAACCGGAGCAGAGCCCCCGCCAGCACCACTGTCACAGTTCCCCGTGACCATCCCTTATTACCTTCCATCTCCAATTCTGTTCCCCTACCTAATGCAGCCTCTCGCCCTAGAAGAGCTTCCTGTCTCACGCCCATTGAAATTGACTGCCTTCTCAAGTCTTACTCGTCCAACACGGACTCCATCACGAGCCCAAAGGGAATAATTCAAACCATTCACTCCAACCCAAACAGAGTACCCCACCACAACCTCAGAGCCATAAACAACGATAACCTCAAGAGAGTGAACATCACTCAGACTCCTCTCCCCCATACTCCGGCTCCACTCAAATGCATACTACTCAACTGTAGGTCTGCTAGCAAACACGCGTCCGAGATCTTCGACCTCATACTACACAATGAGATAGATATCATTATCCTCACAGAAACTTGGCTCAACCCTTCGTCCACTCCTATTCTTGACCTCCTGGTGCCCCCCACCCACGACATAATTCGTCTTGACAGAGTTAAGAAGCTGGGTGGTGGCCTAGCTTGTATACATCGGAACACGCTCGCGGTCTCCCTCTCAGAGTCCTCATCTCCAGTAACTTGCGAATACCTTTGTCTTAACATCTCAAGTAACAATCATCTGGTTTGCAAACTACACACATTCTATCACCCCCAGGCGACAATCTCCCCTTCATTGAACAATTAATGGAAATCATCTCCGGCAATGTGGATTCAGCCCAGTCCCACATTTACCTTGGGGACTTTAACCTTCACTGGTCTAACACCAATGACCAAGCAGTCTCATGCCTCAATTCCTTCTTGAATGACCACGAATTGATTCAACACTGTGACCAGCCTACTCACATTAAAGGGGAAACTTTAGACCTCATCATCTCCAAAGGTCATACCATCTCATTGGATTCCATCATACCATGTGATTGGTCAGACCATCACATCATCTCCTTCCATATTAACGCTGAGGTTTATCAGAGTAAGGCTCAAAAAACCAAAACAAAGATTTGGAAAAGGGACCTCAGAGATATCAACACAGCTGACCTAGCAACCCGCTGTAATCGGGCCCTCTCCCCCCCCAATTGGACATACTTGAAGTCCATGCTCTCACAAACTTCTACAACTCTTCTATTTCCAACATCATGGATTCTATGGCCCCACTACAACAAGAAAATGCACCTGCAAAAATATCGAAACCTTGGTTCAATGGCAACCTAAATTCGGAACGTCGCAATCTAAGGGCCATAGAACGTACTTGGAGATCCACTCCATCTGCGGACCATCTAAAAAACCTTAGAGCAGCCAGAAGTTCGTATAACAAACAAATCAAGACAGAAGGCGGAGTATTTCAGATCCCAACTTAACCAAGCGGCTAATCGACCCAAGAAACTGTTTGAACTGGTTAAACAACAATCGGTGGTTGCCCCTAACCGATCGGCCTCTGAAGTCAGACCTCACTCTTGTGATGATCTGGATGCCTTCTTTACTGAGAAAACTAGACTTATTAACTTGGATCTGGAAACCAGGAGGGCTCTACTGCTACCTAATGAACCTGCACCCCCACGGGCCGTACGAGACAAGATAGCACCATGTAGCGGGGGTATCAAGAACAACGCTTCCTGGGACACCTTTACCCCCTTCTCTGAAAATGATATCAAAAAGGTTCTTCGAACCATCAATTCATCTAATCACTTCAGTGACCCGTTACCACCTTCCATCTTCAAAGGGATCAAGGATGAAATCTCCCCATTCTGGACAAAGATAGTCAATGCATCTTTATCACAAGGCACGATCCCAGTATGCCTAAAAGAGGCTCAGGTAACTCCGATATTAAAAAAACCCACAGCTGACAGTACAGATCTTAACAACTTCCGACCTATCTCCAGCATCCCCACTCTAGCCAAACTCCTTGAAAAATGCGTCCAGTCACAACTATGTGCGTACATCAAAAATTTCCATCTCCTGGACCAACACCAATCTGGCTTTCGTAGTGGGCACAGCACTGAATCGGCTCTTACCCACGTGATGGATGACATCTTAATTATGCTCTATCGTAATGAATCCTGCCTCCTTATCCTACTTGACCTTTCCTCCGCATTGGACACGGTCAATCAGGACAACCTCCTATTCATTCTGGAGCATAGGATGGGCCTTACGGGTCAGGTGCTGCTTTGGTTCTCGTCCTTCCTGCAGAACAGGTCCCAAAGAGTGAAAGCGAAGCACTCCCTCTCCCAGCCATCCCCAGTCAGCATGGGGGTTCCCCAAGGGTCCTCCTTATCTCCCATTCTCTTCAATTTATTCCTGGAACCATTAGCTAATGTTCTAAAATCTTTGGACATTCGCTTCCATATGTATGCAGACGACACCCAACTATCTGAAAATCTCCTCCCCGGATGATATCGCTTCACTCAACTCCACCCTACTGACGACCCAAAATTGGTTAACTGAGAACCACCTACTGCTAAACACCGCCAAAACAGAATTCCTCCTCATCTCCCCCCCCGAAACATACTCCTATAATCGACCTATGGATGAGCCAACTCACCGCCTTCAACTGCTCCGCCCGCACTATCGACTCAGCTAAATCTCTAGGAATTACCCTGGACAAGCATCTGAATATGAAGACTCACATTAGCAACGTGTGCAAGGGAGCTAACCACCTTCTATGAACACTCAGGAATCTCAAACCTTTCCTACCTCAATCAGATTTCAAACAAGTGGTCCAAGCGCTTGTCTTGCCGAGACTTGACTATGGCAGTGCTACGCTATGTGGCCTCCCCAAATACACTTTGGCCCCCCTAAAGGAGTCATTGAACGCGGCGGCCAGATTGATCACGGACACTAAGCGAAAGGCACACATCTCCCCGGTTCTAAAATCTCTAAACTGGCTACCTTACGAAGCTAGAATTCAACTGAAGATTGCCTGCCTATCACACAAAGCCCTACACTTCAAAACCCCCATCTACCTAGCACAAAAACTAGAACTATCTGGAGGAGGTAGACCTTCAAGGAGTGCAAATTCCCTCCTTTTAAAACCACAGATCTTCCGCAAAAAAAAAAAAAAAAAAAAAAAAGAACATGCCAACGAGCCTTCTCTGGCTCTGCTCCAAAAATTTGGAACTCTCTTCCACCGGAAATTCGGAGGATCTCCTCAAAGGATACCTTCAAACTGGAAGCTAAAAGATTCCTCATGAATAAGTTCTTACCTTAACATGAGGGACATGTTAGCTCTAAGCGCATCGGACATACCATAGCATTTGTTATTATCCCTGTTTAAGTTTGATTTTTTTTTTTTTTTTTTTTTTTTTAACAGATTTTATTGAGTTTTCGGCGTACCAGAAAGGCAAAGCCCAGTAAACAAAGTACAGTTGATATGCAGTATGACAGGTCTCCCGGTACTGAAAACGCCCTCCCCAAAAGGTCTGCAGAACATCAGACCACAAGAACCCCCAGACCCCCTCCTGCGCACGTACCACATTGTTGTAAGCAGTATACACTGTATATACACCAAGAATGTCCAACTACGTCTCAGTAGCGCTAGAATTTTACACTGGTAGGTCATTTACCACAAGTCGTTCTATGGGGTCTCTGATATCAGGCGGTAACACCAGGGATAGATCTATAACTCTGAATTTGGCCCACCTGGACCAAATCTTCCCATGTTTCTGTGGGCATCCCGCGCCCGAAACACAGCCACCTCCGCCGACATACATCTGTCTAGGGCTTTTTTCCAGTTGGATACAGATGGCGGGGACGTATTTTTCCAATGTTGTGCTATGTCCCGCTTGGCTAGGGTGAGGCCCAAAAATAGCAGGTGTTGTTTATACTTGTTCCCCCAATGTCTTCAGTGCTATGTAAGAGTGCCAATCTAGGGTCAGACGGGATATCCCATGCCAGGACACGTCCCATGCAAGAAAGTACACCAGACCAGAAGGATTGTATTGCTCCACACTGTATGTAAAAACGACCCCTCATCCGTGCCGCAGCGAAGACAAGTAGCAGACGGGATTACTCCCATTTTCCATAGGCGAAGACGTGTATAGTATACCCTGTGGAGGTATTTGAATTGGATGAGCCGATATCTAGTGGAGACGGCCGCGTATCTGGGACTGGCTAATGCCTCGGCCCAATCGTCATCTGTCAAGTTGGGTAGATCTGCCTCCCAGGCAGCCCGGGTGCGTTGGATGGTGGTCTTGGAGTGCGTCGTGAGAGTTTGATAGATTGGTCTAATTTTATGGGCCCCAAGGTCCCCCATCAGCAAACGCCCCTCCAGTGGGTGGAACTCCGGTAATGACTAATTGTCGTATCAGAGGGGTCAATGCGTGTCTGAGCTGTAGGAAACGGTGGAACTGTGATTTATGAAGGTCAAACTCCGTCTGAAGTTTTTGAAAGGATTTAAGGGTGGTCCCCTGCATAACGTCCCCCAGCGTCGAGACGCCAATATCGTCCCATCTGCGAAACCCCATCAATGACGCAACTGGCCGGAGAAATGTGCCTTGCCATAGGGGAGTGGCGCCTGTTAACGTACCCCACCAGCCCATGGTCTTAACCGCTCGCCTCCAAACCTGAATGACCACTCTGCAGGCAGGAGGAAGCGCCGTCAGGGGGGAATTGCTGTACAAGAGGTGGAGCAGGGGGGTGCCCTCCATAGCCGACCGTTCCACGGCGTAGGCCGGATCAGCATGGGACCCATGCCACTCATTGATTACCAAGAGATGCGAGGCCCAATAGTACGCTCGAACATCCGCCGCCGCAATGCCCCCGCAGTACGTGGACTGTATGCAGGTTGCAAGCGCCACTCTGATCGCGCCCCCCTGGCATAAGAATCTATTCAGTAGAGCATTGACCTGGAGGAACCATGACGGGGGAATAGGGTATGGATAATTCTGGAGTCGGTAGAGTAGGCGGGGAAGAGATACCATTTTAAAAATTGCAGACCTGCCGTAGAGTGATAGGGGCAACTGAGACCAGATCGTTGTCTCATCTCGGACGGCGGAGAGCAGAGGGGCAATATTGCGCGACCAGGCATCATCGGGGCTGCGAGTTACAATGACCCCTAGATACTTGAGGCCTGCATCCGCGATGAGCAGTTGCGATGCCCATGCCTGGTTTCGCTGGTCCCCGTGTATGGGGAACAGTATAGATTTAGACGGGTTAGCACGGAGACCGGAGGTCTCTCCGAAAATGCGAAGGATCTGGAGGACACGAGGCCCAGAGAACCACGGATCGGACATAAAAAACAGGACATCGTCAGCGTAAAGCGCAATCTTGTCTGAGTATTCCGGCGTCCAGTCTAATCCCCTGACCACAGAGTCAAAGCGCACCCATGCGGCCAAAGGTTCGATCGCTAGGGCAAATAAGAGTGGGGACAGGGGACACCCCTGTCGGGTACCCCTGCGAATCGGAAAGGGGGCAGAGCAGCCGCCGGCCGTCCGAACCGAAGCCGTGAAGTCTGTGTATAAAAGCTTCACATACGCCAGGAACCGGGGCCCCAAATTGATGGCAGTTAGGAGTTTAAAAAGGTACGTCCAACTCAAGGAGTCGAATGCTTTGTCTATGTCCACTAATAGGAGCGCCGCAGGGCGTCCTAGGCGTGGGGCTTCCGCAATGGCGTTATGTACCCGTCGAATGTTGTGTCTGGTAGAGCGTTGTGGCATGAAACCGGATTGGTCCGGATGCACCAAAGTTTGAATACAGGTGCGGATGCGATCGGCCAAGACCCTGCCCAGCAGTTTAGGCTCAATGTTTAATAGAGAGATAGGGCGGTATGAGCCCGGGTCGTCCGAGGGTCGGCCGGGTTTGAGAAAGACCACGATCTCGGCGTGCCGCCAATCAGGGGGTAGAATGCGCTGCTCTAGGGCTTCGTCAAGCGCCCCCAACAGATGTGGACCCAGGATAGCAGTGTGTCGGCTCAGGAATTCACTTGGAAACCCATTTGGGCCCGGGGAGCGGCCCGGATGCAGGTTGGATAGAGCTGCCTGCAGCTCATCCAGAGTAATGGGCTTATCTAGTGTATCGCGTACCTCATCGGGAAGACGGCGGGGTGGAATATCTGTTAAAAAGGCGTCTATCAGGGGTGCGGCTATCACCTCCCGTTCTTCATATAGCTCAGTGTAGTACTGGGCAAATGCCTGGACCACAGCTGTGGGGGAGGAGCATATACTGCCGTCAGGGGACTTCAGAGTTAGAACCGAGGCCGGGGACATCCGAGCCTGACACAGTCTGTGGAGCATTTGGCTGGACTTATCGCCCCACTGGTAGATTCTGTATTGAGTCGCTAGCCACGCCTCCTTGGCGGCGTCAGTATGTAGTTGATGAAGCTGTTGTTGGGTATGGAGGAGATTGCGGCGGGCGGCGGGGTCAGATCTCTCCACTAGTTGGGCCTGCAGGCGAACCTGCCGGTCCTCCAGTTCCTCTACCCGTTCCAAGCGCCGGCGCTTCTCCCCGGAGCGAAAGCTGATGTCTGCCCCCCGAACCGTAGGTTTAAGGGCTTCCCAAAGGGAGACCAGGGACGATGTGGACCCTACATTGAAACTGAAGTAGTCCTGTATTGCCTGCAGGAGCATCTCCTGGTAGTCCACGCTGCGGAGAGACCAGGGAGACATGCGCCATCTACGGGGGCCCGATGTGTCTGAAGGCGCAGCTTGAGTTGGATTGGGGAGTGATCAGATAGGCCCCGGGGCAAAATGGAGGTGTGGGATACCCGATGTATGTAGCTATGGGGGAGGAATAAATAGTATAGGCGTGAGAGGGTGGGATGCACTGACGAGGTATATGTAAACCCTGCTTCTGAGGGGTGGAAAGCCCGCCAAGAGTCTGCCCAACCCAGGTGTGTGTGCCAAAGTCTGTAATTTGGATCGAGGAATGGGTGTATTTTGCGGAAGTGCACGCCATCTGTCTCGAGGGGTCATAATGTCATTCCAATCCCCGCCCAAAATCGTCAAGCCCCCTGGAAGGTCCCCCCAGAGTTGTGTTAATTTGTCTACACATGTCTGTCCCAATGGAGGAGGGGCGTATATGCTCCCAATGGTGATCTGTTCACCCGCTAGGGTGCCGGTGATAATCGTGTAGCGTCCACCTGGATCCAACCAATGGCGCGTTACCTGGAGTGGCACTCGACGATGAACAAGTATCGCCGTGCCGCGGGCGCCCCTTACAAAGCCTGAGTGGTACACCGTGGCAAATCCGAATCTGGACAGGCAGGGGGTTTTAGTGCCCAGGAGATGAGTCTCCTGTAATAGTAGGATGTCCGCAGAATGCCGCTTTGCCAATTGAAGCACCGCCCCCCGTTTGACTTTGTTGAGGATTCCCCGCACATTCCATGCCATTATGTTGAGTTCCCCCAGTGGAGTCTTACGTGTGTCCTGTGCCATACCTAATTTCTTTAGTGTGTAATGGCCTACAATGTAGTGGTGTCGTAGTTGGTAGTCGTGGGTCTAGTGCGCAGAGCAAAATATAACAGTAGCGGTAACATAACTGGAACCCCCATTCCCTCCCCCGCTCCCCCACCCCAATACTTCCAGGAACGTGAAGCATCTGTCGCGGTGAAATCCTTACCTAAGCCCTCAACAGGATGACTCCAGTGGTTTCCCCAATGGATCCCCCCCCCACCCAACTTTGCCCAACATTTCCTACACGTCTGGGGCGGACTATGGCAAATACCCCTCAGAGCGTGTATATTTGGCCCAGGCACCTTAAAAACTAACATCGCCCTCTATGGAGTCCCTGCTACAAGGCCTTGATTACAAGATGTGGATGGAAGACGAATGTTCCATGGCCAATGCAAGATCAGTCAGCTGTCTCTGGGTGGCCCTTGGCACGCCAGTTGGAGCGGGACCGGTGGCGTCTTGCTGTAGCTTGGTTTTCCGGCCGGCCGCTCCGGTGAGAGCCCTGTGAAGAATCAGAGTCCGGCGGTGGCGGCGAGTGAGGCTTAAGGGTATGTCTCTCGTCCGTCCAGGCGAAGATCTCCTCTGGTGAATTGAAGAAGAGTCTTGGCATTGTAGATTATCTTCATACGAGCGGGAAACAGCAGTGCGTATGAGATGTTCAGGTCACGTAGTCGTCGTTTGGCCTCAACAAAGGATTGCCGCTGCTGCTGCACCAGCCGGGTGTAGTCTGGAAAGACCATTATGGGACGTGAGTCGAAGAGCATTTTGTCCTTGTGGAGCCGGGCATAGCGGAGGATGGCATCCCTGTCGGCGTAATTGAGAAGCCTGGCGATCACCGGCCTTGGGCGTTCTCCGGGAGGGGGCTTTTTAGTCAGAGCCCGATGGGCCCGCTCAACCACAAAGCAGGAGAACCTGACCTCTGGCGGCAAGAGGGTCGTGAGCCAACCTGAAAGGAAAGCGTCCATGGATGTGCCTTCACATCCCTCCGGGAAGCCCACCAGGCGGATGTTATTGCGCCGGGTCCTTCCTTCTGCGTCTTCGGCCCTGGATGCGAGCTCCCGTGAGACCGTTGTGAGTCTGTCCACCTGCTTCTGGAGGGTGGATACTGCATCTTCCACTGTGGAGACTCGGGTCTCCGCCTCCGTGATCCGGTCTACTGCCCGCCGAAGGTCCTGGCGGAGGAATGACACCTCCGAGCCGACGGCCCCGATCTGGGCCTCAAGGGCCGTCCGTGACTGGTTGATGGCCATGAGAAGCATCGCGGTGTCCGATGACACAGTCTCAGTGCCCTCCTTCCCAGTGACCGTAGTGGTGTAGTGGTCCATAGTGTTCCGTTTGGGGGCCGCTGCACCAGGTTTGTCCTTGCCCATCGTGGCGCGGGAGGGCCGGGGGAATGTACTCGGGCCCGCCGCAGTCGGGGATGGACGTAGGAAGGTAGGCCTCACAGGAGAACCGAGGATAGTGACCGATGGGAGTCGGCCACGCAGAGTCGGGGGATATCACGGGCGCCCTCCAGTAGGCACCGTGTGGACAGGGCAGCAGTCGGTCCAAGCCCCAGGCCCCGTATTCCTCCACTCGGGGCCCCCCAAAACGCCGAAGGGTCACAGGGAGCCGCACACCGCCAGCCCAGGAACCACCAGCCGTATGGTCCCCGGCGGGTCTCAGCGGGGGTCGGCCTCAAAAGGCTCCACGCCGTGCGCCAGCCGGGTCTCAGCGGGGGTCAACGACACCGGCACCACTCCCAGTGGACGCCAGGTCCCCCCGGGCAAGGTATAATGGCACCGACCCTTTCACGTGGAGAGTGTGTGTTTTCTTCATGGTGCAGGCCCCTCTGCGTTCTTCTTTGGCAGGCTCGGCTCCCAACCAGGGCACAGCAGCAGCAGACGGGTCGTCCCACGAGGCACTCCAAGAGAGGCGCCGAGCGCTGCGGGCCCTCCTACCACCAGCAGCACTCAGGAGGCAGGGGGAGCGGCCACAGCAGGGCCAGCGGTATGGTACGGGCGCAGCGTCGGGCCGTATCCAGACAGACCCCCTCCACACCCCAGGTCTCAACACGGCACTGACCTGGGGTTTCGCTGATCCAAGGCAGCCACCGGGCGATATAGCTGTCCGCAGCCCTCAGGGGATCGGGCCCGCTCAGCTCCCGCCGCGGGCCGCACCGCAGCCGCAAGGCAGGCCGCCGCCGCAGCGAGGCCGGATCCGGAGCACTCGCGTACACCTCCGGCCTCAGACTCCACCCGGGAGGTCCCGGTCCGCTCCGCCGTTGATGCCCCGCGCCTTCGGCATCTGGGACCAGGATTGTGGTAGGATCGGGGCTCAGAGGTGGTACGGGCCAGCGGAGCTCTACAGAGCCGCGTCCGCCATGTTTGGCTCCAAGCCACGCCCCCCCTATGATTCTGTTTTGGTTATTATTCCTGTACATGATTATTGTATTTACTCCCCTTAAGTCATTACGCCCTATCGCCTAGCCCATTCTTCGTTCTCCCAGGTGTATAATTGATCTGGTAGGTGTTCACCATTTGATTCAATGACATTAGACTCCCCATCTGACTCACTTTCTGTTTATCGTTTTGATATTGGTTATTATGTCTGTATATGATTATTGTACTTACTCCCTTACGTCACTTTGCTCCATTGTATAGCCCATTCCCCATTTCACTCAGGTTTATGAATGATCTATCATGTGTGCATTATCTGATTCAATACCTATTAGATCCACCATATTAGTCGCATGTTTCGATTTGTTACCCCTTTTCCCTCAAACTGTAAAGCGCTCCGATATCCTTCGGGATCAAGTTCGCGCTATATAAAACTTTATAAATAAAATAAATAAATAGGTACGCGCTAGATGTGAAATCCCTTTCATCCATGACCCAAACCCCTGTGATATGATCCAGTAATCTAATCTCAACCAGCTCGAATGCACCCCACCCGAGTAAAAGGTACACTCCCTCTTCTGTGGGTGTACTGTGCGCCAGGCATCCAGCAACTCATGTTCATCATAATATCACAGACATGTCGAGCGACCACATTGTGTGACGTGAAGGAGCAATGTTGTCTATCCAGCTCTGCATCAAGAGCCAAATTGAAGTCCCCCCCCGAGAATGTTTGTAGAACCAATATCCACTATTTGGCTCCATAATCTGTCAAAGAAAGAGGGGTCATATGTGTTTGGGCCATAATAGTTAATGGTGAGTGAGATGGATGCCAGTCTGCCCCATATCACTGTGCATCTTCCTTGGGGGTCATTACTAGACTGAGGCGAAACATATGATGTGCCCTTACTCATTAGTATCGCTGTTCCGAGTGCATAGGACGAGTATGTAGCAAATTGTCTGTATGAGGCTCGGAGCGTGGCAAAAATGGAATGCGCAGTGTCAGCAAAATGTGTCTCCTGCAATTGGGCGATGTGGATGTTATGCCTATTTAGGTATGCAACTATGTGCCTGAGTTCGCGAGGGTCATCCAAGCCCCTGACATTACACATGAAACAATTGACGCAAGGGTGAATACCACCATCCTGCATGGGTGCAGTGTCTCATCTCCAAACAGGTAGTGCATTGCCGATGTGCCAGTGTTCCTGAATGCGCAGTTGCAGCAGTGTAACCCAGTCTGGTCTAGTCAATGTAGGTAGATGAGCACAAGAAACCAAATAGAACATCCCCCCTTACCGCCCCCCTCCCACACTGGCAGCCCAATTCCGCCAGGAATACATCTCCCACCCAAACCACAAATAAAGAAATTTCCACTTTGGCATAGTCATTAGCAAAGATTAAATGAGGTCGGCTGACCATGGCGAGGTCTAGTCAATGCAGGGGGAAAAAGACAAAAAAAAAATGTAAAAGGGGATTAGAGAGGAAAAGCAAAAGACCGAAAAGAGGGGAATAAGGAACAGGGGACACCAGAAGATGGAGAAGATTTCCCCAACAGTAGGCAGCAATGGTAGAGTATATCAAATGTAGATAAAGGGGAGTTATGTCAGGAAAAAGAAAACAGTTTGAGAGAGGGAGGGATAAACAACCAAAAAGCAAAATCAGGGGTATCCTGCAGAGGGGTCACCCAGGGAGCCAAGCAAGACCTGCTCGCCTAAGCAAGAGTGTCCGGGGAAAATATCAGATGTCCCATCTACTTCTGGACCAGCATGATCGGGATGGCAAAGCTGTCCACATGCTTGAGCAGAACTAAAATGTTCAGATTAAGATCGTCCTCCAGAATTGGTGCTAGGTTAGTATCAGTAGCATATAATCTGGAGCCCTGGCCAGTCTGTACCGCCAGCCCAGATGTTACAAGCCTGAATGCTGGCAAAGAAGGAAGATCTTTCTTCAGGATGACCATTTAGTTCTGTTCCAATAGTGGAGAGGAGGACCTGAATCTTGGCACCCCGCAGGCTGGCGGGGATGTCCGCGCAGCATTCCGCCTCATGAAGTCGCCAGCCAGCTATGGGGAGGTGAAAACATGGTCTTTGACGAAGTGCGAGATGCGAAGACGTGCAGGGTAAAGCATGCCATAGGGGATATTGGGTTGTCGCAATTTCTGTTTGATGGGTATGAATTTCCTGCAGGCTTCTTGTACAGCGACGGTAGTCTGGGTAGATGGATATTGAATTGCCCTCAAACTGTAATGTACATTTGTCCAGTGCTAGGCGTAATGCAGTATCTCCATCGCGGTAATTCAGAATTCTGGTGCTTATCGGGCCGGGAGAGGTGCCTGGTGGAGGGAGGGCCATCAACACACGGTGA
This sequence comes from Calotriton arnoldi, assembly GCA_963921515.1. NCBI lineage: Eukaryota > Metazoa > Chordata > Amphibia > Caudata > Salamandridae > Calotriton > Calotriton arnoldi. The sequence continues at coordinate 107,787 of CAWUFW010008954.1, read as the reverse complement.
GCTCTCTCAACTATTAGCAGCTTGAAGAACGAGTCTGCACCGAATAAGGTGGTGAGTAGACGCTCCACAAAATCCTCCATGCAGCCATTGTTGGTGGATCCTAGAATACCTATTAATCGTAAATTATTTCTTCGGGACCGCACCGCCAAATCTTAAATTCTTGGCCGATATTAGGTTAAGCGCCTCCTCCATATTCAGTAGTTATTCACTACGGGTGGATACTTCTGTCTTCGACCGCGAAGATTCTGTGTTCCGTTTCCGCTATGCGGCCATCTTGTTTTTCCAATTTATGGATGATTGCATACATTCTGGTGCACATGTTGTCCATTTTGCTTTAAATGGACGCAAGGCTTTGCTGCATTGCGACAAGTAGTGTTTTCATATCAACTGCCACTGCGGTATCCCCCGCAGGGGAATCTTCCGGTCCCATCAGGTCACTTTCACCACCAGGTGCTCATGCAGACCTGCGAGCATCAAACTGCAGCTTAGTCTGGCGGGCGTCCATTTTACTCATGATTGTGGATGGCAGAGCGTCCGGGTCTTCCGTATCGGACTGTATGCCGGCGCAGCCACAGACCTCTGAACTATAGCTCCACTCCGAAGTTCTCACCGATATCCTCTGGAGTCTTTTTAGCCAGTCACCTCACCAGGGGCATATGCAGTGCACCCCACAGCTTAACGATCCTGCTGCACCTCAGCAATACCACCAGAGGGGAACAAATAAAGCTGAACAGCACAGGTTTTCAACAGAATGGAAGGGCCTCAGTTTCAGCCACAGGCTGGCATATGATCTCCTCGGTCTCTTCACCCATAAGTGTGACATTCGTGAGGGGCAGACATCTGCCAGTGTATGCGTGCTCCCCTGCCGTATCACAGACTACTAAGTGGGATCCGCAATTATGTGGAGGTACCCAGCCCCCTAATTTCTTGGCAGTGGGCCCAGTCAGTGCACAATATGTCCCTCATCAGGCTCGGGCCGCCGCAGTGCGGAGCAGATTACCTGCCCTTGGATGCACCAAATGTGCCTGGCCCAGGCCCTAATCACCGCTGCAGATCAGGCCCAGAGGCAGTTCTTCAGTAGCGCTCCGTGATATGCAGGGGTGCCATCACCCAGCCAGACAACTGGGAGCGCACAGTTTAGGGGGAGGAGGGGGTGGATGGAGCCGCCACAGCACGCCCACGTGAGACTTTTCCTCCGCCAGCAGGTACCCGGGCTGGCAGCCAACCAGCGCAACTCCCAGGCCCAATACTTCTGCAGCCAAGTTTTCCGAGGTCGGGGCAATGAGTCCACACACGGGGTAGCAGCGGCACGCCCAGTTAAGCACAGCCAGGGACGGGGAGAAGATCACGCGCCTTCCAGCAGTGCCGCTGTACTCCAGACTCCCGCCCTCAGCCGCAAGCGGGATCGCCTGGCAGCCCACAATGGTCACTCCCCTCACTTTGTGCACTCCTACGGCCACAGTTCCCAAGTGGGCTCCTCTTCACATATGCCGAGCACACGAGGCGCTCCGGCATTGCGCACCATAATGCCCGCAACAGCTACTTACCGGCTCCAGCAGTTCATATTAGGCACCCCGCAAGCCGCTGGCTGCCATGTCAGGTCCACGGTTCCAGAGCAAACCAGGTAGGCCTCCTGACCAGGTATATGCTTCTTGCATCGCTTTGTTCCCAAACAGCAAAGTATATTGTTTTGCTGTTTCTGCTGTCAGGGCAGTAGTGTTGTAGATCGCATTGCCGGCATCCAGGACAGGATTTTTGTCGGATATAGGCCCTGGACTGCAGGAGCCTCACGGACGTGCGGCCATCTTGTATGCCGGCTCACTAGCTACCCCCTGTGGGCCTAAGGTAGAAGCACTCTGAGATTCAACTAACACTGACAAGGTTGGTGGGAACATTAGGACTCTCCTTAGGAGCAGCTTGATCAAGGAGGCCGTTTTTGGCAAAGAAAGCCAGCTGTTGAGGTCCCCTAAAACACTCATAGTGTATCATTGCTGGCAGATTTAACAAAGGAATGTGAAGGCACAGATCTTGTATGCCCCGGAAAAAACCTCCATGGTGCCTGCCCAGGTTCAGGAGCGTGGCTCAGATTCATGACAGGAGACCCTGGTCAGAGACTGGGCTCACGGTGGTTGGAGACCTGTTCCAGGGTGGGAAGCTATGGACGTTTGACGAAATGAGGGAGGAGTGGCAGATCAGCATGGAACAGTTCCTACTGTTCATTGCACTGATTAGGGCAGCAAGAAAACCTGGGGCGAGGGGCCAGAATAGAGCTGGTAACCAATATCCTGACTGGTGGACTGCTTCGATGAACTGTTGCACAGCATCACTCCAAGATCGACCAGAGAACACATCCTGACATGACAGTACCCAGGTTAAAATGAGAAACTAAGATTGGAAGGAATTTACTAACTCTAAATGGTAACATGCACTGAAATACACTAAAAAAGGACTCTAGGAATCCTAAATTGAACGTGCCCAGCTAAACTATATGCACCAAGCCTATCTGTCGCTGGCCGCAATTTGGCGTATGTATCCTGGGGCTGCTGATCTGATTTTTATCAATTGGTCTGGGACTGCAGAGTGATTCAGAGTTATTGTGAAACAATATCGTAGAGTGAATAAATCACTGGCTAGAAACTAGTGCTGGACCCAGCAGTGTGCTTGTTGGGTCGCCAAAGCAGGCCCAATGAATCAAAGCAAACCTGTAGATTCCTAGACTTAGCCAAACACTGCAGGGCTATGAATTGGGAAGGGGGCTACCAACATATGTAACTGGTGGCGGGAGGTTGAAAAATGGAGCAAGACCGAGGTAGAGGCATTAACAGCACAAGTACAGAGAGGGGGAAGGCACAAAATTAACCGCTGCTTTGGACTCGCTATTGAGGGCATTGGCAGCTAAATCGGACAATAGGCCTCTTTAGATATACAGCAGCAATATTAACTGAGCTGGGACTTGGGTGGTATGCCATAGCAAAGAGCGGTTCAATTGGTGGTAGGACTACGTGGTGCTGGCTGACAAAGGGACAGGTAATTCCAAATAGATGCAATTTTTGGGGAGTTCACCAGCCATGCACCTGTTGTACCGAACAGTGCTACTGCGTGAACACTACACTGTACTGTTCTGAAGATCTGAGCTTTTCAGGGCTGTGGGCCGGGTTTTAGGGTTCAGGAGGGGGGGGGGGGTGTCGGGGTAGTTTTTAGGGAGGGGGAGGAGGGTAGTTAAGGCTGGGGGATGGTTTTAGGGCTCAGGGCGGGGGGGGGCTGGGGTGTCATTAGATTATGCTTCTGCAGCACTAAGGTCAATATCAGCACACATCCTGCACTGCTCTGTTACTTTAAGAAGCAAGGGAAAGATCATCATAAAGGGGTCTGGCTTCACCGAGTACAGTATAGTGAAGCCCTTCATAGAAGCATGACATCAGAATCATAATGTTAATGTACTACAGATCTGTTAAGATGCACAAACCCAAACTCATCCGTTGCCCATCAACACTGCATCCTCGTATTTTACTAAAGGGACATTCTTAAGAGTCCAAGCAGTGAGTGCTTCAAGTGTACCAATGACTCAAAGCACAAAGGGGCACAAATCAATGTACAGTGACCATCTACCCATGATCTCTGCACATCTTGTATACCAGAGAAAGACACATTAGTCGAAGTGACAGAGAGAGGTTCATTGTACACAGGGACACTGCTTGTTACACTGGTTCCGGCACACCTCAAAAACTAAAGTAACCAGTACATTTCAGGACTTGGCACTACTTCTGACCAAAAGAGAGATTGTCAGACAGTGGAAATCCCAGAGAGGGCCCTCTGTAGAGGCCCTCTCAAGAGGAGACCCTAGACACCACCTGATAGAGCGCGACACACGGCTGCTACCTAGCTCGAACCATACTCTACACCCAAGAAGTTAGGCCCCAGTCAACAAGGTTGGAAAGGAGCGCTCAAGATTAGCAAATATAAGTCAATATGGGTCACCACCCCACACCATTAATATGTTGCAATATACACGGAGACAGTAGGCACAGCCAGGACACGCCCAGAGGGAGGGAGGGGGGGGGGGGCGGGAAGGAAAGGGGGGTTAGTTGGACCATTGTAGGTGGATTTAAAAAGTATGCCATGAAAAATATTTACCTAGATCTGACTGGATAGCTACCCACATTTGTATGGATATGTTGTTGTTAAGAATACACATTAAGAAAAAGATCAACACCTTCTTATATCCAGCCTAACCTAATGAAGGCAGCTCTGTCAACAGGAACATCGCAATTCCATGAATATTGATGGTTTGTGATTAAAAGTGAGACCTGCTTTTAGAAGATAGACTATTGGATGACTACCTCCAGGAAAGAGCCATCTCCTTGACTTATCGTAAAATTCTTAACAATATACCAGATACACAGGAGAAAATGCGTGCAAAATGGGTAGCTGACGTAGGGGACTTGGACGACGATGACTGGCGGGAAGCCTTGGCCTCTCCCCATGAGGTGGCAATCCGCTCCGGTTTCCAACTTAAACTACTTCACCGTGCCTACTACACTAGCTCAGTACTTGTCAAAATGGGGGTGTTAGACTCCCCGGACTGTCCCCGAGGATGTGGTCTCACCGGTACCTACATACACCAATGGTGGGATTGCCCAATCCTCCAGAAGTATTGGAGTAAGGTTATATCCGTTATGTCCCGGATAAGTAAAGCACCTATAGAGGTCTCTCCCCGGCTCTGTCTCCTAAATATCTGGGAAGCCACAGATTTGTCATGAACCGGGAAGTTGTGGGTCACGCTGGGCTGCATGGTGGCAAAACGCAATATAGCCAGGACATGGAAGGGAGGGAGGGAGCAAGCCACGACACACGGACTGGGAGTCAGATATGGATTGGTGTATGCAAGCGGAGAGGGTTATTTACGAGTGTAGGGGATGCCCGCATAAATGGACAAAGATCTGGGGCCCCTGGAACGAGAGTAAAGGTCTGTTATGTACCCCTTTCAGCGATCCTCCCCCGTTGGGGGTTGATAGAGGACCATCAACGTTGTGAATATTGCTAGAAAAATGATCCATGCTCATTGCACTGTAGACCCTGTGCTTCGATTTGTCTTTACTGTATTGTATACTTTGGCATCCTGCAATGTTGATGACTGCACCGCACTGCACTTGTTATGGTTGTAATTTTTATGTTATTCCTTTTAATAAAAAAGATTTTTTTTAAAGTGAGACCTGCTTTTGCTTGATAATCAATTACATTTACTTTAAAAAAAAATAAAAAATAAAAAATCTTGTATACCAGAGAAAATATGAGTGAATCATCGACTTGTGCAATTATACATACATACACCAGAAAAAAATCTGATTTTCACACAGTGAATGTTTTTCCCCAATGGAGTGCATCAGTTCCGTTCCACAAGTGGATTTGAGAATAGGGAGTAATCTTTGCAATTTGGTAAAAGGTTTTGCAGTGGAACTCCACATTAGCTAACCTCTGGTAACAACTTTACGCCTATACAAGGGGCACTGTTAAACACAGCACTATATGATGACTAGAGACGGTTATGTTTCCTAACCTAGGCCTAAGTAGCAAAGCGACCTTTTACCTACATTTGTCCTACCTTGCTCTGCACAACGGTTCTAGCAATGACCTTTTACCCAGTTATGTGCTGAATAAATGTTAATTGGGTTCCTTGAAACTAGCCTAATTTATTATGCATGGGGATTCTTCGCATCATATCTTAATCCCCTGCACATGACATACATAGCAGGATTCACATACTCTGTACAAAAGTCAGCGCTATCTTCATCCTCTGGCGACGGGGCTACTTTGCATAATTACTATTATTGATTTAGGCTCATCTGCATTATCGTACTCACAACTTCACGATTGTGGTAGAACCCCCGAGGTTACCAGTTTGGTATAAAAGAACCTCACCTTCACTAGGTAAGGTGAGGAAATGCTTCTACGCTGATACCGACACAGAGGTCACTGCACGCTGAGGCTTTAACACGTAACGGTCTGACATCCCTTGTGGGGAGTCCAACTTGTGACCAAGACTGGGTCCTTCATTCTCTCCCATCAGGTAATGGGGTTGGCTCTTTCCTAGGGGATTCTTGGCTTCACACCCACATACATGCTAGGTACACTGAGGTAGACTTCGGTGGGGTACGCCTAGTAGGAGTATGCGAAGATTACAATTTTTATATATGCCTGCATATATTCGTTGTTTAGCACCATGGTAGAAATGTATCTGTTTACTCTGTTGGTGCTTGTAATCTCTTACATTTGCTTCTGTCTATTGATTGTCGCGGCAAACAGGTTTTACACTAGAATGGCGCTAGTTCAATAAATGCTTATTGAAAACGTGCCCAACGTTTATTCTGTGTACCTCTCTGAGATCAAGTGAGCACGATTGACTGAGCAAAAAGTACTGTTTCCACGATACCTGAAGGTCAAGGGTCATAATGTTCAATGGTTGCCAGAAACTATCCGCTCCTTGGTAGGGTTCGAGGGCTTATAGTGGCACTGCGAGCTAGCTGTCTAAACGCGGACATATCCTGTGGGGGAGTCCGGAATCAGTCTAGACACCAATCCCTTAGTTTATGTTGTCCAACAAACGCGCAGATCCTATGTATTTTTAGGAGCTACTTTCACAATATTAGGAGGGCAACCTAATTTCCTAGTTCACACTGAACTTTCCAATTCGAATTTCATGTATCTGCAGTCATTCTTTTGTTTTCAATTACTGCTCATATCTCGTTTTCTCAATTAATTTCCAGACGTTGGTGTCTTTTTCCATAAAGATCTTTTTATTAAGTATCCAATTCCATCACAGTTAAAACAGACCCAGCCAACAAGTTTTATCCCTTATAGGGACTTCATCAGGACAATTTGATTTATACTCCTTCTCAAAATTCCTCTTTTCCATTCATTCCCCCTTTAAATGTCTGGGCTCCTTTCAAGCAGCCTTTCGCTGTATGTGTCCTAATCCTATCCGATCGATCGGACTACGACACACATGATGGAATTGGATACTTAATAAAAAGAACTTTATGGAAAAAGACACCAACGTCTGGAAATTGGTTGAAAAATGAGATATGGAAAATAATTGATAACAAAAGAGTGACTACAGATGCATGCAATTCGAATTGGAAAGTTCAATGTGAACAAGGAAATTAGGTTATGCGTACATGGAGATCACTAGCAACCGTGCCATGTAGATGAGGTTACGTCTGCATGGGCTATGAACGGCTCCATGGCGATGGCATAAAGAAGAGGGGAGAGCGGGAACCCTGCCTGGTGCCTCAGGAGGGTATACAGGCGGCACCTCAGTAATATCAGGAGCATTGAGCCAGTTACCCTCTCCGGCATGCCTGCGGAGGAACAGCACCCAAGGGATTGATCAAATGTAATTGCTTGGGAAAGGTCACAAATTGAGCTCTGAAGAATATGAAATTCACAATTTACTCTTAGAACTTTGACAGAATCAGCTCTACCCGACTACTCGGCCATCAAGGAGCCACACCACAGTTCAGAGGTGGCTGAGGAAAGTGTTCAGAGACCATGCTCACAGTGAGCTTGGTTGTTCAAAGACTGGTGACATACTGCCAAACCTTTTCTTGCAAGGTGTTCCTTTTTAAGCTAGGTTTATCTCTTTATCCCAAATTTAGTAGAAAGGCAAGGAAAATGAAAATGTATTATTAACCAATCTGCTAAGGTAGTTTACCTAGAAAACAACAAGTCCATTAGGAGGCAGGTTTATGTAAATGTTACTTATGGTCTACTGTTGACCTGAGCGGTTTGAAGCCTAAATAAAGTATTCTGGTTCCCCACAAAAAATATCTTTTGGCTCATTTGGCCATCTTCCTCAGGCTAGTTGCTCTTACCCAAAACCCTTCAAATTGCAATCCAGTTTAAAACGCCAATATCTCAGAGCAAAGGTATAGTGGAGGCCTAAGGCATACACCATTTCCTAGCAGGAGTCAATAACAGACTGCTTAGAGAATTATTTTATAACTAGGCCACCTGTGTGTTGTCTCAGGCCAGCAGTATCCGTCCTTGGTCATGTTAGCCCTACTTGAGGCAATTAAAATGAATCAGTGGTAAGATGGGGGGGGGGGGGGGGGGGACGTGGCTAACCGCCAAGCATGGGGGACGTGAACTAGCAGAGCTCCGCGCCCCGACACGGAGGCAGTAATCCTGTTAAGCCGCGGCCATCCACACTCCACGCGCACTGCAGTGGTCGGCAGGAGTGCTGGGGTGTGCAGCGACACCAAAACAGCAAGCCCCCACCTGAAACTGGCTGGAGAACAGCGGCGTCCATCTGGGCTGCGTAGCGGGCGAACGCAGGAAGGCCCGTCAGTATCGGCGAGAGCGCCCCGGGGCAGACTGATAAGGTGCAGCGGCCGCTATGAACAGCGAGTAACCGCCTTCTACATTGGCCGTTGGAGAACCGGAGTCACTACGAGCCCAGGGAAAGACGGGCTACAGGTACGGGATGCCCGGAGGCGAAATACAAAATGGCGGGCAGAGTAGCCCCGGGGATGTGAAACGAGCGTAGGCCTGCAAGAGACATTTGGGGTGTGGCGGACCCCTCAATACATGATGCCCCACCGTAATTCCGGCCCCGGAGGCTCCAAGCACATATTGGCCGCTGCTGGCTCAATATAACAGAATGTGGGGCCCCTAACACGGACATTGAGCTGCGTCACGCAATCACATAGGAGACAGCCCCGAGTGCGAGAAACGGACGGGGAGGGCATTCCACACCGCGTTTCTCAATATGCCTGTTTGAGAGAACGACCCGTATGCAGTGCGCATTTGGCGATGGAATCATCCCATGCGGCGAGGAGGTGAAGCGAGACAGTAATAAGGGATTTACAGACTGGGTTCACGAGCGCACTATCGAAGGCATTGTGCTGGGTGCCGGACTATTGCAGACGAGATGCATGGGATAGTGTGTGGAGCACGCAGTGTCAACACAGAGTGAGTGGCCATTTTCATCAGTGCAGACGTTAATGGTACCGGGATTGCTGTGGCTGAATTGGGCGGAGTGCTTCAGGGTGCAGCCCACTGGTGTGAACGAGTAGTGAGACAGACTGAAGGCCAACAATAAAGGACACTGTATACATACTGCAGAGAGAACGCGAGGAAGGGAAAGCGGGTCTGAGTTACAGTATCACCCCTTATATATACTGTCTTGGGCCCAGGTGCTGCAGTGGGTAACACTGAACAAGGGCGAGGAAACATCTGAGTACTACAGTCCATTGAGGCCTGGCCCAATTCAGGATCATTGGAGGGAGGTATAATGCGGAGTACGCATGTGATTGTCTGAAAGTACCCCATAGGGGATAGAGTGCAGGGGTGAAAGGAGTGCGATCATCGTTACATTGACCAGGAGACACAATACATATTTGATTAAACCGAGAATGGGGCGTACCAAAACCAAGCAGCCGGATCCCCCCCCCCACTCCTGAGGAGACGGACCCTGCACTGCAAGGCGATTTGACATCAAGTCTAGATCACGATGTGGTGCCACCTACGGAACCTGGAGGCCATAGCGATAAGCTGGACTTGATTCTGAAAGAAATCCGAGACTCGCGCACATCCATAGAAACGCAAGTAGGTGCATTGACCACTAGCTTCACTCTATTGAAGGCGGACCATGCAAAACTGGCGGAAAAGGTGAAGTCCAAAAAACTGGTACTAGATGACCTGGTACCACGGCAAACAACTCACACCTCCCAAATAGAACTGCAGTGTCAACTGAAGGGGTTGCAGGACAGGGTGGATGATGCGGAAGGAAGATCCCGCCGCAACAATGTGCGGATCCAGGGCATACCGGAACTGAGCGAAGGATCCAATCCCACCCAATTTGTAGAAAAATGGCTTCGGGACCATGTTGCACCGGTGGGCCTCACTGACTTGTACAGTGTAGAACGAGCACATAGAGTTCCACCCAGGCTGCCACCCCCTGGTGCGCCGCCTAGGCCGATTATAGCGTGGATTTTGAATTATAAAGACCGGGACACGCTCCTGCGCGCTGCCAGGGAGAATGCTCCAATCCAATTTGAAAATAAACGTATTTCCCTATCCCCGGACTTTACCCTGGCGGTCCAGAGAGCGAGAGCCACATTTCAAGATGTGAAAAAGACGCTGCAAGCTCGTAATTTGAAGTACGCTCGGCTATTCCCTGCCCGCTTGAAGGTCATTTATGGACAAAAAGCCTTGTTCTTTGATACTCCGGATGAAGCAACGGAATGGGCAGAAATTACACTAACACCGAATGCATCACAAGACTGGTCACAAGCAAGCCGACGGCAACAGCCCCAGCCACAAAGAATTGGAAGGAATAAAATAGACCGAAGTCAGAAAATTAGACCTGACCCCAGCATGCACTCCTCCCCGGAACAGATCTCAGAGAATCAGAGGGATGCACTATTAACGGCGACAACACTGGTAGACCAAGATGCGAAATCTATAGCTGAAACTGTTGACTCCTCCGAAGATACCAATGCCCACTCGGACTCTGAAAATAGTTTGGCGCTGTTCCCTTTGGTTACCCCGCAGACTGCGAATGACTTTCTGGGCTGAACACTGTACATTCTATGATGGTTTATTGCTCTAACAGATGAGCATGACTCGCCCTACAATTTGATACTGGATAATTCAGATGTCCCTTGTACTTGTAATAAGATGGGGCCTGGGATGGAGCTCTGCGAATGTAATTGTTGTGTACAACATCATGCATGTTAAGAGACTGGTGGTTACCGCTCCCCCTGTGGCGACTGCACTATGTTATAGATTATGCAGAGTTCCTGTTGAACTTGTTTTCATTGTTTGGTCCTCTAGAGTTTTATGGGGGAACCTGGTATTGGGAGTTTTAGGGGGGTATATACGTACAGACTCAGTTGCAGCTACTCTTTTTTTTTTTTTAAGTCGGCAAGGAAGGGCGAGTGCCCATCTTATGTTACATTACACAAAGACAAATGGCACAACCTAGTAAATATACATACACATCCTGGAATGTAAGGGGTCTCGGTTCAGTACACAAGAGACACAGAATTCTTGCGCAGCTTAACCGCAGGAAGGTGCACATTGTTTTTCTTCAAGAATCCCACCTTACGAAAGCAGAGGCCATTAAATTGCAAAAGAAGTGGAGGTCAGTTGTTTTTCACATCCTATTCTGCATTTGCTCGTGGGGCTGCGATATGGATACGAAGCGGTACCCCTTTCGCACTGTTGGAACAAAGAATAGATTTAAATGGCAGATAAGTGCTACTGCATGGTATGTTAGATGGGGAGCACATTGTGATGGGTAGTATATATGCCCCAAATTCGGAACAAGACAAATTTCTAGAAATACTTACCAATGCCCTGGCGGGATGGGACGATTACCCCTGGGTTCTGGGAGGTGACTTTAATGCAGTACTTGATGTAGAGCTGGATAGATCGCACCCTCCACTACAGGGTACTGGTTGCAGAAAGCAGACAGACGCCCTGAAGGGATGGGCGGAGGGATGGAACATAGGAGATGCATGGCGCATGAAACACCCCACTAGTAAAGAATACTCCTTTTCACCGCCAGATGAGTTGCATACACGTATCGACAGAATCTTTTGTTCTATGCATTTAATTGCCAATGTAACAGACACCATGTACCTAGGTAAGACTATATCGGATCATAACTCCCTTGAAGTTACACTAACGTGGGGGAAAATCCCCACACCAATCCCGACTTGGAAATTACAACCTTCGCTTCTGGAAGATCCGGTGTTTAGCAGCTCCCTCTCTAAAGCGATAGTTAATTATTTCGTAGAAAATGCAGACCCCGCTAGTACACGTCAAATTGAGTGGGACGCTTTTAAGACTGATACGGGGGTAGCAATTAGCACACGAGTGGGGGCTCGCTCCTCTCTAATTGAAAGGCTTGCGTAAGTTGAAAGTAGTTTGGGTAATCTGGAAAAGGAAGCAACAACAAGTGACATACATAGGAACAAATTACAAGAAGCGCACACAAGACACGCGGAACTATTGGAAGAACTTTGCATTTTAGATTATCGCCTATACACACAAAAGTAGTACGTAGAAGCAGACAGAGCGGGCCCGCTCCTTGCTAGGATTATTAAAGATGCACCGGTGATGGCTCCCATTACTGAAATCACTACCCCAGAGGGCACCGCTGCCCGTACTCAATTAGAGAGAAATAAAGCCTTTAAAAAACTTACTATGAGGCATTGTATGCTGCGCCGGCAGAGCCTTGTGAAGCTGACTAGGAGTCATTTTTTGAGGGACTGCATTCCCACAATTTTTAGAAGACCACAAAAAAAGAGTTAGAGAGGCCTATACCTACAGAAGACGGGCCCATACATTTCGGATATGGTTCCAGTGCAACGGGGTACAAGGCAGGGCTGCCCATTGTCCCCCCTTCTCTTCGTGCAAAGGAGCCACTAGTGGAGTCAATAAGGACGCAAATGCATGATGGCATACTACTAGGCGATGGCACACACAAAGTATCGCTATACGCCGATGACCTATTAATCTATCTCCAAGATATCAACAATGTGCTGGAATGTCTGGCCCAAATCCTACGTGAATTTGCGATCATATCAGGGCTGAAAGTAAATGTTGGCAAATCAAAGCTCTATGCCTTTGGCGCAGGAATCCCTGACCCAGGGCTCGTGCTCAATGGCAAAAGGGTTCAGTGGAGCGTAGACGCATTCCGCTACCTTGTAATTCAGATATAATCGCCAGACCTCTTAGACGGCAACCTAGGTAGAACACTAACTGCCATCAAATCCCAGATGCAATTCTGGAGCACACTCCCCCTCGCAGTGACAGGCAGAGTGGCGTTGGTGAAGATGGTGGCCCTACCTTGGGTTTTTTGAACTACTTCACCAACCTACCTTTCTATATACCTATATAGCACGGAAACCGCCCTCCTCACCGCAACAGACGACATCCTCACCCTACTGAACAAAGGAGAGACAGTAGCCCTCATCCTCCTCGAACTCTCAGCGGCATTCGACACAGTCTCCCACCGCACCCTAATACGCAGACTCTACGACGCAGGAATCCAGGACGAGGCCCTCGACTGGATCTGCTCCTTCCTCTCCGGCAGGACGCAGCGGGTCAGACTCCCCCCTTTCCTCTCGGACCCTACATCTACCACCTGCAGAGTCCCCCAGGGCTCCTCCCTCAGCCCGACGCTCTTCAACGTCTACATGGCTCCACTCGCCCCCATCGTCAGAACCTACGGACTCAACATCGTGTCATACGCAGACGACACCAAACTCATCCTCTCCCTATCCCTATCCAACGAGCCCAACACCGCCAGATACAACTTTCGAGAAGGCATGGAGGCCGTCGCCAAATGGATGAAAAACAGCTGCCTACAACTAAACACCAACAAAACAGAAGTACTCATCATGGGCCCAAACCCCGACACCTGGTGGCCCCCCGCCCTCGGAAAGCCGCCAACCCCCACGGACCACGCACGCAACCTGGGAATCATCCTGGACTCCGAGCTCAAAATGGACCACCAAATCAACCGTCTCGTCTTCCTGCTTCCACACCCTCCGCCTCCTTCGTAAGACCTTGAAACGGATCCCCCTCGAACACCGAAAGACCGTCACTCACGCCCTGGTCACCAGCAGACTCGACTACGGCAATGCACTCTACGCCGGAATAAACAAAAACCTCACCCGCAAGCTACAGAACATCCAGAACGCCGCCGCAAGACTAGTCCTCAACCTGCCAAAACACTGCCACATCTCCCAGCACCTGCGCACTGCCACATCTCCCTCCACTGACTCCCCATCGAGGCGAGAATCACTTTCAAGATACTCACCCACGCACACAAGGCCCTCCACGGCACCGGACCAGCATACCTGAACAGCCGACTCAAATTCCACGCACCCCAAAGGACCCTACGATCAGCCCAGCTCTCCTACGCCGTGGTCCCCCGCAACAGAAAGACCAGATCGGGAGGCCGCTCCTTCTCCTTCCTTGCGGCCAAAGCATGGAACGCCCTTCCGCTCCACCTCAGACAGACATCGCTCCCCATCTTCGCAAGAAACCTCAAAACCTGGCTCTTCGACAGACCCGCTACTTGATGGAATGGAACCTGCCCCCCCCCCCACCCCTAGCGCCTTGAGACCCTTACGGGTGAGTAGTCGCGCTTCAACAAACCCATTGGATTGATATACCGGCCTCCTTCGTTACACTGGAGAAGATGGTCAGACACTTCATATGGGGCCCTAGTCGACACAGAGTGGCGATAAAGAAACTATATTTGCCCACTGACCAGGGGGGGGGGGGTCTGGCAGCGCCCTGTCTCGAATACTACTTCCTGGCAGCACAACTCCAGTGGGTCGCCAGATGGATGGCGGACCATCAGCATGAAGATACCGCGACTACACACCCACCACTCACACTGTCCCAGATCCTCCAACTCTTCCATCCTGGCACAAGAACGCGACCTTCGGAACCTCTGTGGTTGAACGTGGCATACAGATGCTACCGAAGGAGTCTCGACATAATCCGAAACATAACACCCTATGCCCCTGCACGCCCCCTAGAGGGTGCTCCTAGAGGCCAGGGAGTACTTACAGCTACCGAGCTACAACAGTGGCACGAGGCGGGTGTACAGACCCTAGGAGACCTTTACTGTGAAGGCGCTTTGTTCCCCTATGCGACACTGATAGAGGATGAGGGTCTCCCTGCGGGGCAATTTCTCCTACACCGGTCACTGTTAGCCACGCTCATGGAGCGGTGGGGGGACCTAGCCATAGAGCCGCCCACACACCTCACCATACAATACTTACACGTAATGAGACAAGGCAGACACCTGACGTGGTGGTTTGCAGCCTCGCTGCGTCAACACGCAGCAATAAATTTAGACCCCCTCAGGCATAAGTGGGAGAACGACCTGGTTAGACAATTATCGGACAAAGAATGGGGACAAGTGCTGGCCAGCCCAGTACAGATTCCTAGGATCATGAGATTCAGACAAATTCAGTATTACTTATACAAAGAGCGTACTTCACACCAGCCAAATTCAACAGATATTTTCATCGTACCGACTCCGCCTGTCCTAAATGTGCTGCTCTTGATGCAGATCTGATACATATGCTATGGAGCTGCACCAGCCTCAGTGCATACTGGAGAGAAGTAGCGGAAGCGCTGCACAACTGCACCGAGAGAGAGATACCCTTTCACTGGCCGGTGTACCTGCTGCACAAATTCCGCAGGACACGAAATACTAAGGTCACCTCCAGGTTCTTAGATCTAGGCATAGCGACGGCCAAGAGGCCAATTACGAAAATGTGAAAGGCGCCCGACCCCCGCCCCGCCCCACACTTTCAGACTTGGAGACAATCCACACTCGCACGAGCCAGTGCAGAAGGCATAGCGATCAGCTGTGAAGAAACTATAGGCCTCAGGAAAATACCAATATCTGCACATTGAGAAGCGATCCTCATAACACTGCAACAGCGCCCAGACCCACTAAATCAGTCCTCACAGACACATGACCCGGTTGGGTAATGTCGCGCAAGCGAACCGTGCCCCCGAGCCATCCAAAGAACCTAGTCCTGCAGAGTGCGGCTAGTTGGGGTGGAGGAATGCGTGGCCCGGCTGGCAGAGCCTCGGCGTCTCAGAACAGGGAGACACCTTGCAGTACCAACCGGCGCTGCGTGCATCGAAGCCGAGCAGCGTCTGGGGGGGGCCACGCCCTGACCGCAGAGGCCACTACGACGCAGATAGGGGAGGCCCTCGGGGACGGCCCGCAGGCCAGAGCGGAGAGGGCTCTCTGTAGCCCGAGGCGGGTGGCAGCACCTACGGAGCGAGGATAACCCGGGGGGGCACAGCCCTAACTTCTGCTGTGGATCCGGCTGGTGAGCAGAACTGGGAGCACGGTGCCAGAGGAGAGCGGCAACCTGTGCCTGGTGCTCCCGCCGAGAAGAGGTAAGCCAGCGGCTGGGGTGGAGGAGCCGAGAGGGCGCATTTCCTGGGGGCGTGCTCGGGGGGTCAATCGGGCCCAGGCCCCCCTTGGTGGCGGCAGCAGGCGAACGCAGCGCAGAGAGCAGTGACTACAGGGTAGCCCAGAGTGCGGGATCCTGAGCCTGGACCAGAGGTAACGCAGACCCACGAGGGGGGGGCGGCACAGGGGGCGGCTCGGGCCTAGGTCGTCTCCCTCTTGTCTCCTTGAAGCTTGGGAGGCCCGTTGGGCCCGCGCACTACGACCTGCGGTGATCACAAGCGCAAGGAGTGCCTTCTTTAAAGCGGGTGGACTGCTACACCTCAGCTCGCCCCTGCATGTGCCCCTCCTGGGCTAGGTTCTCTATTCTATTAAGCCGGTAGACTGCACTTAGACCGGCCGCTGCGCGACATATACTCAAGTACTGAGCGGGATGGAGGGGAGTGCCCGTGGGGCTCCTCTGGCAGCACTCGCTCGCCACTGCTCCTTGTGGGCACACGTGGGGGCCGGCTTGGACCTTGGCCGCCTCATGCCTTCTCTTGTCTCCTCTGGGGCCTGCATATTCCAACATACAACGACCGTGAACGCGGGAAGCGGTTGGTTGGACAATAGCGGCTTATCACTCCTCATCTCAGCCTCGCATACGCCCCTCCAGGCCTGGGTTATCTGTCCTGCTGGGGTGGTGGACTCCGTCTGGGTTGGCCGCTGCGGAGGCAGACCTGAACATTAACCTGGAGAGAGGGGGGGTGCCCGTGGGGCCCCTCTAATAGCACCCACTTGGTATCGTTCCCGGCCCTCTTCACAGTGTGCACTGATGGGGCGCCATTTTGTAGACCCGGGCTCCGACCCATTGCCTGCGCTGCCTAAGCCCTCTTTCCTCCTGTCCACAAGAGGGAATGGTGGGGGAACCTCTGCGGGAGATTCATATGTATGGGCTGGCCCACCTAAACAGACCTGATCCTGAAGGCAGTCGCCTGGTGTACCCAGTGTGCCTCCCTGCTTCTGAACCACTAGTATGGACTTGCGATGCTTGTCGGAACAGGGAGTGCTGTATTGACCTTAGCGGACGCATTGCCTGAACCTATAGGTACACCTATAGATGAGCCACAGCAGATTGCTAGACAGAGATACATCCCGCATAACTTGCTGAGGTTCGTCGGAAACACCGAAGAACACAGCCCATCACATACAGTCTGTCTACAATATACTGCATGGACTGGTAACAGGCCTGGGCCGGGGGCTCCCCTGAGGACAAGGCGCTCGGGATTACTTACCATCAGGGAAATCTATTACTCTATTGCTCCTCCCCTTGATGCCTAGTGCGCAGAAGCTGGCCATGGGCCGCCTTCGATCGGCCGCTTCTCAGGGGGGAGCCTCCCAAGATGCAGGAGGGGGGGGCACCTTCTGGGGCAGCAGGATCCACAGAGTTGCATCAGCCTGATCTCTCTGCCAAGATCGACACGGTATTGGCGGCAGTTGAGCAGATTGGCACAACACTGGCGCAGACACGTACGTCCCTCGAAACCCGGATTGACAAAATGGTCTCAGACTTTACACTTGTGTGTGCTGATCAACAGAAATTAATCGGAACGATTGCGCACAACCGAGCTCACTCTCTCTGATTTACAACTAAAGACCTGCAATCACACAGCGACTCTGGAGGACCTATTGGACCATGACTGCACTCTTGAGAATAAGATTGATGATGCGGAGGGCCGGTCCCGCCGCAACAATGTACAGGTGATTGGCCTTCCGGAGGGGGCAGAGGGAAGATATCCAGTGGATTGTATAGAGAAGTGGGTAAGAGATCTGCTCCCACCAGAGGCCCTCTCACCTCACTTTGTGGTGGAGCGGGCTCACAGAGTACCGGCCCGCCGGCCTCCTCCTGGCCAGGCCCCCGGCCATTCCTGTTCAAGGTCCTGAACTTCAGAGACAGGGACGCAATATTGAGAGAGATTCGGAAGTCTCCCGGAGTCAAGGTGCAAAATGCAACGGTGCCCTTCTTTCCGGATTACACCGCCCAGGTCCAAAAAAGGCGAGCATCCTTTGTAGCAGTGAAACGCCAAATTCGGGAGCTTGATCTGTGATATTCCTTGCTCTTCCCAGGTCGGCTAAGGGTGGTGAAGGATGGCGCCACCAGATTCTTCAACACGTCATCAGATGCCTGGGACTGGCTGGAGGAGACGGGACTGGCGACATCCTCTAGCCGCCAGAATCTGAGCACTATCTCAGGGATACGGCCACTACTTCCCCTTCTTTATCACGCCCCGCCCACTTGTACCCGTTCCACCCGTACGCGGGCCCTAAACGCATGCAATCCCTGCTGGTTTCAGTAGCTTCTAAGCGATTCCGCCGGTGTCTGTTCATTACCCGTGCTATACAGCCCTATGCCCCCTCCATACCCCTAAAGGGGACCCCCCCCAGGGCCAGCATGTTACTACGGCTGCGGAGCTGCGCGACTGGGATATGGCTGGTATTCGAGACACTAGGGATCTGTTCCGCGACAGAACTCTGATCCCTCATTCCGAACTGGACGAGGGGGGAGGCTCTTCATCCTGGGAGCTTCCTCCTACACCGCTCACTTATAGCCTCCCTATCTGCCCCATGGGGTGGCTAGTCACAGAGCCCCCGGTACATTACACAATACAATATCTACACATCATGGGAGATGGGGGGGTCATCTGGTCAGATGGTTTGCATCATCGCGGAGCCATCACACTGCTACCTCTCAGCCCTCTACGGGAGCACTGGGAGGACGACCCGGGGCATGCCTTTACCGAACCAGAGTGGAGGACGATCCTAGAGGGCCCCCTCCCGTGTACCTCGTAATCAGCGATTCCGCCAAATACAGTTCCTCTTACTCCACCAGGCATACCTCACCCCCGCCAACATTAATAAATACTGCCGTCGCACAGACTCAGCCGGCCCCAGATGCCACTCAGCCGATGCGGACATATTACATATGCTCTGGCGGTGCTCAAAACTCACCACATACTTGAGCGAAGTAGCCAATACTCTTTCCTACTGCACAGGGCGAGATATACCTTTCAGCTGGGAGGCTTACATTCTTCATCTGTTTGGGAGGGGGAGGAAGCGCAGAGCCACTTCCCGCTTCATAGATCTGGGCCTAGTCATCGCCAAACGCCTAATCACTAAACACTGGAAGGCACCTGGTGCCTCAGTAAGTAAGGAGCAACGCCCAAACGGTGTGGCGTTGCTCCTTACTTGACTGGGCCAAGGCGGAGAGCGTTGCCCTGCGCAGGGAGGATCTGTTGGGACTCCGGAGGATCCCTCTGGCCATGGAGTGGGAGGCTATACTATCGGGGCTGCAGACCTTTGAGTCAACAACACAGAGGTGGGGTTGAGGATGGATGGGCCTTCCAGATTGCGCCTATATAGGGTCACAGACGCGACAGCCCCACATCTGGGTCACTCATAGGGCTAGCTGGTACACATGGAAGCCAGGCTGGGCATGGTGTACCTATGTGGGTGAACCCGGGGTGGGCGGGGGGGGGAGGGGGGTCAAGCAGCGTTTCACATGCAAGTTCTCCCCTTCCTTCCTTCTTCTTACTTTGGCCTCATTAGGTTAATACCCGCCTCCACAGTTAAGGATTTATGGTAACCATAAGTGTTTTGAGCAACGTCGTGCTTGATATAGGATACATATGCCACATCAGTGCCCACTGGGACGTCATTAACGTGCACGAACAGCTCTTTGTATCCCTCTGTGACCATGCATTGTGTTATGGGTTATGCGTTATGTACATTGGCAATGTGTTGCATATACAAGATTTAGCTAATGAGTATGTACCTATTGAAAAAGAAAAAAATGACAATATACAGATTTAAACAAAAGAATGTACAGTTCACCTACATGACCCTCAGAGATTAGAACCCAATAATTCAAGATTTTTCATTCCATTCCCGTTCTTACTGGAGTCCTGAAATTCATATATGTATGCCTCTGTCAATGATGCCCAAAGCTGAAGCCCACCTTCACCATAGCAATACTGTAACATAGGTGCAAACACACGGAATACAGGATGAATACTGAGAGATCAGTTTCTCATTTTCCTGGCAATGTGCACAGAAAATCTTTGTTTCCATTGCTGCAAGTTATGAAAAAGCAAGTATCTTGGCACAATCTTGGCAATTCTGGTCTCCCCAGATAACATAGATATTACCATTTTCTACAATGACAATAGACAGGATTATCACAGACCTTCCTTTGCCTTCATATACACTTACTTTTAAGAAACCCAAAAAAAGATCACAAGTGTTGCAGTTACTTAATCTCTTGTACTGTAGTAAAAATTATGTTTTCCATGGCAGCTCTTTATTGTTCAACTGCAGTGCTGGATTCTATCACACAGAAGACATCATGAAAATTAAAGCATGAGTCCTTCGTAACTTTCCATTAATTGTTTCCAGATCTTGCCTTTGAACCTCACATTGGAAGTAATCATACAGATCGATCTATCCAGTTGCACAGGCTCTAAAGAAGTAAATGGAAGCATTCTCGAGATTGGTCTAAAATAAAAGATTTGAGTATTGCGCAACCAACCCTTCATGCTAAATGTCAAACATTGCCAGCCAAAAATGGCATACAAAATACAGGTCTGTAGGATTTCTGCATTTTTCCTCCCACAGAAGCGTCTACCCCAACCCAATTAGTGTTCCAATACAGAGTTTCAACAAATAACTATCTTGCATACCTGGTGCCAACAGATCTCGACTTAGAGAATCATCACTACATCCAGAATCAAACTCACCTCCTGGCGTCTGTGGTTACCGAAAAGCAAAGCTCAGAGCAATGTAGAACTTATAAATAAACATTTAAGGAGGGTCTCCCACGTAGTTTTGATATTTTGCCACATCAAGACATGTCAGAATGCACAAAATGTATTCTTTCGTCTGAAGATACTCCAAATTTATTAGTTTATTAGTTTTGCCCTTCCTGCAGTTGTACTCTGCTAAATGTAAGATTCTTCTGATTGGCAAAGACTCCCATCTCTGGAATAATGACTGGTGGCCTCCGGCCCTTGGAGCTCCTCCAGCCCCCAAACCTGCAGTGAAAAATCTGGGTTTTATGCTTGACAAGGACCCCAGCTTTGAGACGCATGCCAAATCAGTGGCCGGGAAATGTTTTGGGCTACTGCGTGGCTTTAAACCGATACTTGGTCTATTTGACGCCCAAACGCGTCAGCTGATCATCCAAGCCTCTATACTGGCCCGATTGGACTACTGCAATGTGCTCCTCCTGGGCTCCAATAAATCCGTGCTGAACCGACTACAGCGGGTCCAGAACGCTGCAGCACGTGCCATTTTCGCCCTCCCCAAGTACAGCCATGCTTCCAACCTCCTCCATCGCCTGCACTGGCTGCCCCTTGAACATCGAGTGCGTTTTAAGGCGCTCTGCACTATGCACAAGATTCTGACAGGCATCGGCCCAGATATTCTGAGCGACCTGTGCGCCCTTTATTCTCCATCGCGAGTGCTGCGCTCGGCAAACCAGATCCTTGCTCGAATCCCACGTATACGAAGGACCAGATCTGGTGGGCGCTCTTTCAGGCGACTGGCTCCCGCCTTATGGAACTCTCTCCCTCTTCATATCCGCAGCAATTCTGATCACCAGGCCTTCAGACGGCTTGTGAAGACCTGGCTTTTCTCTCAACTTTGATTTCTTGCTTGCTCCCCACTCAGTCTTGCTTCAGCGCTGGGACGCCTCATTGCCGAGGCAGCCATACGCTTTACAAGTATTCTAATCTAATCTAATCTTCCCATTTGATCATCCAAGGTTTATTATACATCTGTCCAGAGATTGGTAGAAAGCCTTAACAGCGCAGGACCACCATAAACAAATATGTTTTGAATCAAAGATCGTAATCTTCTTTATTACCAAGGCGAGAAGTACCAAGACTGAGCTTGCTCCTCCTTTGTGTCAAAGCGATAAATATCCTTCAATAAAGGAAAACTGGCTGCCTTCAACTTGAGATGTGCAAGCACTTTTCAGTCCTTCAAAGTTACACTTTAACATAAAAAGTATAACGGTTTACTCTTACCATCCTAACACTAAGTTCACAGAACAAATCTTTAGGAGTTTCAGTAGCTATGATGAGTGAACTAGGATTTCAGATGGAGTCATCTTTCAAACTTATGTCTGGGCAGTTTAATTATCGCCAGTCACATTCTGTCCATTAAACATGTCCATCATAACATTAGCACACTGATGACATCTCGATTAGGTTGTTGTGTATTAGGCAGAAGTACAGAGGGACCCACCCCGCAAAAAAGAGGACAGACCTAGGGGAACACTGTGCATATTTAGCACAATCATTTGAATGCTGAACTTCAGTAATTCTTTTGGCTTGGCTGCACACTTATTTATCTGGCAGAGGGAACGGAAATTAATTACATAGAACTCAACATTACAGCTTCACTTTCCAGAGAAATGTTCAAAGAGAACGCAGATCAAATTTTTCTTAGTCCTTAAAAGAAAAATAGTTAATTTAAGACATTTTTAAAGCTCTTAAATGTTCCCTAAGACTATTTAAGAACCCTATGGAAGGGGTATGTAAAAACTAAAGTTGTGAGGAGAGGTAAACAAACTGCAATAGTAACCTAAACAAACGGTCAACATAGCTAGAGAACTTGGAAGATTTTATTCAATCATTGAACTGGGATAGTGCTGGAAACTAGGAGATAATTTGAAAGGGTCTCTGAAAAAGACAGTTTTAAAGTCTTTCCTGAATTAGAGATAATATCCTTAGCGTGACAGGTTCAAGGCCTGAAGAGTGAACCAACAAACTTTAAAGATCTTTCTACTTCTTTCCGTTTTGCTGGGGTGCATTGGCTGATATTAATATCTTTGTGGGAGACATGGAGTTACCAGATTTTTAGCATCGTTAGGCCCTGTTCTATGTAGTGCCTTGTGCAGGCTACACAGTGACTTGAACTTGATTCTCTGTAGTAAAGAAAGCCTCTGGAGATTCTTCGGGCGGGCAAGGTAGGGTCAAACTAAAAATAAGGCATATTCATATCTTGATTTTGTATCCTTTGCAATTTATAGATCTGCATAAACTACTGCAGAATAGATAAACTAGTGTGCTAATTGGTTAAAAAGTGACAGAGAAGGAGAAGGTGGATTTTTCGAAATAGAACGGGAATTGGAAGTTAGAGTTTTTGACCAATGAATTTATGTGTGGGGTGATGGATACTTCATCGTCAACAAGTTCTGTTTTTTCTTTTAATTTTGTCTTCGGAGATGGATGCAGTCCCAAGATCACAGGCCAGGAGAAAGGTGAATTTAAATTTGAGGTAGGCTCATTGTTGAATATAGAAGCTCTATTTGTCACATTTCAGGCAAAGAAAGCTTTACCTCATCCAGAAGACTGTTCTACATGTTCTATTTTCATTTACTAGGTTCAGACTTATTTCCTTTCAAATTTGATGGTCCTTTTCGGACACCACCTCAGGACCGGTTTCCTGATGGAGTCGAGTCTGAGGAGCCAATCCTAACTTAGTATTTTATTTTGAAGAGGAATGAGCTGATCCAATCAACTTCGGACAGGCATATCCTTAACTTCATGTCACTTAGAAGGATCTGGTAGTCTACAGCATCAAACCCTGCCGAACGACTGCCAAAAGATTAGTGCTGCTGGATGGTTTTAATCCAGAACTCCATGGACATTTTTGTGCATATTAAATCAGCAATGATTCTTTAATGCTTCCTGGTCAGAAGCATAAGGAGTGGCTAATGAATGGGTGGTTAGAGATAGGTCTGATGTTGGCTAATACAGCAGGGTCAACCAAGGTTTTCTTTTCTTTTTTAGTGGCGGAGTGGAATTCACTTGTTTTAGCAGAGTTTAAACTGTTCGTATATGGATGAAGGCATTGATCATCAATAACATTTAGCACCAATGAGACAAAATATTTCTTAATCCACCACACTGCACATGGATAAGTCGGGAGGTTTGTAGCTTTAATCTTCACTTCTGACTCTTGTAGGAAGGTAGGATCCTTCTGCATGGTTACCCCCACTTTTTGCCTGGTGCTAAGCTGTTTTTGACTAGTCTGACTGGGATCCTGCTAATCAGGACCCCAGTCTCTCTGCTTTCTCCCTTAAATTGGTATGTTCAGTACTTAGGTACATCGCAGATTGGATACTGGGGTACCCTTATAAGTACATAGTATATGGTACTAAGGTACCCAGGGCATAGGTACCCCAGAGGTCCCCCTAACCATCTCGAAACTGGCTGCAACGAATCCTATCATGTTTGGTATCAAACATGTTGGAATCATACCCCCACACCGTAAACGGTGAGGGAGGTATGATTCCAAGCACTGGAAGAGCCCTCCGTTAGGCTCTCGGTGTTCCCCGTGCCAGCCTTCTAGACCCGGACAACACCAAATGGTTGTGCAGACCAGAGACACGATTCTGCCCTCCTGCTGCCGAGCCAAGCTAGAGCAGGGGAAGGCAGAATAGGTATCCTGTCGCAGGGAGGTGTGACCACCTTCCAGACAGGATTTATTGTATTGGGGCCGGGTGGGTGCGCTTGCCAATGCCATCAAGTCTGCATGAGTGGCACATTTGGTGCCTCCTTGCATAGTCCAGTTCAAACCAGCTCTGTGAGCCGTTGGCTCCCGCTCTGGCGTGAAACTGGACAAAGAACATGGGAGTAACCTCTCCACTGTACACTCCCTCCCCTGGGAGGGAAACTTGAATCGTCCCAACTCTTTCCTAAGTGTACTTAAGGGCTTACCTGTGGGTTGGTCCCTGGATTCGTCGTGGGACAAGAGTCAGATCAGACACCACTTCTTCTACCGTCTGGGCACTCTGGACTTCGCTGGACTTAGTTTGGGCTCGATTTCGTCCCCCTTTCAGTCTGCTGCAACGTCTGTGCACCATACAGGAACCTTCCAAGGCCTGTGGGCATCAAAGATACCTGAAGGAATCTCCCTTGAAGTGAAGGAGTCACTTCCCTGCATTCGCAGGCACCGCAACTAAGTCGACCGGTCAGCAGATCCTGAGCTCCTCCGGACTCTGAAAGGTTCTGCAACACAGGTGGTGGTTCTCCACAGCTATCGAGGCCTGCCCTGCCCTCTCACCAAGTTTGAGGCCAGTATCCCTCGTGGGGGCTGCAATAACCGAGCCCCTGTGCACCGCGTCAACTTGCAGTTGCAAAGGCTTGTTGGCTTCCTTCCAAGAAGATCTTCGGGCTCCAAGTAGCCCCAACCTCGAGCATCTCCAGTGACCAGAATCTTCGGCCACACCGCATCGTTGCCTGCATCTTTTGGTGAGCTGTTTGAGGTACTCTCGCGATTCCAGTGCTTCCGGCATGTGGGTCACCTGTGTTTCTTTTGGGCTTCCATAATTGCTCGGGGTCTGCCTGGACTCCCCTGCTTGTGGTGAATCCCCTGGACCTTGTTGGTCCCGACATTGCACCTTCTTCGACTTCTGCGTGGGTTGCATTTGCCAGGGCTTGTTGGTGCTCCCGCCAGACACCGACCCCCCAGCACTCGACATCCGACGTGGGACAGCTCGTGCACGGCTCCTGGTCTTACTCAGCGTGGCCTGCTCCTCACAGCTGCAGAGCCATGGTCCTCGTCAACTCTCCTGCAACACCAGACATCGGTGGGCATTCGTGTTCCAGGTCTCCGGGTCACTCTGTCCCCTCTGCTTGCAGGTACCTCTCAACTAGAATCTACCTTTGGATTCCACCGGACATCTTCTCCTTCGCCAGCAGCAGCAATTTCCTGAAGTCCACCACTGGCTTCGACAGCGGTTTCTGACACCACTTCACACCTATGCACCCGGCTTCCCTGATGTAAATAATGTGGGTACTAGGGTATCCACGGGTGGGGTAGCTCTCCAACCTTCTGTCTTCCATGGTGTTTCTTCAGGGTCCACTGGGAAGGGTCCTTTTTCTTTAAAACTCCAACCGCGACTTACACGTTGATTTGTACAGAGCACGCGGTCGTGTTCCCACACTGCACACGCTCTCTGTGGAGTTCCTAGTCACTCACCGTGGGTGGTTCCTTGGGTCCCCAGCACTTCTACGTCCTCTCAACATTGTCTTGACCGGAGTCCTGGTTCTTATACCACTTTCTTTATATGGTTCTGTCTCCCCCTGGGATCCACTGTGTATTTCGTGCTATTTTACTTGATTTCTTTGCTGAGTATTGTGTGCATTGTGCATATCTCCAGGTAGGAGATACCTAAAAGTATTAGAGAGTATTATATAATAAATACATATTTTTATAAATATGTTGTGTGGTTATTTTTCATTTAATCTAGAACTACAAGATTGCATTCTGGTAAAACAAGCTGCTTTACACTCCTTCTGGACTAAGCCTGAAGGCTGCTCTCCACAGCTACCACTTAGAGAGATTTCTATGGTTGTATAAGACCTCCTAAATCACCATAAGAGTCGTCTGGACTGGTGCAAGGTGTCCACTTACATAAGTGTAAATCATATACCAGGCCAGCTTCTCAACTCTCCTACTTGGTTCAGGCTCATGTGCAAGAATTTGCAAAGAATTGTAATAGCTGTGGTGGTTTTAGGTTGTTTGTTATATTCTCAAATTTTGGATATTTGTCCCTCAAAGAATGAGATAACCTTCTTATAAAGCGGAGGTGACTGCATGGGTTAGATTAATTGGGGACAAGATTTCTCTAAAATGTGGGGAAAGTTAACTTGTCGGATTAGTAGAAGTAAGAATGCGTAGAGCGTAAAAAAGTTTCTCAGCCCTTCTTAGCGCTTTTAAATACCTCTCAAGAAGATTTGATTTTATCTGACTCCAGTCAGATTTCTTCCGCATTCAATTCAGATTTTGTAGACAAGATTTCTTTTCACCCATGAATTAGGACAAGTTTGCCAAAATGTTGTTGTAGAGTTTATGTGTCATAAAACTGGACTTCAGAACATTAAGCTGGTTTTATGGAGCACAGAGGGGTAGAGTCCGCTGTTGCTTTCAAGAACCAGTAAAGAAGTTTATTTTGCAAGCTTCATAATCCGAGTAAAGTGCAGATCTACATGTATACAAAGATCTTCAATCACAAAATCAGTTTCCAACAACAGACAAATGTTTGCAGACTCTACTAAATTCCAAATGACTCATCGAAGTGGCAAGTGACTGGAGAAACCATACTATTACTTTCAGAAGCAACAGATGGACCAAGTCACTAAGGGAATAGCACAACAGTCATATTTCAATGTGAAGTTGGGTTGTCTTTCTGCAAACTGAATGAGCACACAATTACAATATGCTTAATGCAGTCTTCAGAACTTTGTACCAAAACAGAAAAAAAAGAAAATGTTAACTTTTTTTTTTTTAAAATCACTTGTTTGTCACTATTGTAACAACTTACATTTCTAATCTGGTACACGGTTATACTTATTTTGTTGAAAATCAAAGGAACCCACATGAGAACTAAGAAAGCAACTGATGTTTAACACAATACAACGTTCACAATTTAGGAAGGTGTCACTGGTTTTACTCACTAAACAGTCCCTAACCCAAAAGCCACACGAAATCAAACCTCTTTTAACAATAAATTGAAGAAAACTCTAAATGTGTTTGTGATCGACACTGCTTGCCTGGGATGCGAGACAATCCAGAGCCAACTATCAATACAGACTTTTTCTGTGTTTTTCACTGCCTGATCTTTGTCCATCATTTGGAAAAGAATAAGAATATTTTTTTATATGGAGGAAGGCAACAAGTCTGAAATGAAGACCATTCCATAATCTCAAGAATAAGCCTCATGTTCACTTTCAAAAGCTGGAAATGCCCATCAGGCTGTATGAGTTTATGGAGCATGAGGCCTTCTCTTTGGGCCACACGACAGTCGCGGCTGATAGGTACCAATGGGTAGCTACTACCATTTACCACTTGTGTCCCAGGGTCTTGGTCACTACTGCACTCAAATTTGAAAATCAAAAAAGGTTGGATACATAAATATCTGGTTGCAAACTGTGACCAGTATTTTTGTGACCAATAAAGATTTTTAAGTCCCTCCCTATGTTCTGATCGGACATTCCTTAATATTCAGGCGCTAGGTCAGATTCCTACCCACTGCCATTTGGATTTTTAATGAGGCAGGTTGCAAATTGTGACACACTATGATTGAAGGAAGTCACAGGGAGGGTGGTATGTAGACCAACATGGCTCCGATTGAATTTTTATACAGCAAACATTTCTTTTTCCACAAATCGTAGGCAGTTATCTTTAAAGGAAACGTGACTGGATTAAAAAACAAAAGTGTATTTCTTTTGTTTGCTTAATACGCGTTAAGCCATAAGAGCCCCCCAGTACATAGGATCATACTCCCAACACTGGAATCGGCGTTGGGGTAGAATTCCAACATGTTTGATACCAAATATTAGCGGGTTTGGTGCAGCCACTATATAGTTAGAAATCGTGTAATGACTGATGTCCACTGTATGTCTAAAAATGGCTGACTACAGCCCAGAAAAGTAAATAAAGAAGAAAACAGGTGTGTATTTGTGTCAAAATTTTCAACACATAGTTCTCATCAAAAAAACAATCCTAAAATATTGGCCGATGTTAAAAACAGAACCTGATTTAAAAGCCTTTTTTGAGATGCAACCCAGATTTGCTTATCAAAGAACTCGAAATTTGAAACAGATCTTAAAATGCACTGGAGACACCAAAAAAGAAATTTTTAAAGGCATGGTACCATGCTACAACTGTGGAAATTGCAACGCAATAATTAAAGGCGACACCATCCGACAACCACAGCAAGGAACATTAATCAAACTCAAGGTTAATGCCACATGCAACAGTGAAAACCTAATATATATGCTAAAATGTCCGTGAAGTTTCGTGTATGTCGGAAAAACAGAACGCAAAATCAGGATACGTATAAATGAACATAAAAGCAACATACGCACTAGAAACATCAAATCCCCAGTGGCTGTACATTTTAACAGCACACAACATTAGCAAATTACGTTTTTGTGTCCTCGAACTAATTGCTGTAATTAGCGGATGTGACAATTCCAAATATCTCTTACAAAGAGAAGTACATTGGATCAATTTTCTGGTCTCAGTAATTCCTAAGGGACTCAATGAAAGGATGGATTTTAGCTGTTTTTTGTGAATTGCGTATCTTGCATAAATTATGTAATACTGTGTATAAGCACAAAGCTGGTTAGCAACAAACCTACAGGAGTTATGGCCTTTTGCATTATCATGATAATAAACACTTGACTCATGTGAAACCGTGTTGTTTCAACTGGTTTTCAGGCACGCGCTTCAACTTATAGGCGCAGGAAATTCCCCTTACATTTATTAAGTTAAAATTCTCATGACATGGTCTATGTCGTTTTGAGTGTTAGTACTAGCATTCTATATATCCTTTCACTTTAGGCACCGGCCTCTAGGGGAAATCTTTCGTCACTTTTCAAATATCTTGGCTCGTTCCACATTCTATTATTTTTGCAGTTCACTCACTAACGCACGAGGGATACTGCTTTCATTTTTCTATTTCCATTGTAGTTCTTTGAAGACACGTTTGTTTTTCGTTCAGATAATTGGTTTAAAGTCCCACTTTTAACTTCAGGCAGTTAAAGACTAAGGATAATCTCATTTACGATTATTTTATCTATGTCTACTTTATTTTGACAAGATACAAACTTTCGCATATTATCCTCTTCAGTCGCGAGGAAACCGCAACAGTAACTCTTCCATGGATTTAACATAGAACTGATTCTATTGGCTCACGGATTCCACCGGGCCTTTAAACTTCAAAACCACTAAACTAGGTTACACCTCTCTGAATGGAATACGTGATTGTTCGGATTCGACCGCACGCCGGTAAGATACTTTGTATCAGTATGAGCTCTTTAACACGTCTTGTGTCGAAGCAATTTGCCCGATATACTCAGGTTAACTTTATTATTCATTTTTTACACAGTGAATTGGACGAAGTTAAGATTATAGTCCACGATCCTTAACAGACCGTTCACGGTTTGACGCGCGTTAACTTGGTTCTACACACGAACCGACTCATGTAAGCATTTCTTGTATTTATTCATGCGATCGTGCGCACTACGCAATGTTTGATTTGGGTCTATAAGATTTTCAGAAACAATTTGCATCTTTATACGTTTCAATTCATATTGAAGGTATCAGTGTTTATTTTTTGATAACATCGATATGCCATTTTTTGGTAATACTGAACAGCATGTTTTTAAAAAAAAAAATGATCGATCTTT
This sequence comes from Calotriton arnoldi, assembly GCA_963921515.1. NCBI lineage: Eukaryota > Metazoa > Chordata > Amphibia > Caudata > Salamandridae > Calotriton > Calotriton arnoldi. Next base: position 77,580 of record CAWUFW010008954.1, on the reverse strand, counting down.
ATCTCTAATTATCGTGCATATTAGAGACATCAGTTGTTATTTATTTTGTGACAACATTGACGTGCCATTGCTTTGGTAACACTAAACAACATGGTTGAAAAACGTGATCGATCCCCAATTTTGATTATCGTGCATACTCTTATTCAAAATTGATGTCAGTATTCGCAAAATTTGAACCATCACAGTATGAGCTCATTATGATGACAGACAGAAGCGGGTACTATGTGGAATGTAAATTGAATTTTTTTTTGTTGACTTTTGTGTTTGTACATGACATTGAAAGTTATAAAATTGGTATGCTGACCTGACGTTTTCTCTATCCTAACAGTGAATATGCCCCTGAAGAAGGGCTATTGCCCGAAATGCATTGGGCTGTTGTATATACAATTACAAGAATGAAAATCACATAAGGAACTAATAATCATAATGAAGAAATTATGAACCTACAATATCATTGACAAATAAATTAAATTGTGAAACAAACTTTATTGACAAGACAGTGGTTATTTGAATACATTGCGTTCGAGTCCAAGTGGGGGACGCCCCTCAACTTTGAGGATCGCGCTTTCAATTTTGGATAAAAACGGCTGACCACACTTACAAACCCTGGAGAATTGACTCTGGGATTTGTAGGGGTGTCCTGCTCATGCAGGGGCACCCTCACAGTAATAACCAAGCACCCTGCCCTCAGAAAGAGCCTGCCATAGGGGTGACATAGGTTTTAAGTGCAGTGACCTCAGCTAGAAGTAAACTTATATCGGTTGTGAGAGATGCAAGCACCATCCCACACATGTTGCAATGTCAGGCCTATAGTTACAGTTTAAGGGAAGTCCCATGGGAGGCACAATACATGCTGCAGCCCATGGGAGACCCCTGGTGTACCTATGCCCTGGTTACCTCAGTACCATATTGTGACGAGGTGGGTCCTCAACCGGTGGGTCTCCACGATGAGGTGGCCTGGTGGTCTACAACCTCCCTCTCCCCCCCTCTTGTCTCCCCTCCTCAGGATGAGTGGAGCATGCGCCCTCGCTCTCCGTGTGACCCCGCGGTGACATATGGTGAGGGTGCCTTTAAGTGGGATATCCCGGAAGACGAGACTCCGCCCCCTGCAGACGTCAGAACGTGCAGCGCCATAAGAGGAGGAGATTCCCGGAAGACGTGGTGGAATACCATCAGTGAGACGGAGGGAGCTGAGGAGCAGAGCGTCGCATTTATCGGAGGGATCCAGCCGAGGACGGACGAGTCGAACAGGACCACGCAGCTGGAGGAAGATCCGGAGGTGCCAGGAGGCCAACGACAACGCGAACCGCCCAGCCACGTTCCTGGAGGAGCGTGGCTCACAAAGGTACGGGACCGATTCACGGGTTGGGCAGGGAGGAGGGATTGGCGCAAGGGGACTTAGCCAGACCTTTTCCTCCTACGACCCGCTACACCCTACCCTGAGCACTATCACTCACCCTTATATAGAGGACGTGTGGCACAGTGTGCGGTGTCCCTTCACTCCCCTTCCCATGGGTCCAGTATTTTACGCACCCTAAAACCCCGATTCTTGTCTCCCCCTTACATCTCACCACGGAGTCTTCAAGCCCCCGTACCCCGAGGCGAGGAGAACAGGAGCGGACGTCACCACGAGCAGGCCATCAATCCCGCCGGAGGAAGGAGGAAGAGTCCCGACTCTCACAGAATCCCCTCTCAAGAAGGAGACATTTATTAGGCAAAATAAAACCTTCCCTCTCACGACCAGTCTCGCCTCCTATCTGTTCCCACCCGTTACACATATACTAGGGACTTACAACGGTACTTCAATCCTGAAGGCAGGGTACAGACTGCCACTGTCCCATTGAACTGGAAACAGGCTAAACTGCTGCCACTTCTGAAAAAGCCCATTCTAGATCCCACCAAACTTGCAAGCTACCGCCCTATCTCTCTCTTACCTGCGTTGGCAAAGGTGTGTGAAAAAGCTGTCTTCAGACAGCTAGACGCCTATGTTGAGTCATCTGGCACTCTCCACCCTGCCCAATCCGGATTTAGGGCTACATATAGTACAGAGACTGCGCTGGTCGAAATGTCAGAGGCAATAAGGGAGTGCCTGGATGCGGGTGGCAGAGCGGCCCTGATTTTGTTGGACCTCTCTGCCTCCTTCGATACGGTGCCCCATAGACAATTACTAGCTCGACTTTCGAACATTGGCGTTACAGGTCTTGCTTGGGACTGGCTTAAATCCTTTTTAGATGACCGCACCCAGCAGGTCTGGATGCCACCCTTTTCGTCGGCTCCCAGGAAAATGTCCACAGGAGTTCCACAGGGCTCTACTTTGAGCCCTTTACTTTTAACATCTATATAACACCCCTGATCTATCTTGCGGAGGAGCTGGGAGCCAAGATCATAGCGTATGCCGATGATACCCAGCTCCTCTTTACCTGGAAGGATGATGACCTGTCCTCGGAAGTTGCCCAGAAATGCCTCTCGACTGTCTTCAAATGGCTCGCACATGCTCAACTGAAGTGCAACGAGGACAAGTCGGAGGTCCTCCTGTATGGATCTTTCCCTCCTTCTTTCAGAGAGACCCTGTGGCCTTCAGACTACCCTCGGCCCAACTCAGTGGGCAATCCAGTGAAGAACTTGGGGGTCTGGTTTGGTGAGGACCTCAGGTTTTCCGCACAAATTAAGAAACTTGCGGGGGTATGTTTTGGTACTCTCAAATCCCTTAGAAAGTTTTTCGCCTGTTACCTAGGTCAGCGAAAGAAATGGTCACCCGTGCCCTTATTTTTGTCTCGCATTGACTATGCCAATGCCCTGTACATTGGCATACCAGGCTACCTGATAAAAAATTGCAGATAATACAGAATGCAGCCGCCAGACTTCTGTTGAACATTTCAAGAAGGTCTAGTGTTAGACAGCATCTACGTGATCTGCATTGGCTCCCTGTGATCCATAGAGTGCAATTCAAAGCTCTCACTCTGGCTCACAGAGCCCTGTATGGACTAGGGCCGATGTACCTCAGGAAGCGTTTTGCCTTTTATGCTCCTAGTCGATCTCTGCGCTCAGTCACCCATCGACGGGCGGTGGTCCCCCGCTTTCGCAGGATGCGTCTGGGGGGGTCACTCCCTCTCCGTTAAAGCAGCGTTGGCATGGAACTCCCTTCCTGTGGAATTGCGGAACACCCAGGATCCTAGGCTCTTCAAAAAACAACTAAAAACCCTTCTTTTCAATCTGCCCATTTAAATCCCTGCTTCACACGGCTACGGTCACTTCCCGCGCCGGGACACTCTTGAGTATCTGTGCGCGTTATAAGTGTATTATAACATAACATAACTCGATTCTAAGTGTGAGGGTGCCCCTGCATGAGCAGGACACCCCTACAGAGTCCATTCTCCCGGGTTGTAAGTGAGACAGCCATATAACATATAGAGGGGCACTGCGTCATTACGCGATGACCATCTTGAAACTGGCTGTAACGTACCCCATCATGTTTGGTGCCAAACATGTTGGAATCATACCGCCAACAGTGTGGGAGGTATGATTCCATGCACTGTAAAGCTCCTCCTGGAGGCACTCAGTGCTCCCGGTACCAGTTTTCTAGACCTGGACAGCACAACATGGCTGCTGCCGAACAGAGACAAGATTCTGCCCTCCTGCTGCTGAGCCAAGCTCGAGCAGGGGAAGGCAGAACAATAGGCATCCTGTCACAGGGAGGTGTGACCACCTCCCAGGCAGGGTTTAGTGTATTGGGGCCGGGTGGGAGCGCTTGCTTCAAGCAGCAATTAGTCTGCATGAAGGGCACTCTTGGTGCCCTCCTTGCATAGTCCAGTTCAAACCAGCTCAGGGAGCAGTTGGCTCCCGCTCTGGCGTGAAACTGGACAATGGACATGGGAGTATCCTCCTCAATGTCCGACACCTCCCCTAGGAGGGAACCCCGAATCGTCCCAACCATTTCCTTAGGGTACTTAAAGACTTACCCGAGGGTGGGTCCCTAGATTCGTCATCGGACAAGATTCATTTCAAGACACCACTTCTTTTTCAACCGTCTGGGCACTCTGGACTCTGCTGGACTTCGCTCTGGGCATCAAGGCTGCAACAAGGAAGACTCCTGCTGCTCCTGTTCTCTCCGCCCTGCTCGTCTGCTGCAACGTCCGTGCCTGTGCACCATACAGGAACCTTCCAAGGCCTGTGGGCATCCAAGACACCTGAAGGCATCTCCCTTGAAGTGAAAGTCACTTCCCTGCATCTGCAGGCACTGCAACTAAGCTGACCGGTCTGCTGATACTGGGCTCCCACAGACTCCAAAAGGCTCAGCTACACAGGTGGTGGTTCTTCACATCCCTCGAGGCCTGCCCTGTCCGCTCACCAAGTTTGAAGCCAGTAGCCCTCGTTGGAGCCGCAGGAACCAAACCCCTGTGCACCGCATCGACTTGCAGTTGCAAAGGCTTGTTGGCTTCCTTCCACCAAGATCTTCGGGCTCCAAGTAGCCCCAACTTCAAGCATCTCCTGTGACCGAGATCTTAGTCCTCACCGAATCACTTGCATTGTGGGCTTGCATCTTTGGTGAGCTGCTCGAGGTCCTCTCGCGACTCGAGTGCATCCGGTGTGTGGGGCATCTTTGAATTCTTTGGGATCCCCTGATTGCTCGGGGCCTGCCCTGACTCCCCTGCTTGTGGCAAGTCACCTGGACCTTGCTGGTCCCGAAACTGCACCTTCTTCGCTTTCCATGTTGTTTGCAGTTGCTAAGGCTTGTTGGTGCTCCCACCAGACACCGACCCCTCAACTCTCGACATCCGACGTGTGACAGCTCATGAATGGCTCCTGGTCTTCTACAGTGTCACCTGGTCCTTATAGCTGCAGCTCCAAGGTCACCGTCATCTCTCCTACAACTCCCGACTTCGGTGGGCCTTTGTCTTCCAGGTCACCTGGTCACTTCCAAGTGGCATAGACTCTCCCCCTCTGCTTGCAGGTTCTTCTCGACTTGAATCCATTCTTTGGGTTCCACCGGACACTTTCACCTTCCCCAGCAGCGGCATCTTCCTGAAGTCCTCCATTGAGTTAGACTGCGTTTTCTACGCCACTTCACACCTATGCACCCGGCTTCCCTGGTGCAGGTATCCTGGTTCCTGAGGTATCCACGGGTGGGGTGGCTCTCCAACCTTCTGTCTTCCACAGGGTTTCTTCAGGGTCCACTGGGAAGGGTCCTGCTTTAAAATTGCAACTGCGACTTACCCATTGACTTGCATTGAACTCGCGGTCGTGTTTCCACTCTGAACACGACCTCCGTGGGGCTCCTGGTTACTTACCTGGGGTGGTTCCTTGGGTCCCCGGCACTTCTACGTCTTCTGGGTATAATCGACTCGAGTCGTGGTTCGCATATCACTATTTTAGTATATGGTTTGGTCCCCCCCTGGGGACCACTGTGTATTAGGTGCTACTTACCTGTTTCCATTGAAAAGTATTGTGTGCATTGTGGATATCTCCGGCTAGGAGATATCTGTATGTGTTAGTGAGTGTCTTATAATAAATAAATATTTTAAAAAATACACTGTGTGGTTCTTTTTCACTTAATCTATGTCAATAAGATTAGGTTCTGGTAAAACAAGCTGCTTTACACTCCTTCTGGACTAAGCCTGAAGGCTGCTCTCGACAGCTACCAATTAGAGAGCTTTCTAAGGTTGTCTAACACCACCAAAATCACCATAAGGGTTGTATGGATTGGTGCAAGGTGCCCTCTAACATAAGTGTACACCATATACCAAGCCAGCTTCTCACACAGCTCTCCAACATAAATTAAAGGAGGTAGTGAGTCTAATGATATACAGAGCATGAGACCTCATTGAATCTCAGAATTAGGCGACCTCATGGAAGGAGAGACAACCAGTACTTTCACTGGAACACTGCAGAAGTAACAATAGGTATGGTAGGGGGCGAGGCAAAGCAAGATGGTGGGTCGTACGTACTAACTTGTATCTCTGCCATTCCCCAGAGTAATCCGGGGGTATCCATGTCCCCAGCAGCTGATAGTGGGATCAGAGCCGGCGATCCGTGAGGCTTGGAGCCCCCAGCCCCTGCTGGTGAGAGCAGAACCCCCGAAGCAGTTAAGGCAGCCACAAAAATTGCTGTTAGGAGGCTCCAGCGCGGGCCGGTAAACAAGATGGCGGCCCCTCACCACTCTCCCAAGAAGCGGTGACTGCCGCCTGGAGCACCTCAAAAGGTCCGGGCAACTAACGAGTTGGGAGATGAACGCTGTGCTGGGTACGCCTCTGCGGGAGCCAGAGAGGGGACAGGACTGTCACCCACCCAGTGAGCAGCGGGCACGTGAGGAGCTGGAGAGCCCGGGCGGAGTCGGTGGCCGATAATTATAGGAGGCCCAGTGTATGGAGGAGGGGTGATTCAAAGCGCTACAGATCAGGGGCCCGTGTGCTGGATTGAGTCGGCGTCTGCGGTGTAGGCAGAATAGATCGCCGTTGCTAGGGCAGCCTTTGGCGGCTAGTGTGGCCCGCTCACAGCTATTTCCTCTGCTCCTGACTCGCATCACCACCCTGTGGCTGACTGTTGGGGAGCTGGAGCGCTAGGAGCCGGGGTGATTTGGACTGCTGGGCCCCGAGGTTTGAAAGAGCATGCCTGGAACTGGAATCAACTGTCCCTATCTGAGCAACGAGTAGGGGAAGCTGGCAGCCCCTCCCCTGGCTGAAACATTGTAGTACAGGCTCACCTGCAAGAAAACGGAGGACCCACCCTGCACAGAGTGACCAAGTAAGAGCGCCATTGGCACAGACATACCTGCAGCAGTATGTGGGCCACGGGGCCTCCACTGGTATGGGGTTGCACCCCCCCCCTGCCCCCTGGGGCTAACGTCTTGTGCTGTGAAGGCTTTCGGCGACACAGGTGAGCAACACCCAGGCGGGCTTCCCCGACTAGTGAGTAAGTTCCCCTCGGCACGGATCCTACCTCCTGTGGTGCCCTGGGAGCAGAGAACTGGACTAATAGCCATGGGCGGGGACAGGGTTGCCCGGTCGCAGCAGACCAGAATAGACCAGTACACTAAACCCACCAAATAGACGCCCTGGGGGAGAATTAGGTGACCTGATGGGCACTCAATTACTCACTGCCATTACCTCCTCGAAGCAAACATTGGAGGGAAAAATCAACTCAATTTCTGTCAAGGTTAACTTATTGCCAGCAGATGTGTGCAAAGTCACGGAACGGTCCCATCAAACAGATGAAAGTGGAGGCCCCGTCTCAGGAGATGAAAGTACTACAAACCATGGTTCGAGGGTTGACAGACAAGACTAAGCAACTAGGCGACCATTTGCAGGAATTGGAAGCCAGGGCACACTGCTGCAAGCTGCGCTTCATCGGATTCCCCAAGGGAAAGGAGGGAGATTCTCCCGATTGCTTTCTGGAGGAATGGAACAGGTCAGCGGTCGAGCCAACACACTTATTCGCAATCTTAGTCATTGAGAGGCCACCACAGATCATGATTGCAAAGGTGTTAAACTACAGGGACTGAGATAACATCCTCCAATGGGCCCGCTCCCATGGGGACCCGGCCTCCAAGAACACACAGAGAAGGATTTTCTCAGATTACACACATAGGGTACAGACTTTAAGGCGATCGTTCAGACTGTTAAGCAAGAGTTTCGTGCTCGCAGCATCAGATACACGCTGCTCTTCCCGGTCAGTCACCTAATAGTACATGAAGAGCAATCCAAATTCTTCGCTAACCCAGACGATGTGTGGGCCTGGCTTGAGTCAGATGGCCCACATAATGGAACTAGAACCACAGGCCGAAAGGGGGCTCGATGAGACAGACCAAGCAGTTCGGGTGAGTAGAGGCACTGGGGCATGAAGGCCTCCGTGGAACGCTCACACATAGGAGGTGCAGAGCGATGGTACATTGGCAGACCCCCCCCAGGCGAACACACTAGACAGTGGTACGGACGAAGAGCACCGGCCGCTGACTGATGCCATCTGATGGTTGGATGCCACGGAAGATCGCAGAGATTCTCAGTTTGGGACACTCCTGGATCTCACTCCAATGTGTTCTGTGCTAACTGTGCCTTCATATCCTTTATTCTGTAAAATGACTTGTGGGGGAGGAAGGAAATGCTCGAGATCCAGGGCCTTCTTGCTGCAGGGGTACAGGTTATTTACAATGATCTTGTTTTGGGGCGGGGGGGGGGAGGGGGCAGTGGACATGTGTACTGTTGTATTGAGATTGCGTTGCTTTCTCCCTTTCTTTTACAGGTCTTGTCAAACCCACCCATATCGGGGACGGCTTAGGGTGTCCGAGGGGTCATGGAGGTGCGGGCGGACTATTGGTCTAGGCTGGTGGACGGTCTGAGCCCTTTTAGGAAACCCTGCTGTGTTATTCAAGTTAGATCAGCTTTACCTGTGTGCTGGCTGATACGAGGAGGTAGATATTACGTTGAGGGAGTGGGAGAGTAGAATTCTGAAACATCTAACCTGGGTAAGCATCATTGGGGAGTACATACCGATGTTTACCCCCGGGGGGGGGGGGGGAGAGAAGGGTGGGAGGCAGGTTGGGTTGTTAATGAAGTTTGGCTGGGGTTTTTTTTTTTTTAGCCAGTGTGAATTCACGGCTACAGCACATGCACACAGATACCAGCAGAACAACTAGAGTAATAAAAGATCGCCACATGAGAATTTGCCGCATGCAGGGGTAGTGGGAGCCTCGGAGAGTAGGGAGTCCGGAAACACCATTAAATATGGCAGGAGCGGTTAATACTCTCACCTGGAATGTAAGAGGCCTGAGGGACTACACCAAGAGATAGAGGGTCCACACCTACCTTAGATGGTATCACATAGGAATCGCATTCCTCCAAGAGAGGCACCTTACAGATTCTGAAGTGTACAAACTGAAGAGGAAATGGCGAGGTCAGTTATATGCTTCCACTTATTCATTCTACTCGATAGGGGTAGACACATGGGTTGCCCCAGGGGTACCTTTTAAAATGCGGGAGGTGTGTGCAGATGTTGAGGGACAGTATTTGTTCCTGTCGGGGTGCTGGATGGCCGGGATATCAGCTTACTCAATGTCTACGCTCCTAACATGGATGACAAGGTGTCTTTGGGAAGATGGTAGACATGCTGCTGCCAAATCTGGAGGCGCCCCTCCTGTGGGCGGGCGACTTTAATTACATTTTAGATAGTGACATGGACAGGTTCCACCCCCGTCACTCCCCCCCAACACGAAACCGGGCATGACACTATTACGGAGGGTGGCTATGCAGAGACTTGACTGCGTAGATATCTGGAGGGAGGCTCATCCGGCAGACAGAGTATACATGTCGCTTGGAAACGCATGACATGGGTAGTGGGTTGGATAGAATGCTAATACCACACAAACTAGCGGACCGGGTGGCCACAATCGAGGACCTGGGGCGCTGTTTGTCGGACCATGCACCGAAACTCATGACATACTCATGGAGACGTGAAAACCCACTTATCCCCATGTGGCGACTGCACCCAGAGGAGCTTCACAACACTCTTTTGTACAGACACCTACAATGTCATTGAGCGATACTTGGAGGGCAAATGGGTGACCAGTGAGGCCAGGGATAATGAGTGGGACGCACTGAAGGTTGTCCTGCGTGGCAAATGCATGTCCCAAGTATATGGAATTAGGCAGCACTTGGAGAGGGAGCTTAGACAACAGGAGGATGCGTTGATTGGCACATAGAGAGGAGACCCATTACAGCAGGGCAAGATATTGGAGGCCCAGCGTCTGATGAGCAAGACCTGGGACAGGCTCGATAAATTTACCCTAAAGGAGTATAGACAATTACTGCATAGGGAAGGGGACAGGCCTGGTCTCCTTCTGGCGTACCTACTTCGTAGGGAGCGACCGAGCTCATTGACTCGGTCACTGAAGAATGGTAGATTTGCCACGACAAGCCTGGATCAACACAGAACTGCAGCAGTACCTCGGAATAGTGTACAGCCGGAGGGGAGACTGGGAAGCGAATGCTATATGGGAGTTCCTGGAGAGGCTGGGACTACCTGTCTTGGAGGCCGTGCAGCAGGAGGAGTTAGATAAGCCCCTAACCATGGATGAAATCTGTGAACTGATTAAAGCTCTGCCGAGGTGCAAGCAGAGCTTTATACTACCTACTCTGATGTGCTGGCAGAGCGTCTGCTTGAAGTCTATACTGAAGCAGGCGAGAAAGGTATTCTACCCTAGTCTATGCATGAGGCACTCATTATCATGCTCCCTAAGCCGGGCAGAGATACAGAAGATGTAGCATCCTACTGCCCGATATCCATGGTCAATGTGGACGTGAAAGTACTCTCTAAAATTCTAGCCACTAGAAGGCGCGGGGTCATCGGTCAGCTTATACATGAAGATCAGTGCAGGTTTATCCCCCAGAGATGCACCCTCATGAAATCCGCTGGCTCATCCACATCATGCACTCTGTGTGTGACTGCCAAATGGAGTTGGCAGTGGTGGTGCTAGATATAGAGAAGGCCTTTGATACAGTCGACTGGGGGTATCTGCAGTCAGTACTCTCTCATGCTGGATTGGGAGTGCACATGCTCAAGTGGATTGCTCTGCTGTATTCTGAGCCCTCTGCAAGGTTCAGATCTGGGCAGACAGCATCCAGCAGGATTGAGCTACAGAGGCTTACTGTTTGCACTGGCAATGGAGCCATTGGCTCAGTACTTGCAGACCAAGCTGAGGGGTTGGGGGGGGGGGGGGGAGGGGGCGATACAGATAACCGAGTCACTCTACGCAGATGATGCCCTGATTTACTTGCAGAACCCGACGCAAGCAGTGCCGCAGCCCTACGAGACTTCGAGAAGGTGTTGGGTCTTTCTGTGAACATGACTAAGTCTCAGATAGTCCCTATAGCGAGATGGGCGGAGATTCTTGAGGACCCCTTCCCTAACTTGACCCTGCGCTGGAAGACCGAGCGATTACGATATCTGGGCGTAAGGTAGCACGTACCGCTGAGATGCAGTACAGGAACAACATGGGCAGAGTCCTGTAGGCCGCAGTGGCTTTCTGGTGTAAACTGCCGTTATCAGTCACCGGTAGAGTGGCACTTGCCAAGGTGGCCTTTCTCCCCCACTGCCTCTATGCACCACAGAACAATATGTGTTCTATTAACTGATGCACATTTAAAAAGCTGGAGAGCCTACTGGTGGTGCTGGTCTGGTAAACGCAGTAGGGTAGCGCTCCGGGTCCTTAAACTGGACAAGAAGGAGAAGGGACTTGGTCTGCCGGATATAAAACTGTACTATATGGCAACTCAATTGCAGAATGCCGTACACTGGTGTGATGTTGGACCCAACTGGGAGAAGAGGCTGCTGGATGAGGCTGAACCGCACCTCTGCCAAATGGCGGGAGCCCGGGTGCGCACAGGGTGCCCCTATATAGTGCGGCCAACGGCATGCAGATGGGAATCAATGGCCCCCATTTTCCATGTGCCTTCTGTTGTGGTGGTTGAAGCCCTTTCTGTATATTAAGGAAGTCATGTCCATGGCGCCGTGGATTGAGGGTGGCTGCGATAAGTTGTACCTGGAAGAGCAGTGCGTCACGTTTGCGGAAGCAAGAGAGGCATTCGGTATGTGACCTGGACAATTTTTACACTTTGCTAAGCTGACAAAAACAGCTAGCAAAATATGGCCTGGATTCCCTCAGACCCTGCAGCCTATTCTTACGCTGGAGGCCTTGCTTGACGGTGGTGTCACCAGAGGGCCAATTACAAGATTGTATGGCGTGCTGAAGAGGTATATACCGGTTGTCCGGTTAGCGGCTAGAAGGCAAAATCGCAAGGAGCCCCTCGCGGATAGCGACTGGAGGAGGGCGTGTGCTCTCGTTTGGGGCTTCTCTAACAATGAACAATTCAAGCGGATACAATTTTACGTCTTGCACAAGCGTGCCCTCTCGCATAAGAGGTTGCGTGGGATGTATAGAACCAGATCAAGAGACTGTCTACGGTGCGGGGGACAGAGGAAGATTTCATACACATGGTGTGGGGGTGCCTGATGCTTCGTGAGTACTAGAACATGGTTGTTCTGAGACTCAGAGAAGTGACTGGCGTCGGTGCGGCATTGTCTGCTCCATCTGGTGGTGACTCCGAAGGGAAGTAGGGTGTATTACAGGTTTGCATTGTTTGGGCTGGTATTGGCTAACACGTGTATTGCTAGCCAAAGGTTGTCCCCTCGAAGGCCTACTCACGAGCAGTGGAGTAGGGATATGGGAGAAGGGCACTGGCAGAGGAAGGCTGGATGCAGGAGGTTAGGAAGGACAACAAGATGGAAGAGGATTGCTTCGAATGGGCAGGGATGTTACAGGAACTGTTGACCCCTGATGAGGGGAGCAGGGTGGATGGGGACCTGGCGTCCGAATCACCGGGGGTCACCACAAACACTGAAGCCTAACGACATGCAGTGGCAATATAGCGAGTGGTGATTGTTGCTGGAAATAACGTGGGGGGGTGTGTGCAATGGATCTCTAAACGCTTATGTGTCTGATAAATGGCCTGTTCATACTCATATGAATGTAACTCAAGTTCTCTCAGCTTATGTAACCTTGTTGCGTTGTTAATGGATATCGTCAATAAAGAAATATATATTCAAAGAAGAATATGTATAAGGGGTGCTCTCAAATATATAATACTGTTATCAATAACAGACTCCGGTTAGTGCTCTGAGGGTAAAATGGGTGAGGGATATAAGCCTGATGCAATATGTGAAACAGGAGAAAGCATTAACCCAAAATGGAGAAGTTACCACTCAATGTCATCCGAGATTGATTCAACTTAAGGTCCTAACACAGAGTATATCAAATCACAATAGACATTTTTTATGAATACGCTTCATTGCTAGCTAAAGTTGCATTGAGTGTAGACTGGTCATATGATCCTTCTGCCATGCTATAAGGAAATGAAGTGCTATCTAACTGTTCTGGACAAGCATGTGTAGAGAACTGGGGAATATGCAACTGTACCTTAGCCCACAGTTGAACATTCTGGGAATGTGGAGAGAGAAAAAAATGCCGAAGTATGACAAAATGCTAAGCAACTTAGGCTTAATGCTTAATTGCTCATCCAACATCAGACCATTAGAATGTCCACATGCTTGCAATAGATCACATAGGCGGGTTTCCCAAACCTGATCATGCTATGGGTCCGGTCAATCAGAGCAATCTCAGATATCTGGGCCAGGTCAGTTCCATAAATTCTTGGAAGAGGGGCGTGATATATGGCTGCCAGAGATCTCTGTAAGAATACCCTTGCTGTGTAAGTGTCAAAGAGAACCTCTCCATCCCAAGCACATGCCAGATGTGATGTAGCCAGTTCTGTTAGTTCGGCACCTTATCCGTTCCCCAGAATGCTAGCATAGACTGGTACGCCGCCCCTAGTGAGAGAGCTATACGACGACCTCTTCATGATTAAAGCGGGTATGTAAGTGAGTTGGGGAGTCCCAGTATGGCATATGTGGGAAATCTGAGTATCTGTGTTTCAAAATAAGTATCTATGTCGGTCAAAATTTCGTTCCAGAATTGTTTTAGTCTAGGGCACTCCCACAGAACATGTAGCACAGTTCCAGGAGGGTTGCAGTGCCTCCAGCACCTTATCACTGGGCACCGGTTTACCTCTATGCAATCGAACAGGGGTGAGATACCAATAAGTGACAATTTTCATTGCAGAGGCAGTCCCTTTTTCCTCATTTTTGTGGTTTCAACCTATTTGTTATTTGTGCTGGAAACAGATTTGAAACCCATGGATGAGTCCGGAAAGCTATACATTTTTGAAAGTCGGCAAAATTCTAAATTCAGCAAGGGGTCATTTGTGTAGATTCCTCAAGGTTTTCCTAAAGAAACTAACTGTTGAAATAAAAACAAATTATGTGAAAATGAGTAGGAAAAAAAATCATATTTGTGACAACATTTTCATCAGTAGCTTCTTGTTAAGATGGCTGATTTCCAAAGCCTTATACCGTTAAGTCTGACAGATCCTTCTGGTTGTGGTGATATATAAGGTTTGTAGGTTCCCCAAAAACATGCAATACCCAGACGAGTAAACTGAGCTGCAACTTGCAATGATTTTTCACTGTGTACCAAATCATATGATAAAATATAAAGAATGAAAAATAGATATGATGGAAAACTATGTATTTTTGGAATGTATACAAAATACTGAGTTTAGAAACAGTGGTTATTTGTCATCTCTGAATTTGGGGTTACCCATACTATCATGTGATTCAGAGGGCATTTTGCAAAATGTTTTCTTTCTTGCACACTGGCTTACATTTGGAAGCCACAAATGCAGAGAAATCCAATTGGTAATAACGAATGTGCTACTATTCTGAGATTCCACATGTCTCTTGATAAAAACGGTACCCCACTTGTGTGGCTGGGCCTGCAACACAAATCGTAACTTGGAGAAATATTTCATGCAGCAGAATCCATTTTACAATGACTGCAGCTATAGATCTAGCTCAGCTGCCACCCAAAGAAATCTACCATACCAAGACATTTCTGAAAACTATACACCTGTGGACTCTTAATTGACTCTGGTTTGATCTGTGCCTGTTGCGGGAGCTAGCCCCAGCCACACAAATGGGGTAGTGTTTTTATCAGGACAAGTAGGGGATCGCTAGTTGATAGGAATTTTTGGGATTCCTGCAGGATCTGGAAGTTTATGTCACACAAATGCATGATTTTAGACAAAGGTTGAGGTTTGCAGAGTATTGTGGGTAGGAAAATATTGTGGGATCTACGCAAGGAAAACCACCTTGGACTCCCTCTGGTGTCTAGTTTTGAGAAATGTATGGGTTTGGTAGGTGTCCCAAGATGGCCGGCCAGAGCCCGAAACGTGCAGCCATCCAGCATGGCAAGTGAATACAATGCTGGGATTTTGCTCTCTGTGCTGGCCCATTTGGAAAAACAACACCTATAAGTATCCAAATTTCCTCTTTCTTGCCATAGGGATGGGGATGCTTTAGTCCCCAAGGGAGAAGAAAGGTGGGGCCTGATGTCAAGATGGACCAGACCCCATCCCATTATTCTATAAAAATTATTCCTGGTATGCAGCAGGCCTTCTGCCCCCTACCCATGAGGGGCTAATTGGGGTAAACTCCTTCTTGGCCCCCTGTGGGAGCAGAAAAACGTTTGATAATCTGGATGCTGGAGGTTTGGCCCAAGGGTTCGGCGGGATGGCTCCACCCCTTTTTTTTATTACTAAAACAAAGGCCTGGAAGGATTTCGGTCCACCCCCAAAGGGCAGAATGGATGAAGAAACATGGTATATGCCCCCGAAGGCAGGGGGGAGGGTCAGAAAGACTTCTAGCCGTGACCATGAGGGAAGCACAAGCCATTGCCAGAGGGTCAATTCTACTCCTCCAAAATAACTCGCTGGGGTATAGTGGGCATTCTGCCCCCTTTAGGCGTGCTGATTGGATAAAGGCCTCCTATCTCTCCCCCCCCAAGAGGGACAAAAAGACTGCTGGCGATAATGTGTGGGGGGTAGAGGATGGGACAGACACCTGCCGGAACGCCCCACGCCTTATTGAAAGGCAAAAAATAACCTTGTGTCTAGTGGGCTTTCTGCTTCCCCCCCACCAAGGAGCAGATTGGAGATATTAACCTCCTATCTGCCCCCAGAGAGGGGCGAAAGACTTTTGCGGCTGGGGATAGTACTAGCCCATTGGCAGGTTGGGGTACTCCCTCATCCAAATAAACTTCTTGGGGTTTAGCAGACTTTATGCCCCCCTCTGGGGCGAAGATTAACAGTAAACACCAAAGACTGTTGCAGGTTATTTTTCCAAAGAAAATGCCTTCCCTGATGTCTAGTGGGCTTCCTGCCCACCCCTGGGGGTAGGTTGGCAGTAATAACCTACTAACTGCCCAGTGGGGGGGGGGGGCAGAAAACTACTGATTGGTGTCTGGTGGAAGATCCCTGCTTGGAAATCACCTTCCTGCGTTGATCCCCAAACAGGAATCCACTAGAGAGCGATACCATTGGAAAGGGGATAGTCTCACCTTTCCAACAACACATCCCCCACTTTAATTGCTGCTCAGGGAGGGGCTGAGATATGCTTTTGAGCAACCATGAAGCGAAACTGAAATGAGTTGAATGGCTCATTTTACTTTCCCTGTAATAACGTCAGCGCAACATGCATCATCATTACAAACTGGGGGGGGGAAAAAAAAAAACAATCTTGGACTGCTGGGGAAGCTCTTCCCCAAAAGCACGAGCTGAAAATATTAAAAGGAAATCACTCTGGTAAACATACCAGCGTGATTCCTTGCAGTGGGTGCATGTACCAGGCGGTCTCGTCCTGAGCACGACTGGGGCTGCGATGAGGACGAGACCATCTTGTCCATACCACTTAACAGGTTAAAACCCTACCCAGCAAAGTATTGCATAGTAGATACTATTTACAAAGGGCAGTATTTCCTAGGATATTTAAGAATATCAAAGTGCATACCAAGGAAGATATGTGCCAAACAACAAAGTAACGTGGCCTTCAAGTACCACATCACTATGCACAGTTTAATTACTTTTAAACAGACATTGTGTTCGTGAATCTTACATGTGTATCTGAAAAAGGAGTTCACAGTCTAAGCCAACCAACGGCTGCTCGCAACAACATTGGTGGGCTTTTTATTGTTTGTTCATTTTCTACCTGCTCTTCCCCTAGCGTCCTCATTTATTTTATGCCTCAGGTTCCTCTCATGTTGCCTTATGGGGTGTGCTTGGGTGTTTTATTGCATGCTTAACAATTTACTTTCACTTTATGTTTGAAACTTGTGCTTGACAATCATTGCTACTGGGGGTTTAAACTTATTTCGTTTGTCTTTGAAGTAAGTAGATGATGAAACTGCTTGGCCTCATCTAGGTTGGCTGTTACCTGTTCACTTGCTACCTACTCTTCCCCTAGCACCCTCATTTACTTTTTGCTTCCGGTTCCTCTCATATTTCCTTTTTTGTAAGTGTATTTATATTGTCTCTGTACGTATACGTCAGCTTTCCTCTTTGTACAGCGCTCTGATACCCGGTTGGGTCTTGTTCGCGCTTTATAAAACTTTTCAAATAAAAATAAATAAACAACTCTCCTGTTCTTAAGATGGCAGAGCGCCTACTTAATGGCTGCGCACTGGCTGTTGATACACTTTTCAGGCACTTGCTGTAACAGAGTGTGCCTTTTGTGTTGGTCAGCTGCCATATTTAACTGGAGCCTTCTCTCCTCGATGTGTGTAACAGGCTCAAGTGTTCCTATTAATTCTACAAAAAGGCAGACGAGTATGAGCAACCAGCCAGTATCTGATGCAAACTACGATCACCTGTTCTGACATATATAGAACGTTCATGAGCACCTTTGCGTCAGGACACAGTGGGTGTCATTTCCGGCCCCAGATTATAAGACTAGCCTGTGTTGTACGCTTTTTTCCTATGTTCTGCATTCCTAAATTCAACGCTAAAACGAACTTGAACACTGGTGGCGCACGGGATACATTTCAGAGCTCAGGCATATCAAGATCTTTTTTTCCAAGCGTATTCCTTTCACATTTCAGATTGTGCATCCTCTACGCACATACAAACGACACCATATTACCTCCACATGAATACATGTACCCTAGTTGGTAGGTAGTCTGTATCTCTAGACATGCTTTCTTTGCTTGTCACCAAGGGAAAATTTCGAATTCACCAATCACAAATGGTTTCTAATTGATATAGTTCCTGGCATATGGATTTCGGGGCAGGTAACCAAGTGCTATCGAGACTATTTCAGTTCATTCAAGCTCCACCCTGGAAATAGCATGGTATATTCATTTAAGCAGCAGAATTCACCTTATTTTTCTGCTACCTGTATATGATCTAATGTACAAATTCTACATGGCACAACTGGATCTACTACACCATATACAATCTGACTCCTGCAATTTACTTACGCTCGTGATACTATTTCTCTGGTCTCCTCTAACAGGCCCTTCTAGGGTGTTCTCCCATCTATTAGCTACGAGAAAATATTCTTCTGTCAGATCATTCACTCCAAGTCTCCCTATGTAGGGCTCCAGGGTCACCATAATCTTAAATCTCTCTGGGATAGGCTGCGATTTAAAATCTCGTGTTTAAATATCAGACTGACCCCCCTCGGTACCTGTGCTGCCTTGTGAACCTTGTTCTGATTGTCGGGCTGGTAGATGAAAACAGTGCATAACCGCCCGTCCCGCAGCAGTGCCGGGTGGATGGAGAGGCCGGAGGGCAAGGTCCAAGAAGGCTCCTGCAGAGTGCAGCCTCGAAGAGCACTACTCTCCGCGCCCATCGCCCCGAAGAGCTCGCTGCGGTACCAGGTGTTGCCACCACTGTCAACAGGAAACGCTGGAGCCCAGGAGAGCAACTTCAGCCTACCGGGCCTGGGGGCGTGTCTGATGGGGACGGCCATGTCAGTTGTGGGCAAAACTCTTCAATGATGCTGTAGCGCATGGGGGAGGTTCATTATCCGGCGTTAGCGTAGGGGCGTGGTCTCTACACGCCGGCTGCCATATTAAATGTGGGCAAAAACCTTACTTGAAAGAGGACGCTAGAAAGCTTTCTCATAAACAACAAAAACTTACAGTTATCAGAATTTATTTTGTTCGCAGTTTATCAACTTATTTGTTATTGGGGTAAGCGAAAAAAGTAAAGCACCAAGATTGATAAGTGACGGCGTGATAAATACATTAGGTCCGCAGTTGGCCACTCATTTTTCTTACTCATTTCAAATTGACATTTTATGAAAACCGGATACCCTTAAAGATCCTAAGACTGTTTTAGTAACATTTACATATTTAAACTGAATTTCTGCTCACAGCTACGTCGCTGTTACATTTTTAAGATGGCCGCTTGCTCGCGAGGCCCGGTAGAGCCACCGTCACTCAGTGTAATGTTCAGCAGTTTACAAACGCCTTTGCGCCGTCGTAGAATGGTGACGTTCAAGACTCAATCCAACGTGCCCATTGACGATTGGAAGTGGAACTAGTGAGTGTAGCAGGAGATACGAGACTCCTAGTCGGGGAAACTTTATGCTTTGCGGTTCTTAAAGAGGCAGATATGGCCGTGGATATCACCCTGCTCTTCAAAGCTAGTGTCAAAACAGTGAAGACAAGAAACAAGGCCCTGGGAGTAGCCCTGGACAACAGCAGTAAAGATGAACTCTTCAGGAAGAGCCGCCCTAGGGGGGACTTCAATGTTCGAGCCAAGGAGGTGGTGAGTGAATTAACAAGATGCATACATGAGTTTGATTGATGACAAGGTTTCCCCCGCCCCCTAATATATTATTTGTTTTTATTATTGAGCATTTGTAAAGACTTCGAGCTCTCTTGGCAGCCTAAATGTGGTCTCGGGGCTAGACTGCCGACTTTGGATCTGGGAAACCAAGGTTGGAGCCTCGGGGTCGACTCCACATCCTGTGATTCTATTACAGGACCGGAGGCTTCTGATTATGCTTCTCTTTCCTTTATTTGCTACTCACAGCAGCCAATGAAAAACGTTTTGTATGCAAATAAAACTACATTTCCCGTGATGCTTAGTTATACATCACATCCTGCATGACCCTATAAGAGCCACCATATCCTGTTGCTGAGCCTCTTTCTTTGCTGCTCACGCAGAGTTAAGTCGATTTCATTATTATACATTACTTGGTTAATGTGCTTGATTACGCTTACTGTTTAATGTACTTTATGCATTCAGCCTTGATTGTATGTCGCGCGTTTCCGCGCCTTATTGCTTTCAGCCCGCTCGGGCGTTGTGATTGACAGACTCCCGCTGGGAGCAAAGACGTGCTCATTGCTTTTGGCCCGCTCGGGCAGCGTATTTACAGACTTCCGCTGGGAACAGGTACCGCGCTATCTCCGGCAGCGTTATTCTTGATTTACTGTGTGCGCGCTCCTCGCGCTTCCCGCTGAAGGCTCCCCTAATTTGCCGGTGCGGTTACCTTGAGAGCTTGCATCGCTCCGACGTGCGTAGCCCAATTGGGCTAATTTTTTGGTAGGTTTTGGGCTACACACGTCGCGCACGCCCCCTGAGTGCTCCGTAGCTCATTTAGCTGGAGAAGTTATACGGAACAGTTCTGCATACGCCTGACTTGGCTGCAATAATCGTCTGGCCCCTGGAGTGAGCACACTCTCTATAAATTGGTTAATTGGCTCTCCCTACGCCCTGTGGGCTGCAATAACTCTGTATACAGCGCTTGCTGAGGAGCTAGGTACCTTTTCTTTTGTGTGCTTGGGTTGGCTCCCCCTTTACTCCTTTGTATTAGTCCTCATTCTTCTATTATAGATATAGAAATACATCACAGCAATGGATGACTGGGTCAGATATGAGGAGGACGATATGTTGACCATCACCTACCCAGCCGGTCTTTGGGCAAACTTTCCTGCGTCTCTCTGGACCTTTATTTCCCTCCTCCCCCTTCACCCTACCCCCTACCCCTCTCCGCTCTACTCTTTCTCCTCTTTCTAGCTACTGACCCTTGCCCTCACCCGTCCTTGCTCATAGACCCCACCCTGCCTTATCCACTTGACTTCTTTTGTGAACCTTCCCTCGTCAGCTGAGACTTAGATATTTTGACTGATGCCCGATGGAGCTACCTTGTTTAGCTATAGGGGAGACGGGCTGTGGATTCCCTCCTCGGTCGTCACCTACCCAGTCGGTCTTTGGGCAGACTTCCTCTCGTCTCTCCTGCCATCTTTTCACCCATCCTCCCCCTTCACATTTCCCCCTCCCCCCCTCCGCTCTATCTGTCTCACCTTTCCTTCCTCTTTCAATATGTTGCTTATTTTTTGATGTAAAGTGTAATTTGTTTATCGTGTTCTGTAACATTGTGTAACCCAATGTAAAGCGCTCTGATCCCTCCGGGTCTAGCCAGGGCTATATAAAACTCTCAAAATAAAATAATAAAATGTACCAAGAGGAAGTGCAAACAACTTCTTTTGAGGACAATATTGTTGAAGCTCTGGACGCCTCTGTCCAAGAGTCTGTCAACCGGGCCATAGAGAAAGTAGTCCCTGGTACTGTGCAGCAGGCACTGGCCGCTGTGTTGAAACCCATTACTAAACAGTTGGAGACGTTTGCTAAGCGGCATGGTTTTACGGCACCAGTCGACCCTCAAAAGGACGAGGCATTGGGCGAGCCTAAGGCAAAGTCGTGGCCCCATGCTAGTGCATTAGCAACACTACCTAAACCTTCTACTCCACCCAGCATGGGAGATAAGGTTAAGCGCCAGGAACGTAGGGACACGGATACGGACACTACGGGGACAGAGACCCCCGAGGAGGAGGCTCCTCCCAAGAAACGGTCACGGAAGACAAAGAATGTGGAGCAAGATCCACCCCAAACCTTAAACACACCCTTTACTTTTAATCCGGCCGACATTGTACACCCTAGGTCGTCGGATTGGGCACTAGCCCCAGAAGTGGCAGCGTACCTCCACGACAACCTGCGCAAAAGCTTTGATAAAGATGTGCGTAACAGGTTGCGTTCCGAGTGCCCTAGGCCCGATATCTCTGATAAGGTGGCGGACACGCCAGACATAGACGTCAGCCTCCTTACATTTCTAAAGAAATTTGCTAAAGACCCTAAGAAGGGAATTGATAGTGCCTGGCGAGCCTGCCAGGACAAGCTCCTGGATGTGGCGAGGCCACTAGCCAAAATCTTGGAAATGGCCCTGGAGGCGAAGGAGTCTGGTGCTCCCGTAGATCCCGACGTCTTGGCTGGGTGGACCCAAAGGGCGATCTGTTTGTTGGGGAACGCCAACTGTGCTATCTCCACTGAGAGACGTAAATCGCTCCTCATGAGTATGGATTCTAACTTGACGGAGCTTGCAGCGGCAGAACCTGGTCCTCTGGCAGAGGGTAATCTCTTCGGTGAACGCTTCGTGAAAGACTTTTCCAAATATGTAGGTACATTCACGTCCCTTGCCAAGGCCCAATCTGGCATAAAGCGTGTTTTCCAGGCAGGCCTTTTTAACCGGGCCGGGCGAGGCAGAGGACGCTCGCCAGGCCGCCAGTATCACCAAGGTCCTCAGCGAGGAGACTACGGCCGTGGTCGAGGCGAGTGGGATTCCACTCGTGGTGGAACATTCTATCCCACCAGACAGCGCTTCAACAGAAGACGCTTTAACAGAGGTGGACATCGAGCGGGCTTCCAAGCTCCAGAGTCTGCAGGTAAGAGCTACCAACAGTTTTCTGTTACCCTTGGGGGGTCAGACTCAGTTTTTCTATCACAATTGGGCTCTGATATCACAAGATGCGTGGGTTCTACAGACAATTCAGGGTTTTCACCTAGACTTTTATCAGACTCCTTTCCAGGACATTCAACCCCGACAACTCTCTTTTTCCCAACTAGAGTGCGATTTTATAGATGCAGAACTCGACGAATTGCTGCAGAAACACGCGATTGCATATTGCGACGATGGTCCTCGCGGTTTTTGCAGCAATATATTCTTGGTTCAGAAGAAAGGCGGAGGTCACAGGTTGGTACTGAATCTAAAGGAGTTCAACCACTTCATGACCTACAACCATTTCAAGATGGAAGGCATCCATCTCTTGGCAGATTTGCTGAAGGAAGGGGACTGGATGGTCTGGTTGGATCTGAGAGACGCCTACCTGTCGATTCCTATATCTCCTCCTCACCGCCGTTTTCTGCAGTTTCAGTGGCGGAACCGGTGGTTCGAATATTTGGTCCTTCCTTTCGGACTTTCCTCGGCGCCGTGGTGCTTCACCAAGGTGATGAAACCGGTGATAGCGCACTTACGAGAACAGGGCGTCCGCATGATAGTGTATCTGGACGATATACTCATCATGGCACAGACTCCGACTTTAGCTGCTCAGCATTTGCGCATGACCATATCTATTCTTCAAAACTTGGGTTTTGTGATCAACGAACCCAAATCGGCTCTATGTCCTTCTCAGACTGTGGACTTTCTGGGGTTCGTCATAAATTCGCAAACGGCCCAGTTGAGCCTACCCCGCTCCAAATTGAGAGATATCAAGAAGGAGCTTTCCACACTGTTGTCCAAGCAGACGGTCTCATTGCGGGTGATTGCCAGAATCGTGGGTCTTCTGGCATCCTCCATACAGGCGATATTTCCGGGCCCTCTTCATTACCAGGCCCTCCAGAGATTGAAGATCCAACACCTTCGGAAGGGTCTGTCCTACACGGACCGGGTTCCACTTTCCCACGAAGTGCGAGAGGAGATACAGTGGTGGCTGGGCCACGTGGAAGCGTGGAACGGCAGAGCCATCTTCGGCTCTCAACCAGAGGTTGTCATAGAGACGGACGCCAGCCGGTGGGGCTGGGGTGCGCGCTGTGGAGATATCGCCACCGGAGGTCGGTGGTCCCTGAGCGAGCTGCATATCAACTGCCTAGAACTGTTAGCGGGCTCGTTCGCGATCCGGACACTCTCTCCCAAACAGGTCTCCTGTTGCATCCTTCTGCGGATGGACAATATCTCAGCAGTGAGGTATATCAACAAGTTGGGAGGCACGAGGTCGTCACTACTAGCGGAGATAGCAAAGGACTTCTGGCATTACTGCCCGAGTCGTCAGATTTCGGTCATAGCAGAATACCTTCCGGGACAATCCAACATAGTAGCGGATTGGAACTCACGGTATCTCAAAGATTACAGCGACTGGCAACTCCAGCCCCAGATATTCAGTTGGCTGCAAGCTGTATGCGGCACATGCGAGATAGACCTCTTTGCGTCCAGACTGAATCGTCAACTGCAGACGTTTTTCAGCTGGAGGGCGGATCCGTTAGCAAGAGCGACGGATGCGTTTTCGCAGGACTGGTCCAAAGGTCTGAATTATGCCTTTCCCCCCTTCATCTTGCCTTTCCCCCCTTCATCTTGATTCCCAGGGTGACAACACAGGTATCCCGCCAAATGACGGAGGTGATTCTAATAACCCCCCTGTGGAAGTCGCAGCCCTGGTTCCCAATACTATTGGAGATGAGCTGCGACTCCCCCAGGATGATCCCGTGGTCCTCGACGATGCTCCAGGGCCCTCATGGAGAAATGCACCCGATGGTGTTATCGGGGCAGTTGTCCCTGATGGCCTGGAGGCTTTCAGGCAAAGATGGGAAATGCCGGGATTTTCGGACAAAGCTGCGGCTTTCATCAAACAAGCCTGGGCTCCCTCCACCAGGAAACGATATTCTTCAGCCTGGAAGGGCTGGGTTCGTTGGTGCGTGGAACGACACGTGGATCCCGTGGGGGCTGACCCATCCCATGTTGTGAATTTCTTATCAGAAAAAGCGTCAGAAGGTTTGGCGTACCGTTCGGTTAACAATTTCCGTTCAGCCATTTCTGCTGGTCATTCCCAGATGGATGGCAAACCTGTGGGTATGCACCCGGTAGTCTGTAAGTTATTAAAGGGTATTAGGGTAGCGAATCCTCCCAAACCTAAATACTCCTCTCTGTGGGATGTTTCTCTAGTTCTTTCCTTATTTGATAAATGGCCAGCCAATAATTTGTTAACAAGGAAACAACTAACGTGCAAGTTAGCTATGTTGTTATGCCTCTCTGCCTGTCGACGTTCCTCCGACATGAAAGCTCTGGATCTTACAGGTAGAGTATTTACTCCGGAGGGAGTTTCCTTTAACATTACTGCCAGGACTAAAACTTTGTCAAGAAGTGTTGAATATCATGCCTTTCCTGGTAATGCAAAGCTATGTGTGGTTCAGTGTCTCAAGGCCTATGAGGAATGTACTCGGTCTATACGACCGGATGGTTCGGCACAATTGTTGATTGCGTTGCAGAAACCCTATAAACCTGTGTCTGCGGCTACCATAGCCAGATGGTTAAAGTCCGTTATGCAAGAGGCTGGTATTGATACCCAACTGTTTGGGGCGCACTCTGTTCGTGGTGCCATGGCATCAAAAACCTTTATGTTGGGCTCTACCATTCAAGATATTATGAGATCTGCTGATTGGTCTTCTGAGTCTACATTTAAACAATTTTATTATAAACCGGTGGGTGATATAGCTTCAGTTGTGTTTGATAAGCGTTAAACTAGCATAATCCGAAGCCTCCAGTCCTGTAATAGAATAAAAAATTAGCTAGCATTCGCGCCAAGAATTTTCAATTCTATTAAGGACACGGAGGCGAGGATTATCCCACCCGGTTATATTACAATGTTTGTAATGTTTGCCCACCCGTATGTACTTTATACTCTGTTAAGCAGAAGTTACGGGTTTTTCCTGTGTTTCGTTCCTTTCAGGTTCTGAAAAGAAGATGGAATAGAAGTACTTCCGGTTAAGAAGACGTATACTTTCCAGTTTGGTTCTGGTTCTTCCACGTTGGAGGATGGTTGTTTGGACTTAAGTTAATGTTATTGGACTAAAATGTTCGAGCAAAGAAAGAGGCTCAGCAACAGGATATGGTGGCTCTTATAGGGTCATGCAGGATGTGATGTATAACTAAGCATCATGGGAAATGTAGTTTTATTTGCATACAAAACGTTTTTCATTGGCTGCTGTGAGTAGCAAATAAACGAAAGAGAAGCATAATCCTCGCCTCCGTGTCCTTAATAGAATTGAAAATTCTTGGCGCGAATGCTAGCTAATTTTTTATTCTGGGCAAATAACTTAATCTCCCCGTGCCTACCAAAACAAGCATTTGCAATGCAATAGGTCTCGCATTTACGCGAGTTTGAGCTATTGGCATTGTAAATGACAATGCCTTTTTAAAGTTTTGGTTTTTAAAACATACATAAAAGGCATTGTCATTTACAATGGCAATAGCTTAAACTCGCGTAAATGCGAGACCTATTGCATTGCAAATGCTTGTGTTGCTCTCCCTCGCTCCGACTGGTGTGCTATTCCACTCACCGTGAGTGCATTGAAACCGCAATCGTGCCTGTGAGACTTCCACGTGTGGGACATGCAGATCAGTGTTACGAGCCCACAGGCACAGGGTCACACAGTGCGATGCATGCCAGCTGCAATTATGACTGCGCGCTCATGGATGAGGGACTGTGCTTCCACCTGCGGGGCATGCAGCTCACAGGGTCATGCCTGCACGTGTAAGGTGCATCCTTGTAGTTCCATACAAGGCATGGCGTTAACTCTACCATGCCTGCTCAGGAGGTATAGCGATTCATAGTGCAGCAGGTGCAGTGGCACCAGGCCGAGGGGTGAGAGGGACTGTCTGCACCCCAATTTGGACAGTTTCCACTACTTAACTGTGGTTAGGGGGTGTACTCCTTGCTTTAGGGCTGTTACTTCCAGGACGCAGTGCACGCTCCTGCCTGCTGCAGCTGGGACACGACCACAGGGAAGGAAGACACCTGCTGAGAGGACAGGCTGTGAAGCAGAGAGGGTCTTACCTGAGAAGTCTGCCAGCACGGAGCTCTCCGGGGCGCAGAGCAGCAGCAGGGCCCAGCAGAGCAGGACGGGGGGCGGCAGGGGCTCGCAGAGGTGTCTCCTGGGGCAGCCGCCCAGGTCCACCATGGTGCGGCTCCGAGCATGCATGCATTGCTCGCTGTAATAATGTTGTCTCTTAGCATCTAAAGCTTCACAGAAAACATGTCAAGATTTCTTTTTCACAAAATTGCGTTGAGTTGTTTAAGAAATTCTACACGGAACGCTTTCTGTGGGTGATATGTTTTGAATAATAGTACATACATATGGTCTTTACAGAAAGACATGTATCACTATGGGAAGTGATACCAATTAGGTAGTTTACCAGCTGTTGCATAATTGCCAGGACCTGACTCCAGGCGGTTTACCCTTGAGATGCAAAATGGTGTCTTGACATAGACTGACAACAGTGTGACATCGGCGTGCACGTACAAGACTGGACGCCGAGCATGCCCAGTAGTGATGCTACATCCTCCCCTTCCACTGAGCTTGATCCCTGGAGAGTCACAATGACCTTTGCACTCGCAAACGTCAATTAAGACTGTTTTGCACCGGATTTTAAAAAAAAATGTCCCTTGCTCCAGCATCACCCGCTCTCTGAAAGGGGCAGGGCTGGAATGGAAGCAGCATGCAGATGTTGTCGGAGATGAATTTAGGACCCAAGTGATGCATGGGCTGCGCGCATGCCTAGCCCGCGCTCCCCCCTGCCCGAGCTGCACCGGTGAAGGGGAGACTGGCGGGCGCGTGCGGGCGACTGGGGGAGAGCAGCGGAGCATGGCCAGCGCAGGGAGAGCTCTTCCGCCGGGCTCGCGGTGCACATGTGGTGTGAGCAGGACCTGCGCCCGGCGCTGCGTCTGCGGGGACAGACTGAGCTGCCTGGCTAATGAAGGCCGCTTTGATCCGGATCCTTAAAAGAGCCAAGGGAGGACGGCTGAAGCAGTCCGACATTTGCGTAAAGCACCTTTTTATTTCATTCGCTGGGCGGCGGGGGGGTTTCTATGAGAGCGGTGTAGGTAGAGGGCGCTGCGCCGCCTGGGGTCCGAGGACGAGGTAAGCTGTCGGCATTGTGACAAAAATATAGTGCGTCCCGACTAATGAAGGAGACTGTGTAACGCCGCAAGTGAAAGATCCAGTCCGGATGGGCCGTCCGAGAAGGCGACAGGGCGGTAACAAAGAAGCCTCATTTTGAATAGGAAGCCAGCGTTTAGCATAAACGATGACGCCAGCCAATAGGAATGATGGGCGGGGCTTCAAGCCCCCTTCTGAAATCTACCCGATTACAAGAAGCCTCGCAGAGCGAGCAGCGCATGTGCGCTGCAACGCAGGTCTGCGAGACCTAAAAATGAATGTGTCCTTGTGTAACGTAACTGGTGCTCATGTAAAGCGCTCCAATACCTTTCGGGTCGAGTTCGCGCTATATAAATCTGCACACAAAAAAAAAAAAAATTGTGGTAGAAAGCAACTTT
The DNA here is from genome assembly GCA_963921515.1 of Calotriton arnoldi. Taxonomy (NCBI): domain Eukaryota; kingdom Metazoa; phylum Chordata; class Amphibia; order Caudata; family Salamandridae; genus Calotriton; species Calotriton arnoldi. The sequence continues at coordinate 49,751 of CAWUFW010008954.1, read as the reverse complement.
CCATGCGGAGAGCCGTTATTTATTTATTTTTATTTATTTAATGCAATTTTATATAGCGCTGACTTTACCCAATGGTGTCAGAGAGCTTCACAATAGAACCAAGTACTTACATGAGGAAATTTACATACCTACGCGTTACAGATACAAACGAGATAGATGAAAAAGTAAAATAAAACAATAGATGGCAGTCACACAAAAATAAAAAACACAATAGGATTAGGATCGTACAGGCAAAGATTACATATTTACAACATTGTAAGAACTTCCTTGAGGGACATGAGAAGGGATGTATTAATTCTAGAAGTGTCTTTGGAACAGAAGAGTTTTAAGGTCAGTTTTGAAAATCCGGGTAGAGGTGGTGGTACTGAGTACTGGAGGAAGCGAGTTCCAGATTCTGACCGCATTGCCTGAGAAGGATTGAGCCATCGATCTTTCCCTTTTGAAGGTGGGGGGGCTCAAGCAGTAATTTTTCTGCATTACGTGAAGGTCTAGAGCCTCCAGAGATTTTAAATTTATTTGCCAGGTATCGGGGGAGGAAGTGTGCAAGGCTTTGTGGGTGATCCAGGCAGTCTTGTAGATTGATCTTGCTTCGATGGGAAGCCATTGAAGAGAAAAAAGTATGGGTGTGATGTGGTCACTTCTTTTGGCATCAAAGACAAAACGAGCCGCTGAATGGAGAACGGATTTAAGAGGGGAAAGGTGAGATTTGGGGAGGCCAGTAAGCAGAGAATCCTTGAGGGACGCCTTGACCTACCGCCATTGAAGACGAAAGGTTGTTCGCTATTTTAATCACTTGAGATCTGTCCTAGAGGAATGAAGCAAACCATTTAAGCACTGTGCCTTCCAAGCCCATTCTATGTTTTATGGTGTTAAGGAGAGTGTTGTGATTAACAGTGTCAAAGGCTGCAGAAAGGTCTAGAAGAATCAGAAGACAAGACTCCCCCGAGTCAAGTACACGCAGGGCATCGTCGATCACTTGCAGCAGGGCTGTTTCAGTGCTGCAGTCTTGCATGAAACCAGATTGGAATTCGTCGAGAAGATTGTTATCCTTAATATGTAGGGAAAGTTGTTTCGCTTCACATCTTTCTGTGATTTTCGCAAGAAAAGGGAGGTTGGTGATGGGGCGGAAGTTTTTGCATCAGCGGAGGGTTTTTTAACCCCTTCGCTGCTAGGCCTTTCCCCCCCCTGTGCTAAGCCTTTTTTTGGCTATTTGGGGTAGTGCGCGCTTAGGCCCCTGTAACTTTTTGACCACATAAGGTATCCATGCCAAATTTGCGACCTTTTTTTCTAACATCATGGGGATTGTAAAGGTACCCACGGTTTGTGGATTCCCCTGGAAGGGACCCAGAAATTAGCCAAAATACAGCTAAATTTTGGGGTTTTTTGGGAAAAATGCGAAAAAAGGGCTACAGAATAAAGCGTCTTGTTTTTTCCCTGCAAATGGCATCAAAAAAGGGGTTGTGGTGCTGAAATCACCATCTTCCCAGCTTTCAGGGACAAGCAGACTTTTGTCAGAAAACCAATTTTTTTTACACAGTTTTGGCATTTTTCTGGGACATAGCCTATTTTTAGGTCTCGCCTAGCGATGCAGCGCCATGCGCTGCTCGCGTAGGCGAGATCTATTGTTGTCGACTTTTTAGCGATGCGGGACAGGACATGTGCACGCGTATGGCAAGACAGGAGATGTGCACGCGTACGGCTCGCGGCGTTGTCACAACTCCTGCTCGCACCATACGCGTGCACATCTCACGGCGCCCGGACAGGCCATGTGCACGCTCACGGCGTCTCTTTCAGACAGCCGATGTGCACGCTCATGGCGTGTCCTTCAGCGTGCGCCTTACATGTCTCACCGGGGCTCAGCAGGTCTACAAAATTGCCCCCATGATGGAGCGGCCCGCTGTCTAGCGGGTCCGCTAAAACAATGGGTGCCGGCAATGCACTCCAGCCAAGCCCTCACTCACCGGCTGGTTCAGGAGGGCGTCTCTCCTCGGTCTGCAGGTTCACTGGCCATCTCCTCGGCACGCCGCGGGGCTCTCCTCACCACTCGGGAGCCCCGTCTTGCCTCTGGTGCCATGCAGTCTGCCTCGCTCTTCGCCCGGTCCCTCTGATGGGGCCGGGACTTCAGCATGGAGCCTGCAGGGTTCCGGACGTCCTCTCCGGCGGTTCCTTCCTGTTTCTTTGGCAGGCCCCGCCCACGTCCCAACGAAGGCTGCCTGACTTCCGGTTTCGCCGTCATCTGCACCGGAGGCATGGAGTGCGACCCGCGATGTCGCCTCCGTTGTTGGAGTTCAGGTAGGAGCTTAAGGTGTCTTTAAACAGTTCTGTTGCGCCTGGACTGCTTGTTCTATGTGTGAGCATGTGTCCATGCTTGACTGAAGCAAACTGATTTGCTGCCAGATTCTTCAAGGAATGCAGGCTGTGGATTTGCTACCTGTGAAGGGTACCTATTTGGGAGCACTGGATGCTAAAGCCCTCCATAGTTTCATAACCAAAGAGATATTTTGCACAGAATGTTGGTTTCGTCTTTGTTGTAGTCCCAGACGTTTAGATGTGAAGTCTCCAATGCAGATTCATTAAATGAAGATCTCATGAAGATCATCCTTCATAGGTGAACACTTGGGCAACACAACTCTGCATGAAAATACACAGCACTGCATTGTACAAAGGGGAGCATATAGTGCAGTGCCATATTTGCTAGGAGTCTAGCGCCAATGATGCTATTGGCCATGCTCTGTCGAAGAAGGCTGTCTTAGCTCAGTGCCTGTCGTGCCCTCGTGGAAAGGAAAGTGAATTGTATCTTAAATGCGATTTGTTTCCGAACCAGACCCTCCAGAATAAATTTCAGCATCCAGATAACTGACCAAGGATAAGCCATCTGAAACGTGAAATGTCATAAAAATGACATGTTACGCATCGGAACTATCACTCGATCTTCAGTATGTCCATTGCTTGCTTCAGGATTCCTTTGGGACCAAAATCCTACACAAAGTCAGTTTGCACTGCTGTAATAGGTCTGGCTCTATGTTGAGTCCCAGGAGATTTTGCACGGTCCCTGCACTTCTTAAACCAGCTTGCATGGAATAATGGGGGTTCACGTCACACAACGAAATGCTGTTACAGCGCTGTGGTTGCATCACTTTCAGTGTAAACATCCTTTTACACATAAAAGCTGATCAAAGCTGTCGAATGTACCGCTGTGGATTGCATAGCCCTTTTTTGCATAGCATGAGCGGCCGCGCTAATGTTTAGGAAATCTGGGCCTTGCACTCAGGTAGGAGTTTGAGAAATTGTACATTTTTACTACGCAACCGTCCCATCATTCTCATGAATACTAGGATTACTAACTATAGTTTGTGAAGTTTCTAGATTTCAGATAGTGATTATAACTTTTTCTTCTTTTTAAAGTTGCTTCAAGAAACAAACGTGAGAAAATGGTGACTCTATTGCAAGTTTCACTGGGGTAACTGCATGAAGATGTAGAGCTGGAAAAGCAGGAAATGGTATGAACCAAAGGTGGACCAATATCTGAGGTCTGTGCAAGGATTTTGTGCTCAGTAATACTTTGCTCACCCCTACCCATAGATTTAACCACGTTCAAAAAATACCTTGATTAAATATAGAGATTTCCCTGTTGGTTGCAGAACCTCATTAACTTGAATTCAGAAGTCATGAAGGAAGCAGAATGTAAAGTAAGAACCCAGGGCTCTACCAGCTCGGCTACTTTAAGTAGTTTCAAATCTTTGCTGTTCCTCTGGACTCTCAACAGCAAAGAGGGTTTTGAAAGGACACTGAGTCAACCCTGTGATATCAGTGTGGGGCGGTCAAGGTGCGTGTGATGTCACTTTTGCTACCATTGACATTTTGAAGAACGCACATAGATAGTTTTTGAGAACTTTAAGCAGCAGGACTATGAGGCCACACGTTACACTTACATGTCTCGGATAGGGTTCGAACGTAGTTATCCCAGTTCCTAAGCTGCCTTCTGTAGCCACTGGGCCACATCTCCTCTCTTCGGCATACGTCATTTTCTATGTGGAGCAGGTTTACTATGTTCAGCACAATCAGTGCACATACTGACTGCCATCTTTCTTGGCTTAGCTCCACCATCTGTAATCTGGCCCAGGTGCAGTAACAAAGGCATTCCCTTATGTGCATCAAATGCCCCCATGCACATGAGAAAATGTCCCCTTGGATTCTTTTGGGTGAAGAATGTGCATATTCACAATCCATATTACCGAAGGGGTCTTGCAAGCATCTGCAGCCATACATAGTGTTTCAGGAGTTCCAACAAGTGGGGGCTAAGACCCATTGCTTCCCCTGGGGCCCTCGGTATAATGCGGCCGAGATGACTCCTAATGATATCTTTAGATTCAATTGTTTCATACATTTTGTATGTTTTTTGTGCGCCCTGGTTTTACATTTTTTTTTCCTTTTGTAAATGCCATTCGTTGATGGCAATGGAGGCACCACAAGCGTGGTGTTTTTCTGAAGTTTCTTTCTGAACGTTGGATCATGGACAGCTGAAAGTGCTGCCAGGGACTCTTGTGTCATTACATATATGTGTTTGCTTATTACAGACTCCACCACCACTTCAGTAAACCTGGTGTCCTCTGAAATTGAGTAGGTGGGGATGGGTATCAATGGGAATTTATTTTACTATAAATAAACTTGTCTCCAAGCACACTGACTTGCTACTGCACACACACACGTTTATTACAAACACTTTTCTTGAGTGCTTCTTAGACGAGAGATCACTAGGTTGACAAGTACAATATTAAAGTTCAGCTTCAAAAGTAAGTTTGTCCAATTTACCAAATATTAATATGCTCAGCTGCAAGTCTAGCGCAGACAATATTCAGCTATAAATGCCTTGAACAACTGTCGGTATTTGGTAACTGTACATAATTAATAGAACTCCAGCAAAGTCTGAGACAGTGCCCTGTTTAACAAGCATTTGCAATGCAATAGGTCTCGCATTTACGCGAGATTAAGCTATTGGCATTGTAAATGACAATGCATTTTATTTATATTTAAAAAACCAAAACATAAATAAAAGGCATTGTCATTTACAATGCCAATAGCTCAAACTCGCGTAAATGCGAGACCTATTGCACTGCAAATGCTTGTTGCTATTTTTTGTGCTTTCAACCTCCTTCCAGTTAATGGTAGAAATGGGTATGAAACCAATAATGGATCCTGGAAAGCCATACATTTCTGAAAAGTAGACAAAATTCAGAATTCAGCAAGGGGTCATTTGTGTAGATCCTTAAAGTTTTCCTTATAGAAACTAACAGTTAAATAAAGGAAAAATTGAAAATTAGTTGAAAAAAACAGCCATTTGTGTCAACGTTTTCACCTGTAACTTCTTCTAATTATGACAGCTATTTGAAGGCAATATACCGTTATATCCGCTGGACCTTTCTGGTTGTGGGGATATATAGGACTTGTAGGTTCACCAAGAACCCGACGAACCCAGAGCCAATAACTGAGCAGCATCTTGCAATGGTTTTTTATTATGTACCGGGTATATAGCAATTATTTTAGGAAAATGTATACATGGAAAAATTGTTATGAAAGACACCTATGTATTTCTGAAATGGGAACAAAATGTAGATTTTAGAAACAGTAGATATTTGCACATTTCCGAAATTGGGAGTACCCATACTAGCATGAGAATTATAGGTCATTTTTCAAAATGACTTATTTTTACACATTGTCTTTCATTTGGAAGGCAGAAATGCATCGAAAGTCAATAGGTAATAACAGTTGCTCTACAATTCTGTGTTACCCTAAGTCTCCCGATTAAAATGGTACCTCACTTGTGGGCACAAGGCCTACCCACACAACAGGAAATGGCTCAAAATGCAACGTGGACGTACCACATTTTCACAATGGAAAAATTACCCTTTTTTGTAAAGTGCCTAGCTGTAGTTTTTGAACCCTAGCTCTGCGGGCACTTAGGAAACCTAGCAAACCTATACATTTTTGAAAACTAGACACCCAGGGAATTCAGGATGGGGTGACTTGACTGGCTCTCACCAGGTTCTGTTACCCAGAATCACTTGCAAACCTAAAAATTGGCAAAAAAACCACATTTTCCTCACTTTTCTGTGGTGGAAAGTTCTGGAATCTGCGTGGATCCACAAAATTTCACCCACCCCGCGTTCCCCAAGGTCTTCCGAACAAAATGGTACCTCACTTGTGTGGGTAGGCCTAGTGCCCGCGACAGGAAGCAGCGCAAAACGCAACGTGGATGCACCACATTTTCACAGTGAAAAATGACCCTTTTTTTGCAAAGTGCCTAGCTGTAGTTTTTGAACCCTAGCTCTGCCGGCACTTAGGGAAACCTAGCAAACCTATACATTTTTGAAAAGTAGATACCCAGGGGAATCCAGGATGGGGTGACTTGACGGGCTCTCACCAGGTTCTGTTACCCAGAATCCCTTGCAAACCTAAAAATTGGCAAAAAAACACATTTTCCTCACTTTTCTGTGGTGGAAAGTTCTGGAATCTGCGTGAATCCACAAAATTCCACCCACCCCGCGTTCCCCAAGGTCTTAAAAAAAAAATGGTACCTCACTTGTGTGGGTAGGCCTAGTGCCCGCGACAGGAAGCAGCGCAAAACGCAACGTGGACGCACCACATTTTCACAGTGAAAAATGACCCTTTTTTTGCAAAGTGCCTAGCTGTAGTTTTTGAACCCTAGCTCTGCCGGCACTTAGGGAAACCTATCATTACTATCTCCCGAGTAAAATGATACCTCACTTGTGTGGGTGGGCCAAAGGCCTGTGACTGGGAAGAGCCCAAAACATAGGGATTTAGGGTATAGCACCAAGAATTCTAAACGCTATATTTTTTTTAAAATACGTTTTTAGCCAGTTCTGCTTTGGACACCCACACAAGTGAGGTATCATTTTACTCGGGAGAACAAGGGGAACGCTGGGTGGTAGGACATTTGTGCCGGCACGGTGATCCCACGCAAAAATGTATGGAAAAAGTGATTTTTTTCTGCTAAATTTGAGGTTTGCAGGGCATTCTGGGTAAGAAAATTTTGGAGGACCCACGCAAGCCATACCTCGCTGGACTCCTCCGGGTGTCTAGTTTTCAGAAATGTGTGGGTTGGGTAGGTTTCCCTAGATGGCCGTTGAGCCCGGGGCCAAAAACTCATGGGACCCCCCCTTGCAAAACCAGGTTGGTTTGTGATAGGTAATTTTGATGTCGCCTCAATAGGTTTTGGGCCCTTGCCTGTCGCGGGTACTTGACCCATCCACCCAAGTGAGGTACCATTTTTCACGGAAGACTTTGGGGGACGCGGGGTGGGTGGAATTTTGTACATCCACGCAGATTCCAGAACTTTCCACCACCGAAATGTGAGGAAAATGTGTTTTTTTGGACATATTTTTAGGTTTGCAAGGGATTCTGGGTAACAGATCCTGGTGAGAGCCAGTCAAGTCACCCCATCCTGGATTCCCCTGGGTGTCTAGTTTTCAAAAATGTATAGGTTTGCTAGGTTTCCCTAGGTGCTGGCAGTGTTAGGGTTCAAAATCTACAGCTAGGCACTTTGCAAAAAAGGGTCCGTTTTCACTGTGAAAATGTGGTGTGTCCACGTTGCGTTTGGGCCGTTTCCTGTCGTGGGCACTAGGCCTACCCACACATGTGAGGTGCCATTTTTCTCGGAAGACTTTGGGGAATGCGGGATGGGTGGAAATTTGTGGATCCACGCAGATTCCAGAACTTTCCACCACAGAAATGTGAGGAAAATGTGTTTTTTTTGACAAATGTTTCGGTTTGCAAGGGATTCTGGGAAACAGAACCTGGTGAGAGCCAGTCAAGTCACCCAATCCTGGATTCCCCTGGGTATCTAGTTTTCAAAAATGTAAAGGTTTGCTAGGTTTCCCTAGGTGCCGGCAGAGTTAGGGTTCAAAATCTACAGCTAGGCACATTCCGAAAAAAAGTCAGTGCCTAGTGGGCTTTCTGCCACCCTGGGGAGGGGGGAAATCAGGGGCTATTGCCCCAATATGCCCCCGAGGGGGCAGAAAGACTGTGGCTATTCTTTTGGGGTCAGGGGCATTGGGATGCCTATTCTGGTCAGCCCCCACCCCTGCGTATAAAAAAGCCAGCATAATCGCTGGCACATAGTGGGCTTTCTGCCCCCGGGGCAGATCAGGGGCTACTGCCCCATCTGCCTCCTGGGAGGGGCAGAAAGACAGTGACATCTTTTTGGGGTGGGTGGGGGCATTGGCATGTCCATTCTTGGCAGCCCCACCCCGAACTTTGTAAAAAAAAATCCCTGGTGGCTAGTGGGCTTTCTGCCCCCGGGGGGCAGATAAGGTGCTATTGCCCCATCTGCCTCCCGGAGAGGGCAGAAAGACTGTAGCATTTTTTTGGGGTGGGGGCATTGACATGCCCATTCTGGGCAGCCCCACCCCTACCTATATAAAAAAAAATCCCTGGCGCTTAGTGGGCTTTCTGCCCCTCCCCGGGGGGCAGATCAGGGGCTATTGCCACCATCTGCCTCCTGGGGGGCAGAAAGTCTTTTTTTCTTTGGGGGTAGGGTGGGGGCATTTGCATGCCCATTCTGGGCAGCCCCACCCGGGCCTATAAAAAAGAATCCCTGGTATCTAGGGTGTTTCTGAACCCCCAGGGGGGCAGATTGGTGGCCACTGCCACCATCTGCCCCCCGGAGGGCAGAAAGACTGGAATTTCGTGGGGGAGGGTGGGGGCATTGGCATGCCCATCTTGGGCAACCCCACCCCTAAATGTATCGAGGGAAAAAAACCCTGGTGTCTAGTGGGCTTTCTGCCCCCGGGGCAGATTGGGGGCTACTGCCCCCATCTGCCCCCAGGAGGGGCAGAAAGACTACCTTATGACGGGGGTGGGGTGGGGGCATTGGCATGCCCATATTGGGCAGCCCCACCCCTAACTATAATTTAAAAAAATCCCTGGTATCTAGTGGGCTTTATGCCTCCGGGAGGCAGAAAGACTAATTTTGTGGCCGGGGGGGGGGGGCATCGGCATGCCAGTTTTGGGCAGCCCCCACCCCTAATAAACATCCCATAAAAATCCCTGGTGTCTAGTGGGCTTTCTACCCCCCCGGTCATCATGCCAAAAATTTTATGGGGGGAGCAAAGGCCCTTGCCCAAGGGGCCGCTCCCCCCTCCCTAGTGCCTAGTGGGTGGATCCTGCTTGGGGATCGCCCTCCTGGGGCGATCCCCAAGCAGAGATCCACTAGGGAGAGTACCATTGGAAAGGAGATTCTCCCTTTCCAGCGATACCTCTCCTGAGTTTCCTACGTGCTCAGGGGCTGAGATAGCCCCTGAGCACGTAGAAACTGAAACTGAAATGAGCCTCTTGGCTCATTTCAGTTTCACTGAAATGACAGCGCGACGTGCGCGCCGATCGTCATTTCAGGGAAACCAGGGAGCCTCGGGAGCTGGGAAGCTCTTCCCCAGCTCCCGAGGCTTTAGGAAGAAAAGGGAATCCCTCTGGTGCCCGCACCAGAGGGATTTCCTGTGCTGGGTCCCATGACGAGCTGGACTCGTCATGAGCACACGAACACTGTGTGCCATGACGAGTCCAGCTCGTCATGAGCATCGAAGGGGTTAAGAAGTGCGGTAAACCTGTCCTGTTTTAAGGGCTACAGGAAGGGAGCCTTGGCTGAGGAAGAGGTTAACCAGACCGGTCCAATAGGAAAGAGTGTGGGTGAAGAAGTCAATGGCGATGTCACTCGGGATGGGGTCGGAAGAATGGTTGGAGGGTTTCGTTACAAGAATGCATTTGAGGAGGGCATCTTCAGAGATGATGTCAAAGTTCTGCCAAGTGACTAAGGATTTGCGCTCCTCTAGGGGGGTAGGGTGAATGACCTGATCCACCAGTGATTTCACTTTTTCATCAAAGAATATTGCGAATTCTGCTGCTTTCTTTGGATGATCGTCAGGCTTGAATGTTGAGGGAGAGACGTTTGTATTTTTGATAATGTCAAATAGTTTTTTGGGGCTGTTTTTGGCTGAGTCAAGGAGGGTTCTGAAGTGTGACGCTTTTTCATGGAAGATGTCTTTGTGGTATTTTGATCTTGCTGAGCGCAGAATAGAGAGATTAGTGGTGGATGATGATTGTCTCCATTGTTTCTCCAGGAGTCTCAGGTTCTTCCTCTCTGCATAAAGGGATTTATTGAACCATGGAGCAGAAGGAATAGGCCTTTTCTTTTTGCTTTGAAGTGGAGCAACATTATCAATTTCGACTGCAAGGCTGGAGAGGCATTGGGAGGGAAGATCGTTGACATCCGAATTAGGGTCTAATAATGGAAGTGATAGCATGGCAGAATCGCAAAGAATGTCAAGGTCAATATTTTTGGTGTTACGGAATCAGGTAGTAGTCCTTTTAGGTTGGCCAAGAGTTAGAGTGAGATAGCTGAAGAGAGAAGGGGACGAGGAAGTGGTCGGACCAGTCTACTGGAATAGGGACAGCAAAAGTTAGCATATCTGCTTTGGATATAACCAGGTCGAGATTTGAGCCCTTCAAGTGTGTTGGTACCGTGCAGTGTTGGATAAGATCATTTACTGAGAAAAAAGTGGCAAGCCTATTGGCAGCTGAGTCTTCCAAGGAGCCCCAGTGGAGATTAAAATCTCCCAGAAAAATCTGTCTGTCACTTTGAGAGCACTGGTCGCTGGCGAAGTCGGTGAGTTCCTTCAGAAAAGAGGAGCAGTCACCGGGCGGGTGATAAATGGCATGAAATCTGAAAGGGGAGCAGTGTTGCACTTGAAGCTCCAGAGAAAGGCATTCGGAGGTATGGAAGGAGCTGTTAAGAAAAACCTTGACTTGAAGGGAGTTTCTGAAGATGATTGCAATGCCTCCCCCCAACTTTATCTGTTCTATCGTTTCTAAAGATGGAGTAGTTGGTGGGTAGCAGAAGATCAAAAGTAGTATGAGAGGTGCTGTTGAACCAGGTCTCAGTGAGGAAGAGAATGTCAAGATTGTGAAGAGTAATGGTGTCAGAAATTTCCAGCTTATGTTTAACTGCAGATCTGCAGCTGTGGAGCAAGCAGCACAACTCTGACAGGACTGTTTTGGTGAAGGGGGTGTTTGGGCTTATAGGGGTGATGGGGATAATGTTCCTGTATGAGGGTGCCAGGGTAGAATCAGGCTGATGTTTAGTGGCAGAGGAGATGGTCAGGATAGTGCACAGAGTAGACGTAATTGGAGAGGAGAGGGGACGGGGGATGGCGTTAGAAGTCTTGTAACTAGCCAGTAAATTAGCGATGTCTGCAGAAGACAGATTATGTGTGGCTTTTTTGGGGAGTTTGGGGAAGTGGGTGCGTGCCAGGGGAATTGGGTTGTTGGGATAGGTGGAAATTTTAGTACTTAGGAGTGAGATGGAGGCTTCAAGCTGGGAGATAGAGGAGATGAGAAGTCCTAGTTTGTTTTCTAAAGAGAGTAGGGCTGAGCACGAAATGTTGGGAGGATCGATGGGTTCCGGAGAGAGTGCAATTGGTAAGGGAGGGCGGGGAGAAGTGGGGGTGAGGAAGGAGTAATGGGGTGCAGGAGTGAAAGGTGGAGATAGATGGTGGTTGGATGAAGTTGTCGGTGCATCTGAGGTGGAAAGAGAGTTATCTTTGCAGCTGTTGAACAGAGGAGAATAATTGAGTTCAAATTTAGGAGGAGACGGGTGTGGAAAATCGAGAAAGGGCGGAATGCGGGGAGGGGAAAGAGGGGAGTCAAGGAATGGCAGGAGGTTAGTGGAAAAGAGGAGTAGGGGCTGGAGAGGTCCCGTGGGCTAGGGGAGGTGAGTGTAAGGGGCCTGGCACCAAATAGAGTGGGGGGGATTGACCTAGAGAGTAGTTGAAGGGAGAGTATGGTTCTGCTAGGCCCAGGTGAGGGAAAAGGAAGAGATTGCCAGGGGGGGGGGATACAGGGTTGAGCAGCAAGAATGGAGAATGAGGAGAGAAGAAAGGGGTTCGCGCAGAATTCAGGATACAAGGAGAGGGGAAGAGGAAAAGGGAGGGAATAAGGGGGAAAGTACGCAGAGTTAACTGGGAAATCTGGCTGTTGGAAAGATGGATTTAAAAAGGGGGTGGTGGGTTATTCAATAAGAGGAGTCGCTTTGGAAAGTGCTGCTTCACTGGCTTACCCAAAAGTTACTGTGGGCTTACAGCCTGCCCCTTCTTACCACTGAGTGGCTTTCTTGTCAGTCATTTGCTCACTTTTTATTCAGTGGCTTTCCCTTCTATTCTTTTGTTTGGACGTCCCTTGAAACATAACTTCTTACCCACCTTTTTGACTGGATGACTTGTATCATTCCACAGCTCATATTCAGGGAATAACTTTTTTATTTTCCATTAAGCATTTCATGAGAGTGCAATTGGTTTCTACCTCTCTCCGTCATAGCCTTTGCCCCCATAGTCTGTTGCTTCCCACCCTTCCAGCTTATCTGTAAAAGCAAAGCAACAAGCATATTTTTCTGGGGTATGACTAAAGAGAAGACTTTAAGGTTTTTTTGTTTTGTGCATTCCACACATTGCATAAATGCACAGGCCTTGACACGTGGAGGCTTCTATGGTGCTATCGAATGGGCTTGTGCCTGCACTCACTCATCTGGCGTTTGAGGCAGAAGGTGTATTTATCATGACTGTCAATGTGATACCTCTATTCCTGGAGGCCTATAAATCTGCTCCCTGGTCTGATGCAGAAGATCAAATGGCTGGAGCATGTTTCAGTTTTGAGTCCTTTGGAAAGCAAATTAGGCCGTGGCAAGTGTTTTCTTTAAATTCTGACATTCCTTTTCTCTTTAAATTATGTTCAGAGTTTTTGAGTGAAAAGTATTTGATAACTAAAGCAACCCATTTACATAGACTGAAAATATTGACTTCAATGGGCAGTTATGAATTGCCTTAAGACGTGTTCACTTTTGTTACAAAGTGAGATGACACTGGTAAGTACAGGAGAAGGCTTTATTTCATCTCTCCACCACCACAGGTTCCAGTCAGCTGTGGAATGTTAGCAGAACAAAGGCATGGCACATGCCAAATGGGATAGAGGGGAGGGGGAACGGAATGTACCAAATAGATAATTATAACACACCTCCTTTACATAGGGTGACAAAAAAGGTGAGGAGAAAAAGAGGAAGAGGAGAAGGAGGGGAAAATAAACAACAAGCCTTGGAAAAAACAGACCAGAAGAATAAAGAGTGCACAGGTTGTAAACACAGTAAAGAAGAAATCACTTTACACTGTAATCCTTATACCACAAAGGTGATGATTTGGTTCTCTGAGATCTCCTTGGAACGGTTTAGGAAGGTCAACACGGACCCATTCTCCTTCCTGAAACACCCTGGATTTCACATGCTCGTTCTGATCATATCTGCTTTTATATTTGACCTGGTGTTCAGAAACTCTCCTAGATATTTCACTACTGTCCAACACACACTCCCTTTTTCATCACCCATGAAGCAGACAACCTGGTCTTAGGAGTCCTGCCCTTCAAAGACATGAACGGGGAAACCCCAGTAACACAATTGGGAGTAGAGCGATATGCCCATACGGTTTCCTGCAAGGCAGAAATAGCAGGGGTACCTAGTGATTCCGCTCTTTGTAGACACTCTTTGAACATGCGGTTCATGCGTTCCACCAGCCCATTAGCACCGGGGCAATATAAGGCGGTCTTATGATGAGTAACATTTAAATCCGATAAAAACTCTTTCATAACTTCTGACGTGAATTGTACCCCATTGTCGGTCACTAAGATGTCAGGAATGCCTTCTTCAAAGAATGCCCCTTGCAAGACCTGGATGAGGGCCTCCGTATTGATTTGGTGCACATACTTGAAAACCAACCGAGTGTGATAGTCCACCAATGCCAGAATAAAACGCTTGTTCGACACCTTGAGATTGAGAGGGCCAATAATGTTGAGCGCTAATTTGGACCAAGGGCTATCTGGGACCTCTACGGGTGACAGCGGAGGCTTCCTGGCTTGGTGGGATTTGTCACTTATTCTGCACTCCATGCAATCTCTCACCTTGTTCTCCGCCATGGCGTCCATGCCTGGCCACCAATAATCTAGACGTATTTTGTTCTTGGTGAGACTGCGCCCTAAATGACCTATATGGGCCAATTCCACAATTTTCTCCCTTAACTTCTCAGGGGGAATGATTTTTCTCCCCCTGCAAACGGTACCCTCTTGTATGTTTAACTCCAACCTCACATCCCAGTACTAAAACATCAACGCTGGAATATCACTTTCAGCAAAAGGCCAACCGTTCCTTATGTACTCTTTCAGGGAAATCATCTCCTCATCAGTTTTTACACAACCATCCCACTCCTCCTTATTCAAGCTAGTTAACTTTAGTATGACATCTTTACACTCCACAACATGAGTATCTTCATCAACATTAGTAGGAGAACGGACAAAAAGTCTGCGACCACATTTTGTACTCCAGGTAAGTATTTGACTCTAAAGTTGTACCCTTCTAGTCCCAAAATCCATATCACAATCCTGGGAGAGGTCCTGGCAGACCCTTTCGTGGTGAAAGCATACATCAGAGGCTTATGATTGGTTTTTACAGTAAATAGTATGCCCCACAAGAAAATTCAGAAATGCCTAACCGCCCAAAAGCAAGCAAGTGCCTCTTTCTCCACAACTGAATAGTTTTTTTTCATCCCCTTTCTTTTTTTTTTGATAACCAATTTTATTGGCATTTTTAAGAAAAACAACAACAACATAGACGTAGCACCATTCAGACATGACAAGTATTGCAATACATTTACAAGAAATTTCCCCAATCTGCTCGTATGGAATATGCCTCCACCCGAACGGTGGACACTCAGACCAGTGGTCCCAGCCATTTGCCCCATATACGTTCATGCTTAGTTGGGCACCCTCTTGCTTTGTAGATGGCTCTTTCTTGGGTGGCCCACCAATCTACGCCTCTGCGCCATTTAGCTAAGGAGGGAGGAGCCAAGTCCTTCCAGGCAGCTGCTATGTCTCTTGGCTACGAGAACGGCAGTCCCTAGGAATAGCTTGTCAGCCCGGGAGCCATCTAATCCCTCCATCACTCCCAGGAGAAGGGCACGGGGACTGAGGGGAACTTCCCACCCCAACACCTCACTCAGCTCAGATACAATGGAAGTCCAGTACTTGGTGAGGATGTCGCAGGACCAAACCATGCAATAGAAATCTGCTGTGTCCGCTTTACAGCGCGGGCAATGTGGGGTCAGGAGGAAGCCTGCCCTGGGGAGTCGCACCGGGATAAGATAAGCACAGTGGAGATAGTAGATCTGAATGAGGCGGAGCTTAGCGGAGATTGTGAGCCTCCTAGGGGCCATCATGGCGTCCCGCCAGTCCTCCTCCTCAAGAGGGCCAAGCCACCAATCCCACCGGGCCCTTAGAGGCTCTATTGTTGATGGGTTGTTGTTCACCAGGGAGCAATAAATTTGGGATATTCCCCCCCCCCCCCCCCTTTCCTAAGCTTCCCATAAGGAGCTTGGCCTCTAAGGGACTAAATTCAGGGATGGTTGTGTGGTCAGGGACATGAAGGGTCAGGGCGTGTCGCAACTGGAGATACCGAAAGAATTGGATGGAGTGCAAGGAGTATGTCTTTTGGAGGTCTTGGAAGGAGGACAGATGCTCCTCCTTCCATACGTCTCCCAAGCAAGACACGCCAATTAGGTCCCATTTCTGGAACACTGGTAGTGTTGCAACCTCCCGTAGCCATGTGCCATGCCATAATGGTGTTTGTAGTGAGAGTTTGTTGTCCCATTGGATATATTGCAGCGCGGAACGGCATGCCAGGAGGACTGTGCGGGTAGCTGTTGGTAGGGTGCGTTGGATTGGGGCCCCATAGAGCATGGTCTGAACACGGGGGAATCCGAGGCTCTCTAACTCCAGTCGATAGGTAGGGACCGACCATCCTCCATTAAACCAGTCGTGTATCACTAAAAGGCTAGTGGCCAAGTAGTACAGGAATGGGTTCGTCATTCCCATCCCCCCATCGTATGTGGGTCGTTGACACGTTGTGAGGGCCAGTCGCGATCTCGCCCCGCCCCAGAGGAAGGTCGTGATTAGACCATCTAGGGCGCGGAATCAGCCGCAAGGGAGATGGGGAGGAAGGTTTTGAATGATGTATAAAAGACTGGGGAGAATCATCATCTTAAAAAGTGCGACTCTGTCTAGGGGATTCAACGGGAGGGTCTGCCAATGACGGAGGTCCTCTTTCACGCGCTTGACGAGTGGGGTGAGATTAAGGGACCAGGTCAGTTCGGGAAGGAATGCCACCCAGATCCCGAGATATTTGAATGAGAGCCTACGCAAGGGAATGGTTGTTTGCCAATCCACGCATTCCCTTGAGACATGGAGAGGCACCACCGTAGATTTGTCCGGGTTGAGACGCAGTCCCGATGCCTTCTCGAACAGGTGGAGGATGTGGAGAGATCTTGGTCCAGATCGGGCCGGGCCCACCAGATCGAGGAGGACGTCATCAGCATAAAGGGCGATCCGGTCCTCATGAGATTTATGCCAGCGCCAGCCCTGGATCTGGCCATCACTGCGGATACGACATGCCAAGGGTTCAATCGCGAGAGCGAATAGGAGAGGGGAAAGCGGGCATCCCTGGCGGGTCCCCCTCTCGATCAGAAAGGCATCTGACAGTGCACCATTTATGAGGACTCTGGCTGACAGAGTAGAGTAAAGGACCTTCACCATCCCTTGGTTTTCCAGCCCCTTTCAATGCCCGAGAGGCAAACAAAACTATTTGCTCCTTACCCTCCACATACTGTGTAAGACTAGTCCCCAAATCCTTGTTGCTGGCATCAGTGCTCAGTAGTGTGGGTTTCGTGGGGTCAAATCTACCCAGGGAAGGGGCTGCAACAATACCTTCCTTCACCGACATGAAGGCATCATGACACTCTTTACTCCACACGTAAGGGACCTTGGACTTAAATAACATCCACCACGGTTCCACAATGCTGGCGTAACTACGAACAAATTTAGAGTAATATTCCGATAGACCCTGAAAAGATTTGAGGTCTTGGACACAGGTTGGGGCTGCTGTATTTTAGATTGCCTCTACCAAATTTAACTTGGGTTTAATACCGTCCTGTGAAATGGTGTGACCAAGGTACTCTACCGATCCCACCCCTATGTGACATTTCTCCTTTTTCAAGGCGAGCCCCGCCTTCTCTAGACTGGATAACACCCTTTTAAGCATGACATTGTGTTCCTCCACATCCTTGCCATAGATGAGGATGTCCTCTTGAAAACATAATGTCCCTGGGATGTCTCTTAGCACGTGCTGCATGATCCTCTGAAAGGCAGCTGCAGCCGACGCCAACCCAAAGGGCAAACGTAAGAACTGAAACGCCCCTAGGGGGGCCCAAAGGAGGCGAGGTGACGAAAATCGGGATGTGACTCAACCTGGTGGTAAGCAGAGGAAAGATCCAGAACACTGAAACAACTTGCTCCCTTAATTAAAGTAAGGACCTCATGAATGCGTGGCAAGGGGTGTCTGTCCACCCATATGTTCTCGTTGAGATCCCTTAGGTCAACACAAAGTCTAATGTCCTTGCCAGATGCTTTAGTAGTAGGGACGATCAGAGCCAACCACTGAGAGCTCTCAATAGGTTCAATAACACCCGAAGTTAACAATCTGTCCAATTCAACTTTGAGGAGGGCATGCATAATGTGAGGGATGGGTCTAACCTTATGTGCAACAGGTTTAGCATTAGATTCGAGTTTGATGGAGTGTTGGTAATTTTTTAAGTAACCCCAGCCTGTCAGAGAAAACATTAGGAAAATCATTGCAGACCTCCATACCCCCAACAGAAGGATCAACTAGAAGAACTTGGTCAGGACTGTTGGGATCCAACTTGATTGCCAGTTCCTTTTGGTGTCTCCAACCCAATAAATTGGATCCCTTCTGTGTGACATAAAGTTTGCCCACGGTACTTCTACCCTTGAACCCAATTTCTATGGTAGTCATACCTAGCAATGGTATGGGGTCCTGTTAGAAATGGGATCTCTAGTTGGCAAGGGCTTGCACCTTTGTCCAAGTAGGGACCCTTCTTCCTAGTCAGGGTAAGGGAGTTACACTCCTAAAATAACCCCTGCTCACCCCCTTGGTAGCTTGGCACGAGCAGTCAGGCTTATTCTAGAGGCAGTGTGTAAAGCATTTGCACATAACCAACAGTAATACAGTGTAAGCACTACAAACGGACACCACACCAGTTTAGAAAAATAACCAATATTTTATATACTCAAGACAAGACCAATTACGACAAAAATCCACAATACTATACTTTAAAAATGAATGCTTGATAAGGTAACTTCTTCTTTGCAGGAATAGTTCAAAAACAAAGTTCAGTACGAGTCGGTAGCCCCGTCCGGGTCTACCGCGATGCTGAATTACACAGAGTCCAACAGTTCCAGCCGACCGCGTCGCTACGGGCCAGCAGAGTCGTGAACAGACTCGGTCACAGTACCTTTCTCGTTGTGGCTGGTACGGAGTGTACGAGCCGGTCGGCGTTCGTCGCGGTTGCGGTGCAAGACGGAGCGATGCAAGGTGCGGTGTCCCTCGATGCGGTGCAGGCAGCGGCTCGATGAGCGTCGTGCAGACGGAGTCGGTGAGTCCAAGGCGTGCGATGCAGGGTGAGACGATGCTCGATGCGGTGCTGACAGGTTGCGATGCAGGCGACCAAGCCGGAGTGCGGGAGCTGGCGTCGGACAGCGGTGCGAGTCGGAGCGGTGCGTCGCAGACGTGCGAGCGGTGCCCCAAATACGATGCGGTCACGACTCATGAGCCAGTTGCAGCATCCGCGTCGGTCGGGTCCGGCTGGTTCAGTGAAGCGATGCGATGCGATGCGAACTGCGGTGCCCACAGGTCACGGTGCAAGCAGCGGCTCGGTGTTGGCGGCGTCGGACGTCGCCCACGGTGAGACCAGGGTTGCGATGCGAAGCGGGGCGATGCGGTCTGCGGTGCAAACAGGTCACCGGTCAGGGATGGATTCGGTTGACGGAGTCGGTTGCAGTTCCCTTCCTCTGTGGCAACTGAAACAGCGTTCCAGAAGCGGTACCCAGAGGCTTGTGAAGTCTTTGTAGTCCCTGAGACTTCTTAACAGGAGGCCAGCTCGGTTCCAGGCCCTTGGAGATACTCAGCACAAGTTTGTAGAAAGTTCAGTCCTTTCACTGCCCAAGGCAGAAGCAGCAGCTGCAGGCCAACCCAACAAAGCAACAACACAGCAAAGGGGCAGTACTCCTCCTGGCAGCTCTTCGTCTTGGCAGGTTCCTTGATTCCAGCGAGATCTAAATTCATGGGGTCAGGGCCCCAATATTTATATCCCAAATTCCTTTGTTCTCTGAAGGCAGAGAGGCCTTTGCCTAGTCCAAACCAGTTCTGGAGCACTTTGTTGACAAGTCTCTGTCCCTTCTTTCAGAGAGTAGGCCAGGGACATCAGACGCACCACAGGAGGTGGAGCCAGCATTGTGGAGGGAAGGCACTGTCCTATTCAGGGCCCAGGTGCAACTCCTCCCACCCATCTACATGTAGATCTTGCTATTCAGCCCTGTGCTGACTCACCCTGTCTCCTGGCATCCCCCAGCCCCTGTCACTCACACTCCAGACAAGGAATACACAACCTCGCAGAGGCAGGCTTGGATGGTTAGACAAGAAAATACCCACTTTCTAAAAGTGGTATTTTCAAACACAGAATGTTAAAACCAACTTCACTAAAAGATGCATTGTATCATTCTGAGTCCAGGCATACTAAACTCGAATTTCTACCATGTTCCCGGGGTCAGTTAGGATTATAAGCTGTAATAATCCAAACTGCCCGTTCTGGCCTATGGGGAACAGGTAGCCTTGCAATAGTGAAAAACGAACTAGGCTGTAATTCACTATCAGGACATGCCACACACACCAGGGCATGTCCTACCTTTCGCATACAACGCACCCTGCCCACAGGGGTACCTTGGGCCTACCTTAGGGGTGACTAACATGTAGAAAAGGGAAGGTTTAGGGACTTGCAAGTGTGTGCACTTGCCAAGTCGACATGGCAGCCCCAGGCTGCGCACAGGCTCTGCAATGGCAGGCCCGAGTTACATTTTACGGGCTGTTTGCGTGGGTGGCACAATCCAGTGCTGCAGCCCACCAACAGCATTTGGTCTATAGGCCCCGGCACTCGCAGTGCACTTTACAAGGGACTGACACATAAACCAAATAGGCCAATCATGGAAACGCTAATCCGTGACACATTTTATACAGGAGCACTTGCACTTTCCCACTGGACAGCAGTGAGGAAAGTGCGCAGAATCATTACACCAGCAAAAACAGAGTCAAAACCGGGAGGTCAGAAAGCAAAAAGTCAGGGGAAACACGCTAAAAGATGCCAAGTCTAACACATGTCCCCTTCAGCTGAAAGTAGGGAGAACTACCCAACCCCATTGGAGTTCTCTTCACTAAGGCGGAAGAACCTGGACAGACCATCTGCGTTGGCGTGTTCTGTACCAGGACGGTGTTCCACCGTAAAGTCCATTCCCTGTAGGGAGATGGACCACCTCAGCAGTTTTGGATTCTCACCCCTCATTTGCATCAACCATCTGAGGGGCCTGTGGTCTGTCTGAACCCGGAAGTGAGTCCCAAACGGGTATGGTCTCAACTTCTTCAGCGCCCAGACCACAGCAAAAGCTTCCCTTTCTATGGCACTCCACCTCTGTTCCCTGGGGAGTAGTCTCCTGCTAAGGAAGACTACAGGCTGATCCAGGCCCTCTTCGTTCAGTTGTGAGAGCACCGCTCCCACACCATGCTCTGAAGCGTCAGTCTGCACGACGAATTCCTTGGAGAAGTCAGGTGCCTTGAGCACGGGCGCCGTGCACATGGCTGCCTTCAGGGCATCAAAAGCTTTCTGGCAGGACTCAGTCCAGATCACATTCCTGGGCTGCTTCTTAGAAGTCAGCTCTGTTAAGGGGGCCACGATGGTGCCATAGCCCTTAACAAATCTCCTATAGTAGCCGGTGAGACCTAAGAAGGCTCTCACCTCTGTCTGGGTCTTGGGGGCTCCCAAGCCAGAATGGTGTCAATCTTGGGTTGTAGGGGCGCCACCTGGCCGCTTCCTACCTGGTGTCCCAAGTACACCACAGAACCCTGCCCGATCTGGCACTTACTGGCCTTGATCGTGAGGCCTGCACCTTGCAGAGCCCTCAACACTTTCTCAAGGTGCTGTAAATGTTCTTCCCAGCTGGAACTGAACACAGCAATGTCATCCAGGTAGGCGGCACTGAAATCCTCCAGCCCAGCCAACACCTGATTGACCAACCTCTGAAAGGTGGCAGGGGCATTCTTCAACCCAAAGGGCATCACCCGGAATTGGTAATGACCTTCTGGGGTTGAGAATGCTGATCTCTCCTTGGCCCCATCGGTTAAGGCAATCTGCCAGTACCCAGACGTCAAATCAAACGTGCTGAGGAACCGGGCAGCTCCCAACCGATCAATGAGCTCATCAGCTGTGGGGATGGGGTGCGCGTCAGTCCTGGTGACGGCATTGAGCCCACGGTAGTCCACACAAAACCGGAGTTCTGGAGTGGCACCGGGCGCAGCAGCCTTTGGGACCAAGACCACTGGGCTGGCCCAAGGACTGTGGGAGGGCTCAATCACCCCTAACGCCAACATCTTAGAGACCTCCTCCTTGATGCTGGCTCTGACCCGGTCAGTCAACCTGTAAATCTTGTGCTTCACAGGGGGGCTGTCACCAGTGTCCACGTCATGGGTACACCAGTGAGTAACACCAGGGGTCAGAGAGAACAGTGGGGCGAACTGTCCCAACAACTGGTGACAGTCCCCCTGCTGCTCCTGAGTCAGAGTAGGGGAGAGGATCACACCTTCTAATGACCCATCATGCTCCTTGGTAGACAGGAGGTCAGGGAGAGGCTCACTCTCCTCTTCCACCCCATCATCTGTCGCCAAGAGCATACTCACTTCGGACATCTCGAAGTGGGGCTTGAGGCGGTTCACGTGAAGGATCCTCAAAGGGTTCCTTGGAGCTTGCAAATCCACCAGGTAGGTGACGTCACTTTTGCGCTCCTTCACCTCATATGGCCCAGTCCACTTGTCCTGCAAGGCACAAGGTGCCACTGGGGCCATGACCCACACTTTTTGCCCAGGTTGAAATTCGACCAGAGTGGCATTCTGGTCATACCATCTCTTCATTTCTTCCTGGCTTGCTTCTAGGTTCGCCTGAGCGAGTTTCCTGAAGCGGGCAGTTTGGTTTCTAAAGGCCAGCATGTAGCTAAATACATCCTGGGGAGTTTTCCTGGGAGCCGCCTCCCAGCCTTCCTTTACCAAACTCAGAGGTCCTCTGACAGGGTGGCCATACAGGAGCTCAAAGGGGCTGTACCCAAGAGACTTCTGAGGCACCTCCCTGTATGCAAAGAGTAGGCATGGCAAGAGGACGTCCCACTTACGCCTCATGGGTTCTGTTAGACCCTTGATCATGCCTTTCAAGTTCTGGCTGAATCTCTCCACCAGACCGTTTCCTTGTGGGTGGTAAGCAGTGGTGAACTTGTAGGTTACACCACACTCCTTCCACAGGGATGTCATATACTTGTATATGAAATTGGTCCCCCTATCAGAAACCACCTCTCTGGGGAATCCCACACGGGAAAAGATACCCATTAACGCCCGGCCCACCACTGGCACCGTCGTTGTCCTGAGAGGGATTGCCTCCGGGTACCGGGTGGCATGGTCCACCAAGACCAGGATGTACCTGTTGCCCATGGCTGTCTTGGGATCCAGTGGCCCCACAATATCCATCCCTACCCTTTCAAAGGGTGTTCCAACAACAGGAAAAGGTTGGAGAGGAGCTTTGACCTTCCTCCCACTCTTACCACTTGCCTGGCAAGTTTGGCAAGACCTACAGTGTGCATCTGACTGCCTTCGCATTTGGGGCCAAAAGAAGTGGGTGACAAGCCTGTCAAAGGTCTTGTCCTGCCCCAAATGTCCTGCCAAAGGCACGTCATGAGCCAGACCCAGTAGGAAGGTCCTGAAGCGCTGGGGTACCACCAGCACACGGGCTGACCCAGGCTCAGCAACCTTAGGCTCACTGTAAAGGAGACCACTCTCCCAGTAGATCAGATGTGACCCGGACTGATTACCAGCTGCCTGGTCTACAGCCTGCCGCCGCAGACCCTCCAGAGTAGGGCACTCGTTCTGCTCCCTGCAGAACTCCTCCCTGGTGGGACCCCCTTCTTGCTGCAATGGGTCAGCTCAGAGATGTCTCCCAGTTCGGCTACCTGCTCCCCTGTAGGCACCGGGGCGTCCCCCTCGAGGTCCGCCTCCTCCCGGTCCGTGGGAACTTCGGGGGCCGGTTTCCCGCGCCCCCTGCCCTTTCTCTTGGCAGGGACTTGGGCCACTGTTCCAGGCTCCAAGTCCTCTTGATCACCCTTTCTGGCTGCCATTGACCGAGTAGACACGCATGCCCACTCTGGCAACCCAAGCATCTCCAAGTGAGACCTGAGCTCAACATCCTTCCATAAGGACTGCTCCAGGTCGTTACCTAGCAGACAATCTACAGGCATGGTAGGGCTCACAACCACCCTCAAGGGACCTGAGACCCCCCCCATTCAAAGGGAACCTGCGCCACCATACACTGGCGCTCAGAGTTGTCTACAGCAACTACTTGGTGGAATGCCCCTGGGACTACCTGCTTCTCAGAGACCAGGTGACACCGGACTGAGGTCACACTGGCTCCAGTATCTCTGAGAGCCTCTACCCTGTTCCCATTGATGGTCACCCAGGTGCTATATTTCTTTGTGTTAGGGGCACCTGGTTTCCTGGGACCATCTCACTGTCCCCTAGTGAGACAAGGGTCATTTCTGCGGGATCCCCACCCTCCTGTGGGCACCCCTCCTCCCCAGCGCTACACTAGCCAACACTTTGGACTGTCCACCGGTGGGTGGTGGTGTCCCCTTCGGGCACTTGGGGTCCCCCTTAAAGTGACCTACCTGGTCACATGCATAACACTTGCAGGGGCCGGTCTCAACAGGCTTCCCTGTAGAGACCCTTTCTTCTTATCACCGGGGGCTGGGAACCTTTACCCTGGGTACTAGTTTGGGGCCCTTTAGAGAACTCCTGTGCTTTACCCTTGTCCCCCCCACCTTTCTGCTGGGGACCCTGCCCACCTTTGGCTGAGTCTCCCCCAAACGCTTTCTTGTGGACCCTGGTACTCACCCAGCGGTCCGCTTCCATAGCAAGCTTCCTGGGGTCAGTTAGCTTACTATCCACTAGGTGCTGGCGCAGATCTGCAAAACATAGACTAGGCAAGTGCTCCCATGCAATCAAGTTGTAGAGCCCCTGAAAATCTGTTACACTACTGCCCTTCACCCAACCATCCAGCGACCTGCAGAACACATCCACACATTCCAACCAAGTGTTGGCATCAGACTTCTTACTGGACCTGAACTGATCCCTGTACTTTTCAGGAGTAAGACCATACTTCGTGAGAAGGGCATCCTTCATGTCAGCATAGGTGAGGTGATACCCCTTACCCAAAGCTATCAGAGCATCCCTTGCTTCTTCAGGGAAAAGTGGCCACAATCCTGCTCCCCAATTTTCCTCAGGGACCCCATTCATGTGTATGGCTGCCTCATAACCCTGAAACCACCTTTGTATGTCATCCCCCTTCTTGAACTCCTTGCCTACATTCTTGGGAATGTGCACAATCCTGTCTGCCTTTCTGGACGAATTGCTGCCACCATCTGAGCCTGACTTACTCCTAAGTTCTAGCTCCTTCAGTTCTCTCTCATGCTCTAAGAGCATCTTCTTCTCCTCCATGGACAATCTCTTCTCCTCCCGCTCACTCTCCAGCCTGAGCTTCTGCAGCTCAAACTGCCTTGCCTACCGCCTGTCCTCCAGCTCCTCTGGGGACAGACTGCTGCTGCCTGACCTGGCGGGTTCCCCCCCACCCAAAAGCACATCCACCCTGGAAATAGGCTCCTCCACCTCCTCACTGAGATTACCAGGCTGCCCACTGGCATGTCTGGCTGCTACCCAGGCCCTCAGCGCCTTCTGTAGCTCCTCCTTCCTTGTGAGGCCTTTAATTTGGACTTTCAGGTTTTTACAAATTGCTCGTAGTTCCTTTACGGCGTAGGTTTCCAACCTATCCTCCTCAAAGATAACTTCCAGAGATGCAACGGATGATGCAGCTGAGTCAGGCATGACAAAAGTAGTGAGTTGAAAACTGGCAAGATCAAAAATAGGCCAAAAGAAAAAGAACCAGTATGTGGTACGTAATGGTCTGCGATATGGTAGTGGTGCACACCAATCACTGTAAGTCAAGTGCAAACACAAGTCCTATCCTCACCGCTGACAACCAATGTTAGAAATGGGATCTCTAGTTGGCAAGGGCTTGCACCTTTGTCCAAGTAGGGACCCTTCTTCCTAGTCAGGGTATGGGAGTTACACTCCTAAAATAACCCCTGCTCACCCCCTTGGTAGCTTGGCACGAGCAGTCAGGCTTATTCTAGAGGCAGTGTGTAAAACATTTGCACATAACCAACAGTAATACAGTGTAAGCACTACAAACGGACACCACACCAGTTTAGAAAAATAACCAATATTTTTATATACTCAAGACAAGACCAATTACGACAAAAATCCACAATACTATACTTTAAAAATGAATGCTTGATAAGGTAACTTCTTCTTTGCAGGAATAGTTCAAAAACAAAGTTCAAATCGAGCCGGTAGCCCCGTCCGGGTCTACCGCGATGCTGAATTACACAGAGTCCAACAGTTCCAGCCGACCGCGTCGCTACGGGCCAGCAGAGTCGTGAACAGACTCGGTCACAGTACCGTTCTCGTTGTGGCTGGTACGGAGTGTACGAGCCGGTCGGCGTTCGTCGCGGTTGCGGTGCAAGACGGAGCGATGCAAGGTGCGGTGTCCCTCGATGCGGTGCAGGCAGCGGCTCGATGAGCGTCGTGCAGACGGAGTCGGTGAGTCCAAGGCGTGCGATGCAGGGTGAGACGATGCTCGATGCGGTGCTGACAGGTTGCGATGCAGGCGACCAAGCCGGAGTGCGGGAGCTGGCGTCGGACAGCGGTGCGAGTCGGAGCGGTGCGTCGCAGACGTGCGAGCGGTGCCCCAAATGCGATGCGGTCACGACTCTTGAGCCAGTTGCAGCGTCCGCGTCGGTCGGGTCCGGCTGGTTCAGTGAAACGATGCGATGCGAACTGCGGTGCCCACAGGTCACGGTGCAAGCAGCGGCTCGGTGTTGACGGCGTCGGACGTCGCCCACAGTGAGACCAGGGTTGCGATGCGAAGCGGGGCGATGCGGTCTGCGGTGCAAACAGGTCACCGGTCAGGGATGGATTCGGTTGACGGAGTCGGTTGCAGTTCCCTTCCTCTGTGGCAACTGAAACAGCGTTCCAGAAGCGGTACCCAGAGGCTTGTGAAGTCTTTGTAGTCCCTGAGACTTCTTAACAGGAGGCCAGCTCGGTTCCAGGCCCTTGGAGATACTCAGCACAAGTTTGTAGAAAGTTCAGTCCTTTCACTGCCCAAGGCAGAAGCAGCAGCTGCAGGCCAACCCAACAAAGCAACAACACAGCAAAGGGGCAGTACTCCTCCTGGCAGCTCTTCCAGCTCTTCGTCTTGGCAGGTTCCTTGATTCCAGCGAGATCTAAATTCATGGGGTCAGGGCCCCAATATTTATATCCCAAATTCCTTTGTTCTCTGAAGGCAGAGAGGCCTTTGCCTAGTCCAAACCAGTTCTGGAGCACTTTGTTGACAAGTCTCCGTCCCTTCTTTCAGAGAGTAGGCCAGGGACATCAGACGCACCACAGGAGGTGGAGCCAGCATTGTGGAGGGAAGGCACTGTCCTATTCAGGGCCCAGTTGCAACCCCTCCCACCCATCTACATGTAGATCTTGCTATTCAGCCCTGTGCTGACTCACCCTGTCTCCTGGCATCCCCCAGCCCCTGTCACTCACACTCCAGACAAGGAATACACAACCTCGCAGAGGCAGGCTTGGATGGTTAGACAAAAAATACCCACTTTCTAAAAGTGGTATTTTCAAACACAGAATGTTAAAACCAACTTCACTAAAAGATGCATTTTATCATTCTGAGTCCAGGCATACTAAACTCGAATTTCTACCATGTTCCCGGGGTCAGTTAGGATTATAAGCTGTAATAATCCAAACTGCCCGTTCTGGCCTATGGGGAACAGGTAGCCTTGCAATAGTGAAAAACGAACTAGGCTGTAATTCACTATCAGGACATGCCACACACACCAGGGCATGTCCTACCTTTCGCATACAACGCACCCTGCCCACAGGGGTACCTTGGGCCTACCTTAGGGGTGACTAACATGTAGAAAAGGGAAGGTTTAGGGACTTGCATGTGTGTGCACTTGCCAGAGTCGACATGGCAGCCCCAGGCTGCGCACAGGCTCTGCAATGGCAGGCCCGAGTTACATTTTACGGGCTGTTTGCGTGGGTGGCACAATCCAGTGCTGCAGCCCACCAACAGCATTTGGTCTATAGGCCCCGGCACTCGCAGTGCACTTTACAAGGGACTGACACATAAACCAAATAGGCCAATCATGGAAACGCTAATCCGTGACACATTTTATACAGGAGCACTTGCACTTTCCCACTGGACAGCAGTGAGGAAAGTGCGCAGAATCATTACACCAGCAAAAACAGAGTCAAAACCGGGAGGTCAGAAAGCAAAAAGTCAGGGGAAACACGCCAAAAGATGCCAAGTCTAACAGGTCCCCACTGTAACCACCCGGTTGAATTTCTGGAGTTTGTAGGACCTTATGCAAAGCAGGGAATAACTCTGAAAAGAGGTTGACATCAACCAATGTGTAAGGAGAACATGAGTCAGCAAACACCGTAACAGGTTTATTATCTAATGTGATGCTACAGGATGGGAAACCTGTTACATCATTGCCACTTTTTAGTTGGAAAACTAGTTTGGTATCAGGAGGATTGTCTTGTTCAATAGCTAACACAGTTTTGGCATGCTGTTTCCTGCAGACCCTCGCCAAGTGACCTTCCTTACCACACTTGTGGCATGCAACTGTCCTAGCTTGACAAACCACATTATTGGCTAAGTGACCAGGACTACCACATCTGTAAAACTTGGGTTTAGTGCCTATCGGCACAAGGTTAGCATTCCTGTTCTTATCCTTCCCTGCGTCATGTTTATTTATGACATTGACATCTGCAGGCTTGTCACTCCCTTCTTTCATTGCAATCATACAGTCTGCAGTATGTTCAACACTGACAGCAATATCAATGGCTTCTTTGAGATCAGGTTTCGCCTCCAGGAGTCTTTCTTGGATCCTTGGGTTATTGGTGCACCTGACTAATTGGTCTGATGAGAGCATCTAGTAGAGTCTCAAATTCGCATGTGTTGGCTAGGCCTTTTAATGCAGCAATAAATGGTTTTACTTTCTCATTTTTTTCCCTAACCCTAGAAAAAAAATGGTGCCTTTTTAGCACAACATTTATTTTCTTCCCAAAGTGTTTCTCTAACCTGTTTACAGCCACTTGATAAACATTTTCATCTTCATCACTATCACCTTCATCATGCAAGGACACAAATGTTGTCGTAAGTTTTGCGATTTTCAATACCTAAATTGTGGAGTAGCGTATGTAATTTGCGTAAAGGAGAACATTTTCCCTCTCCAATGGCAATGAGGTAGGATTCCAATAAACCATACCACTGTTTCCATGGTAAAATGGGTTCTCCCACCTCATTTAGAAAAGGAGGTGGTTGCGACATGTTTGCTGTGGCCATGGTTAAGTTTGCACTTAATATGAGCAATATAGGAATAAGAGCAAACAGCTTAATGAGGAACTTATAATACAGGCCTCAAAATACCAAAAGAACACCAAGCAAATCTTGACCAGGGGAAGGAGTGGACAGATCATATGCAAAACTGAGCAATACAAAGGGAAGGAAACTGAAAAGCAGTAAAATTAAAATGGTTATTGGATCTGAGTCGATGAAAATGTCAACAGTCTGAGGAATAAAATAAAGCTGGTAAGTACTAACAATAATTATGCAGCAGTCGCAACGATGAATAGACACAGACACGGAAAATGCAGGTTGAGCCCATCAGCGTCAAAAACCAAAACAAGCAGCAAAAATCGACTGTACATGAAGTGTCCCAAACCGGGAACAGCTGTGCCCATCAGTGTGGCAAGTTTAAGCAGACAGGCAACGTATGTCCAGAAACGCCCTTGCTTGCCGAGAAGAAGGCAGCACCACAGCGGAGACTACCTCCCACGCTGCGGCCATGCCCCAGGAGGATGGACAAATCCCAGGAGGAAGCAGAGCAAATGGCGCAGGCGTGCCTTGCCGATCCGGTGCTGGGACAGCGAAGAGCTGAGGGGAAGGCGACATCACAGCGGAGACGACCTCCCACACTGCGGCCCCACCCCAGTGGAAGCAGAGTGTGAGTGACGCAGAGGTGCCTCGACGATCCGGTGCTGAGACAGAGATGAGTAGGGGCGGCACCACAGCGGAGACTACCTCCCACGCTACCACACCCAAAGGGAACGGTCAACAACTACGAGAGACGTCGGCCACAAAACACTGTGTCCCGTTGAGAGTGAAAACTATAGGGACCTTGAAGGTGTAGGGTCACACAATTAACGTGCTCCCACTGGAATCGATCGAAAAGATCTTCAATTTTGCGAATGGGAGAGAGCATGAAAAGCAAGGAGAAACTGAGTGTACACAAGGAGGCACAGCGTGCCACAGGGCTTCCACAACCAGCCGCAATAAAGGAGTAGGACCAGGACGCAGCACGAAATCAGACACAGCAGGCGGCAAGAGTGCAGGCCCCACACAGAAGTTAGAAGCTTGAGGATGCACACCTTCAGAAGGTAGGAGACAAAGATATTACTCACGGGTTGGTCGACCAAAGTATGTGTGAAAAACCACTGTCTTGATGTAAAGTAGTATGGCTGTCACTAGAGAAGAAGTTGGGGGTGGCGGTGAACCATCCCCACATGGTAAATCGTCGCCAGTGTTACAAAGTGAGATGACACTGGGTAAGTACAAGAGAAGTCTTTATTTCATCTCTCCACCACCACAGGTTCCAGTCAGTTGGAGTCAGCTATGGAATGTTCGCCCAACAAAAGCATGGCACGTGCCAAATGGGATAGAGGGGAGGAGGAACGGAATGAACCAAATAGATAATTATAACAACTTTCCTCTAGTATTTTAAAATGTATTTTTGTTCTTTTTTTTTTTTTTAAACAATGCTTTACTAAAAAGCAGTGATAAAGCCAATTGTTTGTTACTCACATTATATTGAATGTTGATTGCCTGTTAACTGTTGCAATGTGGTGGACGACTCTTTGACATCCACCATACTTCCTCCTTAATGCAATGGGGGTCAAGGGTTGTCCAAGGCACTTAAGAAGAAAATGCTTTTGATGCCGGCATTTTGTTTAAAAAATGTAGTGGGCTGCTTTTTTTGTGTTTTTATTTTTGCTGTGATGTGCAGGTCCCAGGATGCTTGTTTCCGGTCCAGGGAAGACATGGCTTGGCAGTTCGGGCTGGACTGTTCCCATGAGGCACAGGGTCAGACTGATTTGCATATGGCCATGTCTGAACTGGGGTGGTGGAGTGAGCTAAAGAATGATGATGGATTAAACCCAGATCAGTTGACTGGGGGTGAGTGTTTGATTTGCTCAAGCGCTCCGTCCATCATCCCCTTTGGTATCGCGATGTGCAGGATGCGCATCGCACTGACATCTCAACAAAGAAAATCTGATTTCACCTTATTCGGTCCCAGCATGCACAACTTTGCCCCTCCCCAGATCACCGATCTCTGCATGAAAGGTACATCTGGAAGGGGACAAAGTCCCCTTACCGATGGTACAGCTCCCAGGAGGATCCCTGCTTGGGGATCATGATCCCCCCCCCCCCCAAGCACAAATTCAGCTATTAGACACCAGAAAATCATTTTGGGGTGGCAGAGAACCCCTGGGCATGGGCAAGTGCTGTACCCCCAGCACAAACAGTCTTAATGTCACCTGGGTTAGATGGTGGGTAGTTTATCAGCAACCTGCTCCATTGGGAGCAGAAAGCCCAGTAGACTCCAGGTATGCTTTTATAGACGAAAACAAAGTTGTGTGTGTGGCCCATTCTTGCATTGGGCCATGTCCCTACCCCAAAAGGGGCAATACAGTCCCCTGAGGGGCAGATTGAAGGGGGGAGTCACCCAGTCTGCACCTCGGGGGGGGGGGGGGAGGGAAGAAAGCTTTCTAGACATTAGCTTTATTTTTTTTTTTCAAGGAGCAGGATTGGACTGGAGAAGTGCCTGCCTGCCTTAGGGCCATGCTCCCAACCTAAAAGGGGCAATTCAGTCTTTCTGCCCCCCTCGGGGACAGATGGGGCATTTACCCCCATGTGTTCTAAAGGTAGCAGAAAGCCCACTAGACATCATGGAAATGTGGGGGGGGGGGGGTTTCCCCCCTTGTACCCTCATAGAGGGGAGAAAGCCCACGGACACCTGGAGAAAATGGTCAAGAAAAGAAAGGATGGCATTGGCCGTGCCCCCACCCCAGAATGGGCCCAGCAGTCTTTCTTCCCCAGGGGAACAGAGTCCACTAGGCACCAGGGAAACCGTGCAAAAGAAGAAAAGGGTGGGGGGGTGGCCCACTCTGGTATCGAGCCATACCACATCCTAGAATGGGCCCAGCAGTCTTTCGCCACACCCCTTTACTCCCCGCCATCCCTCCAACCCCCAAGGGAAGATTGAAAGATTTGGGACCAATGTGCAGAGAGACCACTGGATGTCGGGGATATTTTTATAGAAATAATGGAATGCGGGTCAATCAATCAATCACAGAATTTGTAGAGCGCACTACTTACCCGCGAGGGTCTCATGGCGCTGGGGAGAAAAAAGGGGGGGGGAGGGGGTGCTGCTACTGGTCGAACAGCCAGGTCTTGAGTAGCCTCCTGAAGGTCAGCAGGTCTTGGGTCTGTCGTAGGCTTGGTGGAAGGGTGTTCCAGGTCTTGGCGGCGAGGTGTGAGAAGGATCTGCCGCCGGTGGTTGTTCTTCGAATGCGAAGGACGGTGGCGAGGGAGAGGTCGGCGGAGCTGGCGGTTGGGGACGTAGAAGAAGAGTCGTCTGTTGAGGTAGGCTGGGCCAGTCTTGTGGAGTGCCTTGTGTGCGTGGATGAGGAGTTTGAAGGAGATTTCCCTGTCGACGGGGAGCCAGTGCAGGTTCCTCAGGTGGGGGGTGATGTGGCTGTGGCGTGGTACGTCGAGGATCAGGCGTGCGGAGGCGTTTTGTATGCGTTGCAGTCGCTTGATGAGCTTGGCCGGGGCTCCCGCGTAGAGGGCGTTCCCATAGTCAAGTCTGCTACTGACGAGGGCCTGGGTGACTGTTCTTCTTGTATCTGTCGGGATCCACCTGTAGATCTTGCGAAGCATGCGGAGGGTGTTGAAGCAGCAGGAGGAGGAGACTGCGTTGACTTGCTTGGCCATGGAGAGCGTTGAGTCGAGGATGACTCTCAGGTTGCGTGCGTGGTCGGTGTGTGTCGGGGCTGCTCCCAGCGTCGTTGGCCACCAGGAGTCGTCCCAGGCTGAGGGGTTGGAGCCGAGGATGAGGACCTCTGTCTTGTCCGTGTTCAGCTTTAGTCGGCTGATCTTCATCCAATCGGCGACGGCCTTCATTCCTTCATGGAGATTGGATTTGGCGGCGAGGGGGTCCTTGGTGAGGGAGAGGATCAGTTGAGTGTCGTCGGCGTAGGAGATAATGTTGAGGTCGTGCTGTCTGGCGATGCGTGCGAGCGGGGCCATGTAGATGTTGAACAGTGTTGGGCTGAGGGAAGATCCCTGGGGTACGCCGCAGATGATCTCGGAGGCTTCGGATCGGAAAGGTGGGAGGCGGACTCTCTGGGTTCTGCCGTCGAGGAAGGAGGTGGTCCATTCCAGGGCCTTGTCTCGGATCCCTGCGTCGTGGAGGCGTGCGCGCAGACAGTGTCGAAGGCGGCGCAGAGGTCCAGCAGGATGAGGGCTGCGGTCTCACCGTTGTCCAGCAGGGTCCTGATGTCGGTGGCGGCGATGAGGGCAGTCTCAGTGCTGTGGTTGCTGCGGAACCCTGATTGGGATGGGTCCAGGATGCTGTTTTCTTCGAGGTATCGGGTTAGCTGTTTGTTGACGATCTTCTCGATGACCTTGGCTGGGAACGGAAGCAGGGAGATGGGCCGGAAGTTCTTGAGGTCTCTCGGGTCCGCCTTGGGTTTTTTGAGTAGGGCGTTGATCTCTGCGTGTTTCCAGCTCTCTGGGAAGGTCTCGAAGGAGAGATTGATAACGTTGCACAGGTGGGGTGCGATGGAGCTGCTGGCTTTGTTGAAGATGTGGTGCGGGAAAGGTTCTGACGGGGAGCCGGAGTGTATTGTGCTCATGGTCTTGATGGTGTCATCGATGTTCACGCTGGCCCAGGCTGGCAAGGGGTCATGGTCGATGGTGTGCGGCGGGTCTGGTGTATCTATCTTAGTAGGGGCTGTCTGGGTGTTGAAGCTGTCGTGGATGTCGGCGATCTTGCGGTGGAAGAAGGTGGCGAGGGAATCGCACAGGGCTTGCGACGGCGGGATGTCGTTGGTGTTGGAACTGGGGTTGGAGAGTTCCTTCACGATGTTGAAGAGCTCCTTGCTGTTGTGTGCGTTGTTGTCGAGGCGGTCTTTGAAGGAGATTCTCTTGGCGGACCTGATGAGGTGGTGGTGGTTACGGATGGCGTCTTTGTGGGCTGCGTGGCTGTCCGGTGTCTTATCGCTGTGCCATTTCTTCTCTAGTTTCCGGCAGGTACGCTTGGAAGCTAGGAGTTCCGGGGTGAACCAGCTGGCTCTTTGGTGGTGTCGCTGTAGGTGAGTTTTTCAGCGGGGCGAGGGTGTTGGCACAGTCGTCTATCCATCGTCTGAGGTTGCAGGCAGCGTCGTCGGTGTTGGATGGGTCGGAGGGAGGGCTGAGAGCGAGGTTTGCCCGTAGTTGGTCTTCGGTGACTTTGCTCCAGCAGCGGCGTGGGATCTGTTGGGTGCGGTGGTGTGTGGTGGGTTTCTGGAAGGTGAAGTGGATGCAGCGGTGGTCGGTCCAGAGGAGTTCCGTGGTGTGGCTGAAGGAGACGTGGGAGCTTGAGGAGAAGACGGGGTCGAGCGTGTGGCCGGCGGAATGAGTCGGTGTTGTGACGAGCTGTCTCAGTCCGAGGTTGGCGAGGTTGTCGATCAGGGTGGTGGAGTTGCTGTCGTTGTTGTTCTCCAGGTGAAAGTTCAGGTCTCCGAGGAGGATGTAGTCGGTAGAGGTCAGGGCGTGCGTGCTGATGAAGTCGGCGATGGAGTCGCTGAACTGGGGTCGGGGCCCAGGGGGTCTGTAGACAAGGGTGCCTCTAAGGGTGGTGTTGGGGTCCGTGTGGATCTGGAAGTGCATGTGTTCGGCGGTGCAGAGAAAGTCGTCGGTGCTGGTCGAGACCCTGATGGAGTTCTTGTGGACGATGGCGATTCCTACTCCGTTGACGCGGTCTCTGCGGGTGATCTTATAGCCGTCTGGGATGGCTATGGCGATGTCGGGTGCGGAGGAGTCGTTCATCCAGGTCTCTGTCAGGAAGGCGACGTCTGGTGATGATGTGTCGAGCAGGTCCCAGAGCTCGACGGCGTGTTTGCGTGCGGAGCGGGTGTTCAGTAGGATGCATCGGAGGTGGTTGAGGTCCTTCTTGGCGGGCGCTTCGGTGGCTCTGAGGCTGGTGTAGCTGCAGTTCCGGCAGGTGAAGGGGCCATGAGTGCGTTTCGGGGCGGCCTTGAAGCAGTTGTGTGTCCGTCCGGGGTTGAGAGCGTGGAGTGTGGTGGCATCGTAACGGCGTCGGTCCTAGAGGCTGGAGCGGGGGGCGCGCGGCCCAGAGGTTCTGGCACTGGGCGCGGTCCAGGCGCAGACGGGCTTGCCTTAGGCGCGCCGGCGGCGCGCCCGCTGCGCGCGGCCGCCATATATGGGGAGGTGGGAGGGAGGAGCAGCTGGGAGGCGGGAGGCAGGGGCAGCGAATGGGCAGTCGGGGGCGGGGACGCAGCGGCGGGAGTGGAGAGAGGCAACGGGGGGTACAGAAGGCAAAGTTGGGCACAGAAAAATGGGGGCACGAGGGGAAAACAGAAGGCAAAATTGGGCACAAGAAATGGGGGCAACGAGGGGAAACAGAAGGCAAAAATGGGCACACAGAATGGGGGCACGAGGGGAAACAGAAGGCAAAATTGGGCACAAAAAATGGGGGCACGAGGGGAAACAGAAGGCAAAATGGACACACAAAATGGGGGCACGAGGGGAAACAGAAAGCAAAATGGACACAGGAAATGGGGGCACGAGGGGAAGCAGAAGGCAAAACGGGCACCGAGGCAACAGCAGACGGGCGAGCTTACCAGCAGCAGCAGCGGGCAGGACAACACAGGCGGAGCTGTGTGGCGGGGAGCGACCTACCTGGCAAGGTCAAGGGTCGCTCTCCTCACCGCGCAGCGGCCGCCATATATGGGGAGGTGGGAGGGAGGAGCAGCTGGGAGGCGGGAGGCAGGGGCAGCGAATGGGCAGTCAGGGGGCGGGGCCGCAGGGGACGCAGCGGCGGGAGTGGAGAGAGGCAACGGGGGGTACAGAAGGCAAAGTTGGGCACAGAAAAATGGGGGCACGAGGGGAAAACAGAAGGCAAAATTGGGCACAAGAAATGGGGGCAACGAGGGGAAACAGAAGGCAAAATTGGACACACAGAATGGGGGCACGAGGGGAAACAGAAGGCAAAATTGGGCACAAAAAATGGGGGCACGAGGGGAAACAGAAAGCAAAATGGACACACAAAATGGGGGCACGAGGGGAAGCAGAAGGCAAAACGGGCACCGAGGCAACAGCAGAGGGGCGAGCTTACCAGCAGCAGCAGCGGGCAGGACAACACAGGTGGAGCTGTGTGGCGGGGGAGCGACCTACCTGGCAAGGTCAAGGGTCCACCTGTCCTGGCATCAGGCGGCACACCTGTAGTGCTAGAGGCACTCCCATGTATTGAAACCATGTGATGACCTTTGACTACCATTGTTTTAATTGACTTTTGGTGTTTTACTTTACCCTAGCCTGAATGTACGATATCATTTTTTCTTGCATGTGCACCTTTCCTTGAAGATTTCTTTTGTGTCTCTTTGTAGTTTTAATAGGGGGAGAGCTTTCACAGAGTAGAACAGCCTTGCCAGGGACAGAACGTGTGGGATGTACATTTGAAAGCATGAGAGAGAGAGAGAGGTGTGGAATGTACTTCTTGGTCTCGAAGTACAGTGTTCTAAACAGTGGTGCTTAAATGTGCATTATGTTGTACACTGGGAGATGAAGTGTGCAGTGCTATAGGCAGTGGTGCAACATATGTGTATTGTGTTGTACATTGGCAAGTATTATGAAGTTCTTACTATTGGCTTTGACATGCCCTCACGCCATCTTGAATTCTGACTCTGTCTAGCTTGAGCTTTTACGCACACAGGCAGGCTCCCAGATTACTCAAGTTGTTTAGGTTATTCACGTTCAAGGTTGTTTTGCTTTTGGAGATTGTTGACTGTACTGCCAGAGACTTACATAATATATAGGTTGGAACACGTGAGAGCGCAGAAGGAATGTGAGAACTCTTTTGCATTTGGAATGCTTGCATGCAGCGGCCAACTCCAGTAAGTTTTCCTGCGCAGAGGAGGGCCTCTCAGAAACTTCTAGTGTGTTTTGAGATTATAATGCTGTGGTTTGTTGACCTGGAAACTAGGATTTGCACCTGAATGACAGACGCTTCTTCAGTGCAGGAACCTGGTTTGCTGAGTCTCTTGACCCTGGCTGTTAATCCCCCAGTCTGGAGTGGGCCAAGATGAAGTTTGCAGCCGGTGAGGTGTTTTCTTAGAGTATTGACTTTGTGATCTGTGAGTGAGTCTGTGTGCACATCCAAGTCTTCAGTGGTTATAATCATCTGAGGTGTTTTCATTGTGATGTGTGTGTGTGTCTGTGTGCACATCCAAGTCTTCAGTGGTTGTAATCATCTGATGTATTTAGTGTATATATCTTTCGGATTTCTTGCAGCGGACGTCCAGTATTTGCTTGTGTTTCATTTCATATAGCTATCTGCTTGCATTTCAGTTCATATTATTATCCATTCATTTAACAGTTGCATTTGCCTACTTATAAATGTGATATTATTGCTTGTATGTATGTGTGTATATATATATATATATATATATATATATATATATATATATATATAGTAGACGTTCACCATCTGATTCAATGTCATTAGACTCCCCACCTGACCTATGTTCTGTTTAACGTTTTGATATTGGTTATTCTCTGTATATGATTATTGTATTTACTCCCTTACTTCACTTTGCTCCATCGTTTAGCCCATTCCCAGTTTATTCAGGTTTATGAAGGATATGTTATGTGTGCATTATATGTCTCAATATCCATTAGATTCACCCTATTAGACTCATGTTTTGATTTGTTACCTCCTTTCCCTCAAAATGTAAAGCGCTCTGATATCCCTCGGGATCAAGTTCGCGCTATATAAAACTTTATAAATAAATAAATATATATATATTACCTACTGGCGGTCGCCAGTAGGTAGTTATAGTTAGGACCTAGTTTCCATAGGAAAAGTGTTTTTTGTTTTCCCAATAACTTTGGCGCCGGTTGACGAATCTTCGCGAAATTTTCAAAACTAGTGATCAGCTCCGGTCAGCTCCTGTCTTGAAAGTTTCGGGGTGATTCGCCAAGCGGGGGCCGAGAAAAAAGGGGGGTCCCAAAACGCGTTTTCCCCATGTTATTTTCCATAGGAAACTTTAGACAAAGCTATAGCCCGAACTGCTGAACGGAATTACACCAAATTTGGCAAAAAGGTAGGTCTTGGTTCAGAAAGAGTCCTTTTTGTTAAATGGTGTAAATCCGTTCAGTAGTTTTTGAAATATTAAAGGAAAAAGAAATATCGATATCTGGGCGCAGCCTAACCACACATGTCATCGTGAAATCTGATTGGCTGTCAGCACTTCATCCAGGAAATGCTGGCAGCCATCTTGGGACTGGTTGAACCAGAGTCATAAGAAAACAGTTAAATAAAGATGAAAAACAAGAAAAGGGGGCAGGGTAGGAACACCCTGAGCCCCTAGGCCTGCTCAGGGGGTCCAACAAGGACCCCCAGCCCAAAAACATTTTAAGAAACGTCCGAATTCGCGCTAGGTGCGCGAATCCGGAAGAAAAAATAAAAAACCAGCATCGCCAATAGGTCTCGCCGTTGGGACCTTATAAGTGTTTAGCCAGAGATATTGGCAATGTTTCTAAGGTATGTTGTAGAGAGAGAGACTGACTGACTGAGAGAGAGACTGACTGAGAGAGAGACTGACTGAGAGAGAGACTGACTGAGAGAGAGACTGGCTGAGAGAGAGACTGGCTGAGAGAGAGACTGGTTGAGAGAGAGACTGACTGAGAGAGACTGACTGAGAGACTGTGAGAGAGAGACTGAGTGACTGTGAGAGAGAGACTGACTGAGTGACTGACTGAGAGAGACTGACTGTGAGAGAGAGACTGACTGAGAGACTGACTGACTGAGAGACTGACTGAGAGACTGACTGACTGAGAGACTGACTGACTGAGAGACTGACTGACTGAGAGACTGACTGACTGAGAGACTGACTGACTGAGACTGACTGAGACTGACTGACTGAGACTGACTGACTGAGACTGACTGACTGAGACTGACTGACTGAGACTGACTGACTGAGACTGACTGAGACTGACTGACTGAGACTGACTGAGACTGACTGAGACTGACTGAGACTGACTGAGACTGACTGAGACTGACTGACTGACTGACTGACTGACTGAGACTGACTGACTGAGACTGACTGACAGAGACTGACTGACAGAGACTGACTGACAGAGACTGACTGACAGAGACTGACTGACTCAGAGAGACTGACTGACAGAGAGACTGACTGACTGAGAGACTGACTGACTGAGAGAGAGACTGACTGAGAGACTGACTGACTGACAGAGACTGACTGAGACTGACTGACTGACTGACTGAGACTGACTGACTGACTGAGACTGACTGACTGACTGAGAGAGAGACTGACTGAGAGAGAGACTGACTGAGAGAGAGACTGACTGAGAGAGACTGACTGAGAGAGAGACTGACTGAGAGACTGACTGACTGACAGAGACTGACTGACTGACAGAGACTGACTTACTGACAGAGACTGACTTACTGACAGAGACTGACTGACTGACAGAGACTGACTGACTGACAGAGACTGACTGACTGACTGACTGACAGAGAGACAGACTGACTGACTGACAGAGAGAGACTGACAGACTGACTGACAGAGAGACTGACAGAGAGAGACTGACTGACAGAGACTGACTGACAGAGACTGACTGACAGAGACTGACTGACAGAGACTGACTGACTGAGACTGACTGACTGACTGACTGACTGACAGACTGACTGACTGACAGAGAGAGACTGACAGAGACTGACTGACAGAGACTGACTGACAGAGACTGACTGACAGAGACTGACTGACAGAGACTGACTGACAGAGACTGACTGAGAGACTGACTGACTGAGAGACTGACTGACTGAGAGACTGACTGACTGAGAGACTGACTGACTGAGAGACTGACTGAGAGAGACTGACTGACTGAGACTGACTGAGACTGACTGAGACTGACTGAGACTGACTGAGACTGACTGAGACTGACTGAGACTGACTGAGACTGACTGAGAGAGACTGACTGAGAGACTGACTGACTGACAGAGACTGACTGACTGACAGAGACTGACTTACTGACAGAGACTGACTGACTGACTGACTGACAGAGAGACTGACAGACTGACTGACTGAGAGAGACTGACTGACTGACTGACAGAGAGACTGACAGACTGACTGACTGAGAGAGACTGACAGACTGACTGACTGACTGACTGACTGACTGACTGACTGACTGACTGACAGACTGACTGACTGACTGACAGACTGACTGACAGACTGACAGACTGACAGACTGACTGAGAGAGACTGACAGACTGACTGACAGACTGACTGACAGAGAGAGACTGACTGACAGAGACTGACTGACAGAGACTGACTGACAGAGACTGACTGACAGAGACTGACTGACTGACTGACTGACTGACTGACTGACTGACTGACTGACTGAGAGACTGACTGACTGACAGACTGACTGACTGACTGACAGACTGACTGACAGACTGACAGACTGACAGACTGACTGAGAGAGACTGACAGACTGACTGACTGACAGAGAGAGACTGACTGACTGACAGAGAGAGACTGACAGACTGACTGACTGACAGAGAGAGACTGACTGACTGACTGACTGACAGAGAGAGACTGACTGACTGACTGACTGACAGAGACTGACTGACAGAGACTGACTGACAGAGACTGACTGACAGAGACTGACTGACAGAGACTGACTGACAGAGACTGACTGACTGAGAGACTGACTGACTGAGAGACTGACTGACTGAGAGACTGACTGACTGAGAGACTGACTGACTGACAGAGACTGACTGACAGAGACTGACTGACAGAGACTGACTGACAGAGAGACTGACTGACAGAGAGACTGACTGACAGAGACTGACTGACTGAGACTGACTGAGACTGACTGACTGAGACTGACTGACTGAGACTGACTGACAGAGACTGACTGACAGAGACTGACTGACAGAGACTGACTGACTGACAGACTGACAGACTGACTGACAGACTGACTGACAGACTGACTGACTGACAGACTGACTGACAGACTGACTGAGAGACTGACTGACTGAGAGACTGACTGACTGAGAGACTGACTGACTGAGAGACTGACTGAGAGACTGACTGACAGACTGACTGAGAGACTGACTGACTGAGAGACTGACTGACTGAGAGACTGACTGACTGAGAGACTGACTGACTGAGAGACTGACTGACTGAGAGACTGACTGACTGAGACTGACTGACTGACTGAGACTGACTGACTGACTGAGACTGACTGACAGAGTGACTGACTGACAGAGAGAGACTGACTGACAGAGAGAGACTGACTGACAGAGAGAGACTGACTGACAGAGAGAGACTGACTGACAGAGAGAGACTGACTGACAGAGAGAGACTGACTGACTGACAGAGACTGACTGACTGACAGAGACTGACTGACAGAGACTGACTGACAGACTGACTGACTGACAGAGACTGACTGACTGACAGACTGACTGACAGACTGACTGACAGACTGACTGACAGAGACTGACTGACTGACAGAGAGAGACTGACAGAGAGAGACAGACTGACTGAGTGAGAGACTGACTGAGTGAGAGACTGACTGAGTGAGAGACTGACTGAGTGAGAGACTGACTGAGTGAGAGACTGACTGAGTGAGAGACTGACTGAGTGAGAGACTGACTGACTGAGACTGACTGAGACTGACTGAGAGAGAGACTGACTGAGAGAGAGACTGACTGAGAGACTGACTGACTGAGAGACTGACTGACTGAGAGACTGACTGACTGAGACTGACTGAGAGACTGACTGAGAGACTGACTGAGACTGACTGAGACTGACTGAGACTGACTGAGAGACTGACTGAGAGACTGACTGAGACTGACTGAGACTGACTGAGACTGACTGACAGACTGACTGAGACTGACTGACAGAGAGAGACTGAGAGACTGACTGACAGAGACTGACTGACAGAGACTGACTGACTGAGACTGACTGACTGAGACTGACTGACTGAGAGACTGACTGAGAGACTGACTGACTGAGAGACTGACTGACTGAGAGACTGACTGACTGAGAGACTGACTGACTGACAGACTGACTGACTGACAGACTGACTGACTGACAGACTGACTGACTGAGAGACTGACTGACTGAGAGACTGACTGACTGAGAGACTGACTGACTGAGAGACTGACTGACTGAGAGACTGACTGACTGAGAGACTGACTGACTGACTGACTGACAGACTGACTGACTGAGAGACTGACTGACTGAGACTGACTGACTGACTGAGACTGACTGACTGACTGACTGAGACTGACTGACTGACTGACTGACTGACAGAGACTGACTGACTGACAGACTGACAGAGAGAGACTGACTGACTGACAGACTGACAGAGAGAGACTGACTGACAGAGAGAGACTGACTGACTGACAGAGACTGACTGACTGACAGAGACTGACTGACTGACAGAGACTGACTGACTGACAGAGACTGACTGACTGACAGAGACTGACTGACAGAGACTGACTGACAGACTGACTGACAGACTGACAGACAGACTGACTGACAGACTGACAGAGACTGACTGACTGACAGAGAGAGACAGACTGACTGAGTGAGACAGACTGACTGAGTGAGACAGACTGACTGAGTGAGAGACTGACTGAGTGAGAGACTGACTGAGTGAGAGACTGACTGACTGAGAGACTGACTGACAGACT
The DNA here is from genome assembly GCA_963921515.1 of Calotriton arnoldi. Lineage (NCBI taxonomy): Eukaryota > Metazoa > Chordata > Amphibia > Caudata > Salamandridae > Calotriton > Calotriton arnoldi. Next base: position 7,244 of record CAWUFW010008954.1, on the reverse strand, counting down.
GACTGACTGAGAGACTGACTGACAGAGAGAGACTGACTGACAGAGAGAGACTGACTGACTGACAGAGACTGACTGACTGACAGAGACTGACTGACTGACAGAGACTGACTGAGACTGACTGAGACTGACAGACTGACAGACTGACTGACTGACAGACTGACAGACTGACTGACAGAGACTGACTGACTGACAGACTGACAGAGAGAGACTGACTGACAGAGAGAGACTGACTGACAGAGAGAGACTGACTGACTGACAGAGACTGACTGACTGACAGAGACTGACTGACTGACAGAGACTGACTGACTGACAGAGACTGACTGACTGACTGACTGACAGAGAGAGACTGACAGACTGACTGACTGACAGAGAGACTGACAGAGAGAGACTGACAGAGAGAGACTGACAGAGAGAGACTGACTGACAGAGACTGACTGACAGAGACTGACTGACAGAGACTGACTGACAGAGAGAGACTGACAGACTGACTGACAGAGAGAGACTGACAGACTGACTGACTGACAGAGAGAGACTGACAGACTGACTGACTGACAGACTGACTGACTGACAGAGAGAGACTGACAGAGAGAGACTGACAGAGAGAGACTGACAGAGAGAGACTGACAGAGAGAGACTGACTGACTGACTGACTGCCAGAGAGAGACTGACTGACTGACTGACAGACTGACTGACAGAGACTGACTGACAGAGACTGACTGACAGAGAGAGACTGACAGACTGACTGACTGACAGAGAGAGACTGACAGACTGACTGACTGACAGAGAGAGACTGACAGACTGACTGACAGAGAGAGACTGACAGACTGACTGACTGACTGACAGAGAGAGACTGACTGACTGACAGAGACTGACTGACTGACAGAGACTGACTGACTGACTGACTGACTGACTGACTGACTGACAGAGAGAGACTGACAGACTGACTGACTGACAGAGAGAGACTGACAGACTGACTGACTGACAGAGAGAGACTGACAGAGAGAGACTGACTGACAGAGACTGACTGACAGAGACTGACTGACAGAGACTGACTGACAGAGACTGACTGACTGACAGACTGACTGACTGAGACTGACAGACTGACTGACTGACAGAGACTGACTGACTGACAGACTGACAGAGAGAGACTGACTGACAGAGAGAGACTGACTGACAGAGAGAGACTGACTGACTGACAGAGACTGACTGACAGAGACTGACTGACTGACAGAGACTGACTGACAGACTGACTGACAGACTGACTGACTGACAGAGACTGACTGACTGACTGACTGACAGAGACTGACTGACAGAGACTGACTGACAGAGACTGACTGACAGAGACTGACTGACAGAGAGAGACTGACAGACTGACTGACAGAGAGAGACTGACAGAGAGAGACTGACAGAGAGAGACTGACAGAGAGAGACTGACAGAGAGAGACTGACTGACAGAGACTGACTGACAGAGACTGACTGACAGAGACTGACTGACAGAGACTGACTGACAGAGACTGACTGACTGACTGAGAGACTGACTGACTGACTGAGAGACTGACTGACTGACAGAGAGACTGACTGACTGACTGAGAGACTGACTGAGAGACTGACTGAGAGACTGACTGACAGAGAGACTGACTGACTGAGAGACTGACTGACTGAGAGACTGACTGACTGAGAGACTGACTGACTGACTGACACTGACTGACTGACAGAGACTGACTGACTGACAGAGACTGACTGACTGACAGAGACTGACTGACTGACAGAGACTGACTGACTGACAGAGAGAGACTGACAGACTGACTGACAGAGACTGACTGACTGACAGAGACTGACTGACTGACAGAGACTGACTGACTGACAGAGACTGACTGACAGACTGACTGACTGACAGAGAGAGACTGACAGACTGACTGACAGAGACTGACAGAGAGAGACTGACTGACTGAGACTGACTGACAGAGACTGACTGACAGAGACTGACTGACAGAGACTGACTGACAGAGACTGACTGACAGAGAGAGACTGACAGACTGACTGACAGAGAGAGACTGACAGACTGACTGACTGACAGAGAGAGACTGACAGAGAGAGACTGACTGACTGACAGAGTCTGACTGACAGAGACTGACTGACAGAGACTGACTGACTGACTGACAGAGACTGACTGACTGACTGACAGAGACTGACTGACAGAGAGAGACTGACAGACTGACTGACTGACAGACTGACTGACTGACAGAGACTGACTGACAGAGACTGACTGACAGAGACTGACTGACAGAGACTGACTGACAGAGACTGACTGACAGACTGACTGACAGACTGACTGACTGACAGAGACTGACTGACTGACAGACTGACTGACAGACTGACTGACAGACTGACTGACTGACTGACTGACTGACAGAGACTGACTGACAGAGACTGACTGACAGAGACTGACTGACAGAGAGACTGACTGACAGAGACTGACTGACTGACAGAGACTGACTGACAGACTGACTGACTGACAGAGACTGACTGACAGAGACTGACTGACAGAGACTGACTGACTGACAGAGACTGACTGACAGACAGACTGACTGACAGAGACTGACTGACAGACTGACGACTGACAGACTGACTGACTGACTGACAGACTGACTGACAGAACTGACGACAGAAGACGGCGGCTGACGAAGACTGACTGACGAAGACTGACAGAAGACTGACGGCAAGGCAACGGCAACGGGACGACGGCTGGCAAAGACGGCAACGAAGCGACAAAGACGGGCAACGAACTGGCAGCGAGGCAACTGACGGCGAACAGGCAACTGACTGGCGCCGACGGCAACTGACGGCGACGGCAAAGAACTGGCAGCAGCGACAAGGCAACAGAAGACGACGAAGGGCAGCTGACGAGCTGCAACGGCCCGGCGAGACTGACGGCAAGGCGGCCAACAGGCAACTGACAAGGCAACTGACGACAGCGGCGAGCTGACTGACGGCAAGGCAACTGACTCAGAAGCTGGCGAACTGGCAGCAGCAACGGCACTGCGGCGAGCCAGCGAGCAAGACAACTGACGGCGAAGACGGCCTTCAACGCAAGGCAACCGACTGACGCAGCGGCTGGCAACGGCAACAGGCAGCAGGCAACTGGCGGCAACGGCGAAGGAGCAACTGACGGCGAAAGAGCAAGGCGAACGACGGCAAGGCGGCCGGCAAGACAGGCGGCAACGGCAGCTGAGCGAGCTAAGGCGAACTGACAGGCGAACTGACGGCGGCGGAGCAGCAGGCAGACCCGGCGAGGCTGACGAACTGGCGAAGGCAACTGGCAAGGCAACTGGCGAAACAGCAGCAAGGCAACCGACGGCAAGACGGCAACTGACAAAGGCAACCGCAACTGACCGGCAACGCAAAGGCAACTAGCAAACGGCAACAGCAAGGCAACTGGCAAAGACGGCAACGAGGCAACCCAGCAAGGCAACTGACGGCAAGGCAACTGACGGCAGCCAAAGCGGCGAAGGCAACGAGGCAGGAGCAGCGCAGGCAACGGCAAGGCGGCTGGGCAACTGGCAGGCAGCGAAGGCAACTGGCAACAGGCAACTGGCAACTGGCACGGCAAAGGGCAACTGGCAAAGGCGACGAACTGACGAGCGGCAGCAAGGCAGCGGCAACAGACGGCAACGAGACTGAAGACGGCGCCGGCGGCAAACACCGGCAACCCAACTGACGGCGGCGACAGGCAGCCCCAGCAGGCGGCAACGGCAGCAGACGGCGGCAAGGCAACTGACGGCAAGGCGGCCAGCCGCAGCGGCGAAGGCGGCAGCCCGGCAGGCTGGCCGGCAAGGCAGGCGGCAGCAAGCAGGCGGCAGGCAACTGCCGGCGAAGCGGCAGCAGGCGGCCGGCGGCAGCGACGCAGGCGGCAGGCGGCGGCGAAGGCGGCGAACTGGCGACGAGAAAGGCGGCGAGCGGCCGAGCGGCGGCAGAAAGGCAGCAGGCAGAAAGCAAGACGGCAAACAGGCAAGGGCAAGCAGGCAACTGACGGCGGCGACAGGCGGCGGCAAGAGCGGCGGCAGACGGCGGGCGGCGGCAGGCGGCAGCGGCAGGCTGGCGGCAGGCAGGCAGCGAACGGCAGGCTGGCAGCAAGGCAACTGGCAAGGCAGCGGCAAGGCAGGCGACGGCGAAAGGCGGCAACAGGCGGCGGCGGCAAAGACGGCAGCTGAAGGCAACGAGCTGGCAGACGGCTGGCTGGCGAGCGGCGGCTGACGGCGACAGACGGCGGCTGAGGCAGCGGGCGAGCAGGCGGCTGACGGCAGCTGACGGCGAAGGCGGCGGCAGCGAGGCGGCTGACGAGAGCGGCGAAGGCGGCGACCGGCAGGCGGCACGGCAGGCGGCGGCAGAAGGCGGCGGGCGAGGCAGCAGGCTGGCGGACTGGCGGCGGCAGGCGACGGCAACTGGCGGCGAAGGCGACGAAAGGCGGCGGCCCCGGCAGGCGAAGACTGGCGGCGGCAGGCGAACTGACTGGCGGCGGCGGCAGCAGGCGGCGGCAGCTGACGGCAGGCGGCGGACGGCGGCAGGCGGCAGGCGGCGGCGAAGGCTGGCGGCGGCGGCAGGCGGCGGCAGACGGCGGCACGGGGCACGCGGCGACGAACTGGCCTGACGGCGGCGGAAGGCGGCTGGCGAGAAGCAGCGGCGGCCAAGGCGGCGGCGAGAGGCGGCGGCAACCGGCTGGCGGCAAGGCTGACGGCGGCAAGGCGGCGAGCAGGCGAGCTGACGGCGGCTGACGAGGCGGCGACGGCAAGGCGAGCAGCGACGAAGGCGGCGAAGGCGGCGAAGGCGGCAGCAGAGGCGGCAGCAGGCGGCGGCGAACGGGCGGCTGACAGCAGGCGGCGGCGAGAGGCAGCTGGCGGCGAAGGCGGCGGCGAGGCGGCGGCCGGCAGAGCGGCTGACGGCGGCGGCAGACTGACGGCGGCGGGCGGCAACAGGCGGCGGCGGCTGACGGACGGCGGCGGCAGGCCGGCCCGGCGAACTGACGGCGGCGAAGAGCGGCGGACTGACGGCGGCGACGACAGAGGCGGCTCGGCGGCGAGAACTGGCTGACGGCGGCGGCGGCGGCGGCAGGGCTGGCGACAGGCGGCGGCGGACGGCGGGGCGAAGGCGGCTGACTGGAGGGGCGGCGAAGACGGCGGCGAAGACGGCGGCAGGAGCAGCAGCGGGGGCGGCTGGCGAACTGACGGCCTTAAGGAGCGGCGGCAGAAGGCAGCGGCTGACTGACTGACAGAAGACGGCGAGCGGACTGGCAAGGCAGACTGACGAACGGGCCGGCGAGAGCGGACGACAGAGGCGACTGACGGCTGAAGGACTGACGAACCGGCCGACGGCGGCGGAAGGGACGACAGGCAGCTGACTGACGGCAGCAGACTGGCAACAGACGGCGGCGACGAACTGGCGGCTGACTGACAGACGACCGGCAACGGCGACTGACGACGAGACGAAGAGCGGCCGACTGACGACGGCGAAGGCAGCCGCAGCGACGGCGGAGCGGCGGCCGAAGTGACTGACAAGACGGCGTGACAAGACGGCGGCAGAGCTGACGGCAGACGACAGACGACTGGCGGTGACAGCAGGCGAAGACTGGCAGGCGACTGACAGACGACAGAAGACGGCTGACGAACGGACGGCGAAGACGGCCGAAGAAGACGGCGAACTGACTGACTGACAGAAGACGACGCTGAACTGACGGACGGAAGAGACCCGGCACTGACAGAAAGGCGACGAACTGACTGACGGACGAGAATGACGACTGCGACTGACTGACAGAACTGACGGCAACTGACTGACTGACGAGAGAGACGTGACTGACAAGACGACTGACGAGGACTGACTGACAAGACTGACTGACAGAAAGACGACTGACAGGCAGACTGACAGAAAGGCGACGGAGCAGACTGGCTGACAGAAGAGAGCGACAGACGGCACTATGCCAGAGAGGCAGACGCAGCTGACGACGTGTAGACTGACTGGCTGACAGAAGACGACAGACTGACTGGCAGAAGTCGGCCCGACGACTGACAGCGCAGTCTGACTGACTGACTGCCAGACGAGACGGCTGACGACTGACGGCAAGACCGCCAGCCAGAAGACGGCAGACGACTGACAGAACGGCAGACAGAGAAGACGACGAGACAGACTGACTGACAGAGGGCGACGGCTGACTGACTGACAGACCTGACTGGCTGTAGGGCAGCTGGCCAGACGACGACGACTGACGGCGGCAGAGGGACCCAGCTGACTGACTGACAGACAGACTGACTGGCCTGACTGAAGGCGACTGAAAGGCGACTGACTGAAAGACGGCTGACCTTTAGAGAACAGCAACAGACGAGGCAGCCTGACTGGCAACCGGGCGGCTGACTGACTGAGCAGACTGACTGACTGGCAGACTGGCAGACTGACGGCAGCAAGGCAGACGGCAAGAGGCGACTGACTGACGAAGGCTTCGAGCTGAGCCCGGCGAGACTGACAGACTGGCGAAGACTGACAGACTGGCAGCAGAACGGCGACTGACGAAGACGACGGCGAACTGGCTGACGGCAGACGACGAACTGACCCGACGAAACTGACGCAGACGACGGCGAAGCAGACTGACGAACTGACAGAGACTGACTGACAGAAGACGGCTGACTGACGACGAACTGACTGACAGACGAGACGACAGACGGCTGACTGACGGGCAGCAGACGGCAGACTGGCAGAGACTGGCGGCCCCGGCTGACTGACGAGAGACTGACTGGCAGAGAGCGACTGACGAAGACGACCGGCAGGGCGGCTGACAGGAACTGACTGACGGCAGCGAAGGCGAACTGGCTGACCTGGCAGAAGACGGCGAACCAGACAGGCGAAGCAGAACTGACGAACTGACGAGAAGAGACAACAGACGACTGGCGGGCGAAGACGACGAACTGGCTGGCTGACGCAGAAGACTGACGGCGAGAAGACGTGGCGGCGGCCCGTACGAAGGCGAAGCGGGCGGCGGACTGACAGAACTGACGGCAGCAGACGTGACAGAGGAACTGACGAGCGAGCGGCCCGAGCTGACGACAGCGAGAACAGACTGACTGACTGACAGACTGGCGGCGACGGCTGACTGACAGACTGAACTGACTGACAGACTGACTGACTGACTGACTGACTGGCGGCACTGACTGACGACAACAGACTGACTAGCGAGAACTGACTAACTTAATACGCTAACT